>OV815487.1:4443306-5073806 GCA_929108735.1 Andrena dorsata
AAAGTTATTTTGTGGATCTTTTCTTATTGTAATTGGGGATATTGGTCCCGATAGTGTTTCGCTGGAATCCCTTGTACAGTATTTTCTACCTCTTATTGGTGGGCTGTATTCCTTGCTGTTGCTAGTATTGCTAGAGTCTATGTTGGGTGGTTCTCTATAAGCATGACTTTTGGGGACTTCCGCGTTGCTTATTTCCATAATTTGATCCCAGTCTTTTTCCAATACTTCTATTTCCATTCGCTGTGGGCTGTGAGGGCGGTTAAGGGTGGTTGGTCTGGGGTTTGACGGTGAAAGACCGATTTGTCCAGGGGAGGGGTGAACCTCTACTGATACCTGGATATCTTTGGTTGCTTCGAAGCTATCAGTGGATACTTCCATTTCTTCTGAATCCCCTCTTGGGGCAATTCCCCTTTTCTTTTCAGCCGGTCTGTTTGATGATGATGTGGTAGTTGTGGTTTTAAGCTTCCTTTTTAATTTTCTTCTCATTTGTATTTGATCAGGATTAAAGTCGGATGATGATGAGGAGGATGATCCATCTTCCTTAGGTTGTTTCGTGGGACTTGGATTTGGGGATCCCGGACTCGAGGCGGTTTGGGGGCGCGACCGTTTCCCTTCCACTTGTAGCGGGAGTAAAGTTACTGGATTCCGCGAGAGGGCGTCTGCGTTAGTATTATATCTCCCGGGCTTGTATACGATCATGTAGTCGTATTCTGCTTATTTTATTTTCCAGCGCATAAGCCTGGAGGTAGGATTATCTAGAGTATGTAGCCATTCTAGTGGTTTATGGACCATCACCAATGAGAGCCGTTTTCCGTATATGTATGTGCGGAAATGCTGTACAGCGTATATGAAAGCGAGTAGCTCGCGTTCTGTTGGAGCGTACCGTGTTTCGGCATCGTTTAATATTCTGGAGGCGTATGCTATGGGTAGGTCTTTCCCGATTTCTCCTTGACTAAGAACTGCCCCTACTGCGTAACCGGATGCGTCTGTAGTTATGGTAAAAGGTTTATTGAAATCTGGGTATTGTAATATTGGTTCTTTGCATAATGCATCACGTAATGTTTCGAAGGCGTTTTGTTGTTTGACCGTCCATTCGAATCTACTATCCTTTCTAGTTAGGTCTGATAATGGATTAGTGTTGGAGATTCGGTAGTTCCGATCTCCGCCACATCCAACTCATGGCAGCACCTCCTGGACAGCACAGCACTAAGCCCGATCCACAATCGATGCGCCAATCAGATGTCAGCGACAGAACGCTCAGCCAATCGCATTTCCCCACGTCGCGCGATCCTACAGAATGTTGGAGAAGACGACTAACGGAAATCGATCGGCCATATTGATTATCATTCTTGTTCACGCAGAGTACGGTATTAGACGCGTCTTTTATTTGAACGTTTAACTCACAGTAACTCGTGAATTCTCGAAAATTGCTCAAGCTAGTGCTCAACCTCGTGCTTTCTCATCGCTCACACACTGTGTTCTCGTTCTAAAACTCATCGCGGCTAACGATTGTGGATCGTGGTCAATTACGCGGCCACGTGTTCGGCATAGCGCGATTCGTCTCAGCGAGACAATAATTGTTTTACTCTCCGCACAACGTGCCTCCGCTCACGCTCACGTGTAACTATTTTACAATTTGACTCACTCCGCGAGTGTGCAATAAAAATAATCGCTCTTCTCACCAAGTACTGATCCGTTATTGCACCTAACCTAACCGGCATCTCATCGCGATCACCTGTTCTCAAACATTTCTGGTCCTTCGAGCCGGATAGTGTGTGAAAGTGCTCAGTGCTCATCAGCTCAACGCTCAAGCTCACCCCATTGTGCTCACCCTCTGTGCTCAAGCTCGTCGACTCAAGATGGATGCAACCAATCAAGATTCGACCAAGTCCAGCTCCGAGTCGCGGTCCCGGTCGTCGTCACCGAGCCCGCCGGGGGAGATGAGCCTCCAGGTGCCCACCGGGCAGTCATCTCAGGCCACCGGCAGAACGAGGGCGACGTCCCCCTCAACAATACCGGCGCCGCTCATCATTAAATCGCGGTCGCAGGTGAGTCGCTTTCTAGCGTTACAGGCGATTCAAGCCGAAATCCCCAGCGACCCCGAGACAGCGTCCCTTGGGGAAGTGCAGTCTCTGCTCGAGAGCGTCGCAGAGCTGCACAAGGCCTTCTTGACCGAGCACGCTCACCTCGAGGAGTTCTGGCCCGTGAAATGCCTCACTCACGAGTATTTCGCCTCGGATCTCTTGGGCCGAGAGACCCAGCTAGTGGCTCAGGTGAATAAAACTCTAAAGGGTATCATCACTCACCGCTCACCCCCCGCTCAACCAGGCTCATCAGCTCAGGACTCATCCGCGGCGAGCAGAGCCGCAAAGCTGCCGACGATCGCAATCCCCAAATTTTCTGGGAACTATGCGGACTGGCCAGCGTTCAAAGAATTATTCACGTCGCTCATTATCCAAGACTCACGCCTCATGGACATTGACAGGTTGTACTACCTTCGGGCCAGCCTGTCCGGCGAACCTGCACGCAGGGTGAATTCATTCAAACTCACCGGCTCATCATTCCAACCATGTTGGGCTTATCTCAACAAGCGTTTCACAAACAAACGACTGCTCATCAAGGAACAACTGGATAAACTCTTCTCCATTGCTCCGCTCACCACTAGATCAGCCTCAGCGCTCACCAACCTGGCTGCGACCATCGCAGAAGTGAATGAGGCCCTGGTGGCCCTGAAGGCTGACCAGGACATGCATAATTGCCTCCTGGTGCATGTCCTGACGAACAGCCTTGACAAGGTCACGCGAGAGGCTTGGGAGACCTCCCTGGAAAACGTCACGGAGTGCCCTCGCTACAAGGACTTGCTGGCCTTCGTCGAGAAGAAGGGCGGGGCCCTGGAGCAGATAGAGTCATCACCCAAAAGGCCAGCTGCTCCAGTCGCCTCCACCTCACGCCCTGCTCAACGGAAGGCAACTGCTCACCCTGCCACGCAGGCAAAAACTCATCCACCATCTCAACCTCCATCGAAGGCGCTCTCAACGCGGTATCCGTGTGACTATTGTTCGGAGGATCACTTTATAGTAATGTGCCCAAGCTTCCGTGACAGGCCTGTGGCTGAGCGGCGCAGCTTCATCACGGCGCACAACCTGTGCAGGAACTGCTGCGGCCGCCACCAAGTGGATGTGTGCAAGTCTGCACTCCGGTGCAAGACTTGTGGTATGAAGCACCACACCATGCTGCACCCCACTCAGCAGCCAGCTCACCCGCCTGCTCACCCGCGACCCAGCACATCCACTGACTCAGGTCCGACTGCTCAAGCCCCTCCGATGGAAGGAAGAAAGGCAGAAGGCGATGCTGACGTATGAAGTGTCGGTGCAGTCGCCAGCTCATTCTCAATGATACAAGGTCATCCTCATCCATCACTCTCACTCTCAGCTGCAGGTGGGTTCGCCACCCCACACACACTCACCTTGTTGGCTACCGCCAACGCTCTGCTCATCTCACCGGTGGCCTCGCTGCCAGTGAGACTACTCATCGACTCAGGGTCGGAGCTCACCTTCGTCAAGGAGGAGCTCATCACTCAACTTAACCTTCAAAGAGCCCACTCATCAATCTCAATTATTGGCATTGGAGGTAACAAGACTACTCACACCCGTGGGGTCGTGTCAATCACTCTACAATCAAGTTACGACTCCTCCTCGGTCACCACACAAGCTCATATTCTGCGGACTCTCACCTCAAGGCTACCATCCGTTGAAGCGACACGTCAGGAGTGGCCACATCTCACCAGGTTAAGGTTAGCTGATCCAGATTTTCTAAAACCTAGGCCCATCGACATAATCATTGGTGCCGACTCATATGGAAAAATTATAAAACCTAACCTCAAAAAAGGTGACCCTTCAATGCCAATTGCCCAGCTCTCAATCTTTGGGTGGCTCATTCTTGGGCCAGTTAAAACACCTCAAGCTCAACTCAGCTCGTCGCACACAGCTGCAGTCATGCAGCACAGCGATAAAACAATACAAGAGTTGTTGACAAGATTCTGGATTCAAGAGGAGCTCCCAACAAATACACCTTCAACGCTCACCCCTGAAGAACAAGAATGTGAGGATCACTTTCGAGCGACACACACTCGGGATTCTACAGGAAGGTACATCGTGCGCATCCCTCTCAAGTCGTCTCGGAGTCTGCTGGGCAATTCCTACCAGACAGCCCATGCCTGTCTGAAGCGAACACTCAACAAGCTCAACAAAGATGCTGATTATCGCAATCTCTACCAGGGGTTCATGAAGGAATATGAGGCTCTCCATCATATGGTAAGAGCTCCCTCACTCTCACCCAATACTCACTCTGTTTTTTATCTTCCACATCATGGAGTACTCAAGCTCGACAGTCAGACCACCAAGTTGAGGGTCGTCTTCAATGGCTCAAGCCCCACCTCAACGGGGCACTCTATCAACGACCTCATGCACACTGGTGCGAACCTGCTACTCAACATCACCGATGTGCTGCTGTGGGTTCGCCAGCACAAGTACATTTTCGCCACGGACGTGACAAAAATGTACAGACAGATCAAGGTCCACGAAGACGACCAGGACCTCCAGAGGATACTGTGGATTGACGAGGATTCAAAGGAGGTGCCCTACAAGCTCACTACGGTCACGTATGGAACCAAAGCAGCGCCGTTCCTCGCTGTCAGAGCACTACTGCAATTGGTCGAAGACGAAGGGCATCGTTTTCCACTGGCAGTGCCTTCAATCACTCATGCCAGATATGTCGACGACATATTCGGCGGCGCCGACTCAGGTGAGACACTCATTACAATTGCTCAACAATTAAATGACCTGTGCAAGGCGGGAGGCTTTCCACTTGCCAAGTGGCAATCCACCTTCCCTCCATTGCTTGAATCAATTTCTCACGATGTGCGAGCGAGCAACTCGTACATTGCACTTGACGACTGCAATACCAAAATTCTCGGACTACAATGGAATGCTCTCAATGACAACTTCTCGTTCTCGACGAAACCTCTCAGCTATTCAAGGCTCACGAAACGTCTCATTCTCTCTGAAGTCGCAAAGATATTTGACCCTCTTGGCTTCTTAGCTCCAGTCATCATTCGGGCAAAAGCACTTTTGCAGGAATTGTGGCTGCACAACCTCAACTGGGACGATCCACTGCCCTCCCAAATCACTGCTCACTGGCTCACCATCAGAGAGGATCTAACAAGTCTGGCCAGACTCTCAATACCAAGGTGGTTCAACACCTTCTCCTACTCTACAGTGGAATTACATGGATTCTCTGATGCGTCTCAGCTCGCCATGGCAGCGGTAATTTACATTATCGTGTCCTCACCGTCCACAGCTCACAAGGTGTCGACACTCGTGTGCTCCAAAACCAAGGTAGCACCACTCAAGAAACTCACAATCCCGAGGCTCGAACTCACTGCTGCTTTGATGCTTGCAAAGCTTACAAAGTACGTTCAAGCTACTCTTCAACTCAACGTCTCTTCAACTCATCTGTGGACGGATTCTCAAATATCACTCTCATGGATCAAATCACATGCTGCACGCTGGAAGGATTATGTGCGGAATCGTGTCTCCCAAATTCAAGAGCTCACACCACACGCACATTGGAGACATGTTCCTGGAACAGCGAATCCAGCTGATTGTGCCTCTCGAGGCCTCACAACACATCAGCTTGAACATCATGAGCTTTGGTGGGCGGGACCATCTTGGCTCACTCAGCCCAGTGACTCATGGCCCTCTCAACCCACATTGAAGGACAGTCCAAGCATGCAGGAAGCTCGTCCTGGAGTCTCAAATCTTCTCAACATTCGAAAACTCGAATATCACTGGGACCTCATTTACAAATACTCATCTCTCAACAAACTCTTTCGTGTCACTTCAGTTTGTTTCAGAATTCTGTCACGCTTAAAGGGGTCAACGATTTCCTTACCGCTCATCGTTCAGTCGCCCGAAGATCTGGAGAGGGCCAGGATTTTTTGGATTAAGGCGACGCAGTCCCTTTATTTCGCACATGAATTAAAGTCGCTCAGCTCTGGCGCAACGCTGCCATCGTCTCACACCTTCAATCGGCTCACGGCCTTTATCGACCAAGACGGAGTGATCCGAGTCGGGGGCCGACTCAACAACGCTCACATTGCATATGGAAGTAAGCATCCTGCAATTTTGCCTCGTCACTCACGTCTGTCCGATCTGATTATAGATCAAGCTCACCGACAAACTCTCCATGGAGGGACTCAGCTCACGCTTGCTCAAATCAGACTGACCTACTGGATCATCGGTGGTCGAGCTCCAGTGAAGTCTCACATTCTACGGTGTGTTGTGTGTGCTCGGCAAAGGGGGATCCGTGCCCATCAACTGATGGGCCAACTACCTCTTTCACGAGTCACACCCACACGCCCTTTCACTAACACTGGACTGGACTATGCTGGTCCCATCACCTTAAGGACGTGGAAAGGTCGAGGCGCCAAGACTCACAAGGGATGGATCTGTGTATTCGTCTGTCTCACCACATCAGCTGTTCATCTCGAGCTAGTCACCGACTACTCCACGGAAGGTTTCATAGCGACTTACAGACGGTTCATCTCACGGAGAGGAATCCCTCACTCACTCTACTCAGATTGTGGCACCAACTTCATTGGAGCCGATGCCACGCTCAAGAGGATGTTCACTCAGGGCTCTCAAGATCACCAAGCTATCGCTCAGCTGTTGGTCAACGACAGCACTCGTTGGTGTTTCAATCCTCCAGCCGCGCCCCATATGGGGGGCAAATGGGAGGCTGTGGTGAAGTCCACCAAACACCATCTTCGGCGAACAGTGAGTGAAACAGCACTCACCTACGAAGAGTTCAGTACACTTCTCACGCAGATCGAGGCCCTGCTGAATTCGCGACCTCTCGAGCCCCTCAGCGACGATCCTGACGACGTCGCAACGCTCACTCCTGCTCACTTCCTCATTGGCCACCCGCTCTCAGCTCTACCGGAACCTTCTGTGGAGCACACATCCATCTCACCGTCAGCGCGGTGGCAACTCATCCAACAGAAGACTCAACAATTCTGGACTCAATGGTCAGCCCATTATCTGCAACGTCAACTCTCAATCTCGAAGTGGCATCATCCATCCAACGCCATCAAGGTCGGCTCTCTGGTGCTCATCACCGATGAACGGTTTCCCCCTAGCAAGTGGCCACTTGCTCGGGTTCTCACTCTTCATCCAGGGAAGGATGGACTGACCAGGGTGGTGACTCTCAAGACCGCCACCACCACCTTGACCAGGCCGATCGCAAAGTTGGCTGTTTTGAATGTTACAGACTCATCATCAACATCTTCTTCCAGCTGTTGAGGCCGGGAGCATGTTGGAGATTCGGTAGTTCCGATCTCCGCCACATCCAACTCATGGCAGCACCTCCTGGACAGCACAGCACTAAGCCCGATCCACAATCGATGCGCCAATCAGATGTCAGCGACAGAACGCTCAGCCAATCGCATTTCCCCACGTCGCGCGATCCTACAGAATGTTGGAGAAGACGACTAACGGAAATCGATCGGCCATATTGATTATCATTCTTGTTCACGCAGAGTACGGTATTAGACGCGTCTTTTATTTGAACGTTTAACTCACAGTAACTCGTGAATTCTCGAAAATTGCTCAAGCTAGTGCTCAACCTCGTGCTTTCTCATCGCTCACACACTGTGTTCTCGTTCTAAAACTCATCGCGGCTAACGATTGTGGATCGTGGTCAATTACGCGGCCACGTGTTCGGCATAGCGCGATTCGTCTCAGCGAGACAATAATTGTTTTACTCTCCGCACAACGTGCCTCCGCTCACGCTCACGTGTAACTATTTTACAATTTGACTCACTCCGCGAGTGTGCAATAAAAATAATCGCTCTTCTCACCAAGTACTGATCCGTTATTGCACCTAACCTAACCGGCATCTCATCGCGATCACCTGTTCTCAAACAATTAGCTATTTTGGAAAAATTCCTTATAAACCTTCGGTAGTATCCAGCTAATCCTAAAAATTCCGTTATATTTTTGCGTTTTTGGGTTGTGGAAATTGTTTTACTGCTTCTAGTTTCTTTGGGTCTGCCTTAACTCCTTCTTCGCTAATGATATGTCCCAAGTAACATACTTCTCTTTTTAGGAATTCGCATTTGTCTGGTTGCAGAGATAGGTTCGCTTCCCTTAGCCGATTCATTAATCTTATGAATTTTGTCGTATGTTCTTGAAGTGAACTAGCATAGATTACTATGTCGTCAAGATACACGAATAATTCTATTCCTTGTAATCCGGTGAGGACTTGGTCCATTAGCCTTTGAAATGTAGCTGGAGCGTTCTTGAGACCGAATGGCATTCGATTGAATTCGTAATGTCCATAGGGCGTTGAAAAGGCGGTTTTGTGCTTATCGTCTGGATGCATCGGTATCTGATGGAATCCCGATGCTAGGTCGAATATTGAGAAATATTTCGCACTGCCTAGCTGATCTAATATTTCCACTATATTAGGTAAGGGGTACGCGTCGCCTGTAGTTTTTTCATTTAGTCTACGGAAATCTATTACAATTCTCCAACGCATGTTCCCTTGGCTATCCCGTTTCTTAGTTACTATGAACAATGGCGAGTTATACGGTGAGGTTGAATGTGAGATTATTTTGTTCTGTATAAGTTCATTTATTTGTCTGTTAATCTCTTCTTTATGGACTTGGGGATACCGATATTGCTTTACGTTTACTGGTGCCTCGTTCTCGGTAATTATTCTGTGAGACACAGCGTTTGTTGCTTCTAGTTCGCTTCGGGGGAGGTGGAATCTATCAGCGTATTGTTCGATTAATTTTATTATGTTGGCTCTTTCTTCCGGATTTAGGTGATTAAGGCGAAGTAGTTCGAGTATTTGTTTAACGTGGTCGGGAGATGCTAATTCTCCTTCAAATTTTATTTCCACGTATGGCTCTATTTCTACTGATGGTATTTCGATTTTGATATCGTTAGAGGATGTGTTTATGGCATATAGATATCCTATTCCATCGTTGTTTGTGATTATAGCATTACCCATTAAAATTTTTGGGTGTATATCGAGTTTAGGCACGTATCCAATTTTTAGACCTGGATTTAAAATTTTGATCGGTATTTGATACCTCATTCTGGCAGGAATTTTTATTTCCACGTTTTTAAACGGTAGTAATTCGTTTCCTATAGTGATCCCTTTTCTTGAATAACACAGTACAACAGCCATCCGGACTTGGAACATTCAATAGCCATTTCTTATAGGTTTTCGTGCCCTGAAAACGAATCCGCAACCCGTTTGTCGCCATCACCCTCAGTTTTTGAGAAAATCGATTTTGAAAAAAAACTGCAAATTTTCAACTTTGAACATATTTTCTGTCGAAACGGTAATAGTTATTCCATTGTTCGTTGCGTCAAATTATTCTATGAACCTTTCCGAATACAACGATGTAACTGATTATTGCGTTATGAACATTTAAATATGTTTAAACAACGATCAAAGGGAAAAGGACACCCGAAATGCACCAATTTTTGCGGATATCTTTCAATTTATTTCCAAAACTAAGGGTCTGAGACGAAATCTGACCATCCCATGCGATGCAGCAGACATTGTTCCTTCGGAAAGCGTCGGCAAAAGTGGTAAGTCTCGTTTCGTTTTCAATACAGAAACGAAATAGTTTGGCAAAACGCGTGGAGCCAACAGTGGTAGTCAACGGCGCGGCGGCACGCGCGGTGGCCAGGCTGGGTTACCTACCTACGCTGGCCGCCGCGCCGTTGACTACCACTGTCGGCTCCGCGCGTTTTGCCAAACTATTTCGTTTCTGTATTGAAAACGAAACGAGACTTACCACTTTTGCCGACGCTTTCCGAAGGAACAATGTCTGCTGCATCGCATGGGATGGTCAGATTTCGTCTCAGACCCTTAGTTTTGGAAATAAATTGAAAGATATCCGCAAAAATTGGTGCATTTCGGGTGTCCTTTTCCCTTTGATCGTTGTTTAAACATATTTAAATGTTCATAACGCAATAATCAGTTACATCGTTGTATTCGGAAAGGTTCATAGAATAATTTGACGCAACGAACAATGGAATAACTATTACCGTTTCGACAGAAAATATGTTCAAAGTTGAAAATTTGCAGTTTTTTTTCAAAATCGATTTTCTCAAAAACTGAGGGTGATGGCGACAAACGGGTTGCGGATTCGTTTTCAGGGCACGAAAACCTATAAGAAACGGCTATTGAATATTACAAGTCCGAGAAAAAGTCAAATTTTGTTGTACTGTGTAATCTATAACGGCTCCGCTGCCGTGGAAAAAATCTGATCCTAAAATTCCGTCCTGAATTGTTGGTAAAGTTTTGACTACGTGAATTTCTGCTACAGCATATAATATTCTGGTTTTAATATATCCTATTGTTGATAGAGAACCTTCTGTAATTCCCGTTAATTCGTAGGTTACGTCGGAAAAAATTGGTGTCCCTGGACAAACGGCTTCTTCTTTGATTGCGCTCAAGTCTGCTCCGGTATGAATCATCATTATTACCTTATCTGGCTTTAATTCTGGACTCGATAATGCTAGACTAGGGGCTCTCCACGTTTCGGATAATCGTAATTTAAGCACGGCTTGACTGCGTACTGAATTTTGGGGGGGGGGGGGGGGTTTGGCGTTGGATGTTCGGGTTTGGGTGGGTCTGTGGATCTTCGTTTGTCGTTGTACATTTTCTTTCGACATTCTTGAATACTGTGTCCCTTGTTTTTACAATATCTGCATTCTATTAATTGAGTCTGGCGCGGCTTTGTTTGAGACCAGGTATTGTATGACGATGGCCTTGACCCAGGATTATTAGGTGTTGACTGGGGCGCGGTGTTTATGTTCCGGCATTCCTGAACCGTGTGTCCTACTTTCCGACAATGATTACTGTTTAGAGCACGAACTCGAAGCTTCGAGCGTTCGCTATTCAGTTCTCGATTTAGGCTTAATTTAATGTATAATAGTGTATAAGGATAGCGGTTAACAGTAAACGTTAAGTTTAAATTAGAGGTCACGAACACTTTGTATTTACACGACGTTTGTACAATATATTACACTTATGCCTAATTAAACCACAAAGAACACTGAGTCTATTTTACAATAATGCGCAAGCACGCGAGAGCTGATGGTTGAACCGAGTGGTTCGCACAATATATTCCTGGAATGTTCCAGTGTCGAGAAGCACGTGAGAGTACAAGGGTAGGACCGTCTGAGTCAGCGATTCTCAGAAGAAGAGAGCGATCGCGGTGATGGATCGGGCCGTTTCGCCGAATTCTGTGACGTCAGCACCCCACCCAACAGCTGTTCGTCCTAAGCAAGACGGAGACTGTACCGACGACACAAAGCCGGTCGCGCGATAGAGCGAGAGAGCTGCCTAATTAGGTGAGGTGCGCGACAACAGATGGCCCGACCGATCTCATCACCGCGATCGTGTGTACCGCGATCTGGTCGCGTTGGCCGCTTTTAAAGTGCGCGCGGTTCCGGGCGCGAAGCAGCGCCTGCTTGGCCTGTGGCCGTTTGGGCCAATCCCAAACAATTACAATATTTAGATCGCCAACTAATTTGTGCTATTTGTCCCGCCGGGAATTTACTGCTACACTCAGTAGCTGAGTGTCCGTACCCGAAACAATTACTGCACTGCGCGGAGTGCGATAGTCCTTCTGCCAATTTATTCCTCATTATGTTTTCCTGACACTCGGCCTCGGCTTTGATAGCGGTACTAATGGCGGTATCGAGGTCAGCAAATTCGACGGTTCGCATTCGTGCGTAGATTTCAGGTTTTAACCCCGTTAAGAAAGCTTTAATGGAATTTGTTTCCGCGGATTGATTGTATTGCGCTACGTGTAAAGGAACCTCTATTTCATTACAGTATCTTAATTGTAGGAGGATCCTGGAGACTCAACTGCTATAATCTAAAGTGGCTTAATTCGGTAACTGAGCAATTTTTGGCCTTTTTCCATATAACTGGATTGAAGAATGTAGTGGAGCGAAACGAGAGCTGAGGACTTTAATTACCTCTTCGATTGTGTTATAATCGCCGTTAAGTATGACTCGAGATGCTTGTCCGGATAGTTTACATTTGATTAAATGTACTAAACCGTATTCGGCGTTCGGGGCGATCGTACTCTTCGCGTTCCTACAGCATTTTGTGAATTGATGTATAGTAATGTTCCGCCCGTCGAAAGCTGGAACCGTGTCCGCGGCATCGCGAATTCTAATATTCGGCTGACGCCCGTTTTCCTGGCTTAATTGTAACCGTTGAAATTCTTCTATAACTGCGTCTACCGGAGGGGTATTAGTAGCCATGATTTCGCTTCTTTTAACGCGCCTGACTTAGTAATAAAGAAGGAGTCTCGTTCTTCGCTAGGAGTGATGATCTCCTTGCCACGCTATTGCGGTTTCAAGCAAATCTTATCCCACCGCTGTCACCAAAATTAACTACCTGTAACGTTCTTGAACGAGACGTTGCCGTAGTTACAGGAGTTTTCACAAGTAGAGCGGTTTACCTGGGAATTATGGGATTGGTTCGGGTGGCATGCGTTTAAGAAATGAATTTCAAGACGCAAGAGTCCTTCTTTTAACATGAAAATAACAAAGGTTTATTAAAATATTTGTTGAGACACTAGGTCTATAATGAACATATATGGTACTCAGTACTTGAGTGTTTTACAATTGAACAGAAATAGTAATGATGTATCGCTCGGTGAGTAGTTTAAACGCTAGGTCGGTAATAAAGTTTATAGTTGCTTTAGGTTACGACGCTAAGTCGGTATTATAGAATAGAGTTCTTTTGTTGATAAAACAGGAAATATCGCTAGGTCGATTCGAACGTAGAATTTTGAGAGGATTCCTTCTCTCTGATTGAAATGGCTTCCAGTTGCCTATCAGCTTGCCCACGTTTTCTAGGATGGTAGCCGATTATTGCGTACCCAGATAGTGTCTTCCTTTCTTCGGATTTGGTACTGATTTCTGATGCCTATTAGCTGGCTCACGCTTTAGAGGAATGATGTATTGAGGGGGCTAACTAAAGCGACCTCGGATGGAATTTTGAGGGGGCTAACTAAAGCGACCTCGGATGGAATTATGATAGGTTTTAAAGAGATACTACTTAGACTTTTCCCAAACTAAAGGGGGCTAGTTAAAGCGACCAAAGTTTGGTAGGTTTGGTGGCAGAACCAAGTCTGCTCTGCTGCTGCCGGAGCGCCTGTATTTATACAGACTCACAGCACTAGTCGCACCAATCATTATTCACGTCCGGTTCGTGCCACTCGCGTATTACGCTCGGATAATTTAGCGTCCGGTTGTTCGTGCGGTGTGCGTAAGCGTGCTTGATTCACGCGCGGCACTGTGTTTATGTTTGAATGCGCGGCTACGCGCATGCGTTGCGCGTCACTGAATTCACTGTCTTCCCGCCGCATGGGATGTCGCTCGCAAGTGTTTAATATTAGTAATACAAAAGGTAAAAATGAATGGAAATGAACAGAAATGTCAATTAACAATAAAAGGAAACGAAAAAATGTAGGGCGGTTTGTAGTGGCACGTTACAACTTGCAAAACATACTGCTTCTGCTCTTCATCTTTTGTGATGGTCGCATTGTAGTCTTGTATTAATTTGACACCCCTTTCGACTGTGTCATTTACAACCCTAAAACGTTTCACAATTCCCTGTACTTTAAAAAAATCTGGGTCTTAATTCCAAACATCCGGATCGGAATGTAAGAAATCAGTAGAAATGTTGAACCTTTTGAAAAAGTTGAATGTTAATTGTGTAATAAAGTAATCGACTTCTTCGTCCAGAAAAGAATGAGCTTCCTTCAAAGCAATTTTGCCTTTCACTATCCTATCGTCTTCTATGTTTTCTTCCTCACTATGTGAGGAAGAAATGCTATGTTTATTTTCAGCTATGTTTATTTTTATTCCTTTATCTAAAGTTTTATCAAAAAGAAGCGAAAGCAACTTGTTCTGGGTTTAAATACCACAAATGATTAATAAGTTTAGACAATGCTACTTTTGAAATGTCTCCATCAATCTTTTCATAATTAACTAAGGTTTTTAACAACTGTAAATCTTGGTTCGGGGCCATTGCAGCTTTAGCAGCGAAGTGAATAAACAAATACTCCTGATAGCATCTATCTCGGAGTCACTTAAAGAAAATTGACCCCTGATAACAAAAATTTTTAGGGAGTAAATGGCCTTCGCCATCCACCTGGCGTGATTCATGGCACCTGGCGCTTTGAAAGAAATGATGTTTGGAGCAATACGACCTAAAAATATCAAACAGAACTGTAAAAATTCTTTATAATCTTCTCTGGGCTGATGCCGTGGCTTTTATAATTGCGCTGAGAGAAAACTAGAAATCTGTTCGAGATCATTTACATTTCTTTTGACCTGTTCATCATCCAGACATCAGAATTGTGGGAGATGCCAAAATTGTTGATTAGCTAGCTTCTCCTCGAAGGGGAGGAACCTTTCCTCTGCGATTTCGGCGGTGGAGGAGGAACCCTTTCCTTCTTGGTGATGTTAGCGGAGAAGAACCGGATATCTGGCTACCAAACCTAAGATCGACCAAAGCGCCTTGCCGGGGTCGTAATTTATGACGGTACTGTCCCGCGAACCAGAGGTGGAAGACGGTATATATCGGTCCGAAGTCACCGGGTTGCAGGTACCACCCGCTGACAGAACAATCAACGGATTATCACGGAGCGAAGACGGTCAAAATCCAAGAAAAAAAAGGGCACGGTGTCGATTGCCCCCTATTCGATATTGGGCAGGCAAATATTTTCCAGTGAACGCTTCGGAAATAAGCACTGCCCGATCGTAAACGAATAAAAATGAATTTCGCTTCGAAAACTTTGAAATTGCCGACTGTGAGCCCGCTTTTATCCCGTAAGATGGAAAAAGAAATATAATATTTTAAAAAATATACATTTAAAAACTTATATTGAAACATTACTTTAATGTGTTTGAATGCAAAGAATGCAACAAGCAACAAAAGTATGGTTAGAAAGTAATTTTATCACGTTTATAGCGAATTTTTACAGATTCTTGAAAAAGTCGATTTTCCGGGTCCAGTCCTCGAAAACGCCAAATATCTTCGGATCTGTACGTTTGTCAAGCAAGTTGTAACAATAAAAATTGTAGCCAGGAATATTCTCTACAAAACTAAAAAAAAACAAGTTCCTAGCATAAACCGTTCTAATGTTATAGGGGAAAAAAATCGATTTTTTTTAGAAAAATAGCTGTTTTTTCATACTTTAGGGCTGATGAGGCAGGTCTTAACGTTATCCGATCGAGCTGTAACTTTCAGGATCTCATTTTTTTACCCATTCACAACTTTTTAGGGGTTCCCGTCGGCGCCCTCCAGGGTCGACCGCCTTGTCGTGGCGAGGGGGCTCTGGGAAGTCGGCTATGTTCCCCTTCGGGCGCTGCGTGAGGTCCTTTCCTTGCGTAGTGGCCGGTGGAGAATGCTGCCTTCCTAGCTAAGGGTGGACCACCATCCGGGACCCAGCGGCGGAACCTGAAATGTGAGAAAGTTTCCTGACACAAAGAATCCGGGCTCAAGACCTTTTCCGGTACTTACCTGAGGGTGAGTCTCCATTACTTCGTGTTCTGTGTCAGGACAGCCTGTGAGAAAACCTATAAAAAATAAAATGGGTTAGTGTCATCTATGGGTAAGGTTAGTGCCCCTCGGGTGGTTCCCTCCCCCCCCATCGCTCTGCGATGGGACGGGTGGCGCCCTCCGGAGGGGACTCGATATATGGGTATGGGGAAGGTGTTTGCCGCTGGGGACCGGATAGGACCAAGCAACCGTGGGGGGTTCCCCCGGAATACGTCCGGTGGTAGGTTGCGGCCCGTGCGGGCGTAGTAGTTTTGGAGTAAATCCGCCGGGCGGTGGGGCCGTCGCCCTTAAGACACATTATGGTAATGTCCAAAATTAGCCTAGCTTCGGATAGATACAAGGCGAATGTTGGAATAAGTCCAACCTCCCCTCATCTTGTCGGCAATGAGAGGAGCGTAAGTAGTAAGCCCGATGATACTGTGTCGAAGCGGCGGGCCGGTATCACTGGTGGAGGCGCATCTGCGCCATTGCACCCACCAGAAGAAACTACAGCGGCTAGACCTGGCGACCAAACGGAATTTGTGAGGGACATTGATGAGAAGGAGTGGCCGAGTTGTCCCATTACTAAGCCTGATGGGCCTAAGGGGGACACTTTGCCGATCGAGGAGCGACTGCAGGGCACCCTGAATCCTGTGATGAACTTGGATGACTCGGATGAGGAGGAGTCCATCCCGGGGACCCCACAGGGCCATGGAAAAATCCGGGAGAGAGCGTCCACTTATAGTGGAGCTACGTCGATGGAGAAGAAGAGGATGGGCCTTGCCCGTGGTCAGCGGACCCCGAAGGACCCAGTGAAGGATAAGGGCACCCTTGATGCCTTCCTCTCCAAAACAATAAAGTCGTTTAGTGACGGCAAAGCGGAGGTCCCGATTCAACCGAGGAATGAGGATGTGAGTACCCAAGTCATTAAGAAGGGGAAAACACTGGCAAGGACTCCCCCGGACGATTGGAAGAAGGGTCATACCGGGCATAGCAGGACTGCGTATGGTACCTCCGGTGAGGACCCGAAGATGGTAGAGGGGAGGCCTGGTGAATGTGTCGGGTACAAGATCACCCCTACGGTGACTCTTGAGAGGATTGTCGTACCTAGTAAACCGGCGGGGGCGGTGTTAACGCGCCCTAGGTCCTGCTCCTCGTCTCGAGCGCTGGAGGAGGAACGGAAAAACAAGGCGGCCTCCTTGCTTGGGCTAGAAAGGGGGTCTCCGGACTTGAACAGGGGTGGTTCCGACCACGTGTTCACCATCCCGGCTCCCCCCTTGGCAACGGCCAAGTAACAAAAGCAATCGGGTCAAACAGATATGGAGGGTGAATGCCTCAGGAATGTGCTGAAGGAAGTGACGGTGCTCCTGGGAAACCTGGCGAAGACCTGCCAGGAGTTAGTGGAGTCAGTGGAGAATGGATCCACCAAGAAGAAGGTCACTCAGGCAGCCCGTAGAATAGCCAAGGAGTGTTCGTATGCCAAGGCAGCGCTAGAGAGGGGCACCTTGGCGTACTCGGGTCTTAAAGATCCGTGCGATAGACAGAGCGCAGTAAAGTCACCTCAGGAAGGAGTGGCCTCCCCCCGGAAGAGATCCCAATGCAATATCGGGACCCAGACTGAGGTGGGGATCTTTACTTTTGTGGGGTCTGGCAATGGGGCACGTCTTGCTTGAATTGGACAAAAAGGGGTGTGCTTCTGACGTGGCTGGCATGATAAAGGGGAAGCTGGGGACCGCCATCGAGCTGGCCCCCTTACAGGATCGTATTACCCTGGAGGTCAGGGACATAGACCCGGCGCTTGAAGAGTCGGACATTAAATCCGACTTGGGGGCGGCCCTTAAGTTGCAGCATAGTGTGTTTGACGTGAAACCCCTCGTTCTGGGCCGAGGGGGCCTCCAATATGCGATAATCTCGGTCCCGGCTAAGGCCGTGGATGGGTCAACGGGGGGCAAGAGATTTAGGTGTGGCCTTAGTATGGCAAGGATCAGGATCCTCCCTAAGAATACTAGATGTTTCAGGTGCCACCTCCTGGGCCATCTAGCCAAGAACTGTACCGAGGTCAGTGAGGGCTCGGAGCTGTGCAGAAGGTGCGGGGCGCGAGACCACCTCATCGCGAACTGCACAAATAGGCCCAAATGTGCCATCTGCGTGAAAAAAGGACTAAGTGGGAACAAAGTGGCCCACGTAACAGCGTCTCTGACGTGTCCTGAAAATAGAATAAACCAGGGGACGGGGCCCCGGGCAAACACCGTAGCTCATATCCTACCCCAGAATGTCAATTAAGATTCTACAAACGAATCTTAATCATTGTGGACTAGCACAGACCATGCTGGAGCGTAATGCGGCTATGCTAGGGGTGGACGTTGTGCTCATTTCGGAGCCCTATCGCCAGCTGCGGAAGTGGCACAACGACGCCTCAGGGGGTACTTCCATATGGGTGACGGGGTTTAATGGTCTGCTCCCAGACCTTACCCGGCAGATTGAGTCGGACGGGATGGTGGCTGTAACGATGCGAGGTAAATTGTATGTCAGCTGCTACTGCCCCCCAAGTATTAACCTCCGCCACTATAAGGCGTATCTGGATGTAGTGGAAGGGACAATCAGAGAGGCTGGTTCCACGCGCGTGGGAGTCCTGTTTGGTGGGGACCTCAATGCGCATTCGCCAGCATGGGGAGGAGTAAAGTCGGATAGAAGGGGTCAGTATTGCCTGGACCTTCTCAGCAGGCAGGGCCTAGTCCCATCTAAAGGGAAAGGATCTCATACCTTTTCGAGGAATGGTAGAACCTCCTATATAGACATCTTGTCTACGGACCATGGGACGGCAAGGGGCTTATGCAGCAAAGTGTTGGGACATTATACATTCTCTGATCATAGATATGTCTTGCACACGGTAAAGAAGACAGTCGGCAGCATCTCTGCTCCTCCATTCCTGCACTATTCGACTAAGGATTTAGACCCTGATGATATCCTGGCCGACCTTGATAGTCGCCTCCAGGTGGATGCCGCGACTGGTGAACCTGGTAGGAGGTTTGCGGCATACGTGGCAGAAGGATACCTAACTCCTGGTGGAATGCGGACATTGCCGCGGCCAGGAGTCTTATGTTTAAGGCCAGAAGAGTGGCCCAGAAAGCAAGGAAGCGAGGACGCCTTGACGCACCGAACTTGAAGGAGGCATATCTCAAGGCGAGAAAGCATGTTAACACGCTGGTGTGGAGAGCTAAGGAGGCAGTATGGAGCGGACTATGTTCGACGGCTGAGCTTGACCCCTGGGGTAGGCCATACCTGGCGGTCATGTCATCGGTAAAAGGCAGGCCCCGTGCAACGGAGATGTCTCCGGACCAAGTAAGGGCCAGCATAGCCCAGCTCTTCGTTACCTCCCCTCCTGGGCGGCTTCCGAGACAGCAGGTTCCTCTTGATAGCTGGATGACCAGAGGCAGCTGTGAGTCCGACCTGAGCAGGGTTACTGAGGAAGTAGTTAGACAGGTTGCCGCCAGAATTAAGAGCAAGAAGGCGGCGGGTCTGGATGCAGTCCCCTCGGAGGTGGTCGCGGTAGCTATGAAGGCCAGACCTGCGCTCATCGGCCTAATGGCGGCGGACTCCTTAATTAGGGGAACAATACCGCCCAAGTGGAAAAAGGCGGACTGGTCCTGATCCCGAAGCCGGGTAAGGATCCCCTCTTACCTGGATCATATAGGCCTATTAGTGTGCTCCCTGCCCTGAGTAAGGTGTGGGAGTACACAATTAAGGCCATTGTTGAGGACCAAATTGGTCACGACCCGTTCCACCCGGCGCAGTTCGGGTTTAGGAGGGGCATGGGCACGACTGAGGCAATAACTGAGGTGAGCAGGCTGGCCGATAACTGTACGAAGGACACCCTGAGGTGGGATGTCATCCTCCAAGAATTGGCTAGGAGAGGGGTATCATCTGGGGTGTGTAACCTAATTGGGTCCTACCTTAAGGATAGGTTCGTGGTAGTGCATACAAGTAGGGCCGTAGTGTCAGCCCAAATATTTGCGGGAGTGCCCCAGGGATCTGTCCTGGGTCCGTTTTTGTTCAACCTTGTGTTCGATGGGGTCCTGGCGGAGGTTGGAGAAAACCCTATGATCCGTCCTATCGCATACGCAGACGATCTTGCGATAGTCTTCATGGGTAAGGACGTGGATAGGCTTGAGGCGGATATTTGCAGCACAATGGCCAGGGTTGAGGCCTGGTTCATAAGGACAGGCCTTTCTGTTGCACATGAGAAAACGGAAGTGGTGATTCTTGCCGGACTTAGGGGTAAGAAGAGACAGGATTTCTCGATTATGGGGGAAAATGTGAGGTCTGCCTGCGAAATTTTCGTACTCACCTTCAGGAAGTGACTGCGAAAGGGGACAGAGTGGTGGAAGCTCTCTCCTCCTTACTCCCCAATGTCAGGGGCCCCTCTCGGTTCGTGCGACGCCTATATTATTCCGTATGGGAAAGTATAGTGCTGTACGCAGCCCCTATCTGGGCCACCTCCGCGTACTCGACTTCCAACGAGGCAACTATCAGGCGCGCCCAAAAGACGGCCTTAGTTAGGACTACTACGTCCTACAGGACCGTAGCGTATATGGCGTTGTGTGTGTTGGCAGGACGATTGCCCATCCAGATTAAGGCCAGTATGTGGCGCTCGGTTTTCAGAGCCAGAGCCGACGATAAGCAGAACCCTGCTTTCAGGGGTAACCCTCCGGCCCTGCTGAACAGATACCGAGAACATAAGCGCATATATAGAGAAGTTGCCATGAAGAAATGGCAAGAAAAGTGGGAGGTGTTTGACCCGACGAACTGGACGCGTAGGATTGTTGCGTCGGTCGGCACATTCACTGGGCTGACGGGGTCTAAGCTACAACTGGACTACTGGTGTACCCAGCTGATGACGTTCCATGGGTCATTCGGTGCGTTCCGCCATAAAATCGGGAAGGCGGAATCCCCGGTCTGCTTGGACTGTGGGGCAGCGGTGGATAATGCCGAACACGTCTTGTTTGTATGCCCATCGTATGCGGAGGAACAGGAAGGTCTGGTCGCTGTCCTTGGGACAGTGCCTAACCCTTCAAATTTCCTGTCACTTGCCACGAGTAACGAGAGTAGGTGGTCCCACTTCAAGACTTTTGCCTACAAGACGATGAAGGATCGGGCAACGAAAGAGGTAGTACAGGAAAAGGCGGCGAGGGAAAGAAGGGTGATGACCTCCAGGGCCAATGCCCTGGATGTGGCTTCAGGCAGTAGCAGAACGAGCTACAGAAAGAGAAAAGCACCCAGTAAGAATGGGCCGGGGGGTTGTGGGATCCCTCCCCTCCCCCCTACAAAGAAGAGGAGGATGATCCCAAGGACAACGCTGGATCCAACAGCGGGAGGAGGAGTGGGAACACACACGCACGTTAGTGGAGATGATGTGTATTTTATTCTATAGTTCACTATATTTTATTTTACTTCCTGACGGGTATCTCTATGAGGAACGTAGTTATTTATTTATGTATATATTTATTTATGTCTTAACTATTGACGCCATCATAATTGTAGCCTGAGCACTAACCTGTACATATCCATCGGGGATGTGTGTGTATACATATGTATATATATGTGTATGTATGTGTGTGTACTTGCGCGCTTATGGTTTATGGTTTATGGTATTGCGTACATGAGTGAGAGAGTGAGAGTGGGTTTTCCCTGCTGTATTCACGGGCCGAAGTAGACGGGAGAGGTTAGCGGGAGATTTGCTCTGAGGCGCTAAGCCCCCTGGACGAGGAAGATGCCGATTTGGGGCACGATATGCGTAGACTGCCTGCGAACCCTGGCGGGTGGTAAGGGCAGGTGGCGAGGAGGACTCCCCCCGAGTGGACCCAAAGGTGAAGTAGTACATTACAAGTACCACCGGTATGGGTAAGGGGAGGTGCTAATACGAGGCACGCTATAGAGGGGGTTTTAGTGGGTAGTCCGCCTATTTGGCTGGGAGTCTCACATAACCCGGTTAGTTTACTAGCCGGGTATGCATAAAGCATTTCCCCCTCTTAAAAAAAAAAAAGGGCTGACGCTGCAATCCTGCCCCAGCAACCAATGCAAGATATCATTAGGTGTTCGGGTACCATCTTCTTGACGGGCGTGCCTCCATAATTACCCTGTATCCGTTTAAAAAATAAAATAATTCTTTACTGTTTATCGTATGTATATGGAAGTGTCACCGATAGATTCCTTGAGGTTTTCTGATGAAAATCATACCAAATGTCGTGTAAATCGGACAACTTTTCCATAGGGAATACAAATAGCTTGTGTCAAAGTAGTCCGATTTGCATGATATTTGGTATGATTTTCATCAGAGAAACATAAGGAATCCATTGGCGTCACTTCCCTTTCGATACGATGAAGCAAAGAATTTCTTAATTAGCGGTAATGAATATTTCACCCTCGACTGCAGGGACTCGACCTCAATTCGCTACGTTCGACCCAGGATTCGTACCTTTTTCCGGAAAAAGCCATAAAAATCGGGTGAGGCACTGCGAAGGGCAACCTTCGCCACGATGTACGAGGTCGCATCTCCTTGACGAGCGTCGGGCGACTCTTGCCCGAGAGGATTACGATTTACTTTAATTATAGTACATGTGTGTTTTGTAATAAAGTGTTTCTATCGTCTCCTGAATTCAACAACTGGCATCCAGACATCTACGCTCCTACAATCCACCGGCAATACTCCTCGTGGCGAGACACTGGAAGAAACGGGGTAGCCCGCTATCGACGCGTGGTCCTCTCGAGTATAAACACGAGCTTCGATATCAAAACAAAAGCATGCGTTGACGTATTCCGTGCGAGAGAAGGTGGACATTGGGGAGGAGGTATTGCTGTGAAGAGGGTCTCTTCAAGAGAGCAGCCGTTTGTGAGGGATGCAAATCCGATTGGTTCTGATACAATCTGCTTCCTATAGTTGAAATTTAGTCTAGCAACTTGCAATCCACCTAACCTAACCAATCCAACATGCATCCCTCCCAAAAGAACCGGCCATCCAAGCGTAGAAGCAAGTGCGAAATAAATGTAACGGTGCGCTTCTCGATACCGCAGATGTACCTACATAAGTAGCACTTTTCACGGAAAAGAATTGTCCAGCCTTTGGGCCTGGCGTAGACCTTTGGCAGGTAGGTATCTATTTCAACAGGCAGAGCCACCCGTGGTGCCAGTAAGACCGTCCCCGGTCCTTGCTATTCCAGAGAGTTTTCTTCCAGTGAAAATCAGTAAATTTGCAAGCGTAATATCTCAAAAACCAGTGGAAATCAAGTGTATACTTTAAAGCTTATTGAATTTGTCTTGAAACGCACTATCAACTCAGGTGTTCAAAAAAATTAGTTCCATTTGAAAAACCGAACTTGACCGTCGTATCTTTTAAAATAATAATCGGAAAAAAAATTCGTCCGCGCTAATAAATTGGCCCCCTCGAACCATGCAATTCCCTATTTTTTAAATATTTTTATCTCCAATAGTTTAGGAGATATTCAGGTGTTTCGAGTTCCCGCGGACACCCTGTAGAGCACCGATAAATAAGAAATACGTATTTTTTAATTTTTCCCCGTTTTCATATATGGGGGGGGGGGGTGAAAACTGCGTTCAAAGTTAGGGTTGAAAAATTATTTTTGTGGAATATCTCGAGAACTATTACACACAGGGAAATAGTGTCAATGGACGAATTTTGTGTCTTTGAATGCGAAATATGTCTGACTCATCAAATTTTCAAAAAGTCCATTGTTTTAAATAATACATAATAAGTTTGAACGCAGTTTTCACCTCCCAAATATGAAAACGGGGAAAAATAAAAAAAAACGTATTTCTTATTTTTCGGTCCTCTGTAACATATCCAAAAATCAAAATGATTGGAGGCGGACACCTAAAATACTCTCCTTGTAAGTGTCGCGACGACGACAGTCCCAATACCGGAGGTATCCGTTTTCAGAGATAAATTATTATTATTCATTATGCAAGAGTGCGTTCGACGAGGTTTTCCCAGAATGCTTGAAGCATTGTCGATGCGCTCTCCGTTTGGTAATGAGAAAAAAAGAAAAATTAAGTTATATATTTCGGTACGTAACAAGGGCCTGCACGACCGACTCCGAAACCAGCGAAGTCTGCTCCCCTTGATCCAGCAGCGCGCCGATTAGTATTATCCGTCCACCCGCCGACTTCGCGCGAACAATCGCGGTGGCCAGCAACACCAGTTCGCTGCTCGTGCTCTCTGGCTTCGTGCATGCGTTATGCACCGCTGCCGACGGTCCGGCGTCGTTTGCTTCGGACGGGGTCGAGGGGCCGCCCGCCGTGGACACTTCCGGGGCGTCCCGCGCCGGCGGAGACGCGGTGTCAGCGGCCTTGTCATCTCCGATCGTATTTAGCATCGACTGGTGTCGCCGACCACATCGCGAGCAGGAGGTCGTGACGGGGCACGGCTAGCCCATGTGGCCGGGCGCGAGACAATTGAAGCAGAGTCGTTTGCTACCGGCTAAATCGCGACATTATGCTGGCTGCATAGCCCTAAAGGCCGTGCAACGGTACGCGGCGTGTCGCGCCCGGCACACAGGACAGTGCGCTGGATTCGCGGCGCGAGGGGTATCGGTGATCGCGGTCGTCGGGGACTCGGTCGCGTTCGTGGCGCACACCCGAGCATTTGAAGATTGCGCCAATTTGGAAGCCTTAGGCACCGCTACATGGGCGCGTGCCTTAGCTTCCTCGGCGGCCTGAGCGGCCTCCCGTGAACGAATGCACGACACGAGAAACCGATCCAACATGTCATAGGTGGGGAGGTCGGTACTCGCGCCGTGCGAGAGCTCCCACTCCTCCAGTACTTTGGAGTCTAATTTTAGTGTGAGCTCCGCGATGACAATATCGTTCCAATGCGTGGTGGGGCATCCTAAATTCGCGAGGAGCGCGAGGGATCGGTTGCTCGTGTCGCGCACGCGCGTTAGTTCCTCGGCAGAATTTGACGTCATCGGCGGCAGCGATATCAACGTACGGAAGTGGACCGAAACAAGCGCACGTTTGTTATCATGCCGCCGGGACAAGGTCGCCCAGGCGGTTGCAAAATTCGAATCGGTGACCGCAAATTGATCCACGATTTTAGCCGCGGCGCCCGATACACAGTGGTCCGAAATCGCCAAAACGCGAACTAAATTAATAGCACTTTTATTTCTACGCTTTTCATTATAAAAACAACGGTTTTTGGGGTTTTTTGACTTGTAGAGTCAGATTCTGATAAAGACTTTGATGTAAAAAGTCCATTTTGAATTATAATTTCTTTCGAAATACCACTAACAAGGAGAGGTTCCCAGGTGTCCACCTCCGATGGCTTTGAATTTTGGATATGTTTTAGAGGTCCGAAAAATAAGATATATGTGTTTTTTTATAGCGGCCCGTTTTCATATTTAGGGGGTGAAACCACCCCCAAAGTTATAAGATTTTCAGGTGCTCATCTCCGATTTATTTGGTTTTTAGACATGTTTTAGGGGACCGAAAAATAAGAAATACGTGTCTTTTATTTCGGCCCGTTTGCATATATAGAGGGTAAAACCACCCCTAAAAGTTCATAAGGGGTACAAAATTATGTTGAGTAAAATTTCATATGGAATAACATATCCAACTACCAAAGCAATCGGAGATGATCACCTGAAAATCGTATAAGTATGAAGGATGCTTTCACCCCCTAAACATGCAAACAGGCCAAAATAAAGAAACACGTATATCTTATTTTTGGGTCCTCTAAAACATGTCCAAAAACCACAGCAATCGGAGGCGGGCACCAACTATTCTTATGAACTTCGGGGGTGGGTTTCACATTTGAGTGGGGTACATATTTTTCTGCAGTTAGTAAGCAGTATCTTCCAAATTCTTTTGTGTTTATCTTATATTTACTATCGATCACATGTAGAATGACTCTAAATATTTTAATGAGATCCTCGAGTATATCTGTTATATTTGATGACAGCTCTGAATTTGCGAAAAATTTCCTGGCAGTGTTACCGTCATTTGTTGTCCCGTAACCGGGCTTTGGAATATCGACTAATAACCTATGTGTTGTCGAAATCTTTCCTGAATAACCTTCTTCCTTTCTTCAAAAAATGGTCTTTTTATTTTTTGGCACTTTCCACGTTTTTATGTTTAATTTATAAGAAATATGGAGTAGACATTCGGAAAACCGGATATATGCATGAGGGCCTGATAATACGAATTTGTATATGTCCGACTGAACGGGCCTCTCCTGCGCAGTCTGAACTAAATTCATTTGTTAAACCGTGGCCTTAACAGATCTTGATGAATATGTTGCGCATTTACTATTATAGCTCCCAAATTGGCAAGTCAAAGCAAAAAATATTTATGCAGCAATCTTACATAGGATCTAACGAATACATTCATACAACATTTGTCGTGACCTCGCGTGACCTCTGTTTTGCAAGCGTCACGAAACAAAAAAGACCGAACAAAAACAGGCCTCCACGAAACAGTATTTTTCAAAAGAATAAAATGTGCATGTCCCGTTAATTGTACATATTCTTATAGCTGAAAGAATATTCTTTAGCACTATGTAGATAGGTTTGTCTCTATTGTTATCCATACAGAAATATGATGAGGCAAAGTGTAGCAATTTCAGCGTAAAGTATGATCGTCCGAAAATATGCATCTTCAAAGCTTTCTTAAAAAATTCTGGGTGGCCTATAGCAATTCGTTTTTATACCAAAATATAATCCACAGATATAAGAATATATGACTACAATTTCACTGATTTTTGACGAGGTTGAAAATTTGAGTGTAGTTCGTGTTTTCGCGATTTCGGACCACTGTGCGATACCAACGTTTTCAAATACTGCAACCGCTCGACACCGTTGAGGGTCCCGTCTTTGATTACGAGAGACGTGAAGACGTCGCAAAAAGCTTGCCACTCCGAGTACTCACCCGAAAATTGCGGTAATTTGAGGCGTGGGAGATTGGCGCGGATCTTCGTTGCTTCCTGCTGCCGGGCGGCTGGATCCTTGGCTGCTGCGGCGGAGGGGGGGGGGGGGGCGGAGCGTGCGGACAACCTCCACCAGGAAGTCCAAAGTCTCCCAATACCCTTCCCCCGCGCTGGCGAACTCGTCCTTGGTGAAGTACGGACTGGTCGCTCGTTCCTCCTCTGGGATCATGGCCTCCACCTCCATGTGCAGCTGGGTGCACTGCTCCCACGTCGCCTTCAAGGCGGCAATCCTCTCCTGCGCGTTGTCCACCGTGAATTTGGCCTGGCCCATTTTCTTATAACTGCACCAGCGCCTGGATCTGCTTGATCAGGGCCGACCACGATAGCTGGGCCGCTGCAGTGGCGGTGCCGGTTAACTCCTTCGGCATCTTTGCGAGTGCGGATCCGGCTGGAAGGACCAATGTTTCCGCAAATTGCGGAGTTAAAAAGATGCCGGCGATAGGGCACTCGAAAGAATGGAATGGTAGGCAGCAAGGCACAGTTGGTGGACACAACAATTCTTTATTCGTCACTCGGCAACCTTACTGACGTCGTAACACAAGTACAAACAACACGTGGACTTCACACAGATCTCACACACCATTACAAATGGGCGCGTGGGCGCGATGCGACCAAGACTGGTCGCCGATGGACGAATCCACGTAAAAAAACCAAGGGGTGCAATGGGCGCAATATAATAGTACCAGCTCGAAAAGATGTTGTCACGACAATGCTATTCGCTCCACGAACGGTCGCCAAGCGAGTGTTTCACCAGGATCTTTAGCGGTCAAAAAAAACATTGCAAAGGTGCCGCGGCCGACTCATCAGCTGTTGTGATGAGTCGGCGGGCATCGGTTCGAAATACGCAGCGCGGCGCGTTGCCAACGGCCGCAACAAGCCTGCTTATCTCTCGTGTCTAAACACGTGCTCAAATTTCAAAACAAAAGCATGAGTCGACGTATTCCGTGCGAGAGAAGGTGGGCCTTGGGGAGGAGATATTGCTGTGAGAAGGGCCTCTTCAGGACAGTGCCGTTTGGGAGGGGTGCAGGGCAGATTGGTTAGTTTGGGACCAATCGAACATCAAGCCCACCTTCTCTCGCACGGAATACGTCGACGCGTGCTTTTGTTTTGAAATTCGAGCACGTGTTTAGACACGAGAGATACGCAGGCCCGATTGGTTAGTTTGGGCCCAATCGGACTTCAAGCCCACCGTCCCTCGCATAGAA
The DNA here is from genome assembly GCA_929108735.1 of Andrena dorsata. Taxonomy (NCBI): domain Eukaryota; kingdom Metazoa; phylum Arthropoda; class Insecta; order Hymenoptera; family Andrenidae; genus Andrena; species Andrena dorsata. The sequence continues at coordinate 4,471,162 of OV815487.1, forward strand.
TACGTCGACGCGTGCTTATGTTTTAAAATTCGAGCGCATGTTTATACTCGAGAGATACGGGATCTGTTTCGAATATGTAGGGAGGACGACTCAGGCGGGACCACGCGCAGTCAGCGGACTACCTCTTTTCTTCCTGTGCATCTCCGCGAGGCGTATTGATGTTGGATAATACTTTTCAAATTCTAGTTCCCCAAAATTAATCAGGCTGACCGGCCAGTGCATTTCGCCAGGGTTGCAGTTCATGACCGTATTGCCCCACGAGTCAGCGGTAAAGAACGATTTCCTACAGTTTTCGGTAATTTATGGCTTAGTTGGTTCCGCTTCGTAGCAGAAGTGAACTCAGGGTATTGGAAAAGGGAAACAGGAAACAGGATTTGTTGCAACTAAAGCAACGAGTTGTTTTAAAGCAACTCGAAGACTTTCAGTTTCTCTTCGGACCCTTTCGAACCGAAACACGTGGTGTCTGCTGCCTACCTCGAAGCAATGGTTACATAGATAATAAAAGGACGGAGCGCGGGCTTTTGTGAAAGTGTACGATGGTTCGTTCGTTGCACTTCTGCAACGTACGTGTGTTTCGAAAATGAGATGGCTTCTTTTTTACCTAAAACCACTTGTCCTGGTGGGGGTTAACTCATAATGGAGCGGGAGAAGCTACTTGGGGGTAGAGGAAGTTGCTTGGAAAAAATTGTGGTAGTCAGCTAGCAATCACGTCGCGGAAATGTTCTCTGCTCAAAAGTATTACGCGATGTTCTGGATGTACCCCCCGAACAACGGAGACGCAAGTGTTGCTGCGCGAGTATTTGCAAGGGAATACCCATGGCTTCTAACGCCAAGTGAAAATTCATTTCCACAAGTTTTTATAACGTAGGAACAACACGTTCCATGAAAAATAAATGAAGTGATTAGTGTTAGTAGCCGTGCAGTGAAGTGAATATTCGGTACATTAATCCTAACGCACTTGACGTTGCAACCCTTTACTTTGGGCGGTGATACCTGCGAGCAGCTGAGCACTGGGCGCTACCCGACCATAAATCTTTTCGTCCAACGATGACCAGGATCGGTACAGTGATCCAGTGACACAGGTTCCCGAAAAGGAAGGAAAGGAGTGTCCGAATGGGTAAGTTTTATTTAAGGGGGGAGCCTGCTTTACAAGGTCCAAAAAAGTGATTTTTTCGCAAATTTTTTTGAAAGGGAAAGGAACAATTGATCTTCGCAAACTTTTAGGTCTATTTAAACATATATTCGATGAGTACAAAAAATTTTTTTTTCTCACAAAATCATAAAATATGGCTGATTCATCAGCCGATTCTCGGAGCGCTTTGCCATTGAAGTCTCCAATTGGCGGGCATGATTCTGGTTGCAATTCTTGTTTGAAATGTAAAAATCAATATGATTTTTAATGCTCGTATATTTTTCTTCTGGGTGAACTAAGAAAAAGCAGAAAAAAGCGCGAAATCATAAATTTTTTTAGTTTGAGGAGAAGAATGTCTATTTTTTAAAGACAACATTTGACTTTAACGTGCTATAAAAATGATTTGAAAACATTTTTTTAACAATATTTTTAGTTCACATAGAAAAGAATTTAATACTGAAGAGCATAAGCTTTGGTCTAACTCAATAGGCCGTATAGTTTTTTTGCTATTACGCTCGCCAATTTTAAAGAATCGTAAAAATGAAAACTGGAGAAATCGCGGTTTAAAGTTTTCGCTCGCGGTCGAGCGCAACAATTCTCTACGTTCAACTTATAAAATCTCTAACTCACTCTGCTCTACGACTATTCTGTACTATTACAGTGCACAACTCTGCCCTTTCGATTGTCTTTAAAAGTAATGATCGACGAATGAGGACGCGTCAAAGGGTGAAGCACGCGCCCGTGTCCGGCTGAGCGCTCGCACATATGCTCGCCGCTTACCTGCTCTCGGTTCTGTATCTTTAAAAATACTTCGAATATATAATATAAAATACTTCAAATACTTGGCCGCTGTAACTTTGTGAATACATTCTTGGATAGTTTATCTATCGATTTAGGCAATAAAAAAAAAATCGATTTCTTGGACCTTATAAAGCAGGCTCCCCCCTTAATTTCTTGGTGATTATTAAATGTAGAAATAAATTCTTTCCGATTGTAAGGTATAATAACAGTTTGATTTAAAAAATATGAAAACAACTCAATCATCGAAATAATTTCCATTATTGTTAATTACCTTTTGTCATTTTTCTGGCAGCTTACGAATACCACTGCGATAGAAATTCGGTAGCTTTATACCTACTGATTATGTAAATCCAGTCGGAAAGAATTTATTCATACACCTAATATTATTTTTTAAATTTAGATGCGTTGACCATTATTAAACTACGGATTTTTACATTACCTTTTCGTTTATGCGTTATTTGAAAACGGAATTTACGTATTTCTTGTCCTCTCGCTTCATATAATTATTACTTAAGATTCTGCTTTAAAAAAAAATTGTAACGCGGTTTCCTTCGATGCATGCCGACTTGCTTGTTCGTACGTTCGTGGTACAAGCGCAGTCGCCTACCGCGTAGCCAACGCTACCGCGGGAGTTCGGGTGGAAGGCGCGCGCTCTGATTAGTCGGTGTTTTTTGTTAATATGTCGTTAATGAAATCTCGGAGAGCATTTTCGTAAAGGAAAAAGTTGTTTGCAATCACCCCCTGAATCACCCCTATCAAGGAACCGCAGCATTTTTGGGACACCCTGTATACTCAGTACGGTGTCAGATGTAATCGACTTAGGAGTTTCCCCCTGGGACCAATGGATCCATTAGTCGAGCCATAGAGTAAGGAATTCAAAAAGACTGCGGAGAGTTCAGAAAATCAGAACGGAATCGACCGCGAAAACTTTGTCAACCAACTTAGAATAGCGTGCATAGAGGCCCCAGACTCTTAAGAATTCCTCCTTAAAACGTGCATCTCGAATCGTCCCTGAGACCAAGGGATCCATCGGCCGAGTCATAGAGCATCAAATCAAATAGACTGCGGAGTGCATAGAAAGTCAGAATAGAATCAACCACGAAAACTTCGTAAATCAACTCAGAACAGCGTTCGTTACCAGGCTTCACGCGCCGGCGAGCGGGCGCGCGCCCACAGCCCCAACCTAACCCAAACCAACACCAATACACTGTATCAAGCTGAAATCTCTTTCTAAGTTGATCTCTGGTCCATAAGATCCTAGGAGATTCATGGGGAGAATGCATTGAAACTGGGCCCCGGAGCAAACTCACATCGGTTCGCCACTATGCCTTACGCGCTCGCGAGCGGGCGCGCGCCCCCCCGCCCCAATCTAACCCAAACCAACACCAATACACGCTATTAAGCTGATACCCCTCTCTAAGTTGATCCCTGTTTCATAAAGTTCGGGAGATCAGTGGGGAGTATGCAAACTCGCATCGAGTCGCCAACATGTTCTACGCGCCCGCTCGCAAAAACGTAGTCAATCAACCCAGAACAGCGTATATAGAGGGCCAAGAATGGTAAGAATCCCTCCTTTAAAACGTACATCCGAATCCTCACTGAGACCAATGGATCCATCGGCTAAGTCACAGAGCATCAGATTCAAATACAACTTCCACCTCCGCGACAAGTGTCCGGGGCTCGAAACCGCGTAAAGGCAGTCCCATGAGGGTACGCTTCGACTGGCTATTCGCACCCGTCGATCCCAATTTCTCGGCCACCCTGTACAATACCGACTTTTCACCTCTTCGAAAAGTATTGGGGGACTCGAAATCGCGTAAAGGCAGTACCATGAATGCACGCTTTGATTGGCCACTCTCACCCATCGATCCCAAATTTTTCGGGCACTCTGTGCAATAGCGACTTTTTCACCTTGTCAAAAGTATTGGGGACTCGAAACCGCGTGAAGGCAGTACCATGAATGTACGCCCTGATTGACCACTCTCACTAACGCCTAGAAACTAGAAGAGAACTGACCACGAAATTTTATTAATCAACCTGGAACAGCGTGAATAAAGGCCCCAGATTCGCGCGAACCCCACCTTTAAAATGCGTATATTAAATCCCCCCTAGGACCAATGGATCCATTAGTCGAGCCATAGAGTAACGAATTTAAAAAGACTGCGGTGCGCCTAGAACTCAGAATCGAAACGACTGCGGAAACCTTAGGTAATCAACCTAGAACAACGTGTATGGAAGCTATGGATTCGCGCGAATCCCACCTGCAGAACGCGTATCGTGAATCGCCCCTGTGACCAGTAGATCCATCAGTCGAGTCATAGAGTATCGAAATCAAAGACTACGAAGTGCTTAGAAACAGAATAGAATGAACCGCGATTATCTTATTAATCACACCCAGAAGGCACACCCGCACCCACCGACGCAAGCACACACGAAAAAAGGAAAGGGAGGAAATGTCCCCACCGGCTCCGCGGACACCCGAGGGCGAAGGAGGAAGCAGGAGCGAACGGGAGAATCCCTAGAAGGGAAAGGTCGACGATCGACGCGGCCACCCCCAGCACCAGCCAGCAGGGTCGAAGGGACGCGCGATCTAGAAGGCGGAATCGCGCTGGGCCCCACATCCCCCGCGCCCGAAGCCTGACACAGACAGGCCGCTCAGCGGCGGAAAGATAAGACGACATTGGAATCTCCTCCTGGTACTGGGAGGAGCTGCGCGCCGAGGGATCGGAGATCGGAGCTCACCCGACCCAATGAATGGACCGGATGAACGAGAACCAGGAGGAACCCGAAGACAGGACCGACGACGACGATGACAACAAACACAACAATAGACTCGCGGAACGCGAGGAATAAAACGCACAGACTAGCAACAAACAACCAACAGACAGGCGGACACACAATCCAACCAATACACACGCGAGCGCGCGCAGGCCCTCTCACACGTACCGGTAGAACAACATACACTTATACACAACAAACAGGGAAGCGCACCCCACACCCCGAACGAGACAGAGCAAGGGAAATGCGCAAAGCGACCTCTCACACCCACCACACCGGGGAAGAAGGGTGGTCTACAAAACGAAAACCCGATCCCCGGACACGCAACGGGAACAAATAGATACCCTACACCCACCGAGAAACCGACAACGGAAGAAGAGAAAATCACCTGGAGCGAGGTGGAACTCCTGTCCTTAGGGGACGACGAGGAGACGGCAGAAACGGAGGAAACGGTGAACTTCCGTAAGAACGGACGACTGTCGGACAGGCTGCGCACCACAACGCCGCAAAGGATAGGTCGAATAGGTCCCGACCCCACTGAAACGATATGAGCGAGGAAGGCGGAAATCAAGGAGCTTCGCCGACAAACACGGGAAACGAGCCCGGCAACAAGGGGAACAGCCCCGCCGGCCGAAAAAGAGAAAAAAAAGAAAGGAGACGAAACGCGAGGAAATAAAAACGGAAACATCACCCACCCGGAACAGCCACCCCTCCCCCCGCCGCCACCCCCACCTTCAACAACAACAGCAGGGGGAAAGGCAACAACACCGGCAGCAACAACAACAACAACAACAAAAACAACAACGAAAAGCGCTTAGCAAAGGATGCGGGACCTGGACGAGGCAGGCCCCAGCGACGAAAGGAGAGGAAGGGCCGGGAAACCGGCTCACGTAAGCAACAGGGAGGAGAAGATGATACTCGGTAGGAAAAGAGGCGGGGAAAACGGGGGGAAAAATCACCAACAACACAATCACCATCATAATCAAAACAAAGAGAAGAGGGCCAGGAAAAACACGCCCCAAGGGAAGAAGAACACCACGACGTACACCTTCCGACGCTTCCCGGAGGTCAACATGACGGAAGAGAAGAGGGATGGGCTGGCCAGCGTGGCGGCGAGAAGAAACAGGCACATCGCCGTGACAAAACACGGTCTGAAAAACGGGGGGTGGATTGTCACGACGATCGGATCGGAACTCGCTGCTTTAATGGAGGAGCTGATCACCGAAGGGATGGAAATTAACGGGAAGGCAATAGAGAAGAAGGGGCCCGAGACACTGGACAGGAGGCACGAGGTCACCATGCGGGTCCACAACACGGCAACGACACGCGGCTGCGAATCCCGCACGGAGCCCTGGTCGCCCTGCAGAAGAGGCAAATGCAAGTCACCGTGGGCTTCGGACTGGTACACCTCACGTTCAGAGAGCGGAGATAAGGAACATCACACCACAGCGGACGAACCGAAAGGGGAGAGCGGCGCGCGCGCGCGCGCACGCACACACACACCGGTACACGACGAAACACTGAACACATCACCTATCAATAAACAAACAAAATGGAAACAAACCAAATGTTATGAATGAGTCATCGTCACCCCACCAAGCCCATTAACCACTAGCACCGCTAAGAGTAACAAGTAAGTACTAGCATTAGACCAACACTAACATTAAGTTAGCACCGAACCAACGCCAAACTGATAGGAGACAAACAATAGATAAGCACAATCGCGACATAGAGTAAGCTCGTAAAACATGAACGACCAGAACGAACGAAACGCGAGTGAGCGAGCGAGCACACCAAAAAGCGACCACACGACACATCTACCCACGCACCCAAACGCACCCAACCTACCCTTCCCAGAGACGGGGCAGGTGGAGAAGTAACGGCGGGGGTAACCACGGGGACAAACCTTCGCGCGCGAGTGGGGAAAGGAAAGATAGGGGGGGGGGGAATAGGAGAAAGAAAAGCAAAACAAGGAAGATAAGAAAGAAAAGGAAAAAATGAAAAGAAAAGGAAAACTGGGGAAAAGAAAGAGGCAAACCCGGACGAACCGCGCGCGCGCAAACACCCCGAGAGCGAGCGATAGATAATAAGCAGGCACGGAAAAAGGAAGGAATGCGAAGCAGAAGAGAGGCCAAAAGCGACCCGGGATCGGGCCGCGGAGACCGAAAGCAACGGAGAAAGGTGGGTGACCTATAAACAGTCTACTAATCTCTACCCCCCCCCCCCCTACCCGTTCTGCCTTCTAGGAAATGACGATCAAGGTGGCACAGATCAACATGCACAACTGCCAGGCCGCCGCCGCGGCGTTGATCCAATTCGTTAAAAGAGAAAAGATCAACTTCGTGCTGATCCAAGAAACCTGGCTAAACTGCGGGAAAGTTGGGGGACTCGGGGCTGCCGGAAAAATTTGGTCGGTGGCGGTCACCAAAAACCTGAGAGCTTGCATCCTCACCAGGGGCAAACTCAACGTCACCTTTCTTCCACAGCACAGCGACGACTGCACGGCGATAATCAGCATCGAGACCGGCAGCGAGAGAGGTGGTGATCGAAAGAGCTACGTCCCGATATCGCTATACTTGCGATGGCAATGAACTCCCCCCTCGGAGAAAATGGGGTCGAAGTAACGGAATGGTGCCTCGACCAGGGAACAGAGCTGCTGGTGGGCATGGAAGCGAACGCCCAGCACGAGATATGGGGCAGCCAGAAGAACAGCAAGAAGGGCGAGAACATGACCATTCTACTGATGGGCCAGGGGATGGTATGCCTGAACAGAGGAACCAAACCCACGTTCATCACCGCCTCGAGAAGCGCGATACTGGATGTCACAGCATGCTCACAAGAGATGGCGAGCAAGGTGAGCCGGTGGAGGGTGACCGACAACCTGTCGATGTCGGACTACAGATACATCTGCTTCCTGATCGACGACGTCCAGATGACGAGCAGCAGCGAGGGGAGAAGAAACCCTCGCAAAACGAACTGGGAGAAGTACAGAGAGGCAATGGTGGCCGGATGTCCCCGACTCGCAGGAAGACGCGGTAACCAGGAGGAGATAGACGCCGCCAACAGAGCATTAACGGCCCTCATCAAGGAAGCGTGGGAAACGGCAACGGAGGAACCACGCAACAATAACAGCGACGAGGTGAGAAACCCTAGGTAGTGGTCGAAAAGGATGACCACGCATCACAGGGAAACGGAACGCCTGGAGCGAAAGGCCCGAAGAACCGGGAAGGCTCGAGACTGGGCGATCCAGAATCGAGCGAAAGCGTGCTTACGCAAAGCCACAAAGACAGCGAAAACCGAATCCTGGAGGGATTACTGCGGCGGGATCGAAAACACCAAGGAAGCAGCCAGAATGAACATGATGCTGATGGCAGAGGGAATGGCAAAAGAGCTGGGAGCCCTGAAACGTCCGGACGGACGCTACACGACGGGCGACAAGGAGTTGCTCGGAATGCTGCTGTCGGAACACCTTCCAGGATTCGTGTCGACGACGGTGAACGGACCGACAGCGGCGAACCCCGACAACAACAACGACAACGATGAGAACGAGGCCCGAACACGGGTGCACTTGGTGGCCCCGGACTGGGACCTGGGCGGCAGAGTCGTCACTCCGGAGAAGCTAATATAGGCCGTGGACTCGTTCAAACCCTACAAAGCACCGAGGCCAGACGGAATCTACCCGAAAATGATCAAGGAGGCGCTCCCGAGCATCGGCAGCTTCCTTGAGAAGCTGCTGAGGGCATGCGTGGCGCTGAGCATCGTGCCGACAGAATAGGGAAAGACCACAGTGGTCTTTATACCGAAACCGGGAAAGTCAGACTACACGACGCCCAAGGCCTTCAGACCGATCAGCCTGACGTCGTTTATGCTCAATACGGCAGAGAAACTGGTCGACAGATACCTGAAAGAGGGCCCGCTGACGAGCAAACCGATTCATAGGAATCAACACGCTTTCAGAGCAGGACACTCGACCGAGGTGGCTCTGCACAACCTGATCAGAGACACCGAGGAGGCGCTGACCCAGAAGAAAGACACAATAGCCGACTTCATGGACATGGAAGGGGCCTTCAACATGACACCCACCCGAGTGATCGAGCAGGCGATGAGACACTTTGAGCTGGAGGAGCTGCTTTAAAGATGGATCAGCCGCATGTTGACGCGCAAGAACCTGCAAGCCAGCAGGGGCTCTACCGTGGTGGAGGGAACGGTGAACAGAGGCTGCCCACAGGGAGGAATCCTCTCGCCCCTGCTATGGTGCATGGCGGTGGACAGCCTAATCACCAAACTCGAACAGAGCGGAGTAAAAGCACTAGCGTACGCGGACGACGTCACGTTCCTGGCCACGGGAGAGGACGGATCGCTTCGATCCGCCATGATCCTGGCCGAACTAGCCCTGCGAGCAACGGAGGAATGGTGCGACGACAACGAGCTGTCGGTTAATCCGGCAAAAATGGAACTGATGCTGTTCACCACCAAAGAGGACAGGGGACAAAAGGGACTGGAACTGAGCGACGTAAGGTACAAGGGACAGTTTCTGACGTTCACCAAACAGGTCAAGTATCTGGGGATCACCATCACGGAGGATCTGAGATGGAAAACCCACATCGATATACAGACCGAAAAGGCCAAACACAACATGAACCTGCTGTGCAGAGTGGTCGGCAAAACATGGGGACTGAGCCCCCGGGCGGTGGTCTGGATCTACAAGGCGAGCATAGTCCCACGGATCACGTACGGAGCGATAGCCTGGTGGTCCGCCACGGAACTGGGAAACGTGAAAAAGACGCTGGACTCGATTCAATGCAGCGCCCTGAGAAGGGCTCTCGGAGCGCTCGATACCACTCCGTTGAGAGCGATGGAGCTGCTCACCGGAACGGTCCCGCTGGACATCAAAGTCAAGGAGACAGCCTTGCACACGGCGCACAGGCTGAAAAGCTGGGGACACTGGGTCGACACGAGGCAAGAAAACGAGAACCACCACCACCACAACGGGGTAACGGGACTGGTGGGCGACGACACCACCAAGGAGCTGCTCGGGATGCCGCAGGACCGTTGCGTGGTCAACTTTGACTTCAGACAAAGATTCCAAGTGGTCATCCCGGACAGATCGGCCTGGGAGGGAGTCAACAGACCGTACGACAGAAGCCGGGAGGAGGTTTTCTTCACGGAAGGTTCAAGGAAAAACGACCTCACCAGAGCTGCGTGGACCAGCTCGGTGGACAGAGCCAGTTTCGCGGTCCTGAGACTGGGCGAGTGGGCCACTGTGTTTCGGGCCGAGATATACGGCATCATGGACTGCGCGACGACGCTACTCACGATGTGCACCATGAGAAACAGATCGATCGTCATCTGCGCGGACAGCCAAGCGGCACTGATGGCGCTGTCGAAGAACGCATCCACCTCCAGGCTGGTCAGCACGTTCAGGCGATCCCTGCACGTACCCAGGTACCAGGAAACAGCGGCATCGAAGGGAACGAGATCGCAGACCAACTGGCCAACATCGGTCAAGAACAGAAAGGAAACGGACCCACTGAGACCACTGGCGGCAGCCACGTTCAATGACAAGCTGAGGAAATGGAAGACCGGGGAGTGGAAGAGAAGGTGGCAGGAAGGACCGGGATGCCGGCAGACGAAGGAGTTCCTGGGGGAGGAAGTCCCCTACATGAGGAGTCGAGACCTCATCAACTCCTCGCGCGGACAAGCCCGAAACCTAACCGGCATCCTCACGGGTCACGCCAGCTTCAACTACCACCTCCGCAAGATCGGCAAAACACGATCGGACAGATGCTCCTTCCGCAAGCAGAGGAAAGAAACGAGCAGGCACATTCTGTGCATATGCCCGGCGTTGGTAAAACGCCGGATAAAACACCTGGGCAAGCCGATGATCCGCGCACGGCAAGTCCCTGGAAAAAGCATCGCCTCGATACGTAAATTTCTGAACGAGGTGAATTCCAGGAAAACTCCCCCGTAACCACCGACGGGAGGCGAAAGGGAACGCACACCGCTCGTCGCGACTAGAATCACGCATGCACAATCTAAAGGAGGGTTAGAGATGTCGCTCGGACTTCTCCAGTCCAAGACCTGAACGCCAGCGAGACCGGAGAACAGAAAGCGACCAAGCTTGATTCGTTCTTTAAGGGGGGTCGGCGATACACCCTGGAAGCGACCCACTGGGGGAGGGGGGGGCGAGGCAGGAGCCCCCCTCTCACATAAAGCCAATTAGAGTCACCTCTTTAACAGGAACAAGCATCGAGAGAGAAACAGCCACCATCCGAGACAACCACCATCGCCCAAACCGGCCGGAGACAGACGAGGACTACGGGTAAGTAGAAAACCAAGCTAAAACAGGATCAACTCTCAAACAGATACGCCACGGAACGGAACTCGAACAACCACGGACAAGAACGCCTCCCCGCGAGGCAACCCGACCGAACGAGACAACAAACCACCCGAGAGGACAACGCCCAGCGGAACGAGACCAGTACAGGGGCCAGCGAGACCCCGCGAAGCACACCCACCATTCGGCACGAACGACATCCCTCCGGGGAAACAACACCCACCGCGATCAGTCAGCACAAGGGCCGAACAACTAACAAGTTACGTCCCCACCGCCCTCTAGGCACCTCACGAAGTCCGCTCCGCGGACTCCGCTCGCCACAGATACGATTCGCCACGTACAACGGCCCGCAAGGACCACCGGCCACATCAGGCCAAACACCGCTCGCCCCGAAGCCTCTCGAAGGACCGACGGCGGACGAGGAAAAAGATTCAACAGCACACCACCAGACAAGCAAAGCAGCAAACCCCACCGTCCTCGGCAAACAGCCAAGGGCAGAAACCCACCGTCACCACCCACGGGCGACGAAAAGTGGCCCGGAGCAACTCCTCCGAGGAACCGCTACCCACAACGGCCTACAAGGACCATCGGCCAACATAGGCCAAACACCGCTCGTCCCGAAACCCCTCGAAAGACCAAAGGCGGACGAGGACACCAGGCACGCACGAAATCACAACGGGCAGGTGCGATAACACAAAAAGCCAGTGTTGACAGATCAACAACGCACCGTCCGGAATGCAGAGCAGCAAACCCGTTCATCCTCGGCAAACAGCCCAGGACAGAAACTCACCGTCACCATCCACCGGCGACGAACAGCGGCCACTACAGGCCACACACCGCCCACCCGAATCCCCCGAGGACCGGTGACAAGGCGCAGACAAGGACCCCAAACGGGTCGCGATGGGCCTGCCTGGCGATCAACCATCGACAACCAGCCAGACTGCAGCAAAAAAGCAGCAAAACAGACCTAACAATTAAACGGGGACCGAAAACTGTCGGTCCCAAGGTGGCCTGGTCAACCACCGCCGCACTCCCTTCCCAAGAGAGGACGAGCACATCAATCAAGGACGAAACCAGAAACAATAATAGCTAACTTGCCTAAATTCGCGACTAAACACGACCGGACAACAGTTGAACAGAAACGACCTCAGGTCGACAGTGGACCGGAACATCTACGCCAGACCCACGTTCGAAGGGCGAGGCGGAGATGGGACGGAAAATGGCAGGTAAACTCACCGCCGGCCCAACATTACGATCGCGAAATAGGAACAAGGGGGAAACACCGCGAACCCACGAACAAACGCGATCGCGAACCGCGACACGGGACCCAGGATGGCGCCGAGCCATAAGCGCGAGAAAATAGAGGGGAGAATGGAGGAGCGGTGCCTTTTTCGGACCCCGGCCACTGCCCGAGAGCGCGATGGAACTGATATTTCTATATCGCTTAGCAATTTCGGCCTAGTTGGAGCACTCGGGCGGTCGAGATAGGGCCCGGGACAAAAACCACAATGGAGTCCGATGTTCTCGATAATGAAAACTTCGGCGAAGTTGGCGGGCCGTCTCAATAGGCGTAGCATTAGAAGGAGGTAGATCCAAGAGTGGGAGGGGGGTGGTGGTACGGCGAACGCCCAGTAATAGTAATAGAGGTCAACTACGACCTCTAAATCCCCTCTTCGCCTTACGTGGCATGACCACTAGGCCGTCCCGAAAAAAATGAAAATGATTGTAGCGTTAGGCCTTAGTGCGGGAAAGTTGTGTCTTGGGATCAATAACAACTGTGCAAAATTTCAGCCCTATGAGTTAATATCTTCTGTTCCGGCAAGAGCCTTGAAATTTCGAAATTTGAGTAAAAAGTGTAAAAATTGCTTATAAGTCATTATCCGTATTGTTATTAACTTCAGTGTCGTCAGTATTGAATGTAAAGTATTCTTCAAAGCCGTTTATGCGATAAGAAGAGTTTTACAAAATTTACAATGTTGCGCGAAGTGCGATTGCGCAATAATAAGTGACTTTGATTGTATCTACTGTCGTTTGCTGAGAAGATTGCGTCCGAGGGCGCGTCCCGTTCGGTTTCTTCGTCACGTGAGGCACGTGGTGCTACTTACCGATTCATAGATGTCGCGTCGGCTAATAGGGAAGAGAGCGAACGAGACACAAGCGGTGCGAGCCAATGCGAGCGAAGTGCAAACGTCGACACCAGCTCTTGCCTGTCTGCTCTTTGGACGCAATCTTCTCAGCAAACGACAGTACCTCCTTAACCGTGTCACTTGTCAGCGTAGTTCTTCCACCCTCAGCCCACGTCAGTCTTAGTCCTGCTTTTGTCTGGAGACGTTTTTGGGGTGCTGAATTGCGTCTGCCATCACAGCGTAAACAATGAGTCTCAGCAAATCGACAAAATTTGCCTTCAGGCGATCTGTAAATTGCCCCTTTTTTGGTCATCCAACTGATTTCAGTTCTCAACGTGTCCTCCCAACATACAAGGATGTAATTTCTTGTTGTTTACACGAACGGTGGGTTATAGGTTTTGAATCAGGTGGTAATAGGGAACCACATTTCTCAGCTATTGTAGAGAGAGTTGCTACAAAGCTTGAACAGATCTATGAGGTAGCATCTATCCCCACCGTTTCTCGACAGCGTATTATTGCGATGATACAATCGTATCACAAAAAGTACATTAGTATTAAAGATGTGATTAAACGAGAGAATGAAAGTCAAACTATAAAAGCTAGAATTGCAGTATTCAAACAAGAGGCTGAAAAATTGTTTGATGTCACAGCATGCAAATGCTTAGGTTTTAATGAACTTTGTCACTGTCCTAAAGAAAAAAAGGTGCCTAAAATTGAGCAACAATTTCTTATTGATCAAAGAACTGACAGAAAAATGGGCGTGGGCAGGGTAGATGCTGTTCAATCATTAAAACTTAATAAGAGACTAGAGCGTAAGTATAATAACGGACCTACTCCAAGTACTTCCGCGGGTACTCCTTCGTCATCTACCACTTCACAGATGGTTCAAGAAACCGATTGCAGTGATGACGATAATTTGACTTTTGACAAAGAGTATAAGCCAACCACATCTGCTTCTAATACTAGTCAAATGAGATTGAAACTCACAAACGCTGTAATTCTTGCTCAGAGATACAATATTTCACACAGGGGAGCTGCGGCTTTCGGGTCAGCTCTTCTTGAAGACATGGGCTTCATATCCGAAACAGACAGAACACGTATCATTGATAAGAACAAGATCTCTCGAGAAAAAACACGCACAGGAAAAGAACTTAAAGTAGCAGCTCAGAAAGATAATAATGGTCATCTAACAGGTTTGTATTTTGATGGCCGCCATGATAACACCTTGTTTAGAGAAAAGCACGGCGCCAAATACTTTCAAAAAATTATAAAGGAAGATCATTATTCACTGGTCAAAGAACCAGGATCTAAATATCTCGGCCACGTATCGCCAAAGTCAGGCTGTAGTGCTGACATTTCAGAAAGTATTTATACTTACTTAGATGAAGAAGTTCCAGGTGGTGTAGCACATATTCGCGTCGTAGGTTGCGACGGAACTGTTGTAAATACAGGTATTCATGGAGATGCCATCAGACTCCTAGAAGTTAAATTGGGCAGGCCACTTCAGTGGATTATTTGTTTATTACATTTCAATGAGCTGCCTTTCCGGCATCTTTTCTCTCATGTCGATGGGCACACTTCTGGACCAAGGGCCTATTGTGGTATCATCGGCCAAAATTTGAAAGGATGTGAGAACCTTCCAGTAATTTGCTTCAAAGCCATTGATTGTGAGTTTCCTGGTATTGATCCATCCATTCTCAGTAAGGATCAAAAATATTTGTTGAGGATTGCTTCTGCCATTAAGGTTGGTGTGGTTCCCGAAGATCTTCTGAAGTCAGAACCAGGTGCACTTAATCTTTCACGATGGTTGACCACAGCTAATAGAATCTTGAGGCTTTACGTTTCCACCCGACAGCTCAGTGCACATTTGAAGTTGCTTGTTAACTTTATTCTCAAGGTTTATGCACCATCATGGTTCATAATCAAACGGGAACATTCTGTCAAGTATGGTGCTCGTCATGTATGGCAATTTATTCAATCCTCGCGTTACTTAGCCAAGAAATATAGGTCAATCATTGATAAGGTAATTTCAAATAATGCTTACTTCGCCTTACCAGAAAACGTCCTTTTGGCTATGTTAACTGATGACAGAGACAACATCAGAGAACTTGCTGTGCGTAGAGTGCTGGCAGCACGTGAGAAACTAAAGTCGGTAGAAATCCGAAAATGTTCTCCACCTTCGTTGAATTTCGATGCTACCGATTATGCCGACTTGATCAATTGGGACGAATGTGCAATAACTTCACCACCTGTACTGGACTCTGTTGAAACCATTTCCCTGAAAAAAATGCTGGAGGAGGGAAAGATCCCCAAATCCTGGGACTTTGAGGCATACCCTTGCCACACTCAGGCTGTGGAGCGTATGGTAATGCTCGTAACAGAGGCATCCAACAAAGTCATTGGAGTCGACGCAAGGGATGGCTTCATTCGAGCCACACTTGAGTCGCGCAGTCATATGCCCGCCTTTGAGTACAAATCCCATTTTTCCACTACATCAAGTCTATAAATTCCGTCTTCTAGTCCACAAGGTAGGGTGGTTGGGTGGGCTAGGGAGGAACTCGACAGGCAGCCACCTTCACGTGGTGAGTTCTGAGTCACTCTCTTGTCATAGGGTGGGCGAAAAGCTGCATAAACCTCTCGCACAAGCATGTTACATTCTCTATTTTCGGAATCTTAATCTAAGAATGCTGTATAATAAAGTGTGATTCACTATCAAGTCATTTTTATACTTTTTGATCAAATTTCGAAATTTCAAGGCTCTTGCCGGAACAGAAGATATTAACTCACAGGGCTGAAATTTTGCACAGTTGTTATTGATCCCAAGACACAACTTTCCCGCACTAAGGCCTAAGGCTACAATCATTTTCATTTTTTTCGGGACGGCTTAATGACCACTTCCCTCATATCTAATTTAAACAAGTCTCTCGTCCCAAAATCTCATCTTAAATCGAGACCACGTCTCACCCCCTCTCTATGACCAAAGAAGTCAAAACCACACTCACCCCTTTCCAATCAAACCTCCTAAAATCAATCCAACGGCTTGAGTATTCCCTTTTCAAAAGCCGACATATAAAAACCCCGGAAGTCCTTGCGGCAAATATTTAGTACAAGGCCATATAAAAACCCCGGAAGACTAATTCTATTTATAACAAATCATATAAATACAAGGGCCCCAGAGGTCGTAGTCCTCTTCTATGAAAACTCTTATACGGAGACTCTTCTACGGAAAACCTGCAGAGAAGTACTACGTTATTTTGCATTATCTAAAACTTTCAAGTGTTATATAACATCACATATCATATCACATAACCTAAATTCAGTGCTCTACGGCAAATACCGTAAGCCATTATTGTTACATAGTATTATACTTATATCATCTCCATACCATTTACACATGTTTGAGATTCGGTAGTTCCGATCTCCGCCACACCAAACTCATCGCAGCACCTCCTGGACAGCGGAACGCCAAGCCCGATCCACAATCGATAGACCAATCACGTGGCAGCGACAAAACGCTCATCCAATCACATTTCCCCACATCGATCGATCCTCTAGACTTTTGGAGAAGACGACTAACGGAAATCGATCAGCCGGATTGCATGCCATTCTGTTCACGTAGCGTGCTTCTGACTACACGTGGTTCATCGCAACGCGTTTTTCTCAAGTAACTCGTGAATTCTCGTAAAACTGCTCTAATCAGTGCTCAACTTCTCATTCTACATCGCTCATAGCAATCTCGTGCTCAAAAATACTGCGTTTATCGATTGTGGATCGTGGTCGGTGCGCGGCCGCGTGGTCTTTGTCTGCGCGATTCGTCTCAACGAGACAACTTTTCGAACTCTGCACAACGTGCCTCAGCGTGTTCTCACTCGTTACTCTTTTACATTGTGACTCACTCCGCGAGTGTAAAAATAAATTGTCTGTTCATGGCTCATAAATACTGTGCTTTTCTTTCGGACATAACCTCACAGGCAACTCACGTTCATCGCGAGATCTCTTTCGCGAATAACACAGTACAACAAATTTTGACTTTTTTCGGACTTGTAACATTCAATAGCCGTTTCTTATAGGTTTTCGTGCCCTGAAAACGAATCCTCAACCCGTTTGTCGCCATCACCCTCAGTTTTTGAGAAAATCGATTTTGAAAAAAACTGCAAATTTTCAACTTCGAACATATTTTCTGTCGAAACGGTAATAGTTATTCGATTGTTCGTTGCGACAAATTATTCTATGAACCCTTCCGGATACAACGATATAAGTTATTATTGCATTATGAACGTTTAAATATGTTTAAACAACGATCAAAGGGAAAAGGACACCCGAAATACACCAATTTTTGCGGATATCTTTCAATTTATTTCCAAAACTAAGGGTCTGAGATGAAATCTGACCATCCCATGCGATGCAGCAGACATTGCTCCTTCAGAAACCGTCGGCAGAAGTAGTAAGACTCGTTTCGTTTTCAATACAGAAGCGAAATAGTTTGGCAAAACGCGCGGAGCCGACAGTGGTAGTCACGCGCCATAAGTGATTATGTTACGCTGAGTGGCAGTGGATTGTGCGCCACCGTTGACTACCGTTATCAACACCTCTATATCGGAACGGTGGAGGGACAGAGACCGGGCAGCGTCCAGGCGTCTTTGTATCGGTAGAGGGAAAGAGACCGGGCAATGTCCAGGCGTTTCTATATCGGAACGGTGGAGGGACAGAGACCGGGCAGCGTCCGGAGTGGTTGGACGACCGTCTCCTCCTTCTCCGAAGTCATCATGTGGGAGAAGGAGTAGGCTGAGATGGTCTGCGGCCCTCGGAGGCGGCGCGCAAGATGACCCGGGGCCGGGGGAGGTGGTGCGGCGATTTAGTTCTGAAAGTCGCCCCGCTCCCCCGGTTTAAACCCCCGGGTCGCGCCGTCACTCCCCTGTGGGGGAGTGGGAAGGGGACCGCACCCCATAACGGGTGCGGCGACAGACCCCTCGTATGCCCCCCTCCCCGTGAGAGAGTGGGGGGGGGGGTTCAGGGACTAGGGCCTCCCCACCTCCCGATAGTGCGATCGAGCTCCGGGGCATAAACGGGCGGCTGATAACGGGCCGCGGCTTGGGCGGCCCTTAAGGCCGTCAACGCCCCGGCCCGGTCGCGACCGTGGCATCGTCGCGGCCGGGTAGTAGCTCGATCGCGGGGTCGTGGGGCGGGGGTGCCGGGGGGCACCACCTGCCCTAGTAGCAGCGACCCTGGAAGAGGCGGCGCGGACGTGTGGTCCGTCGCGCCGCCGAGAAAGGAGAAAGCTGGGGTAGGTATTGATACTCCCCCAGGGAAGGTCCCCCTTGAAGGGGGTGCTGTGTGCGGAGTTGCCTCTAAAGCGCAGGGGGGAGGGCAGCGAACGAATAGCTAGCTTGCTCTTGCGTCAAGTCCCTACCTTCAGGCGCGCAACTCCGCACACGAGGTAGACCACCTTGGAGGTTTTAGTGGATTCGTGTCCCACATAACCCCCTGCCTGCCCCCGCAGGCGAGGGGTATCCGTGGGGATTTCCTCCAAGTAAAACAAAAAAAAGGTCGAGCGGGGGGGGGGGGCGTCTGGTGGCCGATAGAGGGTCGCGGGGGGAGTTAATTCTCGCCCGTAGTTGAGGAAGGCCGGTGTGAAGCCGGTGCTTTCGTGCTTGGCGGTTGTTCCCGCCAAGTGCGGTTAAAATGCCGGCGCTAAGATGACTCGATGGAAAGGGCAGAAACGCAACAGCAACGACACTTTTGGGACTGGCACGCTTTATTTCCAGTGGTCAACGGGGCCACTGGACGTCACAACAATCGTACAAACACACAACACGAAACTTATATACAGTAGCGTGTGGCTGCGTGGCGAAAGAGGTCGCGTGGAGAATGCTCGACAGGACAACGTCGCAATGGGCGCAAGTCACAAAATTCTGTTCGCACGTGCGTGTCACGGCAATGGTATTTTTAAACTTACCGTCGCCGGGCGAGCGCTCCGAGAAGATCGTGGACGTCAACAAACAATGTCAATGACTCGTCAGCTGACACCCGTTTGAACGCGCGACGCGCCGCGTTGCTTGCGGCCGCAACAGCGGTGTTGTATGCAAACACCACCTCTGTGATCCAACGGTCCCAGTGGCGATGGTTGTCGGTGGTGTACTGGGCAATCATTGTTTTGAGTACCCGGTTTACTCGTTCGACGGGATTGCACTGTGGAGAATACGGAGGTGTCTTTCGGTGTTCGCTTCCGGCGTCCCTGAGGAGATTGGCGAATTCCTTGCTCTCGAACTGTTTCCCATTGTCGGTGATGACCATACGGGGACACCCATGTTGTAGCAGGATGCGGTCCTTAAATGCTCGTACTACGGCCGGAGCGGTGGCTTGTCGGAGTGGCTAGACCTCGACTCATTTGGTGAGCTTGTCCTGGCGGACGCACAGTGTGGTGTGTCCCTTGCTGGAGCGGGGTAGAGGGCCGACTAGGTCGGCGGAGACCACTTCCCAGGGGTCGGTGACGGGCGTGGTGAGCATATGCCCCGCCGAGGCTTGTTGTTGTGCCTTATATTGTAGGCAGGATACGCACTGGTGGGCGTATTTCACTGCTTCCCGGAACATGCCTGGCTAGTAATAACGTTGTGCGAGCCGGGCGGCGGTTTTCGTGGCCCACAGATGGCCGGCGGTGGGCGCATCGTGGTTTTCGGCCAGGATGGCCGGCCGTAGTGGACGAGGGACGCATAGCTTCCATTCGCTTTCTTCCGTGTGGTGCCTGCCGGTAAGGTCTGGGAAGCGGCGGTATAGCTGTTCGGTGATCCTCTGGTACCAGGGGTAGATCGGGGTGTCGTCTACCGCGTGTATGTCATCCGGTCGTCGTGAGAGCGCGTCGGCTACCAAGTTCATGTCCCTCTTCCGGTACTTGATGGTGAAATCGTACTGCTGTAGTTCCAGACTCCAGCGAGCCAGGCGGCCAGACGGGCTTTCGATCGTTTGCAGCCACTTCAAGGCATGATGGTCGGTTAGGATGGTGAAATGATATCCTTCCAGGTAGGCCCTCATTTTTCGGACGCTCCATACCACGGCTAGACATTCTTTCTCGGTTGTGGAATAGTTGCGTTCTGCCTGGTTGGGCGTGTGGCTGGCGTACGCGATGACTTGTTCTTCGTCTTCGTTGCCCTGGGTCAGAACGACTTCGAGTCCGTCCTGACTGGCGTCGGTTTGTAGTCTGAACGGTTGAGTGAAGTCGGGGCATGCCAGTACCGGAGCGGCGGCCAGTTGTTGGCGCAGTGTGTGGAAA
Source organism: Andrena dorsata (assembly GCA_929108735.1). Taxonomy (NCBI): domain Eukaryota; kingdom Metazoa; phylum Arthropoda; class Insecta; order Hymenoptera; family Andrenidae; genus Andrena; species Andrena dorsata. The sequence continues at coordinate 4,491,603 of OV815487.1, forward strand.
GTTGCTTCCTCCTCGGGACCCCAGTTCCACTTCCGCTTCTTTTGGAGCAGTTTGGTCAATGGTGCTGTAGTGTCGGAGAAATGTGTGATGAAACGGCGGTACCAGGATACCATTCCCAGGAAGCTTCGTAATTCCTTGATGCTGGTCGGGGGCGGCTTTCCGAGGATGGCTTGTACTTTATCAGGATCGGTTTTAACCCCTTGCGAGATTACCACGTGTCCCAGGTATTTAAGTTCCGTACGGCCGAAGTCGCATTTTTCGGGGTTGATGCGTAGGTTGGCGGCTTGCAGTCGGTGCAGGACTTCTCGCAAGTTTTGTAGGTGTTCCTCAAACGTTCGCCCGAGCACGATAATATCGTCGAGATATGCGAAGGCCCGTGGTTCCATGTCTGGTCCGATAACGCTGTCGAGCAATCGCTGGAAAGTGGCTGGTGCGGAATGCAGGCCGAAGGGCATGACCCGGAATTGGTAAAGCCCTCGTGCGGGTACGGTGAAGGCGGTGATTGGCCGGCTCTCGGGCGCGAGGGGTATCTGCCAGTACCCGTTTGCCAAGTCAATGGTTGATATGAAACGGGCCTCGCGTAATTTTCTGAGGGTGGCTTCTACTTGTGGTAAGGGATATGCATACCGTTTTGTGACCTGGTTGACATGGCGGAAGTCGATACAGAATCGGCGCTTCCCGTTCTTTTTTCGGACGAGTACGACTGGTGAACTCCATGGGTTTCGGGTGGGTTCGATGATACTGTCGGCCAACATTTTGCTGACCTCCTTGTCGATGATTTTCTGCATGGCCGGGTTACGGGGCGTATAGCGTTGCTTGAGTGGTGCGGTGTCCTTCACATGGATGGTGTGCTCGGCGAGGTGGGAAGTGCCTCGTAATCCGTGAAATCTGGGCAACTCCTCATCGAGGAGGACCGCGTATCGGTGGGTTATTCGCTGGCCATCCACCCGGGCTGTTAATCGTAGGTGCCCCGGCGAGAGCTACCTCGAGTACGTTGGCTAGTCTGACAAGGTGTTGTGCGGGTACGGGTATTCTTCCGTGCCGTCGGCAATGGTCTGCTACGTGTCCGCGGATGTAAGAACAGGTAGCTCCCGTGTCCAGTAGAGCCTGGTAACGGCGTCCATGCAGGAGGAAGGTTACGAACGTCTGGGTGGATTGGTCCGAGGAGGTTACTGGGGCGCGGTGGCGGCTGGTGTCGGGGTGGCGCCCTTCTCCCCGGCCCTCGTGACGTTTCCCGGCGTCGCCTGACATGGGCAGTCTCGGGATAATCGGCCGTCCTTCCCACAGCGTGAGCAGAACAGGGACGCTGGTTGACGGCAGTCTTGGCGGCGGTGCCCTCTCTGTCCGCATCGCCAGCAGCACTGTTCTCGACTGCATTCGGTTGTGTCGAGGCCGGCCATGCTGGTTCGGCTCTTGGGAGCTGCGGCTGTTACGGAGGCAGGGGTTCTGGCCTTTTTGTCTCTAACCCTAGTTCGACAGACAAATTTTAGAACTCATTTAGGCTGAGGCAGTCACCCCGGTGACTAATTTTATATGTATATCTGCACGAATAACAAATGTTAATAATTACAAGTGGCATTGCTCAGAACATGTGTAGGAGGAAGGAGAATCACTTTGCAAGGAGTAGTGGATAAGTTTATTAAATAACAGTAAGTAAAGAATATGTATAAGTGCTCGCGCTGGTGACTCGCGACTACTTCTGCGACAAGTGACGCGTCGGCCGGCCACTTTTCGGAACGTGGCAACGTCGATCGTCGATCGAAAAAACAGCGTCTTGCCGCGCACTACTGCATCTGTTCTGCCCTTGACGAGTATCACTAATTATTAGTAAAAATTTTTTACGTACGTTCTTATTTTCTATACTTTTTCTAAAAGTCAGCCAGGTGACTGCGTTAGCCGAAATGAGAATAAAACATTTCAACAGGTAAAAGTAAGGCGATGAAAAAAATTAAAAACCATTTATCCATGTTTTTTCTACTCAAAAATCATCGTTTGAGATGTCATGGAAGCTCAGAAAAAAATACTTAGAAGTAATCTTTTTTCGGCGGTACAGTTCAAATAGTCACCCGGGTGCCTCGTCAGTCGAACTAGGGCTAAGTATCCCTTCGTACTCGAGGGCAGCTTGTAATAAGGCGGTGATGGTGCAGCTGTAACCGTGGAATGCGGGGTTACCGGTGGGACGGTGGAGGCACCGTATCGCCGGCTCAGGACGGTGGTCCAGGGCCGCCGATCGAATGATCAGACTCGTAGGTTGAGTGGAGTGCCGCAGTTTATTAAACCTTAATACTAAATACAGAATATCCCGGCCAGGTCTATGCTGGCACACAGTGTGAATGCGGCTTAATCTATCGCGGCGCACGGGTCGGTGTGTATCGCGGCGCGAGAGTCGGTGGATGTGTGTATCGCGGCGTGGGAATCGGTGTGTGTCGCGGCGCGATTCGAAATCGGTGACGAGGCGGCGAAAGAGGAGGGGAGAGACGATTTGACCGTTCGGTGTCTCGGCGGTCAAGCCCTGCCGTGAGACCCTGGTCGGAGAGTCTTGAGTCCGGTCACCCGGTGGGCACAACCCGTGGGTGAATCGGAGACTGTGGGGACGCTCTCGAGAACGGAGATGACTCCGTTCGGGAGATCGATGAAAGATAACGGCCTGCGTCCAGAGGATGGCTCACGCTGTCCTTCTGGGAAGCGGGGAGGGGGCAAGTCCAAAAATGCACAGAGACTCAGTCTGTCGACGCACGAGAACTAGTGCGAACACGGGCGCTTGTCTTTCGCAAGAACGAGTGTTTCGGCACGAGAACGTGGAATCGCACAGGAGGTCTCTGAGAGAGGTGTACTCGTAGGTACGATAGCTCTAGGCGGTCTCTGCCAAATAGGCCCGCGCCCCCAGCTTATAAGTCCTCGTCCGCGGATTTCGGCAGCGAGAAAGACACTTGCTAAGTGCCCATCTCGCGCCGATTCTCGGTACCCGCGGACGAGTGGTGGGGGGCAAGACCGTTGGCACAGCGCGGTACGCGTCCTCGCGGTTAGGCGCGCGGTAGGAGGCAAGATCGTCGTCCCACCGACAATAACTCGTTACACAGCTATTGCGACGGATGAATTCCCGGTATTCGGGCAGGAGGTTCCGATGTATCCTCTCGAGCTGTCGAGCGGGCGAGAGTCGGCCGTATCGTCGAATCAGGGTACAGACCCTCTAAGTGATGTATTCGCTGGCTCGTTCCCGGGCTTCTGTTTGCGTTGTTGAATTTCTTCTTCCAGGTTGTTTTCGCTAAAGATGGGTATATAATATAGTCAGAAGTTCTCCTCGAAATCCTTCCAACCATAAAAGGGCCTGGCGCTTCAGTAGCTCTGGGAGGCATAGTAGGAGTTGATCCTCGGTAATGCCGCAGCTTTCCTGGAGCTCGCATATGTGCTCCAGAAAATTTCGGGCATCCTGGGTGCCGTCGAAATGACAACCCCATTTACGGACGTAGTCCATGGCGGATGCAAGCGGTGATGGTGTGGGAGTTGCTTCGTCGACGGTGAGTGAAATGAGGGGCGAATTGTTGGTGGGCGCGTTAGGCGTCTGGTTGTCGTCGTCTTTCCCCATCGTGTCGGTACTGACGAGATGCTGGCGGAGGCGGGCGCGCAGTTGCACGAAGTTTCCCTCGGTATCCTGGTGGGCCTCTTTAAGGGCTTCGATGAGCTCCGCCTTATTTAGGTGGTATAATTCCGTTAATTTTGAGCTCATTTATGGCTTCCGTTTTTGGCCGGACGGTCCCGGTTCGGGCGCCAATTTGTGACGGTCGTCACTCCGAGGATTGGTAGGATAGCGTCAGTCGGGATGCCAGGTTCGATTAAATCCTTTTTTATGTTGAAATAGCCTCTTTATTTCCATGTCGTACAATTCTTACTTCTACTATTTACATGGGTGTCGTGTTGCACGGCCGAGAGGCGTAGTAGATCGGCGTTCGGCCGTTCCTACTCGCAGTGATAACAGAAGGAGACCGGGCGTCTCTGTCTCGGAGCGGTAGCATCCGGGCGTTTCTCTCTGAGAACGGTGGATGAAAAGAGACCGGGCAGCGTCCAAGCGTCTCTATATCGGAACGGTGGAGGGAAAGAGACCGGGCAGCGTCCAGGCGTCTCTGTATCGGTAGAGGGAAAGAGACCGGGCAACGTCTCACTTTGTTGATTCTATTCCTACTACTAATATTTCCACTGACATAATAAACAGCTACCTTAATAAACCTGTTGAATCTTCTGCCAGTTTTTCCTTCGTCGCTTTCAATCTGGGAGATATATATTCTATCCTTAAGAACATTAAGCTTACTTCCTCTAACCCCTTTGATTTGTCTGGACTGGTACTGTTATCTTGTACTCCCTCCTGTCTCGATCCGTAACTTCATATCTTTAATTTTTCTATAACCACTGGTTCCTTTCCTTCTTCCTGGAGACATAACATTATCACTCCTATTCCTGGTGGTGTTCCCGGAAACTTGGAAGACCACTTTAGTTACACCGGTATTCAAGGCAGGTGACCGCTCCGACGTTAGAAATTGTAGGCCGATATGCAAATTATCGATCATGCCTAAGATTTTTGAGGAAATTATTACGGGGCATCTAACGCCCTGCCTCTCGAACGTTATTTGCGACGAACAGCATAAATTTGTTTCTGGGCGGTCGACGACAACCAATTTGGCTGTATACCATTGCTTCGTCTCTGCTGCACTGGATGCGGGCCTACAAGTGGACACTGTGTACACTGATTTCCAAATGGGCATTTGATTCGGTGGATCATGGGATCGTGCATCATAAATTAGCTTCAATCGGGATTAGTGGGCCTCTCCTTTCTTGGATTGACAGTTACCTTGAGGGCCGTGTGCAGGATGTTAGGGTGAGGGATCGGTTATCGAATCAAGTCAATGTGACCTCGGGAGTCCCTCAGGGATCGCACCTTGGTCCGCTCCTGTTCCTTCTCTTTATTAACGATCTCAGGAAGATTTTCTTGCACAGTAAATTCTTAATGTATGCGGATGATTTGAAAAATTTCCGTACCATTAGTGGGGCATCCGATGTGGATCAGTTGCAGTTGGATCTCATTACGTTCGAACAGAGGTGTACCGTCAACAGAATGAAACTAAATACCGCGAAATGTTTGTTATTGAGGTCCCATAGGGCTGTAAATGGTATTCCATCGACTTATTCGTGAGGCCATTCCACTTTAACTGCGGTTGCGGAGGTCTTAGACCTCGGTGTTACGTTTACGACGGGTCTTGACTTTCGTAGTCATTATCGTAACATCACGTGCAAGGCAATGAAAACCCTCGGGTTTATTTACTCCACATCCCCATCCCCATCCCCATCCCCATCCCCGATTTGTGTGCGTCCCTATTTACTTTTCTTTATGGCCAGTTCCCTGCTCCCGCCTGTAGTTTTTAAGATTTGTCGTTTTATTGTTGGTGCATGAGAATAGACGCCGATAGATCGCGCCACTGATCGGCGTTCGCCAATGCATCAACGGGAGGCGGCTCGCGCGCCACTGCCGGGGCCGATGTTTTTTGTCACGTGTATATCTCAGATCTCTTTCGTTATTGCTCAAGTCCACACGCGAGTATTGCAACTTATGTACGCCACATTATCTTTAATAAACTTCGTCTTATTGTACACCGTGAGTGACAGTCAAACGTGTCAGTTGTTTTCCACAACCCGCTAACATTTATTTCATTGTTTTTTCCGAGGCGTTGTGTGTGTGTTTTTTTTCTATTCAATGAAATGTTTCAATCTATTTGCGTGAGTGTGTAGGGTTTTCTGACCTTTCTTAAGGGTTACGTTAACTTTTGATCTTTTTTCTACAATTACGTAGGGGCCAACCCATTTATTATCTAGTTTCTTCGATCTTCCCCGGCGTACCGATTCATCGAATTATTCGATGCGTGCACATTTCTGCTTAACGCGTCTGCGTTCGTATTGTTATTTCCAGATTTGTGTATGATTTCATAGTCGTATTCGGCTAATAGGATTCTCCATCTTATTAGTCTGGATTCTGGGTCCTGTACCCTAAATAGCCATATAAATGCTTTGTGATCTGTAACCACTTTGAATGACGTACCGTAGACGTACGGTCGGAAGTGTTTAACTGCCCAGACGATAGCTAACAATTCCTTTTCTGTTGTACTGTAGTTCCTCTCGGCTTTGTTTGGTACTCGGCTCGCGTACACGATTGGTTTGTCTTTGCCTATTTTCCCCTGTGACAATATCGCGCCTATTGCTACACCGGATGCGTCGGTCGTTATTATGAATTCTTTTGTGAAATCTGGGTAGATTAATAGGGGTGCCGTAATCAGTGCCTCCTTTAATGTATCGAAAGCGTTCTGCTGCTCGGCTGCCCAGATGAACTCGACCTTGCTGCTCGTGATGCTGGATAGGGGCTTAGCTATTTTTTAGTACTCTGGGATAAATCTGCGGTAGTATCCTGCTAATCCCAAGAATGCTTGTATTTCTTTTAGCTTGGTTGGAGTAGGGAATTCTTTTACGGCTTTAGTTTTTTCGGGGTCCGGTTTGATCCCTTCAGGGGTGATTACGTGTCCCAAAAATCCCACTTCGTTTCGCAAAAACGCACATATTTCTGGTTGCAGTTTTAGGTTGTATTTGCGAAGGGTGTCCAGGATTTTCTTCAGTCGTGTGTTATGTTCCATTAAATTGGCTCCATAGATGACAATATCGTCCAGGTAAACGAAACAGTCTATTTCCTGTAATCCGATAAACGCGGCGTTCATCGCTCGCTGGAATGTCGCTGGTGCATTTTTCAGTCCGAACGGCATGCGATTGCATTCGAAATGTCCTTGAGGAGTTGAAAATGCTGTTTTGCACTTGTCGCGTTCGTCCATAGGAATTTGGTGGTATCCGGATGCTAAATCGAGCTTCGTAAAATACTGCGCTTTTCCCAATTGATCTAGTATGTCCGTGATATTGGGTAGTGGGAATGAGTCGCCTATGGTGACTTCGTTAAGTTTCCTCTAGTCGATTACTACGCGGTATTTTTTATTTCCCTCGTTGTCCGTTTTTTTTGGTACTACTAAGTCCTGAAGGGACTTTTGTGAACCACCCCGAGCGGTTAGGGTGACTCACCGGGTTCTTGCTCTATCAAGGTGCTAAAGCACGCCTTGACTATACTCGCGGGGGAAGAGGAAGGTGAAAAAGGGGTTAAACCAAAGAATACAATGGATATAAAGGAAAAACAATAGAGAATATATATTGTTACATACAACTGTCCTACCTTGAGACGGCGCTTCGTCTCAGCTGTCGCTCGCAGGTCTTAGCTTACAGGGTGATTAGCCTTGTCGTTATCGCCTCGCTCGCGTGCCGCTCGAACGCCGTAGGTCGCGGTCGTCCTCTTCGCTGGCACTCGGGGTTTGACGAACTCGCGCGTCTATCGTCGGTCGCTCGCGTTACAATCTGTCGCGTTCTGTGTTAGAGAATAAAGTCGAAGACGCGGTTCTTCGTAGGGGACGGTTTCCCTCGATTGATTACGATGGATTCTTGAAAACGCCTAACTTCGATACTACGGAGTTTCCCCCGAATCGCGGTGGTCCGTATCGGCGCGTACGTGCCCTCCCGGCTAGGCCGTTTCTCGGTACGTCGGATGGAGGCACACTTCGCCTAACCTGATCGGCCGAGCGCGATTCGAAGTTTGCCCTGCGTAGCACGTTCGCTAGTCCGTTCTCAACGGAATCCAAAAATTGACTCCCGACTCTACGCAACGCGGGCCGCACCTCGGACGATTTCGCACGATGGGGGAAACTACCCCGTCGGCAGTTGTTTCGCTCGCGAAGGTTCTGGGGCCCGGGCCGGCGACGGTCACGTTGACGCTCCGCGTGTCGCTTCACGTTCTTCGACAACGTGACCGGCACGCGCGAGGCGATTCCGCTGAATCGCCGCCGGAAAAATACGCGAGGACAACGAGGACGGATGGACTTGAAGGGCCCACGTCACACCTACCGCCTTAGACACGAAACGGCCTCGCGAGGCTGTTTCGTTCGTGCGTGCGAAGCTGTCCTGCGTGTTTTTTCGGTTTACTACTTAAAACTAGCGCTACGCTATTAAATTTAAAAGGGCGCAAGGTATTTCGATTAAACAATTCATATTTAGGAAAAAAAAATAAAACCATATATTGTTACATAATAATAATAATAATAACTGAAGCAAAATGGGGAGAAGCTAGGGAAATTATAATAGCAAAAAAAAGGGGAGAAAGCTAATAATAATAATAATAATAATATGATAGTGGCAAAGGGGTTGAAGCGAATAGTAAAAAAAGCAAAATGGGAGGAAGCTGAATGTAATAATAAGGGGTGGGGGAGGGGTTGGGGCGGCGCTGTTGGATGGCGGTCGTCCTTTTCGCTGTGCGGATTGGCTGTTCTCTGCTGCGAACGAAACGGACGGAAAACAATTACAACTTGTTCGCTTCACTTACGTGATTACAATTTACTCGGAATTTAAGAATCTAGTAGTTACCTAATGCAAAGGGTGGTGCTTGCCTATTCCGCGCCGGCGGGGACGATCCAGGGTACGTCCCTCGGTTTCGGGGGCTCCAAGGGCCGGGGCGCCTCGAGCATCGGGAATGCCGGCAAATAACGCGGCTCCACCTCGAGAAAGGCGCGTATGCACCCGGTGCAGTTGTTGTTGGGGTTAATTCTCAGGTGACGGTTGCGGCAGCACGTACACCTGGTGCAATCTATGGCCCTGGATTCCTCCACGATCCAATGGACTGGCGTCCTTCGATAGGCGGCGAAGTCCTTGGGAGGACGCAACCACGCGCAGGCGTCACAAATGGTTTGGAACCTATTTGCTTGGTTTGTCCATGCCGCTTCCTGTCCATCGAAGCTTCGTCTCGGTCGCACGCACATCCGGCGACCAAATGGTGCGTGGAGGTGCCTTGGGAGGATCACCTCGGCTAGTGTTGTCCGCGGGTATTTTGCGTCGTTGAAGCGTGGCGCGTTCATTTTTGTGGAATGTATTCGTGAAATTATTTCGTAACGACTGTGACTCGCTTAGCCTAATTGCTAACTTATATACTAGTATCCCTACCATCTAATTTTCGCAGCAGAGCGCCTCGTGGGGGTCGGTTCTTAGGGCTAGCGCGCGGGGATTCTTGCTGCTATCAGCAAGGTACTTCCTAGAATACTTCGAAGTACGGCTCGGAACCCGCGAAACTTCTTGTTCGCTCTACATGGGCTCTGTCTCTTGTCCTCGAGGATGGTATAACGGGTAGATCTGGAGGAAAGGATGTAATTGCTAAAGGACGGGGTCTGGAAATTATTTGAGGAGGGAGACGGGTAGGTACCATTTCTATATTAACTTTTGTCTCTTTCCTTAAGGGTTCTTGATGTCGATTCCGGCGGATCCTCAAAAAACGGTATCCAATCCAGATGATTAGGATGATTATGAAGGTGCCACCTAGTCCTGGTAGTCCATACGTGACGTATGTTGATAAATTTTCGGCTCTGTGGTGGGTGGCTATTTCTCTTGCTTGTCTTTCAATGTCATCCAGTGCGATCGCGTTTGCTTTCGCATGGGCATCTTGAAGGGTTGCCTGGGGTTCCTTTTCCTGATAGTCGGTTAAAATTTTGACATGATGTTCCGTGAGAGTTGGCAGAATTTCCGAAATGTTGATACCAATCGATAGTTTGTAGATACTTGTTAATTCCTCGGTGTCCACACCGGTTGCCCAAATCTGGTCGGTCCCGATTTTGGCCTCACAGTCTCTTTTCAGTTGTAGTATTCCTGCCCCCTGTAGCACTTCGTATCCGACAGCGTGCTTATATAGCCGGTGTCCTTGACGGAAAATAACCAGGTGTTGGGTGTTATCATCTTCTTGAGGAAAGTTCGGCTTCCAGGAAGGGCTTGAATGTTGCAGCTAGGCCACCTGATGTTTTGTGGTTTCAATAAGGCATCTGTTTCGCAGCTTGGTACCTTTTGCAAATCTTGCAGTGGTACGCTAAGTTCGCACATGTACATGCGAGGGTGGTTTCTGCATTTTTCGATGTAGCTCTCGTCGGGCATGAAGTATTGAGAGTTGATATGACTGATTGCTAAATATGCTATTCTTGGTTTGATGATTATCGGAGTAGAGACATTGATCGATATAGTTTGGAAAGAAGGGCAAGATTGAATGTAATAAAGGTCGAAGGGAATTTGATCTAATAAAGGTATGTCGAGTGACAAGATAATTCGGGCTTGTGAATAAACTACGTTTAATTTGGTCACCCCTTGTAGTTGTTCGGAACTCAATTCTTCCGGAGTCAGCGGGAATTCATATGGAGTAGTTTCGCGAATTCGTTCGCAAGTCTGCGCTAGCTTGCTGGGAGAAAGAACGGCCGGATGTATGATACCAAGTTTCGCGAACGTGAGCGCGTCTGTAATTACGATCAACGCGGTTACATATTCGTCCACGTGCCTTGTCATTAGAAACGTCCACGAAGAAAAGGCTAATTCTAATTCTATTTTCGTTTCGCGCTCGTCTCGTTGAAGAGTACCCGACGCTATTTCCTTAATCCTATCGCCCATAGTTCGCACGGTGCCTGTTACAGCTTTTAACGATTTTACAATATGAGTTTAATTTACTAGTAATTCGGCGAGGTGATTTTGATCTTTATATAGCTTATCTATTTCTTGATTGTAATATTGCGCATCATCGCTGTCCAGGGTTCCAAAAAGGGCTTTACTTAGCGATCCGATGAATCCCCAGGGTACCGATCGCTTGGTACGAGGGAACTGTGGCTTTCCTAATATGTTGAGCAGCAATTCTTCATATCGTTTACCGTCGAGGAGTTTACGTTGCAGAACCGTGTTAAGGGTGTCGGCCGGGCAAGACGTCCAGTTGTATGTTTTACATAGCGCTTTCATTCTGTCGATTTGGGGTTGGGTTTGCGGTCGCGAGGCCAGTATTTCGGTGACTCCTAACCCCGTGACCAATCTCCATTGCGTGTGAAAGACTCGGAGGGGTCGGATTTTCTCGTAATATAGCCCCGGATTAGGGTTTAGCGACGAAATTTTGTAGTCCCCATCTATGACGTCACTGCTTGCGCTTGTCCATAGGAACGTAAATAGGAGAAGGCCACGTCCGTCCATGGTGGCTGTAATTCACGGTTTTGCGAATAGTCTGATGCGGAGAATTCTATTGTTTTAAGGAATTGTCTACTGTAAATACGAAAAACAGGTGAGATTACGAAGAAGGGTAAGAATTTGATAATTCTATGTAAATAAACTAAAAATACAATAAACTAAAAATACAAAATAAGTAAGGTAAAGGAGGAAAAAGGTATCCGATTTTCGGAATGTGGGACCTTGGTTATGAGGATTAGCAATATGAGCCCTCCTGCTGGTCCGTTATAAGCTGGAACCACGTAGAATACGCTTTATTAGCGTCAAGGCGGCTTTTCTTTAATATAAGCATGTTTTAATTTGTCGAAATGTTTAATTAGCTGTTGACCCTCGTCCGTAACCAATATTGCGTTATTTTGTTCAGTAATTGCTTTTATCTTCCAGGGGCCGACGTACTGGGGGTCGAATTTATGAAGTCGAGGTTCCTTTTGTACATATACAAGATCATTTACCGCGAATGTGACTCGATTACTTTTACGGTCATAAATATTTTTCGAACGTGATTTGCTTGAGTCCAAATTTGATCGCGTAGTGTTTCGGATTTCGTCTAAGCGCTCTACCAAATTTTGTACGTAGGTAGGGTACGTTAATAATTCTTCGCGGCTCATCGGTATAAACAGATCTCGGGCTAGTTGTCCGAAAACCACCTCGTATGGTGTGAACTTTGTGGCTTCGTGTACCGAGGTGTTATATGAGTACATCGCGAACGGGAGAAGCAGATCCCAGTCTTCGTATCTTTCCAAGTAATGTTTCAGGTATTCTGTTAAGACGATATGGCTTCTTTCCAGAGAACCGTTAGTCTGTGGTCGGTATCCTGATGTGGTTACGTGTTTAATTCTAAACGTTTGAGCTATTCCCTGTATTGTGTTATTAATGAAGCTCGTTCCGCGGTCCGTTAATATCGCGCGCGGTGCACCGAAGATTGCAATAAAGTAACGTAGTCGGGCAAGGGCACGGCCATACAAAATTTAGATAATAGACATTGCATTGTGAGTATGTGACGGTTTCCACTAGGGGTAGGGGGAAGCGGTCCTACGGTGTCCAAGGCTACTTTATCAAAAGGCCGTGCAGGCGTATCGGTAATTAGCATGGGTTCCCGTGTTTTAATTCGTATAAGCTTTTGTTCTTGGCAGCTAGGGCAACTTCGCACGTAATCCTCTACGTGTCTGTGTAAATGTGGCCAATCAAAAACGCTACGTATGCGCCGGTATGTTCTTGTTACTCCCTTGTGTCCTCCTATCAGGCTTTCATGATAGTGGCGGATAATATTTTCCCATTCCAATTTTGGTGGTTGTTGAACCTCACCGGTGCAAATTTTGATTGTGATAGGAGTTTGGCTGAAAACGATTAACAAATGTCGTTGGAGCGTTTCGGCGTCGAATCGGTGTAGGGTTTCGCCATGTGCCGCTATACGAAACGAGCGGACGTGTTCGCTTTCCACGGCGTCCCTGAGCGCCATTAATGCTGATGCCAGGTCGGCTTCATTCATTTCGTGGTAAAAGTTGCTCGCTCCCACGATGCTAAAAATTTTTTCTTCTTCATTATGGCTAATTATTACGCGATTTCTGGTTAATTCTTCGGATAATAATTTTGTTTCATCGAAAAGTCCTATAGCTTTTAGAGTTTTACAAATTGGGCTAGTTAGTATTCTATCCGGTGATATAAAGTGAACATAGTTATCTGGAGTTGCTGCAAGCGTGGTTCTTACGATTTTCATTTTGCATTTCGTCAGTTGGTTTTCGTATTTCAAGGAGTCTATCGTATTTTCGCGAAATTCTGGTAACTCTCGCGTGATTTGACGAGGACTTGATGAGTCCGTGTATGTCTCAGGGGTTATTCTGAATCGCTCCGGTGGAATGGGGATCTTAATTCTGTCAGTTTCTGGATTTGGGTTAGAAATTTCTTTTGGGGGTAATTGATCAGTTAGTTCCTCCAGGGTTTCATCTTCCGGACAAATCATGGTCGATTGTGGGACGCCTAAGGCTTCATTGTGCAGAGGTATACCCCATGACACTCTTTTCTTTGGGCCTGCTCGGGACGTTGTTTTCGGGGGGCTCGCGTTCTCGAGGAAATTCGGTGTTTTCTCTTCTTTTCTGGGTAGACCCTTCCCGGTGATAATGCGCATTTCCGTTTCTGGGCCCCGCGGAGTGTTTATGGTTCGGAAGGTAGGTTCGCAGTCTTCCCCTCCTGCCTCTGTCCAGGTGGGCGGCGCGTCCAAGCTTTTTAAGAAGGCTAGTTCATCGTACGTATATTGGCCCTTGTAGGGACCTTCCGCGATCATGGGGGAAAATGGGACTTCGAAATCTTCGACAACGTGGTGGTCGGGTTGTCGGTACGGTATTAATCCCGGAGAGTCCTCGTCTTCCATACTCTTCAAGATTGTGATTTCTTCCTCGGTTAACGGACCGACACTCGAACCGTCGCTTCCGAAAGTGGAATCCAGGATGGTTTTTTCCCGGTCCGTATCTTCAACCAAGAATTCGGGCATCCCCGTTCGTTCTTCAACTGTGTCCAGAACGGTAGAGTTGGCTCTGCTCTCCATACCATCAGTAATTTCTCCTGCTTCAGTGGAATCGTCAATAAGCGACGGTGATTCTTCGTAGTTCGGCCTTGGCATGGCTTGGCGACGCGCCTGTACGCGTGTTCCTATCCCTTCATCGTCGCCCTTTGGTGGGTTTTCCTCTTCGATAGTCGGGAATGCGTGCGAAACCGGGTTTCGGGATAGCGCGTCGGCGTTCGCGTTAACACGGCCGGGTTTATAGACGATCTCGTAATTGTAGTCGGCGAGTGTAATTTGCCATCGAGCGAGTCGCGACATCGGATCTTTTACCGAGAATAACCATTGCAGTGGCCGGTGATCAGTTACTAAGGAGAATTTTCGCCCGTAGATATAAGTACGGAATTGTTTTACGGCGTAAATTATCGCGAGGCATTCCTTTTCGGTAGTTGAGTAATTTTCTTGAGCAGAATTGAGCACTTGTGAGGCGTACGCTATTGGTGGATCTTCGCCTATTTTACCTTGGCTTAGTATTGCCCGATGGCTACGTCGGACACGTCGGTTGTAATAATAAACGGTTCATCGTAATTCGGATAACGTAAAACCGGCTCTTTACAGAGCGCCTGGCGTAGGTCTTCGAAGCTTTCCTGATGTTTTTCAGTTCAATAGAATGGAATTTTAGTGCTAGTCAAAGTTGAAAGGGGTTTAGCTCGTTTAGCCATATTTGGGATAAAGCGACGATAATAATTTACGAGACCCAAGAATTGTTTTACATTTTTACGGTTTTTAGGAACGGGGAATTCGGCGACGGCTTTAATCTTTTCTGGATTAGGACGTACTCCGTCAGCTGCGATTATATGATCTAGATATATAACTTTGTCTTTTAGGAACTTGGCTTTTTCCGTCTGTAGGGTTAAGTTATGCTTGCGTAAGCGTTCGAAGAAAGTCTCGAGTCGTTGCTCGTGCTCCGCGAGTGTACGCGAATATACAACCACGTCGTCTAGATACACGAATAACTCTTTCCCGATAAGCCCTCTCAGAACGTTGTTCATTAAACGCTGGAAGGTAGCCGGGGCGTTTTTTAACCCGAAAGGCATGCGGAGGTATTCGTAGTGTCCGTCCGGGGTGGTAAACGCGGTTTTCGCACGGTCCTCGGGAGCCATAGGGATTTGATGGAAACCGTTTGCTAAGTCGAAAACTGAGAAATATTTGGTTCCACCTAGTCTATCGAGAATGTCCGTGATTCGCGGTAAAGGAAAGCGGTCATCAATCGTTTTCGCGTTCGTAATTCTGAAATCTGCTACCACTCTCCATCCTTTCACTCCATCCTCGGTGGCCTTTTTCTCTACCACGTGCAAGGGTGAGTTATGCGGTGACGACGAAGGAGCGACTATTCCTAGCTCCTCCAAATTACGCGTTTGCTTGGTAATTTCTTCTTCCATCCGCGGGGGGTGCGGGTATTGTCTAGTGAACGTGGGCGTAGAATCTGTTAACGGGATAGTGTGTTCTATCGATGAGGTTACGCCAAGAGGGTCTCCCGGTACGAAAAACCTATCCGAATATCTTATAACCAAAATTTCGATTTTTCGACGCGTTTCCGGATCTAAGTCTTCCAATTTCAGCGTTTCGAATATATGCTGTAAACGTTCTTCGTAAGATTTTGGATCTACTCGGTATTCTCCCAGATCGAGGTCTTCGTTAGTGTCGAACTCTTCTCCGAAAGAGGGGGAGGGGCAATCTCGCTCGTCCTCTTCGGAACAGTCACCGTTTTCAGGGATGCAGATGTTTATTTCATTCGCGTTGGTCTCTGATTTATTAAAGTCTTTTAGAAAATCTTGGTGGCACTGCATATAGCCTTCTAGCTAGCGTACCTTCTAAATCTTCAAAGTTGGAGAAAATTACGGGGCTGATTGGATGTTTCGCGGTTACCATCGTGCGCTGGTGGTATGAGACGATGGCTTCTTTCTGAAGCAGATACGGGCTTCGAACAAGGCCCGCAATCCCCTTAGGTAAATGGGGCATACGTATTATGTGGAATAATGCCCAGCTACCGTTAATTTTCAAGACGATTGTCCCTAAGGTCAAGACCTTCCCGTTTAAACCGGTAATTTCGAGGGGGGTAGTACTTAAAACCCGGGCCCTTGAGCTTGCGGACCCGATTTCTAATAGGTTCAATGCCGAACCCGTGTCTATGATAAATTCTCCCTCACCGTTCTCCAATTGTTCTGCCTTGACTCGGATGCGGGGGGAGTCCGCTCGTAGGAGCGTTGTTGCGGGCTCTGGCTCCGGGGTGGATTTTGAGGTGATCTTTGGGCCTGCGAGGAGGACCCGCCCGCCTCGTTCTGGTTGAACGGGCGGGCACGCTGGGAGTTTAAATGATCGGGCTTCTCAGGGGTAGTTTCACGTGCTTCTGGTCTCTGGGGGTCACGAGATTCATATGCCCGCGACTCGCGAGGAGGTTCATATCTTTCCGTTTCGCGAGGTCCATACCCGCGCGGTTCATATCCGCGGGGTTCGTATCCGCGAGGTTCGTAGGGATCATACAATCTAGGATCGCGAGGTTGTGACTGCCTATTATTCCAAGGTCTCCCGCGTGCACCTCTTCCGCGGGGCGCACCCGGTAGGCGATCGTAGTACAACGGGCGTTCGCCTTGCCTCGTCAGCAAGGACGATGTACGGCGCTCCGGCGTCGGATCGCGATAATACGGCTCGTGATAATATTCGTCTCGATAGCGAGGGGCACTATACGCGGAGTACGAGGAACGAGGCTCTTCATATGAGTCATTTTCGACATTAGGTTGCCTCCATTCAGTCCATCTACGCTGAGGGTCGTATGGGGACGGGGGACGCGCGCTCCGGTTGCCGTCGTACGCGTCGTCGCGCGGCAAGCCGGCCAGGTCTTGTTCACGTCTTTGCGTATGTAAAGCTAGATCGAACGCGTCGTTCAAAGATACGGGATTTGATAAAGCTACTTTAATAGAGATTCTTTGAGGAATTGCCGTGATAAATGAAGTTCGAGCCAATCGCTCCACGTCTATTAGAGTTCTCTCGACATTTTCTCCGATTAATTCCTTCGCCCTTACGGTGACCTGTCGGTACAGGCGGGCCACGCGGTGAATAAAGTCTATTAAACGCTCCCGGGGAAACATGCTTATACGTTCCAGTTCCAGTCGGAGCTCCTCATAACCGCGGCATGGGGAATGTCGGACCCTTAGAAGGGAGAGCAGATCGGCCACACTTTTACAACCTTTGTCTTCGACATAATATCTAATGGGGTCTTTCAATTTGTAAATGAGCTCGGTCAGAAATCTGTCTTCCTGACCGGGCGGTACGCGTTTTATGGCGCGTTGTATCGAGGCAGCGAAGTCCTCCAAAGTTACAAAATCAGGGTCAAAACGAGGAATATTGTCAAGCGCCCGATATACTCTCTCCTCATCTTCTCGGGAACGCCATACGTCTAGTGCAGACATTTCTAGGTCGTTCGTCCGTGAACCGAACGATAGTCGATTGTTCGGCAAAGTTGACAGGGGAGGAGGAATTGTAGGAGGAGCTATATCAGGTATTTGGGAATTAGAGGTATTATTTGGAGGTGATCTCAGCATACCACCAGGCATTGTTAAGCAATGCTTTGCAAGACTTTAGATAGCAGGAAGTATAGTCAAGTTACGAGCAGATAAAATTGCGGCTGGTCGCGGAAGATAGCGACGGCACGCTCTCTTTTACATATATAATAAGTATAAAAATAAGGGAATAATATCCCACTTCTGACACCAGTTTGTTACGTCCTGAAGGGACTTTTGTGAACCACCCCGAGCGGTTAGGGTGACTCACCGGGTTCTTGCTCTATCAAGGTGCTAAAGCACGCCTTGACTATACTCGCGGGGGAAGAGGAAGGTGAAAAAGGGGTTAAACCAAAGAATACAATGGATATAAAGGAAAAACAATAGAGAATATATATTGTTACATACAACTGTCCTACCTTGAGACGGCGCTTCGTCTCAGCTGTCGCTCGCAGGTCTTAGCTTACAGGGTGATTAGCCTTGTCGTTATCGCCTCGCTCGCGTGCCGCTCGAACGCCGTAGGTCGCGGTCGTCCTCTTCGCTGGCACTCGGGGTTTGACGAACTCGCGCGACTATCGTCGGTCGCTCGCGTTACAATCTGTCGCGTTCTGTGTTAGAGAATAAAGTCGAAGACGCGGTTCTTCGTAGGGGACGGTTTCCCTCGATTGATTACGATGGATTCTTGAAAACGCCTAACTTCGATACTACGGAGTTTCCCCCGAATCGCGGTGGTCCGTATCGGCGCGTAAGTGCCCTCCCGGCTAGGCCGTTTCTCGGTACGTCGGATGGAGGCACACTTCGCCTAACCTGATCGGCCGAGCGCGATTCGAAGTTTGCCCTGCGTAGCACGTTCGCTAGTCCGTTCTCAACGGAATCCAAAAATTGACTCCCGACTCTACGCAACGCGGGCCGCACCTCGGACGATTTTGCACGATGGGGGAAACTGCCCCGTCGGCAGTTGTTTCGCTCGCGAAGGTTCTGGGGCCCGGGCCGGCGAGGGTCACGTTGACGCTCCGCGTGTCGCTTCACGTTCTTCGACAACGTGACCGGCACGCGCGAGGCGATTCCGCTGAATCGCCGCCGGAAAAATATGCGAGGACAACGAGGACGGATGGACCTGAAGGGCCCACGTCACACTAATAAGGGCGCGTTCCATGGGCTGGCGCTATGTCGGATGATGCCATCCTCTAGCATTTTTTCCACCTGTTTCCGCACTTCTTGCTTGTGAATTTCGGGTAGTCTATAGGGTTTGACGTTGCAGGGTGTGGTGTCGCTTTTTACAGGTACTTGATGGCCGGTTACTGTGGCCATTGATAGTTGATCCCCCGGTAAATGAAACGTGTCATGATATTCCCTGCATATTTCTTCCATAGCTGCCTTTTCTTCTTTATTCATGTGTTTGCGGTCTACCTATTCTAAAACTCGAGCGATGCGCGGTGTCAGCGTTTCTTTCACGGTCAAAGCCCGAACAGCTACGGCGCTATCGTTGCCATGAATCACTTCGTTGACCGGTATTTCGTTTAATTGAATTCGCGGCACGATTATCGTTTTCTCTTTTGTGGTTGTATTTATAATACAGGCCACGCATTTTCCGTCTTTGGGCCTCGTTAGTCCTTCTCCTAGGTATATGCCTTCGGCTAGCTGTTGTTTCTCTATTATTCCGTCTCGAATGCTATCCGTAGGGATCATTATCAGTTGTTGTGCGCGTGCGGGTATCGTTATTTTCATGCTTCTATTTAACGTTTTCCAGGGTTTTCCGTTTACTAGTAGGCTTTACTCGGGGTAGCTAATGGTTACTCCGTTATTTTTAAGAAAGTCTATTCCTAGTATCCCGTCCGCGTTTGTTAAGGTGTTTCCTTCTACTACGTATAATGGGTGTATTACCCTTTTCCCATTTATTTTAAATATGGCCTCTATTTTCCCTAGTGTTCCTGTTTTTTCCCCTGAGAATGAAACTAGCGTAACGTCGGACTTTCTTATTTCGATGTTGTCCGGATGGGCTCTCCTAGCGATTAGGGATACTTCCGCCCCGCTATCTATTAGCATTACGGTTTGTTTGTTTTTACTATTTTATATTTCCACTTCTATCCTATCCGAGGTATGTTCATCTTTGGAGAGGGATCCTATTTTAACCATGCGATAGGTTTGTGCGTTGTTTCGCGTAGGTGAGTCGCGATCCGATGATTCGGAGCTATCGCGGCTGCTTTGCGTGGAATGTGTGCTGTCAGCGCTTCTGTGTCGCGGCTGGTGTCTTTCCTCGGAGGTCAGTCGATGAGCCTCTGGTTTACACCCTGTCGGTTTCTCGTTTTTTCCTCTGGCCGTTACCGTTTGCACTCATCGGCTGTTTTCTAGATAAAATTTTTTCCCGTTTTGCCTATCCTTATCCTTATTTTTCCAACACTCCTTAGTGTCGTGCCCTGATCGCTTACAATTGTCGCAGTAACGCGATGCTGTCTTGTTTTTATTTTGCGTAGAAGGGTTTGTCCCGCACGTCGCTGGTCGTTTCGTAATTCATCGTTCTTCATCTATGGCTATCACGGTTGCGTTTTTCTCGATTAGACTGTCCTTATCGTCGATTGCGGTCGCTATTAGTTCTCTTAGTAATTTTGATACACGATTTCCGTATTGATGTGCGCTTTCATTGGGGCCCTGTCTACTATATAACAGTTCCCTTTGTACAGTTGAAGCTGTACGGGGCGGTTTGTAAACTGAAGTTAGTACATCCCCTAGATCCTGCATGGATAATATGTGACGCGTTTGTACTTCGTCTAGGGCGTCGCCTTCGACCCGTAACGTGATTATCCTCCGTAGGATCTTGGCTTTTTCTTCTGCCGTTTGATACGTGTGGTAGACATATTTGCAGGCGGTCAGGAAACCCGGTAACTCCTTGGGGTCCTTCCCGTTGAACAGGAGTAGGGTTTTTATGCTATGGAATATTTCTCGGGTGCCTGTTACGTTCGGGGCGTAAGTTAGGTCGTTTACCTCGAGATTAGTGGGAACGAATCGACTAGAGCGCCTCGGTTCTTCTTCTGGGTTGCAGAAACCGTCAAAGTGGACCGTAGTCCTGCCTAAAGGGCCAGCCGTTGCGTGTGTCGTGGTCATTGTTTCCCTTAGTCTACTTATTTTTCTATCTATCGAGTCCTGTAGTGGACCTTCCCTTGCCTCTAGTGCTCCTAGCCTGTCGTTTATTCCTAACATTTCCTCCGTTACTTGAGCGAGAGTGGTGGTCATTCCCGTGAGTAACCTCTCTACGTTCGCTAGTCCGTCCGCGAGACTCGGTTCTACGTCTCCGCCCGCGAATGCTGTATTAGGGGACGACATGTTTGCTATTCCTTCGCTCGGAATTAAACTATACTCTAACTCGTTGAACGGGTATAGTCTCCTAGCGGTTAGGTGTCTAGACGTAGTCGGTAATCTGGTCGAGACGCGACGTTCTTCGCTAGTTCTGTCGTCTAGAGCAAGTCGCGTACGCTCTCCGATTTCGCGAAAGGCTTCGAATGTTGCGTCGAAGATAGCTTTGCCGGGGAGCTGTTTTGTACGGACTTTAAAGAATCTACGCGGGGCACTTCGGCGAATTGCTCTAGGCGAAAGAATTTCCTTTCGCTCGGCTAAATCTAAATTATACTCGATGTCCTTATCTAATGATTTTGCTCGGCGCATGGGAATTGCGGCGTGCGGCCTGAGTTTGCTGATAGTGATATTTCGCACTTACAGTACGTGGATCAGGTGATGCATCTCTCGTCGATTATGAGAGGTAGACTGTCCTGGCGGCGTCCTCTGTTGACGTCCGTCGATACTGCGGAGTGACTGTCCTTCTGGTTAAGGGGTCGTTGTCTCCGCTGTGTCCTGTTGTCACCGTTGATCGGCTTGGTCCTTACGTTAGCGGGATCCCACCGCTGCCACCAATTGTTGTGCTGAGGCGCCTGGGGGTCGAGATTCTGGGTGGAATCTCGGGGTGCTCCTGGGCGTCCTTCGCGATTGCCGTCCTCGGGCTCCGTAGGTTCGAGTGATGATGCCGGGACGGGAGGGTTCAGTGTAGAACCCGAAGGTCAGGGATCGTTGCTGGTCAAAGAGTTAGAACTCACCGTAAGGTGTGACAAGTTTATTCGTTCCCGATCTGGGTGACAGTGACACTGAGTTTGAAAGTCGGGTGAAGTTCCCGTAACAGAGTTTGTTCCAATCTGAGTTCGCATTGCTCGTACATGTTAATATACCTATCGTCGGGACGAAGCGGGGACCATCGGGGTCTCCGCCTTTGGCCCGGCCTTCCGATATTTCGCCATGTGCTGATGCCTTGTGCACTTCCGAAATCCCTTGCGTGGCTGTATCGGATTTCGGCCGTTCGATTGTCGCAATCGGTATGCGCGTGGTGTCGACGACCTTAGGTGTCGGCCCGGGCACAATAACCGCTTTATATAAATGTACTGTGTTAATGCTTAACGTCCTACGCATTCTTATAACAAATCACAAAACCGCGCATATAAACGTGCTCTAACCAAGTGAATAAACCGCTTTGCTTTAAACACGCTTCGAGTTATTGTGCCTATGCTCTGATAACGAAGGCTCCAAATAAAAACAGACTCCTGCATCAGCTGATTTTGGTTCGCGAACGAGAGAGTTCATGCTGTGTTTATCAACTTACCTTTGCATAGCCCGCGTACAGTCATACGTCTAGACATATTTCGAGGAAATATTACGTATAACTTCTTATACTCGTGCAACGGTAAATCCAATTACCAGACAAAAATAAAGTGCTCTAACGGGTGTCACCCACCGCGGTGATTACAATTTAAACCTTCCCTGGCCGATCAGTGTTACTAATCACGCATTCGAGCCTAAAATCCATCCACGGTCAGTGTACGAATCACGCATTCGAGCCTGGCTTCCTCCAACCCTTAGTGTACGAATCTCACATTCGAGCCTATTTCCTTCTAACCTCAGTGTACGAATCTCGCATTCGAGCCTGGCTTCCCCCAACCCTCAGTGTATGAATCTCGCATTCGAGCCAGGCTTCCTCCAACCCTCAGTGTACGAATCTCGCATTCGAGCCTAGCTTCCTCCAAACCTCAGCGTACGAATCTCGCATTCGAGCCCGGTTTCCCGCTTCTGACCCCATTGTCATTATCCCCAAAAACCTCCACCCGGAACGTGACAAAGCTAACGCGATTTACCTGCGCGAAACGACAGCGGTGCTCTGAACGCACAGTGGCGAAAATGCCCGAAAACCTTGCCAAAAGTCATATTTCCAATTGTAGGGTAAATTGTTTATTGTAATATGACTCTAAGATGATAAACATGTAATTTTGTAACATTAAATATTTAATTTGTTGTACTGATTAAAATTATAATTCTTAAAAATATTAAAAAATTTGTGATTTATATATGTATACCCGACTAGAATTATTAGTTGGGCAGACATTAGGTCCCTATTAGGCTAGCCTAATTTCGCTGTTAGGCCCGGATGGGGCAGCCCCATCAGGCCAGCGTGCACTATGTAACGCGAAACATCCGTGACTGCCTAATTGGGAAATTCACATAAGGCCCGTATTAGGAACCCCGCGTATGGGCCACATTAGGCATTCCCAATGACTATCCAGTGTGGCCAAACGCATTAGTCCCAAATTAGGCTTTCCCAATGACCATCCAATGACGCCAAATGCATTAAGCCCACATCAGGATAGCCTTATTAGGCCCACATTGGGAGACATTGATGAAATCTCATGAGGGATCCCTCATAAAAGATCTGTGGTGTAGGCTTCAGTTCGTTAAATTAATTCGTAAATGAAATAAGACTGCTCTTTTATTACAATATTCATTTGTTATGTATATATATATATCCATTCGGAATTTGGGAGTCACAATGGATTCTACTCTTACTTTCGAAAATCATAGGTTAGGTTTAGGTTTATTTTTCCCTTGGGATGGTTACATCGCACTCCATACCCAAAGCGGCATTTCGAGACACTGTCTCACATAGTCCAACGAACTTTTGTCTTTTTTCGAAAATCATGTATCCACTGTATGTCGTCAAGCCTTTAATCGTCTTCGTCTATTATATCCCTCCCGGCATATTCATTCCTCTTCTCAGAAACATCTCCTATCACAATCTTTGGTCATATCACTGTTTGATTACTGTGGTATTTTATATAGACCTTTTCTCACCTGTCGTCTCAATTCTTTGATTCAGCGTGTTCAAAATTCTTGTCTGCGCTACTCCTACTGTGTCCGTAAGTTCGACCATATCTCTCCGCTTTTCGTAAAATCCTCCTGGATGCGTATGTCGCAAAGATGGATACTCCATTTATGTTGTCTCGTGTATAAGGTACTCTCCTCTGGTTGTCCGTCATATCTCTACAACATCTTACGCACAAACCTTTCCTATCATTCCTGTACTTCTTTTTCAACCCGATCCCAATCTCTCCTCTCTGTTCCTGCACATTGTACTTCCAAATTTGAATCTTCTTTCTCTTATACCGCGGCACATTATTTTAACTCCCTTCCTGCTACGTCCGACAGCTGGACTCTTTTCCGTCCTTTAAAGAAGCAGCCCGGCAGCACATTCTCCAGCATTTTTAGTGTTAATCCACCTTGTCACGTCTCTCTCTCACCATTTCTCTAGCTCATATTGTGCCGTTACCTGCGCTTTTCGCCGCCTTTGTGTATTTGTTTATTGCTTCTCATATCACATGTCATTATTGATTTATATTACTTTAATTTTAAGTTTTAAGAATGTATGTTTAGTATTAGTATACGTAATTTTAAGTAACTTTAGTTATGTATGGTTAGGTTTACAAACAGTTTCTACTGCAGCCTCGCCTTTATTCGCTATTACTATTTTACTATTTTCTTTTTCTTTTTCTTCTTTCCTCGTGTACTATATCTTTACTGTTTTTCTCTCTCTTTTCTGCTTTTGTTTTGATGAGTAATACAGACGAAATAATAATAATAATAATAATAATAATAATAATAATAATAATAATAATAATAATAATAATAATAATAATAATAATAATAATAATAATAATAATAATAATAATAATATATGTACAAAAAGTATAAAGACAAAATACCAGACATTGAGAGAAAGAAAAGATCGATTTGGCGTGGAATGATCCTTTTTTTTAATGATTGTTCAGGACACGAAATGCCGAAGCTTCGAGCGTTCGCGGTTAGAATAAGAATTAGGATTAGCTTAAAGTATAATATAGTCGATAAGAAAAGACGTTACAAGTAGGTGTTGAATTTAAAACTAGAGGTCACGAACACTGTGTATTTACAGGACGAATCACAAATAAATTTACAAGATTGTTCACTTAATTTAGCGTAGAGTCACACACAATTAACTTAAATACGACGCGAAAGTACGCGACAATTGTGGCGCGAACTGAGTAGTCCGAAGTATGAAATACTGGAACGTTCCAGCTAAGCGCATGCACGCACGTAAAAGAGGTTGCTACTTGTCGAGACGACGATTCGCAAAAGAGAGATCGATCGCGGTGATGGATCGAGCCGTTTCGCCGAATTCTGTGACGTCAGCACCCCACCCAGCAGCTGTTCGTCCTGAGCAAGACGAAGACCGCACCGGCGAAACAAAGCCGATCGCACGGTGAAGCGAGATAGCTGCCTAATTAGCTGGGGTGCGCGTTAACAGATGGCCCGACCGATCACATCACCGCGATCGAGCATATCGCGGCTTTGTCGCAACAGTGATTTCGAATAGCGCGCGAGTTTGGCAGTGAGTCCGCGCCGTCGTGGCCTGTGGCCGTTTGGGCCAATCCCAAACAATGATTTTATTTCCTTAATTATTATTATTTATTTATTATTCTATTGTTACCTATACACACAACCTTGCAATCAACATATATACATTACACACACACACACATATATATATATATATTACATTGATATATATATATCGGAGTACTTTTCAATAGGGAATACAAATAACTTGTGTCAAAGTAGTCCAATTTGCACGATATTTGGTATGATTTTCATCAGAGAAACATAAGGAATCCATTGGCGTCACTTCCCTTTCGATACGATGAAGAAAATAATTTCTTAGTACGCGGTAATGGATATTTCACCCTCGAGTGCAGGGATCGACCTCAATTCGCTACGTTCGACCCAGGATTCGTACCTTTTTCCGGAAAAAGCCACAAAAATCGGGTTAGGCAATGCGAAGGTCTGTCCTCGCCATGGGGTACCAGGTCGCATCTTCTTGACGAGCGTCGGGCGACTCTTGCCCGAGAGGAATACGATTTACTTTAATTATAGTACATGTGTGTTTTGTAATAAAGTGTTTCTATCGTCTCCTGAATTCAACAACTGGCATCCAGACATCTACGCTCCTACAATCCACCGGCAATACTCCTCGTGGAGAGACACAGGAAGAAAAGGGGTAGCATTTAGCTCATAGCATTTTCAGTTGACGAAAATGTTGATAGTAGCGATGCTGGAATAAAAGAATTATATTATTTCATATTATTATATTATTTCATAATTCAATTAATTCAGAAAAATACCTTTGACTACATTATAAAGATTTGTATTCACGAAAGTGAATAATTTTCCTTCGGATGGTTTGACGGGGTTAAATTTCAGGGCCAGATCTCGTGACAAGCAGAATCTCATTATCTCGCCCACATTTCGGACGATTGTTATTCGCTTGTTAATGAGATTTATGAATTTTTGTGCCTGCAAAAAATGTTATGATGGAATTATAATTCTTGTTTTACATTCGTAATAGATAAATAAAGACGAAAAAGTAGAATAATTTATTATAAAAGTTTACCAATTTTTGGCGAAAATCTGGATCTGTTTTTATTTTGTTGTCGAACTCTTGAAATTCTTCTTCGGTATTGCAGGGAAGCAATAATTTCCAATTCTGTTCAAATTCAGAATTTACATAACAGTTCACTGTTGTTTTTTCTAATTGCTGGACCGCCAGTTTGAGCTCAACCATTTGGCTACTCAGTTGGCTCATTCGTATTAATAACATTTGATATTGTTTCTCTACGGTGCGGTTTAAATCTACAATAAATTTAAATTTTATGGTTATAAAAATTGCGTATAAAGTATTGCTGAACGGACGAGAAATTTGCTGCTTTCAATCATTTCTTTATCTAACAGTTTATCATAATTACCTTTCAATGAATTATTCATTTGGTCCTGCAATGCAGTATATGATGAACTCGATGATTGTTGAGTTTGAGTTACCAAAGGAATTTTAAATTAAAAAATTGATTTCTGGATCACTCCCTGAGCTTTCCGAAATTGGTGGTGTAAATTTCTGTCTCTTTCCGCCTTTACTGGATGAATTATTTTTATCTTTCTTCCCATGTGCCGTAATCTTCCCTTTTTTTTGTATTTATTGATGACTCATCACTACTCTTATCATCGAAATAATCCGAATTTATGACGACTGAATCCGTGCCATCTGAAACTGTTAATTTGTCATCTTGAAGTATCTTCCTTTTTTTGTTATTCCCAACGTTGAGAGATTTTTTAGGCTATTTGGATCTGAGTTCTTCTCTTGTTGAATTCTCTACATTTGCCATTTTGAAAACGCGTTGCACAGCACTCACTTATATGATCACAGAAATATATACGTAAAATGATCCGTTGCTTTGGACAATTCGGTACATACAAAATATCGTCGCAGCTCTCGGCAACAGTGGCAATGCAACCGCGATCGCCTCGAAGAAAGAACAGCCGATTACTTCAATTTGTTTACGTTGGAAACATATTTGTATGTACAGTCGAACTTCGATAACTCGAAATCTTCTATAAGTCGAACATTTTCTTCATAACATATAATTTTATTACATCGTAATAGATACACTTTTGCATATCCCAGTTTATGGTTTTGATATTGTACTTATTCACATATGAAGTAGAGGCATTACTAAAAAAATTTCTCCAGCACTATCGCTGAAATCAAATGGGACAATTTTTTTTTTAATATCGGTAATTTTAAATATTATAGTATCTGTATTTCTACCGCTGACATTCCACATTTGGGGACAGTGAGAATTACAAAGATACGAATAAAGTGCCTTTCTCTTCCTTAATATCTTTCCCGTAATTTCGATATTATTCACGTCATCGTTTGGGGATATCCACATTCTATACACTTGTACGATTTCATAAAAGCGCCTCTTTATACTGAACTCTTTTAATTGGTATCTTCCTCTCTAATTCTTTTTATTGAGGTTAAATCAATTACATGTTCTTTGTTTAAAAAAAACTGTCTTTAATATTATAAAAGTCTTCAAATTAGCGTTGAGATCACGTGGCGATGCTTTTGTATCTCGCATCGCCTTCCGACTGACATTATACAAAAACTACTAGAGCGTCGCCACACTCCACGCCTTTTTTCTTTTTTCTGCAGCCTCTCCTGTCTCGTCTTCCTCTGATGACTCAATATCGTTATTAATTATATGTGGTATTATATTTCGATTGACTGTCTCGTCTTCCTCTGATGACTCAATATCATCATTAATTATATGTGGTATTATATTTCGATTGACTTCCGAGACATATGCAACATCCGACTCAAAATTTTCTGAATTTACACACCCACATTCTTCATAGATTCTTCTGGTTTTGGGCATCACTATCGTATCTTCATAATTTACAAATTCTGGGCATTGCTGATCACTGAATCATTTACGCCGCTTACGAAGTCGTTGAACTCTGAGACGTGTGAGTTCACGAGTTTTCAGATCTCGCATATCCGACATCGCAGAGGAAAACAATTAACTTACGGGAACAGTCTTAGAAATAGTATTGGGAATTTCAATTATTTATAATCCTAAAAACTCTATTACGTCAACATAACACCTACACCGAAGCTTGCGTATACGTGGATGTCAGATTTGACACTGCGAGAAGCTGACTGCAAAATAACCTCTAGTTTGAGAGGCAAATGTTAGGAATGCCCAACTGAGGCGCGCGCTCGGCCATCCTCATTTGCGCCACGTATGGCAGATGTTAGGAATTCCGAACGTAGGCGTGCATCATTCTTTTCGGATTACGGCCTAATGAGGTAACAATTAGGCTTGCCGCAATTTAGGTGTACCTAATCATTTCCGCATTAGGCCCACATTCGTGTTTAGGCATGCCTAACTGAAATTCTAGTCGAGATATGTAAAATAATTACAGGATCATTAGTATAACATTTATATGTGTGTAAATTATGTCTCAGAATTATAGAATCTTTCACAATTGTGTGTATTATCATAAAGCGGATAGAGACGAACCAGCCGGTGTTGTATTCCGTGTCTTTGTATTTCTTTTATTTTATTTAATAACAACTTAATACAATTTACGGAAACTAGACGAATTACAGAATTACTTATAGTAGACTCAGAACTAGATTATCGTGTCAAGACTGTTCGGACTAAAGTGCTGCTTAGGGAAGAATTGCTTGTAATATATGTATAGGTACGGTTTTCAGTAAACTGGAAAGTGGGGGTTATCCTGAGTTTAACGGTCGGTAGGGGATGAGACATAGAGATTAAGGTTCAAGGATGAGTAATAAGGAACAGATGAGGTGATAGAAGAAAGAATTTGGGACGTTTACTATTACTATCGTAAAATGGGGGAACATTGGCAGCACGGGGTAACATTGGCATACGCCGAAATTACGTTGTTTTACGTCAAATTAGTAAAACTTAACCTGTTAATGCTATTTAAATGATGTCCCAACGTTACGAGTTGATTTTATTTAAGATGTAAAAAATAAAATAAAATAAACAAATTTAAGTTTACTGATCTCAGATTAATAAAACTTAACCCGTTGCTTAACCTTAAATGCTATCTACATGATGTGCCAATGTTACCCCGGTACACTAACGTTTTTAACATGTATTAAAGAAGGTAAGGACAAAAATTTTATGCATTTTGAAACTTGTAGTACAATCACAAAAAAATGCAATGTGATGATAGGATGTTTAAAGCAAATGTAAACATGATAATTTTTACATTATATATCAAAATGTTTCAAAAATCTGGCAATGTTCCCCCCGTTTTCCGGTATCTGGAAAAGTAACGCGATGACTAATAATATGTATAGAGAAAGAAATTTGAATAACGTTGGCATACAACACCGGATCGTAAGTACGTTGCGCGTTGAATAAGCATGTAAATTAAAGCGGAGAACTACATTTATGCGCGCACAACGGATTGGAAAATAAAAAATTAACACTAGAATTGTATATTAACTGACAGGGATCCCTTGTAAAACATTAAAACAAATAGTAACACTCGCGGATATGTAAAGACTGAACTCAGTGAGAATTATACTCGTGCCAGTGAGTACATAAACGCTGATATTTGCCAAAATGGCAAAAAGGTGCAAAATTCTGCAACGGCGCCTTATTATGCATACCTTGAGTTTCAATTTGCAAAAAAGAACGGTGCGACATCTCGAGGCATTATTAACATTTTGCTTAACAATAGACAAAAAATGTATATGTTGTCGATACTCGTTTATAACAGCTTTCAGAGACTCTGCATTTAAACCAAAAATAGTGCATGTGATCCTACATGATAATATATACTACTTACTGTGATAGGTATACTGGATAATCTGAAAATAAATCTTAGAATAGCGCGTTAAATTTCGATCGTCAACTTTGAACTGATATATCATCAAAAGGGCTGCAGTTAAAAATTTCCAATTAACGGGAAATTGTGCACAGATAGATTATAAACGAATTGCACTAATTATATTTGGCAAATTAAAATCGTTGTATTTGGACTTTTGGCCAGGTTTTCGGGCATTTTCGCCACTGTGCGTGCGTTTAAATATTAATTGAAGCGATTGTAGCTTGAATAGTGTTGGGGACCGCACGAGCCTTAGAGACGCGCCACGAGAGTGCGCGCCGGCGGGCGGCGTTTAGCCTCAGAGTGTCATGGCGGATCGAGCGAATCGGGAGTTACTTGTAGCATTTCTTGTATTTACTTGATAGAATATATATAGTGTTTAGAGTCACGTCGTGTGCACGCTCATTACCGATCCTTTCCACATGGATATCCCAACAAATAGTTAGGAAGAGAAATGAATATCGTCTACATTTTTCAACAACATTAATCAACATCCAGCCCGAATAAAAGGTGGCCGATTTACCCCGGCATTTTTCGAAACGGCGATTTTACACTATATTACAAATTCTCTGGAATGACTTTGGAAAAGGGGATTAACGAAAAGGGTGTAGCCGGATAAGCATAACGAAAAGTGCCCCAATCCAAATTGAACTTGCGTTACACCAATCGATAGGTTCCTCAAAGAAAACTATTTCTGTAAAGTTTCTACCTGATACCCCTACTACTAGGAGTATTGACAGTTTAAGCAGCACTACTTTTGTTTTACTGAATAGAAACTTATGAAAAAAATCAGAGACATTCTACTCATTGATATACATGTCTATGAATTTTTTCAGAATTTTCAATGGCGAAATCGAATTTTAAAAAATTCAAAAAGATTAAAAATGCCGATTTCGTGGTCAAATTTTCAAATGCCAACATTTATATTTTTACAGTTTTAGCGTCTTTGTATGGTCATTAATGTGTAATTTTTTCAGATTTTTCAAAACGGTGGAACGCAGTCGCAAAAACTAAAAACTGATATATCCTACCCTCCCGTACGCAAAATTGTAGCATACTCATACGACGAATATATTTTGTTCATTAAATGAGTGTTATATGCAATTCTAAATACTTTCACATGTGTTAAATGCATGAATGCAATCAATCTGATCAGTGCCGTCTTTAGGCATGGGCACGCTGGGCAGTCGCCAGGGGCCCCATGGTAGCATTTTTAATCTTTTTGAATTTTTTAAAATTCGGTTTCGCCACTGAAAATTCTGAAAAAATTCACAGACATGTATATCAATGGGTAGAATGTCTCTGATTTTTTTCATAAGCTTCTATTCAGTTGTTACATGGGCCCTTCAGGTCCATCCCGTGCTTGCTGTCCTCGCGCCGTTTTATTTCGCAAAGGCGATTCAGCGGAATCGCCTCGCGTGTAGAAATCACGTTGTGCTGAGCCCGTAGCAACAGCGTTAGGGACAACGACCGCGCTCGGCCCGGGCCCTGATTTCGCAATATTACGAGAATTAGTGTAGCAAGCGAAGGCTGCCGACGGGGCAGTTTTCCCCCATTCGTGGGGATCGTCCGAGGTTCGGTCCGCGATCGCGAACCGCAAAAGATTCAATCTAGTTCCAAAGCTCAAAGTAGGAAGTCACGACGAGCCAGAGAGCCGTCTAGGAGCCGCGACCACTTCTCCGCGTCAAATCCGCGAAATACGTACGGCCGTCAATAAACCGTGCAAGGGTAACTCCATCCGACGTACCGAGAAACGGCCTAGCCGGGAGAGCCCTTGCGCGTCACTCGTGTCCGATGGTAGGAACGCGTAGAGAAACGACGATTAGAGACAGTGCGATTCGACGGTCTTCAGCTGACCGACTTCCGAGTGCTACCCGAGAGCACAGCGAGCGACCACGACCTGCGCTAGGTTGAGCGACCCACGGAGCATACGAAGCGATAATCGGCAAGCGTGCCGAAACCCGAGCTCACTGCGATCACAGGGACGGCACGCCGTCCCTAGGGTATGTCTTATAATTACTTTGATCTTTCGATATAGAATAAATTTTACTTTGTTGTTTCTCCCATAAATCCCGAGTAACCATTGATTTGACTCCTTTTCACCTTCCACATTCCCCTGGAGTATAGTCAAGGCGTGCTTTAGCACCTTGACGGAGCAGCGAACCCCGTGGATCACCCTAACCGCTCGGGGTGGTTCACAACTGTCTCTTCAGGACGTAACACAGTAAAACAGAAGTAATGGAGCTTAAACTGTCAATTACGTTTCACCCTGTAACTACCCTAGTAGTAGGGGTATCAGGTTGAAACTTTACAGAAATAGTTTTCTTTGAGGAACGTATCGATTCGTGTAACGCAAGTTCAATTTGGGTTGGGGACACTTTTCGCTATGCTTATCCGGCTACACCCTTTGTTGTAGCATTTTTGCAGGGGAAGTCGGGGTATTGTGAGCCACTTTTTTTATTGCTAACAAACTGCTATAAAATCAAGTGTTTCTTCAAATTTCAAAGCTGGATGTTGTAGTATGAAGATTAGGGTGGTCCTTAGCTATAGGGGTCGAATTTTTTTTTGAGTTTTTTTTGGCCTTACCCGCCTAAAATATGAGGTTTGGTGAGAAAATGATATGTGTAAAGTTTCAAAGTGATTGGACAACGGGAACCCGTGTCGCATTTGAGTTGAAGTTTTGAAAATATCGTGATATCCCAATATTTCTGCATTTTTACGAAAAGTTGTTTATCTAGCACAAATTCGCTACATTGTATCGAATTCTGTAGACATTTCTGATGAAGAAACCATTCACGAAAAATGTCAGAACGGTTTATAACTCGGACTGTTCGAGAAAATATCCATCGGGAACGCGTGCACGGTGTTTTGCCGCCTGGCGGCCATGGCTAGCCTGCCGCGTCTCGCCAGGGCCGTGGCTACGCGCAATCGACGCGGTGCCCCGTAGAATGCTCCTTAGCTATAGGAGTCATAATTTGTTATGAATTTTTTTGGGTCTTCGGCTACTTTCGAAGTATCAATGAATATTGTTTAATAAAAGTATAATTTCTTACATATATAATAGTAACATTTGTATATTACTTCCAACAATAAACTCAAAATCTTTGAATTAGTCTTAGCATATAAAACAGCGTCTGAGTTACGGCAGTACGTAAGCCAGCTACCTGAGGTATAAAACCCAGTCATCCATTTAGTCACCCTCACTGGTTTTTCCTTGCGAAGGACCTTTTATTGTAACGTTAGCGGCTTCGTCACTAGCTCGCCTTCCCAAGTAAGAGATAATTGTACCGTTTGGCGTAGGTGGGTAGGGGAGATCAGAGCTGGTAGGCCAGTTTTTCAATTTTTGATTTTTAATGAATTATGTGGACGAAATATCATTAAACCGGTTAGTATATTTGATAGAGCATACATTTGCCTATCTGATTAAATTATTAATGTTGACTCTATGTGACAACAATTAAGGTATTTTAATGTTTTTCTAACACCTTCCATGCTGGTCATCAGTTAAGAAAATGTTATTAGTAACTTATCTCAGTCGTAATAAAATAACACAATGTCACAAGAGTTGTTTCATTATAAAATATTAATTTCTTTCTTTCATATTTTAATAATAAGCTGAAAATTTTTTCAACTTAAACATTAATTATAATATATTTATAACAGCGCGAAATTTAAACAAAAAATAAAAATCACTTTATAAATAACAAAATAACAGTTTAAACCTTATTAACGTTAGTAGTCAACCAGCCCCGACCGATCATTTTAACTTCAATAATCTATATAATCTTCATTTATTTGTGTATAAACAAAAATACTATCTCAATATATCGTCTAATAAACAAACTTTAAAATAGTCCCTTAACATTTATTCTATTGTAACTATATAGAGCGTGAGAAAATAAAATCTTTAAGAAAAAATATTTACTTACATAATCAATTTTTTTACAAACGCTTATAACTGTTAAAAAACGTGCGATCGCGGGGTCGGACATAAATGAATGGCATAGTAGAAGTGACTTCTTTCTACAGTGAATCTTTTCGCAGTAAAGCATATGTCGGTGCAAGGTTATTAACAATTAGTCAACCTACCCCTTGAGACAACTAGCCTCGGTCTCTCCTACTCTCCGGTTTTTCGCCGTGGGCCGGAGTGAGTCAGGCTATCGCCGCGTTACCTGACTGGCAGGCAAACTCACCCAGGTATTTTTCGGCGTGCGGAAGTGGATAGTATCGCATTTTGGCGCCAATTTTTCCGGCGCGTTTCTGGCGTCGCTTGAGGAACGCGTACCTGTGCGAGGGCTGTATAATAGGGTGGAGTGAAAAAAACTTTTTTTTGATAATCAAATTCTAATAGTGCGGAAAAGTTGTCTACTTGGCCCAATAAAACGTGTAAAAAATTTCAGGTCGATCGGATAATTTCTTCTGTGTGCACCAAAGGCCTTAACTTTCAAAATTTTAGTACAAAACTGAAGAAAGTTGAACTTTCTTCAGCTGGTGGATTCTACCTATTTTTTTTTACCCAGGACTATATTTGCTGCGTAAATGATGCAAAGAAACATCCGTGGCTGGTTTCGGAACGATAGGATTGGCCTGTCGGCACTGTAAACTATCAAAAAATACAGCCGTTGGCTATACTTTCTAAAAGTCGTCTGAGTGGTCGTAGACTACAGTGACTGCCTGGGTTGAGTACTACTCCCACCTTCACGCATTCCCCCCACCATCCTCTCACGCGCCTGCCTCTGCGGCACGGTGAAATTACAGTACTACTTGCCGCGCCTTGTCAACAGACAAGGTTGATCTTGCGTCGATAGACCCCAGAGCTTAGCGCTGTCCGAGCGTTGTTCACACGCCCTTAAGTATGGCCCAATCAAAATTCTCTCTTCGCCAGACTTTTGTCTGTCCCCTTTTTGGCAATCCAAAAGATTTAGGGCTCACTCAACTCCCCACGTAAGTAGTAAGTATAAGGGGATTCTAACTCAGGTCCTCTGAGGGGAGCGCGGGGGCGGGGGGAAGTGAGGGCGCGCGGGGGAGCGCGGCGGAGGGAAACATGGACGCGGGGCCTGTGCGGAGTGGAAGACAGGTTGCGCGCGCACGTGCCGCGGAGAGGGGGAAGCCGCGATCGTGGAGGGGATCAGTCCGGGCCGAGCGGCCGCGGAGACCTCTCCAGACCGGACCCACCGCCGGAAATTTCCACGGAGGTGAATGACCCCCCAAAAAAAGTCTTTTTTCAGACCTCGGCCCACCCCAAAATTTTTTTTATACCTAACCGAGGGAGGGGACGACCCCCAAATAATTTTCCAAACCATTATGCGATGGAATTGTTTAATACATTATCAGAAATTGTTTCGGACAATGTTGGGAAAGATTGGTGTTTTCACACCGCGTCTTCGGAGGGAAAGAGACAGAGCATTACCTTTAAAGCTAAAATTTTGGAAGAGGGAAAGAGACAACACTACTTGGCGATACAATCGCACGCATTCTAAAGCTAACAGTTTTTAAAGCTAACAGTATTCTAAAGCGTTCCGATTTATCAATCTTAGCGTCGCGCACGATCGTGCATAATTCGAAACCTCCGGAGCAGCCGTGCAGGGTGACATCATTTAACAGCGCGAAGAACGAAATAGAATTATGTGGCGTCAGCAAATCTTAAAATTAGGTGACAAGGAGGAAGACTGGTGAATAAAATGGTACTCTGAAATACGTTTAAGAATATATATTGTTACAAAAAAAAAACTATTAAAGATAAAAAAAGAGAAAAAACATAAAAATAAAAGAGAAAAAACAAAAATAAAAAAATAAATTATGGCCACGGCGATGGGGGCGATGGCGGCGGCGGTGGTGGTGAGGACGGTGGCGAAGACGGTGAGGACGACGTCGGCGGCGGCGAGGACGGCTGTGAGGACGGCGTCGGCGATGGGGGCGACAGCGGCGAGGACGGCGATGGGGGCGAGGATGGTGTCGACGCATTTCCATGAATCACCTGCACACAGATACAAACGTTGATATAATACTCACACATCAAAATGCATAAATCAGTGTAAAGTAGTATTACATACCACCGGAGGCGGTGATGGTGATGGCGATGG
The DNA here is from genome assembly GCA_929108735.1 of Andrena dorsata. Classification (NCBI taxonomy): domain Eukaryota; kingdom Metazoa; phylum Arthropoda; class Insecta; order Hymenoptera; family Andrenidae; genus Andrena; species Andrena dorsata. The sequence continues at coordinate 4,527,494 of OV815487.1, forward strand.
CAATGGCGACGATGATGATTGGGATGGAGTTATCAATCCCACTGGTCAACATCGTCGTTGAATATAGCATCATCAATATCGTTCGTAAAGAATGCATTGTTGATGATTTCAGTAAATAAATCATCATCAGTAAAAAATATATCAACTTGCGATGGCGTACTCGTATTAAAATCAGACTCGTTAACCTGAACTGCAATGTCACGAACTTCAATCCCCGATATTGCATTGCGATTAATTGCGATTTCGTCGATTTGTCCCGCATTGATACATTTCCGCCATACAACAGATTGTAGGGCCTTCTCCCAGCTCGACGGAGCCACATCATCCGGATCATCTTCACCAATGATGAATGAAGTTTGCCTATGCATATCTAGCCAAAAATGCATACACCCATATTCACTACGCGGTAAATAGTTGTTTTCACAGTCACCATTGTAGAACACCTTCAAATAAACCTCCTCCTCATCATCATCCTCATCCTCATCCTCATCGTAAAAATCTTCTGCCTTGTGAAATTCATCACCTCGAATTTCTTCGCATTGCACAGCAACATTCTGACACGCTACATATATTTTGGGATGGGATGCGCGACTGGGGATCACAGCAGCAACTTTCCAATACAAATCCATGGGTATAGACATAATCTAAAATCGATTTTTTTCATATAATTCTCAAAGTTACTAACACAACGATTTACTAAAAATATGGTAATGGAAACTTACGGTATTAATCGATTGTTCTCCTTCCATAGCAATCTTCAAAGCAATTTCACTTAACATAAAAAAAATGAAAAAAGTGTTTCAAAAACTGTCCCAGTTCGACTGTTAGTACTATGACGGAGTCTATTGAATGGAAGCAGTTGATAATTGTGCGGGCACGACTGTCACGACTGTTACGATTTGAATGGCATCCGAGAGACTGGCCTAAATAGAGGTGCAATTGCTTCTCCCGCCACCGCATTTTATTCTAAAGCTATCAATTTTTCCATAATGTGCTGAAATCTTAACGTCGTAGCATATGTAATTTGAGTCCCCAAGGATAAAAGTCTCGACACGTGCTGAACATAATATAATATTTCTGGGAACGTCGAATCATAGAATAATGCAACGTTAGCAGAAACGCCGAATCTTGACAAATAATATGTGTTTAAGAAATTTATTTAAAATTAAAAGAATATAATTTAACATTTTTTCCTACGAGCATGAGCTAGAATATCATTGATGGTGCATGCTACCAGTTCGCAATCTACATAATAATCCTCGCAGTAATGTTCACTTTCACGTATGATTTTAGCAGCACGACGCGCATCTAATGTTTCGCAGGCAAGATCGCTTTGCTGTAGCACTTTAACAAAAGTTTCAAATTTTATCCTAACATCTCTCACATTTTGATACAGCCGCGCATACACATAGTCTATACATGGTTCAAGATTTAATAAAAATGTTACCGTATTCGGTTTGAAATACAGCGACTTATTATTATGTAGTGCCATCCTTACAATCGGGGAATTATAGATTTCACAAAAATCCACAGTTAATTGATCCATTTGCATCGAAGGTGATTCAGGTAATCGTGCACGTTCTTCAATGGTTGTACGACTGCCGCATAGCAAACCCCATGTATCCCATGATAACGTGAGAAACATCCCACGATTGTCGCCGAGAACCATTTCTACATCAATCGTAGGCCATACTCTGATCCCAATTTCCAAGTATTTGCTGCCCGTGGATGTTAATGCATATCTTCTAACTGTTTGAGGATGAGATTGAATGAGGTTGAGATGAATCTAAGACAGGTTGAGCAGAGAAATCGGTTGCAGTAAACACTTTGTCAAAGTTTATTGTCAAAAACACAATATAGGCACAATGAGACACCTTGTCAAGCGCAATGAGAAGCCTGGATATTATTTATCGCGGCACAATGCAGGGTGAGATGAAAAATGTAACCGCGCGGTATTGCCACGTGGCGTCCACTCGATTATATTAATCGGTGGACTTTAATGAGCGTTCAAATGAGATGAATGCTCTTACAATGATTGCGCGATGAGCAAGCACTGAAGTTACGGTGAGATGAGAGTGAGATAACGCACGAGAACTGTAACAATTCGCTAAAATGACAATACGGGCACGTTCTTGGTACAAAGCACGCAAGAGAATGTCGAACATGGCCGACTTCCGTTGCCGCGTCTTCTCCGTTCTTCTCGAACCTCGACGCGGCTCGCTGATTGGTTCATCGATTTCGGCGACGGTTGATCGATCGCCGCTGATTGGCGGCTCGCCAATCGATCAGCGCTGCTGAATCGCGGTCCGCGAGGTGCTGCCATGAGAATGAGTGTGGCGGCGTGGGAAACCGATTTCATTCCCAAACATCTAACCATGATACGCGATGTTCGGTGCGGGCTAAGAGAACAATCAAAGCTATGAAATTGCTCGCGCGTATTAGGAATAAACATAAAAATTTTAAGATGTGAAAATTAACCCTTACCAAACAACTGTATCCTCCCCGCATTGAGCCACGCCGTCATCTCGCACGATCGGAACGTAATAATTCATGCGTTCAACGTTTCCTTCGGCACTGGTACTGCACATTTTTGTTTTCAGAGCACAATTTGTTCCGTCGAAAGGCACTGAGACTATTGAGCGATTGATTGAATGACATCCGAGAGACTTGCTTAAATAGAGGTGCAATTGCTTCCCCCCCGCCACCACATTTTATTATAAAGCTACCAATTTTTCCATAATGTGCCGAAATCTCAACGTCGTAGCATATGTAATTTGAGTCCCATCCTCAAGGATAAAAAGTCTCGACACGTGCCGAACGTAATATAATATTTCTGGGAACGTCGAGTCTTAGAATTATGCTGTATCAGCAGAAACTATGTCGGATGATCATGCCCGCTAATTCCTCATACGCGTGAATCGTAGAAAGAATTATGCTGTATCAGCAGAAACTAATGCATTTGGGGAGGGGTACGCCAAAAAGAATGAATTATACAGTATTAGCAGAAACTAATGCATTCGAGGGAGGGGGTGCGCTAAAAGAGTTAGACAGAGATACCAAATCATGATGAGGATATAAATATATGCTCTAAACTGTACAAAGCCGTAAATCGTTGCAACGTATTGCGTGGAAAAGTCACATTATATTTACGACCATGGAAGAATTCGCGCAAGTAGAACGCCAATTGTTGGATCAATCCACGCGATTGATTTCTCGGGAAGAGTACCTCGCGTGGGAAGAACGGTGCAACGAGTGCATCGAATCGTTGGAAGAACAAAGTCGCGTGAAACGCCCACGATTATCGATCGGTGTTCGGCAATCGCTGATTGCTCGAATCGCACGTCTCGAAGGACTGAAACATTCGTTGCGCGGACGTTTCGTGCGCGAAGGTGCCGGTCATTCGAGTACGGGACTTTTGTGGCGCGAAATAGACACTGCGTTCGATAGCCGCGTATTAACTGGTGCCGTGCTAAATTCGAATTACATCGAGCCGCGCAACTTCCTTCAGGATGCGGGGACCATCGTGCTGGAGCATGTGCAGGATGCTTTGAGGAAACAGCGAAACCTCAAAGTGAACACTGTGTTCAACGGCGAATTTGTGGCGGGTGACAAGCATGCTTGTAAAAGCATCAACACCCGAAACTGCGAACTCTTCCACACATCCGATCTACAGGAGTGGTACCAACGATGCGTCATCGAACCCACCCTGGCATCGCTGGAAGAGTTCCAGGAACGCGACAGCGGATGGGCATTGACGAGAATCATGAATCTAACCGTCAATGTCAACAAGTACAATCCGCTGCGCGCGGGATGTTACGTCAAGTTGCCGCGTATATTGTCTTTGAAGAAAGCCACAATTAGCGTGCAATCCCCGGACAATGCGTGTTTCGCGTGGGCAGTGGTCGCCGCTCTCCATCCTGTCGAAAGAAATGCCGATCGCCCAAGTTCGTACCCGCCTTATGCTTCCGTGCTAAATCTCCAGGGCATTGAGTTCCCAATGTCCCTGGAGCAAATAGGGAAGTTTGAGCGACAGAACGAAATCTCCGTCAACGTCTACACCTTCGACGAGGAGAAAGGGTCGACGGTCTTTCCGCTGCGTCTCACCAGCAACAAGAGGGATCAACACGTCAACCTGCTCTACACACCGAATCAAGAGCACGGTGATGTAGGGCACTTTGTACTTATCAAGAACTTGTCCCGGCTGGTGAGCATGCAGCTGAGCAGGCACAAGGAAAAGAAATTCATCTGCGATCGGTATGTACAGAAAACTTGTGAAATATTGAAATGTCTCACGAAACAAATTAAATAAAAAAATTTATGGTTACAGATGCATGCACTATTTCGGATCTGTCGAGAAGTTGGAGATCCATTCGCTGGACTGCGGCAAGATGAACGACTGCGCCATCCTGCTGCCCAGCGAAGGAAAAAATCTCCTAAGCTTCGAGAACCACTGCAGGAAGGAGCGGCTCCCCTTCGTGGTGTATGCAGATCTGGAGTGCATCATCGAGAAAACAGAGGACAATCGCGTGGGTGATCTAGATAATAAGTTACATACATACCAGCACCATAAAGTGCATAGCATTGCATATTATATGCATTGTTCCTACGACACATCGTTATCGACGTATCGATGTCGCCGCGACGCGGATTGTGTTTCATGGTTCGTATACGAACTGAAAAAATTTGCAAACTTCGCCAAACCCATCTTGAACAGTAATGTTCCCATGCTTGATTTAACCAGCGAACAGTTGACGATATTTCACGATGCAACAGACTGTCATATTTGCGAAAAACCATTCAAGGCTAACGATGTACGAGTTCGCGATCATTGTCATCTATCCGGACGGTTTAGAGGCCCGGCACATTCGGAGTGCAATTTAAATTATAAAAACGCGTTTTACATCCCCATAGTTTTCCATAATTTATCCGGCTACGATTCACATTTCATTATCGAGGAAATAGCTACCGCTTTCGACGGTCACGTTGATGTATTGCCCATAACCAAAGAAAAGTATATTTCGTTCACAAAAAATGTCGAAGATACGGCTGAATCAGACTCGCGAAATTATATTAAATTACGATTCATCGATTCTTACAAATTTCTCAATACCAGTCTCGACAAATTAGCATCTTTTCTTAGCATAGATCAATTAAAAATTTTACGATCCAAATTTGAAACATTATCCACCGAAGATTTCAATTTATTGACGCGAAAAGGTGTCTTTCCGTACGAATACCTTGATTGCGCGAACAAGCTGCAGGATCCATGCTTACCGCCGCGCGAGTCATTCTACAGTTCGTTAACGGGTGAGACTGTATCCGAGAGCGATTACGCGCACGCTGAGACTATCTGGCAGCGTTTCGGGATTAGAACCTTGGGCGAATACAGCGACTTGTATTTGAAAACTGATGTCTTGTTATTGGCTGATATTTTTGAAAATTTTCGCGAAAGTTGTATCAAAAGTTATGGATTAGATTCGGCGCATTATTATACTCTACCCGGTTTCACGTGGGATGCCATGCTAAAGCATACCAAAATTGAATTCGAATTGCTCACCGACGTCGATATGGTCATGTTTATCGAACGCGGCATACGTGGTGGTTTAAGCCAATGTTCCGGAAGATATGCACATGCCAATAACAAGTACATGCCATCTTACGACGCATCGGAAGAGTCATCGTACTTGATGTACTTTGATGTGAATAATTTGTATGGGTGGGCAATGTGTCAGCCCCTACCATACGCTAAATTTCAATGGGTCGAAGATGTCGCAAAGTTTGATGTATCATCAATCAAAGTCGATTCGCTCATAGGGTACATTCTCGAGGTAGATCTGGAATATCCGCAATGTCTGCACAACGCTCATGCCGATCTACCGTTCTGCCCGACGCGTGCCAAACCACCTGGCAGCAGGCAGGACAAATTACTCGCGACGGTATACGATAAGCAGCGTTACGTTATCCATTACCGTAACCTGCAGCAGTGCACGCGTCACGGTCTTCGTATTACAAAGATACACCGCGTGCTTCAATTCGCTCAATCTCCCTGGCTCCGCGATTACATCGAACTCAATACACGGTTCAGAACAAGCGCGACAAACGACTTTGAAAAAAATTTGTACAAATTGATGAACAACGCGGTATTTGGCAAAACTATGGAAAATGTACGAAATCACGTGGATGTAAAACTGTTAACACATTGGGAAGGGCGATATGGCGCGGAGGCAATGATCGCGAAACCGAATTTCCATAGCAGAAGTGTTTTTTCGGAAAATTTAATAGCTGTTGAATTGCGAAAACTCGAGGTGAAATTCAACAAACCGATATACGTGGGTATGTGCATTCTGCACATATCAAAAATTTGTTTGTATGAATTTCATCACGAGTACATGTCGCCCAAGCATGGGGAAAATTGTAAAATTCTATACACAGACACAGACAGCCTCATTTACCATATTCGATGCGACGATATCTACGAGACCATGAAGCACAATATCGATAGATTCGACACAAGCGATTATCCTATCGACAATGCATATAATATGCCACGTGTAAATAAGAAGGTTCCAGGGCTGATGAAGGATGAAAATAACGGTGTGATAATGACCGAATTCGTAGGTCTTAGAGCGAAAATGTATGCACTTCGCGTAGATGGTAAAAAAGATACGAAAAAGGCGAAAGGCGTCAAGACCAACGTCATAGCCAGAACGATAACTTTCGACGATTACGCGCAGTGTTTGCAAAGGGAGATCGAAATGGTTCGCACACAATCATGTATACGGTCTAAGCATCATAAAGTGTACACCATTTCGGAATCTAAAATCGCTCTAAGTCCATATGATGACAAGCGGCATATCGTACCCGATTCGACCGACACTCTGCCCTGGGGACATTATAATATCCCATTGTAAAATAGAAATTATTGTATTATAAATAGTGGAATTATTGTATTATAAATAGTGGAATTATTGTATTATAAATAGTGGAATTATTGTATTATAAATAGTGGGATTAATGTGTTAAAATAAAAAAATTGTTTACACATTTACACATATGTATCATTGTATTTATTGAATTATTAATTTTACAATATATTATTTTTATTGATCCAAGAATTGTTTGATTTATCAAACCCCAGCCACTTGACGTACACCTTATCCCCCTTTCTACGCAACACTTTTTCCACTAGATGCACATCAGGATCGGCGACACGTTGCAGCTCATGTTCATAGAATCCACCGGCAACGGGTTTTCCACAGGAATCGACGAGCAGATACGTTGCAGGATTAGTTGCCTGTACTTTGGCTATCTTGAACACCTCCGTTGTCCAATTCGGCGTATAGCCTTTATCGAAGATGGTTTTAAATTTGCTCACGCGCACAAACTCGCCCAACTTGAATCTCGCTGGAGCAGCGATCTTTATGTTGCTGTATACGGTGGCTAGCAGCCTGTCGGCGATCACAGGGGTAACATCGCAAGGACGCATTCTGATGGTTCTATGTTTTCGTGCGTTATACTCTGCAAGCAGACGCGGTAGCACATCGATCCATCTATAGGTTCCATTGAGCGTAAACAATTTCCACATATTGTTCTTCAAAGTTCGATTGAAACGTTCTACGACGGAGGCCTTCATCACCGAATACGTCGAATAATGATTAATATCGTGCTTTGTCAAGAGTTTCTGCATATCGGCGTTGTTAAATTCTTTTCCTTGATCGGTTTGCAAATTTTTCGGATATCGATCTCTAAATATCTTTGCGAACGCTTTAGTCACCTCAGCGCCACTTTTAGTCTTGAGCGGCACCGCCCATGCATACTTGCTCAACACATCGATGACGGTAAGTATGTAGTGGCGACCTTGGTTGAAACGCGAGTATGGACGCATTTCTACAATGTCAGCTTGCCACAAATCATCGTATTCATGCACTACGACGCGTCTCCGCGGGAAATGTCTTCGAGCTGGAGCGTGCAATTCCTCAACGAGTTGTAGCTTCTTGTAGCCATGGTTTTCTTCTTTACTCTTGGATTTCGATAATGGTCGCATGTTTGATCGCAGAGGTGTCTTGGACACGAATGATGCGATAATTATCGCATACATTTATTATGTGCTTCTCATCGGTCCGAGGAAATTCTGGACAAGTTGCTGCTCCGTAGCAAAAGCGGTTATAGCCTCTTTAACTTTACGAGTTTCGCTGTCGGGCTGCGGGATAGAATTGAACGCCTCCGATATCTTTTGAACGCTGTTTTGCAACGTCAGCATATCTTTCTGAAACACAACCAGCTTCCTCTCTAATTCTTCCTGCTGCTCTCTCAAAAGTTTAATGTTCTTTTCCACGTATAGTTTATTGACGACATCGGTGTCGGCCACCGGCTGAGCTACACGTCGTATCTTGCGTGATTTCGCATCAAAGTCGACACCAGCCATGCAAAGGGTGTTATCTCGCATGTAATTTCGAAGCAAACCGCTCCATTTGTAATAGTCCATTGTAGCTGCTCCACTCTTCTCGAGCGATACCCCAAATTTGTTGATCGACATCTCGATGCATACAGCGCACATCATCGGCATGCGGTTTATTTTATAATGAGGCCTACCTCGCGGAGTTCCTCGATAATCGATAGAATTTCGGGATCGTGAGAGTTGTTACCCGCCTGACGCGACGCTTCAAGCAAACGCATTCGATCCACCAGCTCGTTGGGATCGTTCCAGTGTACGTAATCGATCTTGTTATCGTTTACCACCATAGCGCGCGGTACCGTTAGACCTTTCCCTGCCCTACTAGCTGATGCGCGAGGGAGTAGCGGTGCAATTACATATTTGTACTTGTGTCCCTTGTTGCTCAATATGGGATTTTTAGCACCATGACCGCGTCTGTGGGCGTTCGTCGCCAGCAGTATACTTTTATATTTTTGTTTATCGGCATCGGTGTATAGAGCATCATCGGGAATTCTCTTGAAAATCAGTTCGTAAAGACCGGGTGTTCCTCTGTATTTTACACCATCTATGATTATATTATCATCCTTGTCTATATCGAAAGCCTTATCTCCAAGCATCGTTCCACTATTGCCAAAGTATACGCCGTACACATAGTCCATTGTTGTATCCTTATCACCACTTAGGATCGCGCTCATGTATTTTTGCCCCAGCGGGCCGAAATGACTGCGAAACGTCTCTTGTCCCTCGGATGTTTGGAATTGCTGTCTAATAGATGTTACAAACGACTCATTGGGACTAGTTTCGAAAACATCATCATCAATGGTTGAGAGTGATTGCACATTGGGAAATGTACTTATTGGTGTGGGTGGAGTCGGAGAATCGTTTGATCTGGCATTCTGTCGGTTCCGCTTCGCTTGAACTGGTGTCGAGGTTATGGGTGAATATTCCGCCGACATGTGTTGTTTCCTCTTTGCCTTGCGCGATGTGTTCCCTTTCAGAAGGATTTTTTTAGGCGTTAATGTTTCATTCCCCTCAACGTCTGTGCTCATCAGCGGCGATGTGTCAGCTTCCGTCGCTGCGGTATTTTCCGCAATATGTTTTAGTGGTTCGACGATAGGTTTAAAGTATTTCTCCAACGCGATATCTTCCTCCATCTTGCCAGTCTTCAAAGCCTGATGTTTCTGACGAATGGCTTCGCTGGTTTTTGCAATTTCCTTCGCTATTCTCTCGCGATCCTTAATCTCCAGACTATCGATATCGATCATCGCTGTACCGCAGACGTTGCTTTCCCACCGACGTGTTGACGACAATTGACCATCTCATGGTATGGCAAACTCGTTAAATCCCTTTCTATAACGTCCATTGGACATTGCACTATCCTTGTCTATCACCACGAAACCATACTCCCGTTGCCAACAATTACGACACAAAGCGCAGAAATCCTCGTAAGGCATGCCGGTGTTTACGTGATCGTTGTACACATGTTTCAAGTTGGTACCATCCTGCTTAAACAGAATCAACAGATTCGCATTGTCGCGTATTAGATGTTTGGGAATCTTTGCATACGTCTGACAGAGATAGAAGCAGTCAACGTTCGAGTGGCGCCCCATTGCAAAGTACTCTCGTATCGTATCTTGCTTGTCGCATGCCACGTCATCAAAGATAAAAATGGAATTCGGAAGCGATTCGCTCGGTGGGATGACGTCACTGTTATTCGAAAACGTAAAGTAGCCAATTTCATCTATCGGAGCCAATAAATTCTCCAAGTACTGATATTTCGGCTGTTGCAACGACTTGGAATACACGTACACGTTCTCGAAGCGGACGCCGTGAGGACTTTCCAACAAGCTGACCAGCACGTTGGTCTTTCCACAATTTGATGGACCACAAATGAGGCAGCGGATAGTGTTTGGTAGCATGCTACCATGTCTGCGTCCTGTTTTCGAAGCCATCACTCGCGATTTATCGTCAAAATTTGTCACGCGTATGGTTACAGGTTGTCGCACGAATCGCATCCTCCCCGCGAACCGTGAAAAATGATTTTGAATACGTCGAGGCGGTGATGCACCCTATTTATAGGTCCGCGCTGAAACATGATGGCTCAGTATTCAAAATGCTTCTGATCCTGTCGGATAATTATGATATTCGAGACCTAACCTCTGAGCAATTGAAATATATACCAAAGATTATTCTACTGCGAGACTTTGGCAGGCACATTGATCGGTTGTGGGACAGGCTCCCCGAGCATATAAAAGCCAATTCCGAGGTTCAGCAGTATCGCCGGTGCTTGGAACATTATAATCGCCCTTGGCAGCGAACGCATATCGACGGTCCAACACCACTGATTAAAAACTGTAGCGAATGTCACCGACGAGAGTAAAGAAAGGTTGTGGTTTGTTAAATCGAGCTATAAACGCGCTACCTATCGAATTACACATCCCGGGATATCAGTTTTGCGGTCCAGGAACTCATCTTGCAAAACGATTGGCTAGAGGGGATCGAGGTATCAATCCGTTGGACGCAGCGTGTCGCGAACACGATATTGCATATTCGCGTAGCAACGACCTCGGCGAAAGGCACGCGGCAGATAACGTTCTCGCTGACAAAGCGCGAAAACGCATCGTTGCGCGAGACTCGACTCTGGGTGAAAAAGGTGCTGCTACAGCTGTTTGGGCTGCTATGAAGGCCAAGACGAAGATCGGAATGGGGATGAAAACAAAAACCCGCAAAAGGACTCCAAAGAGAGCATCACAAAAGCGGATTCTTCCGGTGGCAAAACGGGGTGGTATATTACCACTTCTCCCGCTGTTGGGTGTTCTCGGATCATTGGCTGGTGGAGCGGCGGGCATTGCCAAGGCGGTAAACGATAATAAGGCGGCGCAACGTCAGCTGGAGGAAATGCAACGCCACAATCGCTCCATGGAAGGTCGCGGACTTTATCTCGCGCCATACAAGCGCGGACAGGGAGTATCTAAACGAAAAAAAAAAACGTCGAAAAGAAAATAAAAATGCCTGCGGGCGTAACTACCGATGTGCAATTGGAGGAGTTGGCAAAACGTATGCGTATTCCATTCTTTAGAGGTGTTTTTATGCGCAACGCGTTACCAGCTGGTGGAGTACGTCGAAACGAGAGCGGTATCGTAAATTTGGACAATGCCGAGGGGCCGGGGACTCATTGGGTGGCGTATGCGAAGAGAGGGTGTCGAGCTATATATTTCGACAGCTTTGGGAATCTTCGACCGCCGATGGAATTGGTAAAATATCTGGATAAGGATGCTGTGAAAATTGAATACAATCGAACGTCCTATCAGAAGTACGATCAGAGCAATTGCGGACAACTATGTCTACGCTTTCTACAAACGATCGGCGCCAAATTTAAGGATTGACTTCCCACCACTCTGATTCAGTACTGGTTGAGCAGTTCGGGCAGAATATGTCGTTAACATTCACTCTAACCGGCAAGAGTAGCACCCTCGCGGCGAGCTACTTTCCACCCATAGATTTGAGCGATGACGATTACGAGCTTGGTCTAACAACCTTTGAAACTTATCACACAATACCGAACATCGACTCGAGCAACGATAAATTCTACTTCATCGTAAACAACAGTGCCGACACCGCTTATGAATACATTACGATTCCCCACGGCTCCTACGAACTAGACGCCATTGCCAAGTACCTGAAGCAACGATTACTCGAACGATATCCTAAAAATCTTGGTGACACCGATGGCGATGGGGATGACGGGGACAACGATGTGTATCCTATAGTGTTGCGTCCCAATAACAATACCATGAAAAGCGAGCTGTACTGTCGGTTCACCGTAGACTTTACAAAGCCCAACAACATTGGATCGCTACTGGGATTCTCCACGAATCGGGTATTAGCACCAGAACGATGGCACGAATCGGACGATCCAATTAATATCATGAACGTGAACATTATTCGCATAGAATGTAGCGTGACCGCTGGTGCGTACAACAATGGGAGGCGTGTACCTACGATACATGAATTTTCTCCGAGAGTTCCACCAGGATATAAGATATCGGAAACGCCCGCACAGATCATTTACCTTCCAATCACCGCACGGGTCGTTACGGATCTGACGATACGCGTTGTGGATCAAGACGGACGGTTGCTTGATTTTCGAGGTGAAGAGATTACAATCAGACTGCACGTGCGACGACGACTACGATAATACGTGTGGTGCGAAAGAAATGCTTGTATTGAACGACTCCAGAAACCCGTTTCTTCCAAGTGAAATTGTTTACAACTGCAACAGCTCTGATCACGCTAAAAAGAAGAGGCTCAGTGCTGCGAACATTGCATTTTTGAAATCTTTGGGATTCATTGTGCGCATTTAAGTTGGAAAAAAAATGGCTGATATTCTAAGCATTGGAGGGAAGCCGACGTTTGATGATCGCATCGTCAAGCTTGAGACTCACACATACAACCCATACGTAAACACAACGTTTGGATACAGCGATGAGATAAGAATACCGATACAGCAGCAGGATTTATACACATTGCCGTGTGAAAGTTTCCTCTATGTGGAGGGGAAATTGAAGATAAATAAGCCAAATGATGCGTTAACGGTGATGTTGGGAAATAATTGTGTGGCGTTCTTATTCGATGAGATTCGATACGAGCTGAATGGCGTGGAGATTGATCGCAACAGAAACGTTGGAATAACTAGCACGCTTAAAAACTATGTATCGCTGACATCGGACGAAGACAAAAATATGGAGAATGCCGGATGGGGCTTGAAACGACGCGATGGGTCAATAGTCAAAAATCATTTCAATTTTTGCATCCCACTCAAATATTTGCTAGGATTTTGCGAGAACTACAAACACATGATTATTAATGCGCGTCACGAATTGATTTTAATACGGTCGCGCAACGACAACAATGCACTGATAGGATCATCGGTGTTGGAACCAGAAATTAAATTATTTAAACTACAATGGCGGATGCCTCATGTGACGCTGAACGACATTAATAAGCTATCGTTGCTACGTACTTTGGAAAGTGGGCAAAACCTGAGCATTTGTTTTCAATCGTGGGATCTGTACGAGTATCCTATGTTGCAAAACACAAACAAGCATTCGTGGGCCGTGAAGGCATCCGCACAGCTGGAGAAGCCGCGATGTGTGATCCTTGCTCTACAGACTGGTCGAAGAAATGTGACGAGCGAAGACGTTACTAAGTTCAACAACTGTAAATTGACCAATGTGAAACTTTTTCTCAACTCGGAATTTTACCCATACGATGATATGAACTTGGACTTTGACAAGAATAAGCATGCCATCTTGTATCACATGTATACGCAATTCGGTAAATCGTATTATGGACATAGTTGCAACGAGGCATTATTCACCGTGGCTGAATTTTTACAATTTGGTCCCATCGTGGTGATTGATTGTTCGCGACAAAATGAGTCCATCAAGAATGGCACCGTGGACGTGCGCATAGAATTCGAGTGTAAAGAGAATGTGCCGGCAAATACTACAGCCTACTGTCTGATTCTGCACGATCGGGTGGTTGAATACAATCCACTGACAAACGTAGTGCGCAAAATGAATTAAATTTCCACGCTACTTGTGCGCCCTCTCCTGTGTCAAATTCATACAAATTTTCTTCGTGAAAATCGAGATGCTTTACGAGAAAGACTGCATTCTCCCGTCTGTCTCGGAAACGAACGGACCTCTAAATTGTACCGATAATGGCTGTACCAACATTCGTTGACCTGCAAGGGTTCATCGTCGATGGAAGATTTGTCGCGAAGGAAGTGGCTGTCCTACGCAAGGGAACAGTTCTCTCGCACTATATTTTTGGGAGTCCTATGTCACAATTCCTTCTTACGAAATCGGACAAATCAAGCATTCGGTGGTTGACGGTAAAACACCACGGACTACGGTGGAACGATGGAGACGTTCCGTACAGTATGGCTAAACAGCTAATTACGAAAGCTGTAGCTGATGCGATCGACGAAGAAGATGACACATCCCATATAGTATACGTTAAAGGGCTGCAGAAACGCGACTGGCTTGCGGATTTCCTCGACGAAAATACCAGAGCGGACGTAATCATCGAGACGCTGGACATTGACTACGAGGATATCAAATCCCTAAATAAGCTAAATGTAGTTGATACTCTGCGATGTGGCAGACACGCAAAGCACTGTGCCTTGCAAAATGTATTTAAAATATTCAACTGGTGGTCTAAACACCAGAGGGAAATGCTTAAATAAAATATAACCAATTTTTAATACATAAATGTTTTTTTTCTTCACCCTCCCCAACCTCTTGCATGTACGCTAGATTAAGACGATAGTTTTAATTATTATGTAGAAACCGTTCGATATCCGTTCAAAACCGTTCGATACCCGTTCCATACCGTTCGATACCCGTTCAAAACCGTTCGATACCCGTTCAATACCGTTCGATACCCGTTCAAAACCGTTCGATATCCGTTCAAAACCGTTCAATACCCGTTCAATACCGTTCGATACCCGTTCAATACCGTTCGATACCCGTTCAATACCGTTCGATACCCGTTCAATACCGTTCGATACCCGTTCAAAACCGTTCAATACCCGTTCAATACCTGTTCAATACCCGTTCCATACCGTTCGATACCCGTTTTGATTCGCGTTCAAAACCGTTCAAAGTGATATGGTCTAGCTGAATGATGCGTCAAAGAAGAAGGGAAAGAAGACGCGTGTGAAAAAGGAGAGGATGGGCAGTGATGAAGATAAGTGCTGGAGGATAATCAGCGAAAAAAAATGTAGGTGGGAGAACGAAGACATTCTACTTTTGCAAAGCTAAGCACTTCTCGATTTCGAGTTATGAGTTTAGATGCGAGAGCTTGGAGACGCAGCGAGACCAGTTGCATTCAAAACTTCATTAGACAAAGTTCAGTTTTTTGTGCGCGACAGTTTTTTTGAGTTGGAATTTAAAAAAATGGGAATCAACCGCATCGCGCCGGAGTGGGACGAGGAGCCATGCTCCGACGTCTTTGAGGTATGTACTTTAAAATATTTTTTAACATTTATCGCGTTTAACCGTTGAAATCGAGCGAGATCAAATCAGACGGCTGTTGTGTTAGTGTTATATCGTGGGTTCTATTTTCCAGAACTCGCCACCGCCGACGCCGACGCTGTCGCCATCGCCATCGCCGCCGCCTCCAATGGTATGTAATACTTTGTATTTTTTTCTTTTTTTTCTTTTTTTCTTTTTTTTATCCGTTTTGAAGTATTAATATTATATCGACGTTTGTGTGTATGTTCTAGAACAACGACTTCCTCATGAGACGGTTTGTGATGTTGGCGCGGCTCCTGGAGGAGGCTGCTGCACCTCAGGCGGTACCTGCCCAGGAGCCGCAGATGCGGCGGAGTTCGGGGCCAACGATCGGTCCTGCCATGGCGGAAAGGTTGCGGCGACCGTGGGTGCCATACAGGCAGGTGGGGCCCCTGCGGCGACCGCGGCCTCCATCACCGCATGAAACTGGATGGATTGATGTCAGCAGGCCGCAGCCGCCGCAGGGGTGGGTGATGACGCCCCCGGAGTCGGCATCGCCACCATCCGTGATGTGGACGCCTCCGGGGTCGTCGTCGTCGTCATCTGCCACACCACCCTGGTGGCCTCCGTCGACGCCATCGACGCCGTCCTCGCCGCTGACGCCGTCCTCGCCGCTGACACCGTCCTCGCCGCCGTCCTCACCGCCGACGCCGTCCTCGCCCCTCGAGTGGTTTGGGGGTTTAATAACACCGCCGCCGTCGCCCCCATCGCCACCGCCCGAGTGGGCGGAGGGTGAATTTACGCCGCCGCCGTCGCCCCAATCGCCACCAAGGCCATAATTTTTTCAATTTTTTTTATTTTTTGTTTTTTATTTTTTATGTTTTTATTCTTTTTTTATTTTTTTATCTTTAATAGTTTTTTTGTAACAATATATTCTTAAACGTATTTCATTGTGCCATTTCATTTACCCTCCTTCTCTCCTCGCCACCTAATTTTAAGATTTGCTGACGCCACATAATTCTATTTCGTTCTTCGCGCTGTTAAATGATGTCACCCTGCACGGCTGCTCCGGAGGTTTCGAATTATGCACGATCGTGCGCGACGCTAAGATTGATAAATCGGAACGCTTTAGAATACTGTTAGCTTTAAAAACTGTTAGCTTTAGAATGCGTGCGATTGTATCGCCAAGTAGTGTTGTCTCTTTCCCTCTTCCAAAATTTTAGCTTTAAAGGTAATGCTCTGTCTCTTTCCCTCCGAAGACGCGGTGTGAAAACACCAATCTTTCCCAACATTGTCCGAAACAATTTCTGATAATGTATTAAACAATTCCATCGCATAATGGTTTGGAAAATTATTTGGGGGTCGTCCCCTCCCTCGGTTAGGTATAAAAAAAATTTTGGGGTGGGCCGAGGTCTGAAAAAAGACTTTTTTTGGGGGGTCATTCACCTCCGTGGAAATTTCCGGCGGTGGGTCCGGTCTGGAGAGGTCTCCGCGGCCGCTCGGCCCGGACTGATTCCCTCCACGATCGCGGCTTCCCCCACTCCGCGGCTCGTGCGCGCGCAACCGTCCTTCCACTCCCCGCAGGCCCCGCGTCCATGTTTCCCTCCGCCGCGCTCCCCCGCGCGCCCTCACTTCCCCCCGCCCCCGCGCTCCCCTCAGAGGACCTGAGTTAGAATCCCCTTATACTTACTACTCACGTATGAGGACGTACTCAGATGCTGTGCTCATGAGAGACGTAGTTTGGGTATTGATTCGGGTGGAAACAGAGAACCGTCCTTTTCAATTATTGTTGAGAGGGTAGCGAACAAGGTTATCAGTCTTTATGGAAAGGCATCTATTCCTTCTGTTTCGTATACACGCGTCGTACAACTAATCACAGAGTACCATAAAAAATACAGAAAGGTCATAAAGTACACTTACAAGGCCGGCAAAAGCTCAGCCTTACAGAAAAAAATTGATTGTTTCAAAGCAACTGCCAACTATTTATATGACATTGCCGCTTGCAAATGCCGTGATTTCCAGTCCTGTTCTTGTCCGAAGGATCGAAAGGTTCCTCAGAAGGAACAATCTTTTCTTCTTGACCAGCGAGGGGACCGAGTCGGTCGCATCGGAGGCGTTGACATTCCTGAAACAATAAAGCTTATAAACAGAGCTAACCGTCATAAGAAAATACAAAATATATATGCGGGGGTACCTACGTCAGAAGATGAACCTTGCTCTTCCACTAGTCGACAACCTTTACTATGTTTATCTGAATCTGAAATTTCAGAAAGCGAATCGAGTGATTTTGACGACCCTTACTTAGCACCATCAAAACCTTCTCAAATGAGAGTGAATTTGAAAGAGACGGCACTTACTAGTCAAAGGTATGGTGTCAGTGATAGAGCGACAGCGATGATAGCTACTTCAGTGCTTAAAGATGTTGGTCTAGTATCTCCAGATGCCTCCGAACTAGTTACAGATCGAAGTAAAATAAGGCGGGAAAAGTATAAGATTCGGGAACAGGTGAAATTACAAGCGCAACAACATGCTACCCCACCTAGAGGACTGTACTTTGATGGTCGAAGAGACGACACACTCATTCAGGTCAAACAAGGAGCAAAGCTTTATCGACGCACTGTAAAAGAGGAGCACATTTCAATAATATCCGAACCTGGATCAAGGTACTTAGGACACGTAGTACCGAAATCAGGGAGTGCACGGGATATTTGCGATAGCATTTACGAATTGGTCTTGAAGGAAACAGATTTAAACGAGCTTGTAGTCGTAGGGTGTGATGGCACTGTTGTGAATACGGGAGCAAGAGGTGGTGTTATTAGGTGCCTTGAAAACAAGCTTGGTCGATCGCTTCATTGGATAATATGCCTTCTTCACTTTAACGAGCTTCCATTTCGGAGTTTCTTCGAGTTTATTGATGGAGGCACATCTGGGCCAAAGTCATTTGCTGGGCGTATAGGTGTTCGACTTAAAAACGTTGAAAGCTTCCCAGTTGTTTCCTATAATACCATTCAATGCTCCTTACCTGATGTGGGACCTGTAGATCTGAGTAAGGACCAGAAGTACTTGCTGGACATTTCTAAGGCAATTCAATCCGGTAGTTGCCCGCCTCACCTCAGCTGTCGTAACCCAGGTATCCTTAACCACGCTCGCTGGCTGACCTGTGCAAATAGAATACTACGTTTATACATATCCACTGAAAAACCAACGATAGAGCTGAAAGATATTGTCACGTACATACTTAAGGTTTATGTCCCGATGTGGTTTGCGATAAGATGCAACAGCTCTATTAAAGACGGGCCGAAGCACCTTTTCAATACCATTCAACAGTCACGGTACTTACCAAAAAAGTACTTACGCGTGGTTGATGCCACAATTGCCCGTAATGCTTTCTTCGCATTCCCGGAAAATGTTCTCATCTCCATGATGACGGATGAAAGGCGTGAAGTCCGTCTAGATGCGTTACGCAAAATTTTGCAAGCCCGAGAATTAGATGAAAGTGATGAACAAGTACTACCTCGTGCAGTTCCGGAAATCAACTTCTCCGCAGACGACTATTATAAAATAATCGATTGGTCCTCTGTCCGAATCACGTCACCTCCAATTTTGAACAAAGTAACTAATCAGGAGCTATCAGAAAAATTGTCGAGCAACAGCTTGTTTCTAGACTGGGAATTTCTTAAGTATCCCTGCCACACCACTGCAGTCGAACGCATGGTGAAACTCGTGACCGAAGCATCCTGTCAAGTGTGCGGTAGCGATGCAAGGGATGGTTTCATTCGGTGTACATTGTTATCCCGCCAGTCAATGCCAACATTTGAAACGAAGAATCAGTTCTCGTTATAAAGTTTGCACACCAATAACAGCTATAACAAGCGCAGTTTCTCATTCCGACAAATAAAAATATGAAAAAACATTATAAAAAGCAATAAAATTATTTTTAAAAAAAAATATAAAATACAAAAAACAAGGAGCCCGTCGTACAGCTACCTCCACGTGGTGGGTTCTGGGTCGTATTTTCCGTTAGGAAAGTGAGCGAAGAGCTGTATTTTTTTATAGTTTACAGTGCCGACAGGCCATTCCTATCGTTCCGAAACCAGCCACGGATGTTTCTTTCCATCATTTACGCAGCAAATATAGTCCTGGGTAAAAAAAACGGTAGAATCCACCAGCTGAAGAAAGTTCAACTTTCTTAAGTTTTGTACTAAAATTTTGAAAGTTAAGGCCTTTGGTGCACACAGAAGAAATTATCCGATCGAGCTGAAATTTTTTACACGTTTTATTGGGCCAAGTAGACAACTTTTCCGCACCATTAGAATTTGATTATCGAAAAAAAGTTTTTTTCACTCCACCCTACTGTATAAATTGCCCTCGAAAAGTGACGCGAGTTCTCAGTCTTGTAGTAGCCCTTGAAGGTACCGTGTCGATTCGTTAATATTTACAAGTATATTATCCGGTTCTTGGACTTTATTAAAACAGCGCGCATCGCCAGTTCGCGTTGATATAAAGGAGTGCTAAACGGAACGTGAATTTAGAAAAATGGACACCAGAAGTTCTAATAAAATATATTTGCTGGGACATGACGAAAGTCAAATTGTTAGCTCAAAACTTCCTAGTAATGGACAAGTTTTACGTGTATTGTATTACAATTTGCGAAAAGTAAAATTAGATATTCGACCAAGTGCCGCGATGGTAATAAAAGAAGTGGAAGTATTTTGGGAGAAAGCACGTATCCCTGTAAAACAATCGTACAATAGTATTACAAAACTAATAGCGTTGTATGAAAGTGTGCGACTAT
This sequence comes from Andrena dorsata, assembly GCA_929108735.1. Classification (NCBI taxonomy): domain Eukaryota; kingdom Metazoa; phylum Arthropoda; class Insecta; order Hymenoptera; family Andrenidae; genus Andrena; species Andrena dorsata. The sequence goes on from OV815487.1 coordinate 4,547,745, forward strand.
TGCAACGGTCCGAAAAGCGCCGAAGTGAACTACAAGAAAGCAAAGAAAAGGAATTTCTTGACTCACTAGACGATCTTTTTGATATCGCACATAGTGATGCATTAACAATGATGCATATAGAAAGTGACAAACATTTTCTATTAAATCAAAGACAAAAGGGGAGACCAGGATCAATGATTGGAGTAGATAGAAATTTAACAGAAAAGGAACAGCGGAAAACAATTCGACAAGAAGAAGATGAGATACGCAAACAACGATTTGAAGTGATGGCGGAAGTAGAAGGTATATATATTTAAATTTGTTATACATATATGTATTTCTAATTTTTAATTTGTTTTAACGTATTTCTAGACTTGAGGTAACTTTTTTTTCTTGTATTGCAGAATTAGCACAACTTGAATCAACTTCATCTAGTGATGAACCAGAATCTTCTGCATTCACAGGTTCTATTACAGAGGAGCCTGATTTTCTTAATGAACCGGGTCCAAGTAACCCAAAGAAGCAAAGGGGGAAACAGGATGTTATTAATATGAAACTCGTCGCATGTTCGAGAAATCGCACTTATCGCGCCATCTCCCGAGATCTAGATCACTCAGGCGTGGTGACGCATTGTCCTATCCCCCCCCCCCCCTTGTTCATGTGGAGCATCGATCCTATCTCCCTTCCATCGATCGCCGATCGATGGAAGGGGGAGAGCAAGCGGATTCGAGGAAATCGCCCGAGATTTCCTCGATCTACTTGTCGACGAGCCGTCCACCAGGTAACACGCTTTGAAATCGCTTCCGCTTGCTAATGTTCGCTTGAATTGCTTCGCTTTTACTGGATTCGCGCCGAATCCACGTGCTTTATCGCCACTTAAATAGAAATTGCCTACAGCGTAGGAATTAGTGCTGTTAAGTGTCTTAGAGCTGTAAATCAAACCTTATAACGTGCATAACGGACCTTTATTGTACAAACTGTAAATATTGTAAATTTAACATAGCCGTTACCATTAAAGTCTTTAAGCTAAGTTTAAACCAGTTCGCGAGTGTCCCATCCTGCCACGTGCGTTGCTCCAAACTTTTGCTAAGATCGCAACATTGGACAACTGCAAAGTGAGTGATCGCAATGCAGTTCGCATCATCATTGCTACTGCCGAATCATTAGGACATAGATTAACCGATTTGATCATTAACCGATCTTCAATTCGGCGTATCCGCCATCATTTGGAAGTATTTCAAGAAAATTTATCTAAAATTATAACCGTTCATTGGGATGGGAAAATGCTACCATGCTTATCTGGCAAAGGACGGGTAGAGAGATTGCCTCTAGTTATTACATATCAACAAAAAGAAAAACTCTTGGGGGTTCCTGCGATAGTAGAATCTACTGGTAAAGAACAAGCGTTAGCCATATTCGAAATGCTAGAAAATTGGCAACTAACAGATTCGGTACAAGCGATTTGCTGCGATACAACTGCTACAAATATGGGACGATTGAAAGGTGCTTGCGTTATTTTAGAGCAAATGGTCGGGCGGGATTTATTGTACTTTCCGTGTCGTCACCATATGTACGAATTAGTTTTAAAATGTGTATTCGAAGAAAAAATATCGAAATCTTCAGCTCCTGAAATACCGTTATTTAAGAAATTTCAAAAAGCTTGGCCGACCATTAAACAATCAAATTTTCGGTCAGGTATAGAAGATGATTATATTAGTGGAAAGCTCCAAGCATAGAATTAAAATTGAACTTCTACTTCAATACTATACAGCAAAAGCAACCAAGAGGTGATTATGTGGAATTCCTCGAATTAATGATTATTTTTCTTGGTGGAACTTGTGCCAAAGGAAATCGTTTTCATGTTCCTGGAGCTTTCCACCATGCCAGATGGATGGCTAAAGCCATATATATATTAAAGATATATTTATTTCGCGAAGAATTTGCATTAAGTTCCGAAGAAATGGTAGGAATTAAGGATATATGTATATTTTTAACTAGTTTATACATTGAAGCATGGTTTAGTGCTCCAATTCCTGAAAAAGCTCCGCATCAGGACTTAAGATTTGTGCAACAGCTTTATGCATACGAAGCAGTTGACAAAAAGATAAGCCAAATTGGATTACGTAAATTTAGTGGCCATTTATGGTATTTGACGCCAGAATGTGCAGCTCTATCTTTTTTTGGTGCAGATTTATCTTTGGATGTAAAAAGGCGTATGGTTACAAAGTTAGATGAAATCGATACAAAAATTTCTTTAAAAAAAATTGTTATAAAAAATATTGACATAAAAAATTATGTTAATGCCAGCGTGGAAAAATTTATTTCAGGAGAAAGCAAAAATTTTTTTACAAGATTTAATATATCGACAAATTTTTTGCAACTAGATCCGGAAACCTGGGAAAACGACGAAGATTATAAAGCGGGTTTAGAAATTGTACGGAATTTGAAAATTGTGAATGACACTGCGGAGCGAGGCGTAAAACTGATGTCAGACTACAATGACATATTAACAACAAATGAAGACAACAAACAATACATTTTACAAATTTTGGAAGAATATCGACAATTCTACCCCGATACAAAGAAATTTAGCTTGATAAAAGAGAAATACTAACACCTATGCATTATTTTAATTATATTTATACCTATAGCTAAGTTAAATTGTAATAATATTTTGTTGTATATAAATACTTACATAATTATAAGAAATTAGTGAATAATACAATTTTAATAAATAAAAAATATTGTATATTCGTCTATATTTTTGGAAGTAATGTACAAATGTTACTATTATACATGTAAGAAATTGTATTTTTATTAAACAATATTCATTGATACTTCGAAAGTAGTCGAAGGCCAAAAAAAATTCAAAACAAATTTTGACTCTTATAGCTAAGGACCGTTCTACGGGGCACCGTGTCGATTGCGCGAAGCCACGGCCCTGGCGAGACACGTCAGACGAGCAATGGTCGCCACTGCCGCCAAGCGGAAAAACACCGTGCACGCGTTCCTGCTGGGTATTTTCTCAAACAATCCGAATTTAAAACCGTTCCGACATTTTTCGTGAATGGTTTCTTCATCAGAAATGTCTACAGAATCCGATACTTTTGAGCGAATTCGTGCTAGATAAACAACTTTTCGTAAAAATGCAAAAGTATTGCGTAGAAATTATGCACATCGGCACTTTTTTAAACTTTGACGACCGATTACAACCGTATAAAACCATCAAATTTGATAATTGTATACACCGATATATTCGGGAAACTCTCCTCTGTCTTTTGAGAGTAAATTGATCTTTCTAGCATTCTTGGTTTTCACGTAATACGTCATTCTTGCCCAAAATCGTGCGCTTTTTACAAAAACGCATGTTTTCCAAAAACTGAGGTTGATAGAACACTTTTATTTACGGATTCGTGTTTGGGGCGGAAAACTGTACTAGGATCTCGGAGTGCATATTGCAGATCCAAATACGTGTTGAACAGTGCAATTAAGACCCCAAATCGCCTATTCTGGCTTATACTTAGCGTTGTATACTAATTTTAAAAGCTAAAACTCAAAGATTTCGTCAATATTTTTCGAAGTAACGCATACATATTATTATTCTACATCTAATAAACTGTACTTTTATTACAAAGTATTCACTGATACTTCCAAAATAGACGAACACAATTATATCCGAAATTGACGAGAAATCACGATATTTTCGAAACTTTCAACTCAAATGCGGCACGGGTTCCCGTTGTCCAATCACTTTGAAATTTTACACATATCATTTTCTCACCAAACCTCATATTTTAGGAGGGTAAGACCAAAAAAAATCGGAAGTTGAAAAATAAGGACCACCCTAATGAAGATTCACCTTTCTTTTAGTCACAATAGTGGAATCGAATATTTGCAAATAAGATGATTTTCAGACTATTACAAAAAATTTGCATTTTCGTGAAACTGAAAAATCTCGGGGAATCGTGAGCCACTTTATAAATTGAATAAAAATGACAATGCTTGTTACAAAACACACACACACACGAGCATTTTTGTACCCCTTTTTTTGACTTTTTAGAGTCAGTGGGTCATGAAACGTTGAAAATTGTAAAAAAACCGGGGGGTCATTTTTGACACGATCTACATACTTTCCCTCTGTTATATACATAATAGTCGGGAAAGTAAAATTTATATTGTGCTCAAATATTACATAAACAATCATAAAGAAACATCAAACACGTGAGGTTAGCTCTTTAAATGTCAAGAATCGAGTGGCTCACAATTCCCCGAACCATTATTTTTACAACATTGCCACAAATAAATAACACAATGCTAACTTAATGCCAAATTCCTATATTATTTCGAAAGCTTGAAGTCACACGAGTATTATAAAAATAGTTACCTGCGTGGATTCACAGAAAAGAGTCACAATAGTAGACCACACACGAAGTGAAAATAATACATCGAGATCAGCCAATTTTTATCTGTTAACAGAGCAAAGTAACGATGCGGGTGCGTACGTTCACTGATCATGGAAATACTAGCTTATCATAAGACAAGTAAATAACAGTTGTTGGCAGCTGTCATTATTCACTAGGGAAAAAAATATGGCCCTGGCTCACGATTCCCCGTGGCTCACAATACCCCGACTTCCCCTACTATAGGGATTACTCTTTCGGATAGTATAATTCACATAATTGGAAATTTTTTTTTTTTTTGATAAATTTATCAATGAAAAAAAGTGGCCGATTTGCCCCAGTCTCCCCTACATAGGCCCGGCGACGCATGGGAGCCAAATGGATCGAGTGGCTCTCCCTCCCCGAACATCGGGAGGGTCGCGTCGTCAGGGCGCTCCTGCCCATTCTCGCTGAATGGGTGGGGCGCAGGTACGGCAGGCTCACCTTCCACCTGACGCAGGTGATCACCGGAGTAGGATGCTTCGGGGATTACCTGTGCCGAAAAGGGCGGGAGTGATGCTCGAGAAGGAGGAGGCGGAGCGGGATCGGGTGCGGCAGGGTCATCCCGGTCACATCGGGCCTGCGTGTCGGCACGCGAGGCGCAGATGACCCGGGGTCGGGGGAGGTGGTGCGGCGACTTAGTTGCGTAAGTCGCCCCGCTCCCCCGGTTGTTGTTGCTAGACCCCGGGTCGTGTCGTGCCACTCCCCCCGATATTGGGGGAGTGGGAAAGGGCCGCGCCGCGCAACGGGCGCGGCCGTTAGGCCCGGTGCGCTCCCTCTGTGGGCGGTGGGGCGGAGTCGGAGGTGCGGCAGCCCTTGTTGACAGGGGCCGCCGCGGACGGTGCGACGAGTGGCCGTCGTGGCCGGCGCGTTGTGGCACTGAACGCGTCAAGGCCGCGGCGGCGTTGCAGGGAGTGGTTGACGGGGGGTGGGTCCATGATAAGGGCCCCACCTTGGGGAGTGGTCGTTGAAACCGCTCCCTGCAGAGCGATCGAGCTCTCTCGGGGCATGACGGGCGGCCGATAGCGGGCCGCCCTGTAGGCGTTTTAGCCAGCCGCCCGACCGAAGTGTCCCCTTGTGTTTTGTTTTTTCGAACACCCGGCCGCCGAAAGGCCCTCTCGGTTGGGGCGACTTGGGCGGCCCTGAAGGCCGTCAGCGCCCCGGCCCGGCCACGACCGTAATTACGAAACGGCCGGGTAGGAGTTCGATCGCGGGGCAGCGGGGCGGGGGTGTCGGGGGGCACCACCCGCCCTAGCAGCAGCGACCCCGGAAGAGGCGACGCGGGCGCGTGATCCGTTGCGCGTCGCCGGTCCCGGAGACCATTGCTGGGGGAGATCGTGATACTCCTCCAGGGACGACCCCGTTGAGGGGACCTCGCGCGGTGCTACACGAAGCGCAGGGGGGGAGGGAAGCGAACGTATTGCTAGTTTGATCTCGCATGCAAATCCCTCCCCTCAGGCGCGCAGCCCCGCGCGCGAGATAGATCACCTTGGTGGTTTTAGTGGGTTCGAGTCCAACATAACCCCCCGCCCGCGGGGGTATCCGTGGGGATTTCCACCAAGTAAGAAAAAAAAAACGGTCTCCCCTACATAATGATATCGGTTGTGGTGCAGCTGTATTTTTACAATTAATTTCTTTAATAATGTAGCGATTTTCATCACAATAGTTTCATAAATGTTTGATTCATTTTGTCGTTGTCAATACATTTCAATGCTGATGTACCATCACGTATCATGCATGAATATCAACCGCTTTGAGGATGAAGACCGTTATAAAATACGGCACTTAGTAATTTATAACTAATTATGAAAAAAGTGATGAAATCCCCCCCCCCCCCCCATAAACATGACTCATGTATGAAAGAAGCTAATTCCCTTTAATTCACGAAAAAATCAACTTTGCTAATTCTAATTGTATTCATGTTGTCCGTTTGAACACTGATTCCTCTGTCAGTTTTTATACCTGACATTCCTTTATTGGCCACAAACCAATTCAGTGCTCAAATTTTCATCTTCGGTTTTAAGAAATTAGCGGGCGTTCTATAAGAAAAAAACTATGAAGTGGACTTAAAACAAAATGTTTCATATTCTCATCTTTTCATACGACAATTTTTAACAGAAGATGTCTCTCTTATAAAAGTTTTTGTGTCAACTACAGGCTTCATTTTCTCTTGTATTCTTTTTACCATTTTATTTAATTCTAACAGGTGTAAATATGTCTCTGAAAATCCCTTTTTTACACACTCATTTGAATTTCTTTCCGGACAATCTTGGTCACGTAAGTGACGAACACGGCGAGAGATTTCACCAACAAATTAAGACCATCGAGCGACGTTATCAAGGGTTTTGGGATGAAGCAATGTTGGCAGACTACATATGGTTCCTCGTGAGAGAAACGGATCCCAAAACCAACCGAAGACAGAGCAAGAGCCAAAACTATTTCTAAAATATTCTAAAGAATAAAGTTGGGTTCTTTCGTATGTTTTTTACAATCAAAATTGTGTTGTTTTATTCAAAACGAAATGTCAGTTTTCGATGTAGCAGTGGCGTTAACGTGAGAACGAAAAAAACCGTTGCCGGCATGGCCACTTGTCAAAATGTGGGATTTGGATTTATTCACTGAATCGCTAATAACTTTGTCATTTTTCGGTCGATTTACTTCTGGTTGGTGTTATTTTTTGCGTAAAAGTATCAGGTTTACGCATATGAAGAGAAACCGGACGCTTTTTTATCGATTTCTATTTTTCCGTGGCCACAGAATAAGCTCAAAAATTTAATTTTTTTAAAATGTGGACTATTTTCATCAATATCGTTTGAACCGCTTAACCAATTAAAGATCCCATTATACATATTTGTTCATCATTTCAATGTCTTTCATTTGGTACCAAGAACGTTCAAATCGGGCACATCTAGCTCCAGATATGGTTTTTAAAGTGAAAAGATGTATAAAAATTGAAAAAATCACAATATCTTAAAAACTGTTCCATAAAAAAAATTTTAACCTTGAGTTTCGAATTCAGCGAGAGAAAATCCATGAAAAAAGTGACGTCTCATCAAATGTACATTTTCAGTGAACACTAGTGTAATCAGTAGGTATAAAGCTACCGAATTTCTATCGCAGTGGTATTCGTAAGCTGCCAGAAAAATGACAAAAGGTAACAATAATGGAAATTATTTCGATGATTGAGTTGTCTTCATATTTTTTAAATCAAATTGTTATTGTACCTTACAATCGGAAAGAATTTATTTCTACACTTAAGGGGAGGGGACTAGGCAGTCGTTTTTCGTGAGAAAGAGACACTGTCCTTTATTTATTTGTAAAGAAATGAAAGCACATCCAGGTGTACCCTTTTACCCAATGTTTATTACTACCATACAGATTGAGAAATAAATGGTAAGAAATATATGTGCTTTAAAAATGGTGCTGCAGACGGGTAAACATTTTAACGGTTTTCCGTCGTTTTGCCCTAATATCGGTCTTTAAATGTGACGTAATTCGATTTTAAAGGTGTGATTCTTGTTTGTGGGATTCATTGTTTCCGACCAAACCTATAAAAACAGAAATTAAATCAAAATTATACGATTGGTGGCCGAAAAACGGCGATTTTTCCGAGAAAAATTCGTTCTTGCTTGTGCGCTACTAAAATCCGGTGACTTTTTAATTGTTTTGATGAAAATCTCGAATTTTTACGGACCATATCAAAGGTTTGGTCAGAAATGGCACATGTTTTACCCATCCTGTAATTTTTTCAAGTCGATCTGAACCTCCATTCGTTCACAATCAGGTAAAAACGAAGAGAAGAAAATATTCGAGAAAAACGCGTTTAAAGTTTCTGGGCAAAAGCGACGCTATAGGTTGCCGCTTGACGTTTTTAGCTGTCAAATCTATAATTTTGCGAATTTTCCTATAAACCAAGCGGCATTTTATTCAGAAATGGATAGTACTTTTGGAAAATGCAATAAAAAAAATCGATTTTTCGACTGCCTAGTCCCCTTAAAGTTTCTGGGCAAAGGCGACGCTGTTGCGGCCGCGTAAAGCGCGCCGCGTCTCGCGTTTAAATGTATCAACCGCTGACGAGTCAGCTGAGGGCGTTGACACATCGATGTTTACTTTAACGTCTTTTCGACGCGCTGGCCCGGCGACCGTTAGTTCGAACCCACCTTAGTCGTGACACGCACGCACGCACGCACCTCTTGTTTTCTTCGCGCCCATTCCGCCGTTTACCAAGTATTTTGTTCTGCGACCCAAGTCGCGAAACGCCCACGCGTTCCTTGTACTATAGTGTGTCGTATAAGTGTATTTGTGTGTGTGACGTCCAGGGGCCCATTTGACCACTGGAAAATAAAGTGCCAGTCCCAAAAAGGGGTCGAATTTTGTCATTCGCCTTCCCAACGAGTCGTCCCAGCGCCGGCAAATTTTAAAGTTCGCTCCTGGCGAAAACAGACGCTATGGGTTGCCCCTTGACGTTTTTAGCTGTCAAACCTATAATTTTGCGAATTCTAGTATAAACCAAGCGGCATTATATTCAGAAAGGATAGTACTTTTGGAAAATGCAATAAAAAAAAATCGATGTTACGACTGCCTGGTCCCCCTAATAATCACCAAGAAATTAAATAAAACTCACCCATTCAGACATTCCTTTCCTTCCTTTTCGGAAACGTTTGTGTCACTGGGTTACTGTACCGATCCTGGTCACCGTTGGACGAAAAGATTTATGGTAGGGTAGCGCCCCGTGCTCACCTAATCGCAGGTATATACGACACCGCCCAAAATAAAGGGCTGCAACGTCAAGTGCCTTCGGATTACTGTACCGAATATTCACTTCACTGCACGGCTACTAACACTAATCACTTCATTTATTTATCATGGAACGTGTTGTTCCTACGTTATAAAAATTTGTGGAAATGAATTTTCACTTGGCGTTAGGAGAAATGGGTATTCCCTTGCAAATACTCGCGCAGCAGCACTTGCGTCTCCGTTGTTCGGGGGGTACATCCAGAACATCGCGTAATACTTTTGAGCAGAGAATATTTCCGCGACGTGGTTCCTAGCTGACTGCCAAAATTTTTTCCAAGCAACTTCCTCTACCCCCAAGTAGCTTCTCCCGTTCCATTCTGAGTTAACCCCCACCAGGATAAGATGTTTTAGGTAAAAGGAAGCCATCACATTTGCGAAACACACGTGCTTTGCAGCAGTGCAACGAACGAACCATCGGACACTTTCACAAAAGCCCGCGCTCCGTCCTTTTATTGTCAATGTAACCATTGCTTCGAGGTAGGCAGCAGACACCACGTGTTTCGATTCGAAATGGTCCGAAGAGGAACTGAAAGTCTTCGAGTTGCTATAAAGAAAAAAACCTGTTTCCTGTTTCCCTTTTCCAATACCCTGAGTTCACGTCTGCTATGAGGCGGAACCAACTAAGCCATAAATTACCGCAAACTGTAGGAAATCGTTCTTTACCGCTGACTCGTGGGGCAATACGATCATAAACTGCGACCCTGGCGAAATGCACTGGCCGATCAGCCTGATTAATTTTGGGGAACTAGAATTTAAAAAGTATTATCCAACATCAATATGCCTTGCGGAGAGCCACAGGAAGAAAAGGGGTAGTCCGCTGACTGCGCGTGGTCCCGCCTGCGTCGTCCTCCCTACAAATTCGAAACAGATCCCGTATCTCTCGAGTATACACATGCGCTCGAATTTTAAAACATAAGCACGCGTCGACGTATTCTATGCGAGGGACGGTGGGCTTGAAGTCCGATTGGGCCCAAACTAACCAATCGGGCCTGCGTATCTCTCGTGTCTAAACACGTGCTCGAATTTCAAAACAAAAGCACGCGTCGACGTATTCCGTGCGAGAGAAGGTGGATCTTGGGGAGGAGATATTGCTGTGAAGAGGGCCTCTTCAGGACAGTGGCCGTTTGGGAGGGCTGCAGGACAGATTGGATAGATTAGAACCAATCGGACTTCAAGCCCACCATCTCTCGCAGGGAATACGTCAACGCGTGCTTGTGTTTTGAAATTCGAGGGCGTGTTTATACTCGAGAGATAAGGGATCCGTCTTTAATTTGAGGGTAGGACGAAGCAGGCGGGACTACGCGCAGTCAGCGGACTACCCCTTCTCTCCCTGTGTCTCTCCGCGAGGCGTATTGATGTTGGATAATAATCTGTAATTTTTAGTTCTCCAAAATTAATCAGGCTGATCAGCCAGAGCATTTCGTCAGGGTCGCGGTTTATGACCGTATTGTCCCGCCAGTCGGCGGTAGAGAACGGTTTCCTACAGTTTCGGATAATTTATGACTTAATTGGTTCCGCCTCGTAGCAGAAGTGAACCCAGTGTGTCAGAAAGGGGAAACAGGAATGGTATGCATTTTCTTCTTTATAGCAACTCGAAGACTTTCTGCGTCTCTTCTCTTCAGACCCTTTCGAACCGACACACGTGGTGTCTGTTTTCTATCGCGAAGCAATGGGTACATTGGCAGTGGAAGGACGGAGCGCGGGCTTTTGTGAAAGTTTTCGTTGCACTTCTGCACAACACGTGTGTTCCGAAAATGTGCTGGCTTCTTTTTACCTAAAGCCTCTTGGCCTGGTGGGAGTTAACTCATAATGGAACCGGAGAAGCTACTTGGGGGTAGCGGAAGTTGCTTGGAAAAAATCCTGTCAGTCAGCTAGAAATCGCGTTGCAGAAATGTTCACATTTCGCACATTTCAACGGTCGCTATGTGGAGCAATTCTTCAATTGACAACAATCGGCCCCTTACGTGGCCACCATTTTTTAAAACGTAGGAACAACACGTCCCATGAAAAGTAAATAAAGTGATCAGTGTTAGTAGCCGTGCAGTGAAGTGAATATTCGGTACGTTGACCTGGACGCACCTGACATTGCGACCCTTAACTTTGAGTAGTATCGTATACCTGGGATCAGCTTTACACTGGGCTCGTCCATCGATGACCAGGATCGGTTCAGTGACCCAGTGACATAAGTTTTCAAGTTGCAGGTGAATTTTCGACAAGGGTGAGTTTTAGTTACTTTATTGGTGATCATTCATTTTAAATTTAACGCAAGCTATGGCTTATTTCCGGCGATAATTCTCAAAATTCTCGAACGAAAATATTTATTCGGGCTTTTTAAACAGACTTATTCGTTATCAGCAACAGTGCTGGCCGTTATTGAATTACGGATTTTTATCAAAATAACGAACTACGATCACTTATCGTTAATTTCCTGTTACATTACCTTTTCGTGGATACGTTATTAACACAAGGAATTTTACGTATTCTTTATCCTCCCACTTCAAATAATTATTATTTTCGGATCTTCTAAAAAAAATATGTATTCATCTTTTTACGTTACACGTGATTTTCATTCATTTATCCTTTATTCATTATTCACTTTAAATAACAAACAAACCATGACAACGTGTTCGATTTTATTTGTTACGTCTTTTTCATTTGCCATTCTACGCAATTTTCTTCGTTGTATGCCGAGTTACTTGTTCACAAGTCGCAGCGCGGCGCGTAGCCACGCTAGCGCGGGAACTCGGCCGTCAGACTCGCGCTCTGATTGGTCGGTGCTTTTTGTTAATATCTCGTTAACGAAACCTCGGAGAGCATTTTTGCAAAGGAAAAAGTTGTTTGCAATCATCCCCCGAATCATCCCCTTTAAGGACCCGCAGCATTTTTGGGACACCCTGTATACATGGAATATGACCTTAAGTATCCAAAATTAACTACAACTGTGACCGATAATGGAAGTAACTTAGTGAAAGCTTACCAAATTTTTGGAGTACACACATTTACTGAATACAGTGATGAAAATAATAGTAACAGCCAGTAGTGATGAGCCGAATGTGCCGAATGTGCCACGGGTATCTGTACCAAAACACATAAAATGTTTCGCACACACACTTTCGTTGTGTGTAACTACCGACATAATGAAGACAATAAAAAAAATAGTCAATCTGTTACAATGCATACACAAGTCCTATATACACGTTCACAATTGTGGAATTCTAAATCACATCGCAAATCAGTAGACATAGTAAATATTATTTTGGGCCACACATTAAGCCATCCAGGAGAAACACGTTGGAATCACCACATAAAAGGAAACACAATTACATAATCTGATAATTCTTTATCTCAAACATCGCTTAAAACCGATGGCCGGCGCCTCCAGAAGAGAATACTTCTTTAAGGCGGGATTTCCTCGGTTCGTTCAGATGTATACGCACACTTCTGGACACACACGTCAAAACGTATGTTGGTCACAGTACAGACTTCCATCGATACATACCGGGTATCACATTTCTTATTCGTCGTTCATTCAGGTCGAATAACGAATAAATTCTTATTCGAACGAATCTGGCTAGAATAACGGTACAGATTTATTCGCGAATAACGAATAATTTTACGCCGAATAAAATTGTCATTTGTTATTCGCGCATAAATCTTGGGGATGTATACGAATTCGTATCCGAATGAAAATTTAGTCGAATAATGCGCAACTCTGTTCACGAGCCAGGAAGAAGCGCAACATTGATAGGGGAGTCGCTGCCTTCCCCACACATCAAAGCTGGACCAACATTCTGCTACGATCAACAAAGTATATCCATGGTAAAGCGCATATGTTCATTGGTAAATTCTGTGAGAGCGCCATCTACGGTTGTAAGCTCTGCAATCGGGTCAATCGCATTATCACAGTGAAAATTAATCAAACGATTATGAAACTATTGTGATGAAAATGGCTACATTATTAAAGAAATTAATTGTAAAAATATAGCTGCTCCACAACCGATATCAATATGTAATAAAAAATATAAATTACTTAGTGCCGTATTTCATAATGGTCTTCATCCTGAGAGCGGTTCATATTCTTGTATTCTTTTTTGCAACGTCAAAAATGAAAAGAAATCATACTTTGTTACATGGGCCATTCAGGTCCATCCCGTGCTTGCTGTCCTCGCGCCGTTTTATTTCGCAAAGGCGATTCAGCGGAATCGCCTCGCGTGTAGAAATCACGTTGCGCTGAGCCCGCGGCAACAGCGTTAGGGACAACGACCGCGCTCGGCCCGGGCCCCGATTTCACAATATTAGGAGAATTAGTGTAGCAAGCAAAGGCTGCCGACGGGGCAGTTTTCCCCCATTCGTGGGGATCGTCCGAGGTTCGGTCCGCGATCGCGAACCGCAAAAGATTCAATCTAGTTCCAAAGCTCGAAGTAGGAAGTCACGACGAGCCAGAGAGCCGTCTAGGAGCCGCGACCACTTCTCCGCGTCAAATCCGCGAAATACGTACGGCCGTCAATAAACCGTGCAAGGGTAACTCCATCCGACGTACCAAGAAACGGCCTCGCCGGGAGAGCCCTTGCGCGTCACTCGTGTTCGACGTAGGAACGTGTAGAAAAACGACGATTAGAGACAGTGTGATTCGACGGTCTTCAGATGACCGACTTCCGAGTGCTATCCGAGAGCACAGCGAGCGACCACGACGTACCCATGGGTCAGCGACTCCGCAAGCGAGCGAAACGCTAGACGGCAGGCGTGCCGTGCGATATTCGACCGACACAGCGAGCGACAGCTGAGACGGAGCGCCGTCTCAAGGTAGGACTACACCATAGTAATCTTGTAACAATATATTTGCCATTGTTTTATTCCTGTATTCCCGTGTACACTTTGATTTTACCCCTTATCACCTTCCTTACTCCCCCGTAAGTATAGTCAAGGCGTGCTTTAGCACCTTGACGGGGCAACGAACCCCGTGGATCACCCTAACCGCTCGGAGTGGTTCACAACTGTCTCTTCAGGACGTAACAACTTTTTAAACGATTTTTTTAGCTTCGATCCTCGGTTTACTTGTTGTATGTTTGCTTCATTTCTGAAAACTCGAGTTTAACCCAAAACTTGGCAGGTTATGATTAAGTGACGGGAAAGTGACATTTATTGGATAAATTCTGTTTTCGAATGGCGACACCTACTGGCGTCAAGTGGAGGAGGAAAACGTGATGTCACGAAAACTCTTAATCCTAAAGGTACAGTTGCGACTCCTGTCTAGCGGTGTGTACTATAAACTTCAGAAGCGGGAAGTTCGAAACGGATCACACGAATGTAATAGGCAAGGGAGACAAAGTGAAGTTCGTACAAGCCTGAGGGATTTGAAAGTAGTTAGAGATTCTTTTAATGGGAGGACTTCAAGATTATAAATTAATCAATACCCACTTGGAAACGGGTGTTTGAATAAATGAACTTCTCCTTCCTCCCTTCTCCTAGCTGTGAAAATCCAACGCAATGTTGTTAAACGCTAGTTTTGTAAAAAACTGCTAACCGAAACGAATCGGATCAACGAATAGGAATTTAGCTAACTAATTAGTAAATTTGCGATTGGCTTTTAGAAACTAAGACATTTTGTAAAAGACAAAAAAGGTGTTAAACCGAGGGACCTTGGTACACTCACTCAAACCCCGTCATTCAAAGCGAACAGACGTATTACTATTAAAACTCTTAAAATTCATTTTTTTGTGTTCATATCGTTGCACTAAGTTAATTAAAGTTATCAATTATTTCAGTTTCAATCGTTTTATTGTGTTATTCTCTTAATAATAATTATAATCATCCTTAAAAAATCCGCGTCCAAGGAGCAGAACGCTTTAGCGTTCCTCGGGCATCGTCCCGCGCCTGAATTCCCTACGAAGAATCCGGAGGACTCAACCGGCCACGCAACAGTACTGTTGCGTACCGCGCAACCTCAAGTTGGTAACAATGTGTTTTCCACTATAGGAAAGACTTAGGGGGGGGGGGGGCTTCTGCTAAGAGGTTGTCTGCCATGATAATTAGCCAAAGTTCAAATTCGAATTTTTCATAGCATGTATGAAGCGCTCGATGTATTTAGCTTTTGTTCTTTTTCACCGGGGAAACGAAAATAACGACGTTAAAAGAGGACCATTATCAATCCTTCTGTACTAACGATAGCACGTTTATTTTCTGAGTTCTGTTACAATAATTACAATCCAAATTCATATTTCTATCTTTAATGTGTGGAGACTTTTAATAAAACAATTAAGATTACAAGAATATCGAATATCTGTACAACTGGAGTTCAATTCATTTACACACGAACGCGCAACTCTGAGCAAAGCGGTTCTTGGCTTCACGTGCATTGACCCAGCCCCTAGTACCATCGCCTGGCCGGAAGACCACGCAACAGTACACACGGCTCTAACGATTGTGGCCGATCGAGTTTCGATTACATTCGTGCTTACTAGGGCTGGCTTTTTTACATCGCTAACATTCTACAGTATTTCGTGAATATGGTGGGGGCACTGCCAAGCCACACGTTCCCGTCTAAAATACTTTTAATTCATGTTGAAACACCACTGTGGCACCATCTGTCTAGTAAACGGATGACGTTTAATGCGAGACACGTTCGCGCAGTCCTGTCACAAAATTTAATATTCGGTTATGTTCATTTTCCCGTTGTGAACATAAAATAACAGATAGTAGGTTTTGCAAGAAATGCGTATTTCTTTGGTCTACACCATCCCGCTTTATTTACTTGTGTCTTCCATTTGAAATCCGTTGATCTATTTACTTTGGACAAGACTTCATTCATCCGAGTATTCTGGTTGGTTTCCTAACCCTTGCCATCTCTACGAAATACATAACATTCGTTTCCATTATTTTCATTACCGCTTTATTTATATGTGTTTTCCATTATAATAATCAAGGGATTTATATATAAATCCGTTGATTTATTTACTTTGGACATTACAAGTTTATCGTTTATAGCGGCAAAAGTATTATATTTTTTTTAGGTTCATTGCAATAAAATTCATTTGACATTTATCCTTTATGTCATTTTCGTTACAGCACCGCGAACAGAACCGATCGCGCAGATTTATATAATTATGACAATCATAGGGAGATGGTGCCACAGTGGTGTGTCAACATGAATTAGAAGTATTTTAGACGGAAGCTGTGGCTTGGCAGTGCCCCCACCATATTCGCGAAATACTGTAGAGTAGGCAGCAAGAAGTGTCGCGTGCGTCTACACGTTGTAATCGTGTTTGGTTGCGGAACGATTACCGGTGGGACGGAGAAGGGATAGTTGCCGACTCAGTCGGTGTGTCCGGGTTCGGCGAATGAGTTAAAGTCGTGTTTCAACAGTAACAGTGTTTATTGGCTGGAATTATGTTTACATTTATTTTCGATCCCGTGGGAAGAGCTACGGAGTTACGGTTGTATCGGCGCGTCGTCTCGCGGCGGCGGCGACTTGGCGGCGAGCGGTAGGAGATTGGATGCGGTATGTGTAACGTTCTGCTCGGATTGGCCTTAAGAGGCACGTTCGTACTAGAGTCGTACAAGAGAGGTTCAGAGTGCAATAGGGTCCGGCCTATTGGGCGCGGAGGTATCTCTCTGACGTAGGCAGGGCGCAAAATAAATCTCGGCCTATTTCGGATAGAGGCTGGTAATGGTACAGTAGTGGCTATGGCCGACACTGACACACCTCACGGTACGGCACGACATAAATCTCGGCCGTGGTTATCAAAAATGAGCGTCTTGTTGATTGCTTGAAGCGGTATAGCGTCATGCACAAGAGCTCCTGATTCCGCTCGCCGCGGCCTTTATATTGAAAGGCCGTACATTTTCGCCCGCGAGAGATATCGCGGGGCCGCGGCCGCCAAGTGCTCGCGGCGCGAACTAAGCCCATTGTCTCGGTTCCGGACGTTCGCACGGCTCGTGATGTGGCTTCGTCACAACGTCTCTAGATTCAAACTTCAGGCAATAGATTGGGAGTTCACTCGGTCTGTTTGTGTCTTAGGGTACGTTTATGTTGGAGCTGCGATAAACAATCAGAGCGACGATAAGAGCGAGATGACTATATAAATGACAAACGATAAAAGCATCGAGAAACAAATATTTCTCTTTCTTCGCTATTATCGCAGCTCCAACATAAACGTACCCTTAGAGCATATACTATGGAGGTCTCATTGAAAGCTTGAAACTGTCGCCAACATGGTGCGAGAGAGAAATACATGTCCGAGCGGGAGATGTATATGTCTTTGTCACGTCCCGCAACGTGGAGTCTACTATTATCTAATCCTTTAAATCGCATATATTTACTATTTCGTACTTTAGTGTTTTGTAATCACCTAGTATACAAGTGTTGCCGATAAGGCATTGTAATCCGTAATTTACAGGAAGAAATCAAGTCAAGAATCAACGGACGGCAACAGCGAGCTGGAGGATCAGCACGAAGGAGATAGCCGCACACCTACTAGCTGCACACCAGCTAGCCAATCGAGCGCACACAGAGAGGACCAGTGGACGCCAGCTGATGGGTCAGAGGCCCCTTCCGCCAGCGGAGTCGACACCTTCACGAAGCTGCGCTCCTGATCATCGCCACAAATTTGCCCTCCCTATTATATCCCGTAAATCGAGCTCCAATACGGAACCGATGTATTTTAACTTCAATCCCTAGTATGTGGGCTGTACGAAACCAATCGTACAGAGCACATCGAAAACCCAGTAGCGTAAACTTCTAAAAAATGAATTAAAATAAGAATTTAAGTATCGACGCTGCTGAGGGTTTCGTATAACTGCAGAAATACGTCTTAAGTCACGTGAAAGACACCGAAATAGGTGCGCAATAGCTCAAATTCTGCAGTAAACAAAACTTTCGGATAGCCCGCTGGAAAGAATTCTTCAGGTGGATCCCATGGCAGAACATTGGGAGATTTCTTCTCCCACTGTCTTAATTGTCATGTGACAAACCTGGAGAAGGAGTGATCAGTAGTCCTATAAAAAGGGACTGACCACCCGCGGAGCGAATCTTTATTATGAGTTAATTAGTAACAATTCAAATAGATATTCCTCGTTATTTCTGTTATCTTAAACTTGTTAAGTGTTAAAAAGTGAAAATAAAAGTGTTATTAAAAACTTTAAAGGTGAGTGAAGTGTTTCCACCCCCTTACCCCATCCTATAAATTGAGCATTGGTCATAAGGAAAGTGAATTAAATTACGAAAATGTACACCAACAGCTCACGAGTTGCGCTAATCAAAGGTATTACCTATGAGCAGAACATTGCCCGCGGTTCTACCAGAGATTACGCGTAAAACGTGATCGACGTGATTTATTCAAATATTAATAAATGTGCATTGACAGTTCACGGGTTGCGCTGGTTAATGGAATTACCTACAAGCAGAACGTTGCCCACGGTTTTACCAGAAATTAAGCGCGGCGCGTGATCAACGGGATAGATTGAAACAAATCTAGAAAAATCACACTTATCTCCGCCAATGGTGCCGCTAGAGCAGAACGTTGCCCGCGGTAGCGCCTGGAGCGGAAGGTAGAGGGTGATTTATCGATCGATTAATATTTATTATTGAAATTTCCAAAAGACTAATGCCAAGGAATCATCGTGCGGGACGGCGAGTGCAACTGCGCAAATTAAGGTGGCAGTTTTGTAATACCCCTGCCACCTACGTTGAGCTTTTGGGAGTCCCGGAGACCCCGACCATCCGAGAATCTCAAGAAACCCCCAAATTCGGGTACACCCTGATTCCAGAAGAGTGGGCTGCCCCAAAACTCGAAAAAGCTGAAGAAATCAACGGGGTCCCAGACGCTCCCATCCATTGGACATTGACACCCCTTGACCAATAAAAAGTAAGCATGTTTAATATATATATCGCGTTAATTAGCTGAAATGCGGATAAATACATGAACTCCGTAAAATCGCGCCCCAAATAGGAACTAGGGACGTAACAGTCTTATTCGACCGTAATGCGCAAGCGCAGATATCGTGCGAGGGAGAAACACGGGCGATTGAAAATCTATACTTCTCTCTCTCGCACCAGTTTGCACATCCCTAGTAGCACAAAATATTGGTTAAATATTTTTTCCAAATATTAAAAAAATATTTTTAGCCACACTTTTTAATATGAAAAAAATGTTGATTCCAAATATTATATACACATACTGAAAAGGTTTAGAAAATATTAACTAAATATACGTGGAATATAAAAGAAATATTTAGAAAATGTAAAGCAAATATTCTGGAAATGTGAAATTAATATTCAGAATTCCAAAATAAATATTCAGGAAATGTAACATATGTATTTAAAAACTGTAAATTAAATATTCAGAAAATATGAAATAAATATTCAGGAAATGTGAAATAAATATTCAGACAATGTTATGTGATGTCCCACTAAATTTTCCGCGTTACTATTCTCAAATCTACCTCGTAAACCACTCCGCAACTCCACCAAAATCTCTCAACTCAAGTCTTACTCCCCTTTTCCCCAACCACTGGCCCCCTTGGCGATGCACCTTAGTGGTCCCCATCTCAACATGGTCAGTTATAAAACTCCCTCGACTATCCGCCCTATGAGGCGCGAAATCCTCCCAAACATTCAAATTCAAACAAGTCCCTCGTCCTAAAACGTCTTAATTCAAGACCTCGTCTCACCCCTTCATTATGACTCACCAAGCCGAACTCGTTCAAACCCCTTTCCCTTCAAAATACCTAAAATCCATCAAATGGGTTGAGTATCTTCTTAGCAATAGCCGAACAGAATCTTGAGAATCATATTGCAACGCATGATTCATAAATGTAGTCTAAATATAGACAAATAGAAAAACCCCAAAAGCCTAACTGCGAAGAATACCTGGCGTACGTGCCGTAAACGTAGTCTAATTATAGAATATTATAGAAAAACCCCGGAAGTCCTACTACGCATAATTCGTAAATTGTGTCAAGGTCCTTACCGCGTACAACCCCCACAAGGACCCAGCGTAAATCTTATAAATACGAAGGATCGAGAGGCCAGGACCTCTTTCATCGAAAATCACTCGATGTCAAACGAGTTCTTGTTATTAAAGGTATATTTCTAACAGTGTTAAAATATAAAATCAGTGTTCGACGACAACTATCGTAAGCAATTTATATTATTGTTCATATCATGTTCATACCATATTCTATTATTTCGCTTATAATCGCTTATTAAAATCATATTACTTTATTTCTTTCTTATTTCATTTAATGCTTATTGCATATATATAAATATATTACGTATTATTATTTCTATTACTTTTATATTGTCTCATTAACGTTTATTTTGTTTATATCTTATAATAACTTATTGCTTTTCATATTACTTTACGTTAACAAAGCTTATTGCTATTTTATATTTAAATTGTATTATCGTATACTCTATTTCATGTCCATACATACTATAAATGTCATAATCTTTATATGAATGTTATGTGTGAATACTAAAAGCCCCACGCATAATAACCGGTTTAACAAAATTAATAAACCGCTATGTTTAAATCACGCTTCAAATTATTTGTGTTCACCCATTGATACGAAACACCTAAAATACAGACAAACGAGTTGGTGAAACAGCTGATTCCGATTCGCGAGCTCGAGAGCAGTGACCGTATTTACAAACATATCTTCGCATAGCCTGTGTACAGCTGCACGTATAGACGTATTTCTCAGGAAATATTACGAGTAACTTTTTGTGCCTATGCAGCAGTAAATCCAATTAGGCAAAACCAAAACAAAGTGCTAACGGGTGTCACCCCAAACTCATAACAATCTAACCATTCCCTGGTCGTTCAGTGCTACGAATCTGGCATTCGCGCCTGAGCTCCGATTTACCCGCAGTGCCATGAATCTGGCATTCGCGCCTGTTTCCCTAACGTCTAGTGCTACAAATCTGGTATTCGCGCCTAAAATCCTACTCTCCGCAGTGCCACGAATCTGGCATTCGCACCTGCTTTCCTACTCTCCGTAGTGCCACGAATCTGGCATTCGCGCCTGCATTCCCCAAAATATTCAGTGCCACGAATCTGGCAATCGCGCCTGCCTTCCCGATTTACCCTCAGTGCCACGAATCTGGCATTCGCGCTTGAGATTCCTCAAAATTTTCCCCTATCTATGCCATATCCCCAAAGACCTCACCCGGGACGTGACAGTTAAATTAATATTTAAAAAATATAAAGTAAATAGTCAGGACATTTGAAATAAATATTCAGGAAATGCGAAATAAATATTCAGGATATGTAAAATAAATATTCAGGATATGTAAAATTGATAGTATTTTTTGTATTTTGTATTTATTTTATTGTATTAAGGCTTATAACCTAGTACAATCTTTGCTCATTATCGCACGTTTGATACATTGCTCTTCTTTCTATCTTATTCCCTATGACTATATTAATATACATTACTATGTCATTTACATATGCTGTTAGGTATAATCTTTTTACATTTTGTTTTATCGTATCTTGTATACTTTAACGTTATACTTTATCTTAACCTATTATGTATTAAATTATATTATATTTTGCCTGTATTTTCTATTTTAAATCCTAGATTCTATTCTATCAGTCTTTTGTACTTTTCAAGTTTTATTTGGTAATTTGTACTTTGTGTTGATTTTGCTCCTGCTTCTACTCCTCTAGGCAGAACGCTCTTAGCCTCATGCTTCCCTTTATAAAGTTTGTCAACTCCCATACTTCTTTCTCGTTGGTCGCTTTTACCAGCTCTATCCACTCCCTGTTCTTCATTGTTCTTGGTCGAATTTCTGCATATATTGGGCACTTACATATTATATGATCTCTAGTTTCTATTTCCCCTCTATTACATATTCGACATGGCAGCGCTTCCTCTATTCTGTATCTTATCCCAGCTTCTGTTGTTGTTGTCCATCCTATTTTTCCCGCTAATCTCACCTGTGCCATAACCCGTTTAGTTGATAGTGGGATGTTCATATTCAGATATTCAGCTCTTTCGAAAGTTTCCTCATTTTTTATATTCTTGTATGCCTCACTATATGTAGATGTTGTTATTCTGCTTATATCCACTTCCATTGACTTCTTTGCCATTTTTTCCAATAGTTTTTGTTGAATTTCTTCCTGTTCTATTGCTTCCGTCCGATTAAAAGTATCGTAGCCATATTGTTGCAGTATGTTTCTTATTTGTGTGACCCAATTTCTCTTTATGTCAGGTGTTTTCCTACCCAACGTTTTTAATTTTTCCCAGCATCTTCTGGGGAATCTTTCCTCTTTCATCTGTGATATCTTTCTCCAATATCCTAATGCTCTCCTCATTACTTCTACTTCCAATTTGATTCTACCTGTTTCTGTTCTTGCCATGTATCCTGGTGTGTACCTGGGTACACCTAACATTCTTTTTATAAAATCCGTTTGTACCTTTTCTATTTCAGCTAAGTGTTTTAATCCCCAGGTTCCTGCACTGTACATTAGCGTCGCCTTTACTACTGACTCAAATAGTCTTTCTGCCGGCTCCCATTTGTTGGATCTCGCATTTAATAGCGGTTTCCATATTGTACCTATCGCCATCCTTGCTCTTGTTACGAAATGTTTCGCCGCCGCGTAGAATCTACCAGATTGCGTGAACGGTACCCCTAGATATATGTATTCTTTTACTTCTTCTATTTCTATGTTGCTGTACATTATTTTTCTTGTTCCTTTTTTCTTTCTGGACCTTTTGCACACTAACAGTTTTGTTTTGTCGGTGTTTACCTCGAGCCTGTTTTGTCTACAGTAGTTATGTAGTGTGTTCACCTTTTCCTGCAAATCAATTGGGTTGTCCGCTATTATTACCATGTCGTCCGCAAATAGTAGTAATTCCATTTTCTCTTCTATTTTCTTGTGTCCATTACATTTAAAACATTCGTCGATGTCGTAGAGCATTAATGAAAAAAGGGTGGGACTTAAACTGTCACCTTGAAGCACCCCTTTTGTTATTCTTATATTATTTGTAAATTCTTTATTGTTAATTTTTATTTGAGTGTTAGCATTGTCGTACAGACTATTTAGCACTCTTATTATTTGCGGCTTATACCTGCCATATGTAGTTTTCTCCAGAGAATTGAGTGCCAGACTGAATCAAATGCTTTCCTAAAGTCGACGAACATTATATATATTTTCCCTTTTGGACGTGCTAGGGCCTCTGCGATTTTCGATTGCATGACAAATATATTGTCCTCGCATGATCTGTTTTCTCTGAATCCAGTCTGACCTTCCGGCAGTATACCATTGCTTTCACACCATTTATTTATTCTTTTTGCTAGTATTGCTGTAAATACTTTTGTTACCGTATTGGCTAGCGCTATACCCCTGTAGTTGTTTGGGTCTAGCTTAACCCCTTTCTTATATATCATTATTGTGTTAGCATTTCCCCAACTCTCCGGGGTTTCGCCCTTTTGCATTACAAGGTTCATAAGGTTTAGCAACTGATTTTTCATTTTATGCGGTAGATATCTAAGAAACTCGTTAGTGATGCCATCTGGTCCTGGAGCTTTGTTTGTCTTAAGTTTTCGTAAGATTGCGTTCAATTCTGTACACTGGATTTCTTGATCAAGATATGGGTGCCTAGCGTCCATCAGGTGGTAAAGTTGACTCGTGCTTACTTTATATATTTCTTTATAATATCTCTCCCATTCGTTTATGTCTATTTTGCATTTTGGGTAAGTTTTGACGTTTGATTTCTTTACCAGTTTCCAAAAATTTGTTGCATCTTTTACATTTGCTATATCTACCTGTAATTTCCTAT
This sequence comes from Andrena dorsata, assembly GCA_929108735.1. Classification (NCBI taxonomy): domain Eukaryota; kingdom Metazoa; phylum Arthropoda; class Insecta; order Hymenoptera; family Andrenidae; genus Andrena; species Andrena dorsata. The sequence goes on from OV815487.1 coordinate 4,571,747, forward strand.
AGTACTCCTTTTTTGTGTGTTTTACGGTGGTTCGATATTTCTTTCTCACTTTTATATAGTTTTCCCTCTCCTGTATTTCCCCTTTGTTCTTGAATGCTTTTACTGCTTCTTTTAGATTCTTTTTCGCTTTGTAGCATTCTTCATTGTACCACGGCTTGTTTATTTTTGGTTTTGTTCTATTCATTTTCCTACATGTTGTCATTCCTAGCATATCTGCTACAATATTTATTTTTGATATTATTAGTGTGAGTAGGTAATCTACTGTTGGATCCACTTGTGATTCTATTGTTTGCTTTTCTAGTGCTTCTACGTATCTGTCATAATTATCGTTGTTCCAGATTAATTTTCTTTCTATTCTTACCTCCCCTTCTTCTATGGTTCCTGTGTTACGTGCCGCGGCCTTTGTGTTCGAGCGGCGCGTTTTAGGCGGCCAAATTCTGATCAGGGGTATCCCACAATCATTCGATTATCAGAACTTGTCGTCTTTATCTAGGTAATGGCAAGGAGGCTCGCCGCACTCGTAACAGTCAATTATTTTGTTTAATTATCTAAATACCTTATCAGAAGGATAAGGGGTAGATTTTTGGGATCGTTGGTGCTCTAGACCCATACGGGTCTTTTCAAAGGAATCAGACAGGTGATTAATGAGTATAATTTAATGGATAATAAAGCTTTAATCTTAAATATTGGACGAACGTAAAGCATATAACATAACTGAATGTGGACAGTCAATCAATAATTTTACAAGTATAGGGTACTCGTGGTTTTAGACATAACTTCTGACTAGGGAGATCCCACAATCATTTGACTGTCAGAAATTGTCGTTAAACACGCAGTAATTTTAACAGAGATAAACGAAATGTACAGAAGAGGTAAAGGGTGCAACTCACCAGACAGTCACAGTAATGTAATTGACAATATAATTTGGATTCCGTTTCCTTTTTGGATTTTGGATAATTCTGATAGCCGGTATACCTGAATCAGAAAGAGGAATAAGACGCGAACACGCACACACTTGATTGTAGATAAAATACACGCAAATTGAACTATAACATGGAACACAATTTGAAGTTAGAATAAATCGTTTAAAAGAATAAATTATTTCACAGAGTTTAGTATAAGAAGTGTTTCAAAAATTAATAAAGTGATTTTGTTTCGCAAAGTTAATAAATGATTTTGTTTCGCAAAGTCGAGTCTTTCACGCGGATTCACTATAACCCGGGAACTCTAGCTCTAAGACACTTGCGGACCCAGCGACACGCACCTCACGATTTATCGCCACAGAGTGGTGCAGCTTCGCGCTCTCGGCAACGACCAGAGTGGGTCCGTAACAAAAATGTTTACGTTGCATTTTATCGCTCGGCCGCGCTACCGCGGGCCCGTCTACTTAACGAGGCGGTGTGTGTGTGTGTTCATGCCTTCGAGTCGGACTCTTGATTCAATTTTATAATTGATTTTTTTCGAAACATACGTACACACAGGAAAACATGACATCGCTCATTACAATTTCACACATGCTGAGGCCTTCCCTGAATGTTCATAAATTTATATATACAATTTCTGGCTAGGGGAATCCCACAGTCCTTGGACTATCAGAAATTGTGTTATGTATTTAAATTTTACAACCAACTTTGAATTAATTAATTAATCCACACGTGCTCCGAAACGTGCGACAAAACCGTGGGAAGGCGCGGTTCCCTGCACCGGATGTAGGATATACAATTCCGTCAGTCTTCTAAGAAATGACCCAGTCTGTGCATTCCTACTGTAGCCGTTACTGATTAAGTTACAATGTTTAACGCGACGGTCAGAGGTGTTCTCAACGAGGGCTCTCCCATAATGCTGCAAGGCATTGTTGAAACGCTCCCTCTGCCGCTCACACAGAACGGATTCGGCACAACAGGAGAACCACTGGTCCTTTCGAACGCGACTATCCGGTGAGAACGCCGCTGCGTCAGCACCGCCTTATCTATTTCGCGGAACGGCAATGCGTCGAGGCGACGACGCTCCAAGAAAGGGGTTTTCATTACAGAAGAATATTATTATTTAATAGGCAGGAGTATGACCAATAAGGGATTTCCCATAACGCTGGCGTTGTTGGTCCATACCCTGACCAAAAAAAAAAACAATTTTACGTTCCGAACGTAACACCTGTTTTCTGTGTATTTTTCAGACTTATCTTTATTGGTAAGTGGTCCGATGCTCCCATGTCTATTATTTTGAAGTCTTCAAGTTCTTGCAGAGTATTTATGTCCACCCATGCCATATCGATTGTACTACATCCTTTTGTGTCGATATATGTGTATTGCCCATCTTTATCCATTTTGCTCCTACCATTTAGTACTATCATTCCTGCCTCTTCCATGGTTTCACATAGTATTCTCCCTGCTTTGTTTCTTGTTGTGTCCTTTGCTTGTCTGTAATGTGTAAATTCTGTTGATTCTGTAATATCCTCTTCTATCTGGTTGCTTTCCCCTATCCTTGCATTGAAATCCCCCCTATTAGTATTGGCACTGATGTTTTTTCTTTGATTTCCATTATCATTTCTCCCAGTGTTCTTATTATTTGTTCGTTCCCTTTATCTATATAAGTATTACATATTATATATTCTTTCCAGTTAATCCTAATTTTTATGCATATCCACGACTCGGTAATTGATATTTTTTCCATTAATTCTATTAAATCTTCTCTATACAGAATACACATACTTCCTTTGGCTCTTCCCATTGATTTTATTTTAGTTGCTTTGCTTACTATGTGTAGTATCGGAATAAGTTCAGGGAGACGTTGAGAACCACGGAGGAGACAGACCCGTTGGGGAAAACCCAACGCGTCACCGGGCCCAGCGACGCGCGCAAGGGTTTGTTGGGGCGAGAAAGCGCGCGGCGAAGCGATGTCCATATTTGGGCATGAGGGCGACTAGGAAAGCGTGCGTGGTGGGGGTGTAGCGTCCTTTTCGGAAAGGCGGGCTTTCCGGAAAAAGGGCAGAGTTGGAACTACCGGTGAAGCGTGTGGATGTATTGAGTCGTTGTGTTGAGTCGAGTTGTTTTGTGTTGTAGTCGGTTATCCTGTATTAGTTTTAGTTTCCTTCAATCTTGTATATATATCTTTCCTGTTTATATTAAATATATTTTATATCCCACAATTTTGGGGGCTCGTCCGGGATAGAAAACACAGGAAAACAGGATTGTCGGTTAAAGCTATTTACGCGGTAATCGTGAAGTTGTATCTAGTGAAACGGTTGTTGTGCTGTGACGGTGAAGTACTGTTACTAAAGAGTTGAAATAAACCGATGTTCACAATGAGTGACGAGGGAAGTGCTGATAATACTATTGTCGATCTTGGGGAAAAAGATGGCGGCAATGCTAAGCTGGCACGAGTCGACGCAATGAAGCTGCCCGAGTTGAAGCAGGAGTTGCAGAGCCGTAAACTGAAGATATCCGGAAGGAAGAAGGAGCTGCAGGATCGGCTGAGAGCTGCTCTTACATTGGAAGCCGAGCATGGCGAGGATGAAGATGAAGATGAAGTTGATTCTGACGAAAGCGAAGACGAGGCTGATGTTAAAAAATGCACAAGGCAAACGCAAATGCTGACATTTAAGGACGTTGAGGAGTCTATGGGTACGTTTAGCGGTGATGATAAGGTAAACGTCCGTTGCTGGCTCGAAGAATTTGAAGATATGGCGAAGTTGTGCAAATGGAGTGATGTTCAGAAAGTCGTGTATGCCAAGCGATTGTTGCGCGGATCGGCTAAGTTGTACGTCAACTATGAGAAATGTTGTCGTAAGTGGTCTGAGATGAAGCAAGCGTTGAGATCCGAATTCGCACAAGTGGTAGACGTGCACAAGATACATAAAGAATTGTCGCGTAGAACCAAGAAACCAAATGAGTCATATCAGGAGTACATCTACCAGATGCTGGAGATAGCCAAACAAGCAGACATGGAAGTCACCGCCACCATTAAATATATTATTGAAGGGATTCAAGACGATGAGTGCAATAAAATGATATTATATGGAGCCAAAAGTGTACGAGAGCTGAAGGAGAAGTTCGAGTCCTACGAAGCCATGAAGGAGAATGCAAGAGTGAAGAGCGGGCGAACTGAAGAGAAGACGAAGAAGGCGGTCCGAGGAAGTGTTGGAGCTGTGATGCAAGGAGGTGTACGAAAATGTTTCTTATGTGGGGACTGGAACCATTTAATTGCGACTTGTCCGACGAAAAGTAAAGGCGTGAAGTGTTTCAAGTGTCAGGGGTATGGACATGTTGCGCTTCAATGTAAAGGTGAGAGTAAACCTGTAAAGGATGTGAGTAGTACATCGGAAGCGTCGAGGAAAAAACGTCTTAAGGAGGTACAGATTGAAAATTGTGAGTTGGTAGCGTTAATAGATTCGGGCAGCGATTTGAATTTAATACGAGCAGATCATTATGTAAAAATTGGCGCGCCTAGACTAAGTAATACGATTTTGCAATTTCGCGGCGTTGCGGTGGAAAGCCATCATACGTTAGGAGTCTTTTCAACACGCATAACGATAGATCATGTAGTGTATCCAATAGACATACATGTTGTACCTGAAGTGTTGATGTCACATGGTTTAATAATTGGTACAGACTTTCTAGACTCCGTAGAGCTAGTTATGAAAGGGGGAGAAATTTCTATTAGGAAGCTAGACGTGCCAGAAGTGTACAGCATTAGTGTTGAACCTGCAGTGAATAGAGTAGATCTATCGCATATTACAGTTCCTGAGCATAGAGAGGCAATAGAAGTTTTAGTCGAAAATTATAAGCCTAATAAAACATGCGAAGTAGGGGTTACGATGAACATTATTCTTATTGATGATGTGCCCGTTTACCAAAGACCGCGAAGATTGTCTCCTAAGGAAAAAGCAATAGTTGATGAACAAATAAAGGCGTGGTTAGAGAATGGGATTATACGACCGTCTCACTCGGATTATGGGAGTCCGATAGTGTTGGTCGTGAAAAAAGATGGTACAATTAGAATTTGCATTGATTTTAGATACCTGAATAAGAAAATAGTGAAGGACAGGTACCCTTTGCCGTTAATAGAGGACGAGTTAGATTCACTACAGGGCGCGAAAGTGTTTAGCACACTTGATTTAAAGAATGGGTTTTTTCATGTGCCCATTGAAGAAGGTAGTCAAAAGTATACCGCTTTTGTTGTACCCAACGGCCATTACGAGTTTTTGAGAGTGCCTTTCGGACTCTGTAATTCGCCAGCCGTTTTCCAAAGGTTCATACATGCCGTGTTCAGAAAATTAATAGCGGCGGGTATGGTTCGCGTCTACATGGATGATATAATAGTTCTAGCTAATGATGTTGTAAGTGCAATTGCAAACCTTGAAACTGTATTGGGCGTAGCGAGTCAATACGGATTAGTAGTGAATTGGAGTAAATGTAATCTTTTGCAAACAAGGGTGGAATACTTAGGGCATATTGTCGAAAATGCTTGCATTCAGCCGTCAGAACATAAGACTAGAGCCGTAATTAAATTCCCGAAACCTCAGTGTGTGAAGGACGTTCAGAGTTTTTTAGGCCTAACAGGATATTTTAGAAAATTTATCCATCGTTATTCGGTTATAGCGCGTCCAATGTCGGATTTGTTGAGAAAGGATGTTAAGTTTAGGTTTGGTGCGTTGGAACTAGAAGCGTTTAATAAATTGAAGTTAACGTTGAGTAGTGCACCGGTATTAAAATTATATCGTTCAGGCGCCGAGACAGAGTTGCACACTGATGCGTCTGGTTTAGGATATGGAGCAATTTTATTGCAGCGCGATACCGAGGATGGTGCCTTCCATCCCGTGTATTATGCGAGTGGGAAAACTACGCCTGCCGAGGAGAAATACCCGAGTTATGAACTTGAAGTCTTAGCGATCATTAGATCCTTGAAAAAGTTTCGAGTTTACCTGTTAGGAATTTCATTTAAAATTGTTACCGATTGTCAGGCGTTTACGTTGACAATGAATAAGAAAGATTTGTGCGTGCGAGTAGCTAGATGGGTTCTTCTGCTCCAGGAATTCCAGTATACGATTGAGCATAGGCCGGGTAGAAGTATGGTTCATGTCGACGCCCTGAGTAGAAACCCGTTGCCTACGATTATGCTACACTCCTCACATTAATTAAAGGATCACCCCTGGGAGCCCGAAAAATAGGGGCAAGTTCAAATGGCCATAACTCCGGTAAAAATAGTCGTATCGATATTTTGAAAATATGGTTTGAAAGCGTGGAATCTCTACTTTCAGCTGTTTTCTGTAAATTTCAGATGCATTGCTTTTTAACAAAGTTATAGCAATATAAAGAGCACTTGGTCAGTTTGAAATTTTTTTCTTCAACTTTGCGATGTTCCACGGCGTGCACGTAATTTTCTACACAAATTTCACCTACACCACTCGAAAGCGGCTACTTTCCTGTGTAAAAAACGAGTAATTAATTTCTTGTGCGATTTTTTTTGGCCGAGTTATTCAACTTTGAAGCAAAAACCGTTTTTTTTACTTTAATTGCTTCTAGCAAACGAAGCGATCATCGTAGAACGTTCCTGAAAAAAACAATCGAAAGATCAGACTTTCCTCTTTAAGACGCATCTTCGATTTTTTCGATTCGATTAAAATTTGGGTCTCTGATGTCCTTTTCAAAATATGCTTAAAAATTGCACAAATTCCATTTTCTCTTCCACTCGCTGTATCTTCGCGAGGGATGATCGGAACATCAATATCTTAAGCCCATTTTAAAGCGGAGAGTCTGCCGATTCTTTTGAGTGCCCCCCGAACCGGCTGTGATAATTTTTTACCTGTGGCCTTTATGTTTGAAGTTACCATTTCGGAAAAATAAGGCTACAATGGTATTGTGCCGAACTGTCGTTCTCGCGACGGCGATCGGCTTTTGTTTCTATCCCCACCCGTCTACTATACATACGTAGGCGAAAGCGAGCCGATCTATGGCGTCCTGTAAGCACATGTGCAGTAGATCTGTTCGAGTACTCGAAATATTCGAGTAGCTTGAAATGCGAACCGAACGGGACTCGATTTTTCGAGCCGAGCCGGGACCCGAACGGATCCGAGTAACCCGAATGTTTCGAGTAGCTCGATTCTTTCGGGTAGCTCGATTCTTTCGGATAGCTCGATTCTTTCGGGTAGCTCGATTTTTTCGGGTAGCTCGATTCTGCCCGGTACCGTCGGGTTGCCCGGAATACGTTCGAACTGTTGAAAAAAATTGAGCTACCCGAAAGAATCGATCTACCCGAAAAAATCGAGCTACCCGAAAGAATCGAGCTACTCGAAACATTCGGGTTACTTGGATCCGTTCGGGTCCCGGCTCGGCTCGAAAAATCGAGTTCCGTTCGGTTCGCATATCAAGCTACTCGAACAGCTCTACTGCACATGTGCTTACAGGACGCCATAGATCGGCTCGCTTTCGCCTACGTATGTATAGTAGACGGGTGGGGATAGAAACAAAAGCCGATCGCCGTCGCGAGAACGACAGTTCGGCACAATACCATTGTAGCCTTATTTTTCCGAAATGGTAACTTCAAACATAAAGGCCACAGGTAAAAAATTATCACAGCCGGTTCGGGGGGTACTCAAAAGAATCGGCAGACTCTCCGCTTTAAAATGGGCTTAAGATATTGATGTTCCGATCATCCCTCGCGAAGATACAGCGAGTGGAAGAGAAAATGGAATTTGTGCAATTTTTAAGCATATTTTGGAAAGGACATCAGAGACCCAAATTTTAATCGAATCGAAAAAATCGAAGATGCGTCTTAAAGAGGAAAGTCTGATCTTTCGAATGTTTTTTTCAGGAACGTTCTACGATGATCGCTTCGTTTGCTAGAAGCAATTAAAGTAAAAAAAACGGTTTTTGCTTCAAAGTTGAATAACTCGGCCAAAAAAAATCGCACAAGAAATTAATTACTCGTTTTTTACACAGGAAAGTAGCCGCTTTCGAGTGGTGTAGGTGAAATTTGTGTAGAAAATTTCGTGCACGCCGTGGAACATCGCAAATTTGAAGAAAAAATTTCAAACTGACCAAGTGCTCTTTATATTGCTATAACTTTGTTAAAAAGCAATGCATCTGAAATTTACAAAAAACAGCTGAAAGTAGAGATTCCACGCTTTCAAACCATATTTTCAAAATATCGATACGACTATTTTTACCGGAGTTATGGCCATTTGAACTTGCCCCTATTTTTCGGGCTCCCAGAGGTGATCCTTTAATTAATGTGAGGAGTGTAGTAGAGGAAGAGGACGACGGAATTATTGTCAGGTTGCGTGAAGCTCAACGAAGAGACGATGAATTGCGGAAAATTTGTGATAACATTGAGCAGTACCGAAAAAATGGCTATGTTGTAAGTCGTGACTTGTTGTACAGAGTGATAAGTGACACTCCGCTGGTGGTCGTACCTAAACCAATGCAGGTACAGGTAGTCCGCCGGGTACACGAACGCGGTCACTTTGGGGTGATTAAGACTGAGGCGTTATTAAAGAGAGATTATTGGTTTAAGGGAATGCGTGAGAAAGTAGAAAAAATTGTGCGAAATTGTATAAATTGTATTCTAGCCGAGCGGAAACATGGTAAGCAGGAGGGGTTTTTGTGTAGTATTGATAAGGGAGAAGTGCCGTTTGATACATACCACGTTGACCATCTTGGACCGTTGCAGTCTACAAAGAAGTCTTATCGACATATTTTCGCTGTTATTGATGCGTTCACGAAGTTTGTTTGGTTGTATCCGACAAAGTCGACGAGTTCTGCTGAAGTCATTGACCGTTTAAGGAAGCAGTCCGTAATATTCGGTAATCCTAACCGAATTATTTCCGATCGCGGTTCGAGTTTTACGTCTGACGCCTTTAAGGATTATTGTAAAGAGGAAGGGATTTGTCACGTGTTGATAACAACGGGGATGCCGCGAGCGAACGGGCAGATAGAAAGGGTCAATAGGACGCTCATATCGTTGCTGACTAAATTAGCTGCGCCGAAGCCGGAGGAGTGGTACAAATACCTCGAATTAGCTCAGAAATATCTGAACGCGACACCAAGTAGGAGTACCAATACAACGCCTTTTCGTTTGTTGTTTGGTACACATGTAAGAATGCGTGAGGATCCTGGGATCAGAAAGTTGATAGAGGCTGAGTGGATCGCTATGTTTCAAGAAGAGCGTGACGAGATGCGGTTACAAGCGAAGGGGAAAATCGCGGAGGTTCAAGCGCAGAACAGAAAATCGTTTGACAAGAATCGCAAGGAAGCCACGGAGTACAGGCAGGGACAGCTGATAGCGATTAAAAGAACGCAAGCCGGTCCAGGCTTGAAATTCCATGCGAAGTATTTTGGGCCTTACTGCGTAAAAAGGGTATTGAGGAATAACCGTTACGTGGTGGAAAAGGTTGGCGAACACGAGGGTCCGCGGACGACGTCTACGGCTGCCGACCACATGAAGCCGTGGGTCACCGACGAGGAAGACGACCTGTCCGAGGATAGTGAATCAGTGTAGGGTAGAACCAAGGACATCTGAGGGCAGATGTCATATCAGGATGGCCGAATGTAGTATCGGAATAAGTTCAGGGAGACGTTGAGAACCACGGAGGAGACAGACCCGTTGGGGAAAACCCAACGCGTCACCGGGCCCAGCGACGCGCGCAAGGGTTTGTTGGGGCGAGAAAGCGCGCGGCGAAGCGATGTCCATATTTGGGCATGAGGGCGACTAGGAAAGCGTGCGTGGTGGGGGTGTAGCGTCCTTTTCGGAAAGGCGGGCTTTCCGGAAAAAGGGCAGAGTTGGAACTACCGGTGAAGCGTGTGGATGTATTGAGTCGTTGTGTTGAGTCGAGTTGTTTTGTGTTGTAGTCGGTTATCCTGTATTAGTTTTAGTTTCCTTCAATCTTGTATATATATCTTTCCTGTTTATATTAAATATATTTTATATCCCACATATGCATTTATATTTCTTCAGAAATCCTGGTAGCTTTATTCTTTCTTCCATTCTAAATGTCTCGCACAGGCATATTATTGGAGTTCCTAGTATATTCTCCTTGTAGTCTTCTTCATTTAGGTTATGTAGATTTCCCATACCCCGTATGTTCTAGAATATTATCCCCATTGGTTTTTCTTCTCTTTCTGCGTGTTAGTAAAAGTTTTGGAACAACGCACGTCGCAGGATGGGACACTCGCGAACTGGTTTAGATTTAGTTTAAGAGACTTTAATGGTAACGGCTATGTTTACTTTACAATATTTACAGTTTATACAATAAAGGTCCGTTATGCACGTTACAATGATTAGTTGCAGTTCTAAATCTCTTAGCGGCACTAATTCCTACGCGGTAGGCAAGTTCGACTAAACGGCAGCAAAGCACGTGGATTCGGCTCGAATCCAGTAAAAGGCGAAGCAATATAAGCGAAGCTGTAGCAAGCGAAAGCGTTTAGAAGCGTGTTACTTGGTGGACGACTCGTCGACTAGTAGATCGAGGAAATCGCTGTCGATTTCCTCGAATCCGCGGTCTCTCCCCCTTCCATCCATCGCCGATCGATGGAAGGGCGATGGTATCTGTGTGTCACATGCGTAGCGAAAAATCCAGAAAGATCCTTCCTGGAGGAAAGAGAGTCCCCCTTCCATCGGTTGTAAGGCGATGGAAGGTGCCGTGATTGACGCCTCACACGAGTCAGCGCGCCGTTGCTATTGCCTAATTATAGGGGGGTCTAATAGATGGCGGTAGACTGCAGATTTTTCTGAACACTGCGTTTCTATTCTTGCTTTTTCTCACCTCGAAATAAGCAATCCTTCACCAATCCTTTGTCCTCTTTCCATATCATTAATTCATTATCCACGTAGATTTTTTGGTACCCTATTTTTACTCTTTTTCCCAATTCCCTTTGTCCTGACGCATATTTTCCTATTTCTCTTTGTATCTCTCTCTGTACTTTTGTTAAGTCGTCATCTATATAGATTTTTTCTCCCTTCAGCATTTTTTGTTTTCTTTTATTTTTCGTTTAGATTCCCAATCTGTTAGTTTGACCCTTATCATTTTATTATTGTTACCTGTGTTTATTACCTGCGTGTACTCTACTTTCGCTTCTACTCTTAGTTTTGTTTTTATAAAGTTTTCCACTTCTTCTGTTTTTCCCTCTATATCTAGTCCCTTGATGATGATATTGTTCTTCTTTTCATTTCTTCTCCTGCTCTCCTCTACTCCTTCTAATGATTTAAGTCTTCTTTCTAAATTTTCTTTTCCTGTGTCCAAATTAAGTCTTTCTGCTTCATGTCTTCCTTTATTTCTGTGATATCTTTAATTATACCTATTACTTCTGTGTAATCTTTCCTTACTTCCTTTAATTCATCCTTTAGTTCTTTCATTTCTTCCGTCATCCAGTCCATCTTTTTTATCAATTTATTTAGGATTTGTCATAGGCTTTGGTCAGTTGTCTCCTCCTGATATGTTAAAGTTTTGTCTTTTGAGGTTAGGGTCATCTGTTTTTCGTCTTCTGATGCTTTCTTGCTAATTGTTGCACTTGTCACCGGCCTGCCTTTGGTGATTTTTCCTTCACTTGACATTTCTACAAGTTTTATCCACTGTTTTAGGATTAATTCGGGCTATTGATTCTAAATATTATGCCGCAATTGTATCCGTGCACTTTACGCCTTTACGCCCTCTCTTGAGTCCCGGTCGCGTAAATATCGTAAAATTAATAGTAAAAAAATATAAAGCAAATATTCAGAAAATGTGAAATAAATATTCAAAATTGTAAAATAATTATAATAACGTGAAATTAATATTTAAGAAATGTGATTTAAATATTCAACCTATATTGAATAAACACTTGAAAACCATTTACACGAAAATTAATTTTATATTCATTTAAATATCAATTAATTTGTTTATACATAAATATGTATAGAAACATATACAACACATTAAATATATACATTATATATTATTTTGTTGCTTCATTCTCGATGTGGCTGTTGCTAAAAACAAACTCACGGAGTGCTTAATTTCAACCTCCGTAACGGAAGGTTGCCTCCTTCTTGTTGCAGCTGTGAAATTAAAAATAAAATAAATTCTGTATTATACGTACGTATGCATGTATTGCAAAGAAAAGGTAAAAGCGGTAGGTTCTTACTAGTTATTGCATCATATAATTTTAAATTAATATATATAAACTTTATTATTCCCCTAGGGGTTATAATCTTCCCGTACAAAATCACTTATATCTACCTTATCCTACTCCTTCTCTCCCTCTTGTTCCTACCTTATACTACTCTTAACTCTACCTTATAACTATCTTATAATTATCGCTCGCTCGTCTCCTCTCCCCCTCCTGGACCCCGCTTCCGCTCGCCGCCCTTTCACTCCCATCTCTTCATTCACCTCCCCATTCACCCTTCTTTTCCTCCACACGCCTCCCTTCTTTCCTCTCAACTTCTCAACCACTCCTCTCTTCCCCCTCCTCCCCCAATACCTCGCCCACCATCTCTTGCCATCCCCTCTCCACTCCCCACCCCATACATACCTCCCACACATGTTCCCAAGACTCCTCACCCCCGCCACATACCCTGCACCTCCTTTTTTCCTCCTCCTCCCAATACCTCCCCACTCTCATTCCATTTCCGAACCTAAACTTTGCTACCCTTTTCCATCTACTCTCCCCCCAGCCCTTCTTTAGATACCCCGGGACCCCTGGGCCCTTTACCCTCCCATACCACTTGTGGTACCTCGACTCCTCTATCTTCCTCCACCTCTCCTCCTCCTGCCTCTTCCTTTCCCTGTCCACTATCTCCTCCCCTCTTACCTCCCCCTTTCTCTTCCCCTTTCTACTTCCTCTACTGTCCACCCCCTTTCCTCAAAGAACTGCTCCCTTTCCTTCTCCCACCCCTCCAGCACCTTTCCCCTCTTAAACCTCCCCTTCATCTCCTCCCAACACAACCTCGCTAGTTCCCCTCCTTCTCCCTCTTCCAATTTTCTTTCATACCCCCATGCCCTCATCCCTGCCCTACCCCTCAGCAGTCCCCTTTGTAACTCCTCCCTAACCATATATCCTGGTGTTTCCCTCTCTACCCCCAACACCCACCTCAGGAACCTGTCCTGCAGCGCTTCCACTTTCCCCCTCTCCCTCCACCCCATACCTCTACCCCATATCCCACCACCGCCCACACCAACCTATCGAACAACCATATTCTTCTGCCCCAGTCTTTCCCGAATAATCGCTTCCCCATCACCGCAGCCCCTTTCCTCACTCTATCCGCAACATGCTCCTCCTGCACCCCACCCCCCATTATCGTATAGCCTAAGTACTTGTAACTCCTCACCTCCTCCAGCTCTTTACCCTTCCATCTCCATTTCATATTTTTCCACCTCCCCCCCCCCTCCTACACTTCATCATCTTAGTCTTCTCCACATTTACCTGTAGTCCCTTCCCATCCATATATTTCTCCAACTTTCCTATCATTCCCCTCATCCCCTCCTCATCCTCCGCTAGCACAGCCACGTCGTCAGCATATGCTAGCGTGTATATTTTCCTCCCCCCTAGTTTTACTCCCCCCCATCCTCCCCTCTCTAGGTCCTCGTCCATGTTTGCTATAAGCAGCGTGAATAGGCTTGGGCTAAGAGGACACCCTTGCCTCACCCCCCTCGCTGTCCAGAACATGTCCCCTACCTCCTCCCCTATCCGTACCCTACACATTGTCTCCTGCAGCACTTCTCCACACCTCTCCCCAGCCCTTCCCTCACTCCCCTCTTCCTCATCGCCTTTATCAGTACCCCCCTGTCCACCGAGTCAAACGCAGCCTTCAGATCCACAAACAGGATCAGCATCTTCCTTTCCTTTCGCACCACCTGCCTGTTCACCAGGTAGTTCAGCACGTAGATATTATCTATACATCCAACCCCCCTCCTGAAGCCCGTTTGACTCGGTGGCAGCAAACCCCTCCCCTCCACATCAGTCCTCAGTCTCTCCGCCAACACAGAGGCGTACACCTTGTACACCGCCTGCGTTAGCGTAATTCCCCTATAGTCTTGCACTTTTTCCCCCGCCCCTTTTTTCAGCACCGGAACCACCATCCCTTCTTTCCACCCCTCTGGCCAACCCTCCCCCCTCCATACCCTATTACACAGTACCCACAACCACTCCATCACCTCCTCTCCCCCATACCTCCATACCTCGTTTTGTATCCCATCCCCCCCTGCCTTCCCATCCTTTAAGTTCTTCACCACCCTTTCTACTTCCTCCCGCCCCAACTCCCCCTCTTCATCCGCTTCCCTCCCTCTCCCTCCTCCCTTTCTCACCCTCCATTCCACTCCTCCTAGTAACCCCCTAAAATACTCGTCCCATTCCCTTATTGCTATTCTCTCATTTATCCTCCTTTTCTTCTTCCTCCCCATGTTCACTACCTTCCAAACCTGCCCCTCCGTTCTTGCACCTTCTACTTCCTTTTCTCACTTCTCTATCTCCTTTTTCTTCTTCTCCTCACACAATTTTCCGTATTCTCTCTTCCTTGTCCCATATATACTCCCATCCCCTTCTTCTCTTCTCCACCTCCTCAGCTCCCTCCTCACTTTACCCTTCTCCTCTCTGCACTCCTCATCCCACCAACCTCCCTTCTTTTCCCCCTTCTCCATCTTGCTCACTGCCTCCGTTATTCTTCTATTCAGTTCCCCCCACTCCTCCTCAACTCCCCAGTCCCTTACCTCCCTTTTCCCAAAGCTCCTCATAAATTCCAATCTACCATTCTCTGTCCAATTGCCCCTCCCCCCATTCCGCCCCGCGCCTTTTTTCCCAGTCACTCCCTCCTCTCTTCCCCCTCCTGTTACCCAGATCACCACCGGGTGGTGGTCTGAGTCAATTCTCTCCTCTACTTCCAGCCTTTCCACCATCTCCCTAGTGTCTTCATTCCCTATCACATAGTCTATTACCGATACCCCCCTCCCACCGGTAAATGTCCATTCCCCCTCCTCGTCTCCTTCTACGCTTCCATTCAGTATCCCCCACCCCCTTTCCCCCAGGTATTCACATAGCTTCCTACCTTCCCCGTTCATCACCTTATCCTTTGATCTCCAGCTGCTCACACTCTCTCCCTCCTCCCCTCCCCCCTCCCCTCCTTCCTCTCCTGTCCTCGCATTAAAGTCCCCCTATTACCTTCCGTACGCCCCCCTCCCTCTCCTCAGTCCATTCCCCTATCTCTATGAGCTTCCTATCCAGATCCTTGCTCACATAAACCCCTACTATCCTCCACCATTCTTTCCCCAATCTTACCTCCTTCGTCAGCATTCCCTCTATTTCACCCCTTCCCTCCCCTCTCGTTTCCAGCCCGTTTCTCACCCCCATCAACATCCCACCCATTGCTCTCCCCTTCTTATTCTCCCTCTTTGCCCATTGTCTTACCCATACGTACCCCCTGGGTAGATTCCCCTCCACCCACTCCCACTCCCCCTCCTCCACCCACGTTTCGCTTAACACGAACACGTCCCACTCTTCCAACCCTTTCCAGAATCCCTCATCTTTTTTCCTTAGCCCTGCCACGTTCCAAAACGCTACTTTATATCTCCCCCCTTTAATCCTTCCTTCCTCCCTAATGCTTCTTTCCCCCTCCCCCCCTGCCCACTTCCCCCGTTTCCCTGCTCCTCACACCATTTTTCCCCCAACTCGTCCCACATCCTCATCTTCCCGTCCACCCACATCATCATATATCCCACTTGTACTTTTTTCCCTCTTTCCCTCTCAACTTCTGCCTCTCTCTCTATCTTCCATCTTGTTTTCCTCTCCTCCTCCGTGAGGTCATCCTCTATTCTTTCCCTCCTACCCCTCAGCTTTTTCTTCGCCTCCATCACCTTCCTTTTTTCCTCCCTCCCTCCCAAATTGACCAACACCATTCCACTCCCATCTCTCGCTGTTTTACCTATCCTCACAGCCTCTTTTATCCCCTCTTCCCCCACCCCCATTCTTTCCCATAACTTCCTTACTTCCTCCTTCGCCTCCTTTCCCTCTATTTCTATCCCCCTTACCACCACATTGTTTCTTCTTCCCTCTCTCTCCTTTTTATCCTGCTTTATCTCCAATCTTTTCACTCTCATTTTCCAAGCTTCCCCTACCTCTTTCACCACCCCTTCCTCTACCCCTCCGCTCCTTTTTTCCTTCTCCCATCCCTCTACCTTCCCAATCACCTCCCCCATCCTCCTGTCCCCTTCTTCCATCCTTTTCTCCATATCTGCTCTCCTTTCCTTTTCTTCTCTCATCTCCTCCTCCCACCTTCTTCTTTCCTTTCTCCATATTTCCACTTCCCTCCTTCTCTCCTCCCTCTCCCTCCTCATTTCCTCCTCCACCCTTCTTCTCTCCTCTCTATCCGCCCTCATCTCCTCCCTCATTTCCCTCATCTCTCGCATCATTTCCCTCATCATTCCTTCCAACCCTCCCATCCCTTCCTCTTTCTCTGCCCTTCCCCCTTTACTACCTCCCTCCGGTGATCTCACTGTTTTGTCACTCCTCTGAACTCCTTCAATTGTTTATCCCCCCTCCCTCCTCCCCCTCCCTATCATTCCTCTTTTTACCCCACATGCTTTCTAAACTCCCCACACTCCCTACACTACTTTCACTATCCTTCCTTCCTCTTTCTACTTTTTGCACCCTTTCCTCACCTTCCCTAGCTTTTCCTTCCTCCTTCCCTCCTTCCCCCTTCCCCTTTTCCTTTCCTCCACCCATCTACCCTCTCACCCCTTGTCTTCCCTTTATTCTCTTTCACCTCTTCTCAATTCTCCTATCGCCCTTTTCTTCCCGCACTCTTTTCACTTCTCTCCCGTTTAAATTTCCCTCCTTTCCGTCACCTGTCCTATCTCCTCCTCTCCTTCGCAGAGCGCGCCACCTGCCTACGACCTCTCTTCCCGCCTCAGACCACGCTTGTCGCACTGCCCTAACCTCCCAATCTGTCTTTCCCACTTTCTCACCTCTACTCCCCACACCGCTCACCCTTTCCCTTCACCCTCTTCCCTTCACGCCTAACCTTTCCCCTTCTCCACTACTCACTGCCCTTTATTCACACTTTCACCACACTTCCTCTCTCTCAAACACTCCGCACCTTTCGCACGTCAATCTCCCACGCAACCGGAAACGGAAGTGAATTTAAATTAATAAAAAGAAAGCTTTTTTTTCGCCCTTGCCCGGAGTATGCCGTAGCTGCGTCATTTGTTATTAATTTGTTCATAACATTATAAATAATTTTCTTAGTGGTATCGCCACCAACTAAATATATTAATTGTACCTGAAAAATATGCCATTATTTATTTGTGGGATATGAATGAAAACATGGTCGCGAGTGAGTGGAGAATGCGTGATCGAGTGCAAGTATATATATTGTGAGGTTGTTTTTGTTGCAAGAGGTTCGCAATCATGTAAGCCATCTGCAGGGATGCATGGTGAAGCGCGGCAGATCAGTGATGCCAGAATGAGGACGGGAGCGCTCGAGAATTTCCCCCACCTCGCATGCACACTACACCGGAGTGCGTGTCCGTGAACTCGGCGCTTCGCGGGCACGCACTCCGGCGTAGTGTGCATGCGAGGTGGGGGAAATTCTCGAGCGCTCCCGTCCTCATTCTGGCATCACTGGGTAGTATGATGTTAGCCACTGTCGATATGAAGAGGTTATGCCTTTAATACTTATTCTAATATATGTTTTACGTAAAATACACTTCTATTCTTATTCAGTATATATGGAGTGAATTGTTATTTCTGTCGTCTACCCCAGAATGTGGTAACCGAGCGTGGTTTGAGAGATTCGTGGAATAAGAGGAAATTTTGAAAAGTGAAAACGTGTGCCACGTGCGTGGGAAAGTGAAAAGGGGCATAATGACGGACGGATGGAACTTGATGGCAGTAGAACCACTTGATGACAAGAATTATTTCCTCTGAAAAGAAAAAATAGAAGGGATTCTAAGAGCGAAGAAGCTATGGAAGAAGATAATGGGTGTGAAGGAGCCGGTGAAACCTGAAGAAAATGAAGAAGGATATGAGAGGAAATTCACGATATGGAATACGTGGGACGACGATAACCATGCTGCAAGGGCAATAATAATAAATACAATAACTAAGGCACAGCTATTAAGATATAGCAATGAACGAAATGCAGATAAATTATGGAATACAATAAAAGATAATATGGCACCTGAGTGGGAACAAACAAAGGCGAGATCATTAAGTGAATTGACAAGTTTGAGAATGAAGAAAGATGATAAGTATGTTGTAGAATTGGATTTTAGGCCGTTATTGCCAAAACTACTCATAAAATGCAGTAATATAACATCGTCAGTGTGGATTCTTTAGAATACAAACTGAGACTGAATAAAACACCGCTTTTTTGATCAGCGAGATCCTTTTTTGGATGGCATTCTATAAATTATTCGGGTTAACGAGTAAAATAATTAAAAAATAAATTAATCTATTTAATTTAACATAACATATTATACACTAATTATAACAAATTATATAGTTATACACTAATTAATTGCACAGATGAAGCAGTTCATATGCTGCAAAGTATGAGTGGCATTTAACTAGAAATGCTTTGCTCAAAATTTCATGCAATGTATATGAAACAATTTCATCAGTGAATTTATCAAATTTAAATAATCCTATTATTTTGGATTTGACAGGGAATTTATACAAATTTTCCAATTTTGTTGATAATTTCCCAACTACTGTATTTTTTAATATGTCTGTGACTTGTAGGACATGGCCATTCTTTAAAAAGACATAACAATCACGAAACCCGTAAGCCTTTATTTTAAAATAAGGTAGTTCTATTATTTTTTTATTATTTTGTATATTAACAATTATTTCGGTGTTAACATTTTTTCATATCGTAGGTGTTCCATTTTCCGATAGTAGTAGTTAAGTTTAATGTTTCCCTTACGGGGTACAACGGCAGACCCCGCTCTGCCTTACAACTCTCCTCTTTTCGCCACCCCTCTGTCTCTCTCATCCAGCCCGCCTTGTCCTGCCCTCCGCCATGCCTAACTCTCGCGCGCCGCTGCCACCGCCCCGTGCCTCTCCTCTCTGATCACACTCCGTCCTTCCACACTCATCCCTCCACTCACTCCCACTCATCCCTTCGGACCTCCGCTTCCGCTGTACTACTCACTTATCCGGCTACAACCTCACTCCCCCCTCCCTTATTTGTTCTTTCAATCCTTCTCTTCATCCAGACTTCACCCTTCCCGCTTCCGTCCAGGACCCTCTTCACTTTGTCCACCATCCCCTCCCCCTCGTCCTCTTCCCCCTCACACCACGTCAAGGCATGTTCCCATTCCTCCACCTCCCCTCCACACGCCCTACACATATTCTCCTCCTTCTTTAGCCAGTATCTCCCACCCCTCATCTCATTTCCGAGCCTGAATCTGGCCACCCTCCTCCATCTCTCCTCCTTCCACCCTGCGTCCAGGTATTCGGGTACCCCTTCCACCCTTATTACCCTGTACCATTTGTTGTACCCAGATTGCTCTATCCTCTCCCACCTTTCCATAGCCTGAATCCTTCTCTCTTCTCTCTCCATTCTTTCCCACTGCCCTTCAGATCCTGCCACCTCCTTCGCCTTCACCCCTCTCCCCTCTAGGTACCCCTTCCTTTCTCTTTCCCACTCTGAGTTCCCCGCTCCCCTGTGTGCCCTGTCCTCTATTTCTTTCAGGCATCTGCCTGCCCATACCCCGCCTTTCCCGCCCCTCACCCTCTCCTCATACCCCCATGCCCTCCTGCCCGCCCTTAGCCTCATCATCTCCCTCTTTAGCTCTTCCCTAACCATGTACCCCGGCGTGCACGCGTCTAAGCCCATCACCCACCTCAAAAAACGCTCGTGCAGTCTTTCGACTCTTTCCCTCTCCTTCCACCCCCAAATCTCCGCCCCGTACCCAGCCACCGTCCACACCAAGGTGTCGTACAACCAGACCCTCCTCCTCCAGTTGCTCCCGAAGAACCTTTTCCCCATACCCCATACCTCCCGCATTGCCCCCGCTGCCTTCCTTCCCCTCTCTCTCACCTGCGCCTCTTGCTTCCCGTTCTTCTGTAGCCTATACCCCAGGGGCGGATGATAGGCATCAGGTGTAATTAAAGCGTCAACGACGCGGTCCACAGTAACACTCGAGTTACTAACAAAAATAAGATCGAGCATACCATCGTAAACATTAAACACCGTATTCGCTTGAATCAAGTTGCAGTAGCCAACGCATCCAAGGAGGAGATCAACCGCCGCCGATTCGCTCATTGACATTCCTGGCTTCCTAAAGCATGACTGACCCGAATCACTGTACCAGACAGCATGCGGGAGGTTATAATCACCATAAAGCAAAAATACGTCGTCGCATTACTTAAGATATAACTCCGTGATACTATCTACGTGTTTCCCATAGAGGGTAGTCCGGGACGCTGGCGGCAAATAAATAGCCCCTAATAATAAGTTCTTATTATTATGGAGGTGAACTCTAACAAATAGTTGTTCGATATCCGCACAGCAGGCATTAATAGGACTTGATGGTAACGATTTTTTGAGCGCGATAAGGACTCCGCCTCCTCTAGCGGAACAGCTAGTACTAAGGGTTCTATCACATCTGTACACTGCATAATCACCTAAGCCTAGCTCTACAGAAGAGATAGCAGAATTAAGCCAGGTCTCAACTAGAATAATTATGTCGTATGAAACAGCTGATGAGAGAATCGAGTTCGTTAAAGAGTCAAGTTTAGTGCGAAGACCACGGACATTTTGGAAGTACACTAAAGGGCGCTGAATCAGTTTTTCTGCGTGTATTCACGACTACGATTCCCCGGCACTATCTTCGGCCCGCTTCTAATGTACCTAATGGTCATGTGGGTCTCTCCACGTTCATGGAGGTCCCGCAACGTTCCCCTGAGCTGCGCAAGGGTCCCGCATTGGACCATGGTTTTGTCGTCCGATATCTTGAAAGGTCCTTTGTACAGGTGCTTGTTTTGGAGGATCCTCCTCACCTCAGCTGCAGAGTCGAGGCGAACGCATAAGGGTCTACAGGATGATGAGCCTGATTTGCCAAGACGACGCGCGGCCAACTCCTGGGTACCAAGGGGGCAGATTGTTGTAAGTGCCGCCCGTACACGATCTACATCGGCCGCCCTTGCACGCTCCACCGTGGTTTCTTGCGGCTCAGGAACACCAAATATTATGAGATTCTTGGCACGCGCCTCCCTGTCCTTTAATTCAGCCACGATGTCGTCCATGGCTGGAGAGCCCGGCTGCCCTGAAGAATTGGCGGAAGTTTCCTCGAGGATCCTGTCGCGCTCGAACAGCGCGCTCATCTCTGTCTTCATCTCCGTCCTCAAGTCCGCTATTTCCATTCTAACGCCGGCGAGTATTTCATCTCGGAAAACGGGGAGCTCCTTGTGAATCAGTTCCAACACAAGCTGCCTAATTTCGTCGGCCGTAGGTAATGCCGCGAGAGGCTGCAATGTGGCAGTTGGTATTGCCGCGAGTGATTGAACCGGTGAAGCTTGGCCAATGGTAGTCTGAGACCTATTAGATTTCGACCGACAATTCAAAAGCTGGCCATCAAACCACGGATGACCCGTACGGCCCAGACAAGTGGGTCCTGGGTGGCTAACTGCTCCACAACCATGGCAAGTGACCGGGTTAGCTACCGCGGCACCACACCCCTTGCACTTCTTTGAACTCATCACTGCAGAATCACTCAAATGATGGGCCGGAACACCGCTTGGAGATCGAGATCGACGATCAACTAGAGCAAATACGATAGACAGGACCCAACACAGTAGCTCGGCACCTAACAGTTAGACTATCTGCCCAGAACACGGACACAAGAGCCATCAAAAATCCCAGAAAAGATGCGAAAACGGCAAGAGGCAACGGTCGTGCGGAATAGACATAGACGGACACGTGCTAACGTTCGCGCAATCAAAACAATCAACTTGTCAACTCGACGGCTTAGCGCAGACTGAACCCAGAAGTTCCCATCCCTCGGCGTTTCTGGAGTGATTCTGGTGTGTAGTTAGGCTATGTCGATTCTGGATCAGCGGCGAGGGGGTGAGGCAGGGCGTACCGAGTTCATAGGTAAGGTGGGTGACGTCACAAGGGAGGGGGATTTCAAAATGGCGTCGATCGAGTTCGTTGGTGAGGGGGGTGACGTCACAGAGGAGGGGGATTTCAAAATGGCGTAGATCGAGTTCGTGGGTGAGGGGGGTGACGTCACAGGGGAGGGGGAGGATGTTCAAATTTTCAAAATGGCGTCGCGCACATTTCGTATTGGCGCTACCTATTGGATGTTTAAGGTACTTTGGGCCCGCGTCGGTATTTGGGCCCGCGTTGGGTAATATTTCATATTTTTCATGCATTTCGTATTGGCGCCATCTGTTGGATGTTTATGGTACTTTGGGCGCGCGTCGCCGCCGCGCAATCTCCGTACGGGTGCGGGGATCGGTGCGCAGGCGCGACCGCGACCGATTCGTGAAAATTCGAATCGCGTCTTCAATGATGATTTCTGAGAAAGAGAGCGAACCAGGATTTCTGAGAAAAGATAAGGAATCATGGCGCGCGACAGGATTGAACGCGTTTTGTGGCACCTACGTGCACGCGCTTCCTGCCGTGTGTTTATATTCGAATCGTGGGACCGATATAGCGCACGTGCAATGCTTTAAACATAGAGCGATAATCATTGTAAATCTATCATCGCGATAGCCCATGGAATAAACATTTTTGGCGCCTACGTGCATGAATCGTGGGATCGGGACAGCGCGCGTGCAATGATGTATACATCTAGCTTTGATTTATTAAAAATTGAATAAACACTACATTGTATTCGATGCTGATTTCTGAGAAATCGTAGAGCGAACCGCGCCTTGCCGTGTGTTTATATCTGAGCATTGACTTTTCCCAAGACTATGTCTCTCAGAGTACTAATTATTCGACATTGCATTCGCGCGAGCAACCGTCATAAACATAGAGCGATAATTATTCGGGTTAGAGTTCCGAGTATTTTCACGATCGAGGAGGCTGTAAGCCAAACGTATTTGATTTGAATTTACCGCATATTGTCCGAGAAATAGTACTTATCGCGCCATCTCCCGAGATCGAGTTAACTCAGGCGTGGTGACGCATTGTTCTATCCCCCCCCCCCCCCTTGTTCATGTGGAGCATCGATCCTGTCTCTCTTCCATCGATCACCGATGGGAGAGAGCACGCGGATACGAGGAAATCGACAGAGATTTCCTCGATCTACTTGTCGACGAGCCGTCCACCAGGTAACACGCTTCAAAACGCTTTCGCTTGCTACAGCTTCGCTTAAATTGCTTCGCTTATTATGGGATTCGAGCCGAATCCACGTGCTTTGCTGCCGCTTAAGTAGAAATTGCCTACAGCGTAGGAATTAGTACTGTTAAGTGAATTAGAGCTGCAATTTAAACATTATAAACGTGCATAACGGACCTTTATTGTATAAAGTGTAAATATTGTAAATTTAACATAGGCGTTACCATTAAATTCTTTTAAACTAAATCTAAAACAGTTCGCGAGTGTCCCATCCTGCGACGTGCGTTGTTCCGAACTTTTTGCTAACTCATGTTCTCGAACTCTTGTGCGGTATACATACACGCCTTGATATACTTTCACACACATTGACGGGTACGTGTGTGCGAATCAGTATAAAGCGACGTGGGTCAGTATAGTAGGCACCATTACACCACGTACGCTCGAGTGCTAACAAGTATCGCTCGCGCTATTTTTTCCGCCGAAGAGAATCATACATAGTGAATATCAAAATGTACAAACGCGGCTTAAACGATTCATCCTGCCCACCCGGCAACGATGGTGGTTTTCCAAATAAACGTCAACAACAGCAACAACATCAACAGTCTAATATGAGGTACGTACTCGTTATTATACACTTTTCACTTACTTCTTTCACTGTGAACGTTAACGAACAATGCGTTAATTTCGTGTACATGTTTCTTACAGTTCTGGATTCGCAACGACAAAAACGTTGAAAGCACCAAAACCATTAGTCGTACGTCCTGGGCCGTGATTACCCATTGACCGCAACAGCTTATAAACGTCTAACTATTGGAATACGCATTGGCATGGATTCGTGCCACGTCGAGATCACCATAGCCGACAATAAAGGCAGCGAGTTGAGCTTTTCAATGTCGACGTGGAAGTTCCTGCTGCAAAATGAGGCGCAGCAACGCAACGTCGTCCCAAACTCACATCATAATTGATCATTTACGACTAGACTTCACGCGTATGCATGATGATCAACTTATTAAAATCAGCGATAATCGCGTTGTCATATATATGATCGAAGCCACGATGCGAAAACTATTCGCGTACAAACATTGCATTGAACATATGTTTACCTGGCTAACTGAAAATATGTACTCTGTAAGCAGTAAATATGCCACCTTCGTAGAAGTTCTACGTGCCGCTTCCGTACCAACGGATTATGTGAAATTAATTTCCGAAAGCGAGCACTTCGAAAAAGCATTCATTGATCGATTGTGAATTGTTAGCATTAGGATTACAGTCCATGCTGCGTGATGTAAACCACGTACCACGATAGTACGTGCATTGTTTCAACTCTTGCCGGATGAGGCGGTGTGGATCGCCACTGGTAACGGCCAGGGAAGGGATGCACTCCAACAGAAGACTTCACGGTGGTGGAAACGGCACGTTTATTTGGCCGAACGTGGGCGTCGTTACAAAACGGTCGAACACTCCACACAAATGACGAACACTCACACAACAAGACTTGACAAAACACGACGGACACTCAACGGAAATTATGTACAGGGCTATGTACAATAAGCGCAGGGCGCGAATGGCTCGAAGGGCCGCTTTCCGGAGATTCAAATCCGTGGGTCGCTGGGCGACAAAGAGCAAGATCGTGAAAGTCGTACGTGCGAGAGCGTGTTGTTGTCGTCAGAGGTGTTCGCAGAACTAACGGCCGGATTCTCGGAAGCGCGCAACGCTCAAATCCGGCAAAAACGCGTGACGTATGCCAACCGTCTTACCGGACGGTGTGTCATCGTGTTTTCACGCTCTCGCACGCACGTTTAAATCCGCGCGACAGCTGATCGGCTGATTTCGGCTGCAACATGCATATATATTTTTAATAATAAATGTACAACAATTTTTAATTAAATATATTTTTTTTTTATTTGAATACAGCATATGTTTATTAATGGACATCCATGCATATTTAAATTATAAAGTCTATATTCGCGTAAAAATAACGTTCGTATGGGAGGGATATTCTTGCTCGTGGGTAGAGAAAGCTGTCGCCGCTGTCGTTGCTCTCATCGTCGCCGCCGCCGTTATGTTCATCGCTATAGAAAACAAAAAATAATAATTCTTACATAGGTATTCGTTTTTCTGCATATAACGCGTAAAGTAGATATAACGTGTGTAGGACTTACATTAGGTGACGCTACGTATATAATTCCATATTTTCTCGACGAGCTCCAGCGCGCAAACACCACCATTGTTGTGAAATGCACATCGAATGGCATTCGTTGAAGACATAGATTTCAGATTAGGAACGTAAGGCATGATTCCGCAAAAATCATCGTCAACGTCGTAGCCACCGTCGTCTTCGACAGTTCGAGCGTTGTTGTTGTTGTTGTTGTTGCTGTTGTTGTTGATCTTTCGCACCGTCAGTTCGTACAAATCGCATACATACTTAACGATTATGTCAGGTAGTAGTTGCAGCATCCACGTTTTCTTTTCCGCACCTTTCACGATGACGAAGTCAATGTTCGCGAGTGCGCTGGTGAGGAGCCCCGGAAGTTTGGAGTATGGAACGTAGCCGTCAGACCAGCGAAGCCCGTGAATTATGCTTCGCGAGCCAGGATGCTTGACATTTCTCGAACGAATTCAGATGTTCTCAGATGTATGGTGGTTCGAAGATCCAATGGCTAATCGTCGTCGTAGTCGTTTTATCGTTGTTACTGTTTGCCCGAATCGCGATCTCTTTGGCGACGAACTCGCGTTCGGTATTGAAACCTTCCAGATCGACAATGGCGAACATTATTATTCAATTAGGTGGCCCCGTCGACGTCGGTGTCAGAACAGTAACTGAGGACTTCGACATCGACGTTTTCACAGTAGCAGTATCCGTAGTAGTAGTAATCGTTCACGTACACACAGTATATTAGTTTGCGTACCACGTTGGTTGAAGGGCTGTATTCGACTATAAGATCGTGCGAAACCGGGACAGTCACGATGAACGGGACGCAAGACTTTTTAAGACACCATTGAAATCCCACTCATTTAGTTCGTTTTCTCAATGCCTAAAGAAAATACATTATGCAACTTAAAAATATATTATCTGAAGTATCACAATTCTCGTGTATAAGTTTAAATAATCCATTAAAAAGTTCTTCAATCTCAATACAATTCCTAGCCCATACAGATACCGGGGGCAGTCACGATGAGCAATTTCATTGTCGCAGATAGTTTTCTTCTCCGTGTGTGTGCGTGCGTGCGTGCGCGTGAGTGTGTGTGTGTGTGTGTGTGTGTTTTGTATTTGTATGCATGAACATATGTATATACGTTTCATTAACCTCACGTACGAAGTTTGTCACATAGGGTGGACCGGGGGCGATAGAAACACATTGAATATCGCAGAACATATGATAAGGGAGACCGAGGCAAATCGGCCACTTTTTTTTCGTGGATAAACGAAATTGGAATACCGGTAAACATTTGCGGGTTAGTTTCGGGTTAGTTCGGGTTAGTTTCAAAAAATTTGGTCGCGGGTTAGTTTTGAAAATATTCGGCCTGAAAAATTTTTGACGTAGGTTATACAAAATTTCCAGACCTACGCCAAGGTAAAAAATTTTTCAGGCCGAATATTTTCAAAACTAACCCGCGACCAAATTTTTTTAAACTAACCTGAACTAACCCGAAACTAACCCGCAAATGTTTACCGGTATTCCTCCTAATCCCACCAACAACAACAACAACAACAACAACAACACCACCAACAACACCAACAAGAGCGACAATAACAACAACAACATCGATTACCCAGTAGAAGTTAAAATAAAAACTCGTATTTGCTTTTGTAAACGTCTCTCTATGTGTCTACAGTACCAACGGAATTTGATAGCATTTGAGATTATGTTGTACTTTGTAGGAGGCAAAATACGTTTTCGGCAGTGTTAAAAAATTTTCGTGACTTGTGGAAAATTTGTCTTCATTCTGTAATATTGGTGTTCTGAAGTTTGAGGTAAGTATTTATTGATTAAAATAACGGTACCGATTACGATTCCGACGATAGTTTGCGAAACGGCGATTTTACACTATATTACAAATTCTCTGGAATGACTTTAGAAAAGAGGATTAATGAAAATTTGTTGTAGCATTTATGTACTATAGGGATTACTCTTTCAGATAGTATGCTTCACATAATTGAAAAATTAATTTTTTTTATTAAATTTATCAACGAAAAAAAAGTGGCCGATTTGCCTCGGTCTCCCTTATCATATGTTCTGCGATATTCAATGTGTTTCTATCGCCCCCGGTCCACCCTATGTGACAAACTTCGTACGTGAGGTTAATGAAACGTATATACATATGTTCATGCATACAAATACAAAACACACACACACACACACACACTCACGCGCACGCACACACGCACACACACGGAGAAGAAAACTATCTGCGACAATGAAATTGCTCATCGTGACTGCCCCCGGTATCTGTATGGGCTAGGAATTGTATTGAGATTGAAGAACTTTTTAATGGATTATTTAAACTTATACACGAGAATTGTGATACTTCAGATAATATATTTTTAAGTTGCATAATGTATTTTCTTTAGGCATTGAGAAAACGAACTAAATGAGTGGGATTTCAATGGTGTCTTAAAAAGTCTTGCGTCCCGTTCATCGTGACTGTCCCGGTTTCGCACGATCTTATAGTCGAATACAGCCCTTCAACCAACGTGGTACGCAAACTAATATACTGTGTGTACGTGAACGATTACTACTACTACGGATACTGCTACTGTGAAAACGTCGATGTCGAAGTCCTCAGTTACTGTTCTGACACCGACGTCGACGGGGCCACCTAATTGAATAATAATGTTCGCCATTGTCGATCTGGAAGGTTTCAATACCGAACGCGAGTTCGTCGCCAAAGAGATCGCGATTCGGGCAAACAGTAACAACGATAAAACGACAGCGGCGACTGCTTTCTCTACCCACGAGCAAGAATATCCCTCCCATACGAACGTTATTTTTACGCAAATACTGATTCTACAATTTAAGTACGCATGCATGGATGTACATTAATAAACACACACTGTTTTGAAAAATATATATACATTTATTTAAAATTGTTGCACATTTATTATTAAACAAATATATGCACGTACTATAGTGGTACGTGGTATACATCATGCATCATGGATTGTAATCCTGACGCTAACAATTCACAATCGATCAATGAATGCTGTTCGAAGTGCTCGTTTTCGGAAATTAATTTGACATAACTCGTTGGTACGGAAGCGGTACGTAGAACTTCTACGAAGGTGGCATATTTACTACTTACAGAGTACATATTTTCAGTTAGCCAGGTAAACATATGTTCAATGCAATGTTTCTACGCGAATAGTTTACGCATCGTGGCTTCAGTCAGATATATGACAACGCGATTATCGATGATTTTAATAAGTTGATTATCCTGCATACGCGTGAAGTCTAGTCGTAAATGATCAATTACGATGTGAGTTTGGGGCGATGTTGCGTTGCTGCGTAATCGTTGGAGTATGTCCGCCTCGTTTTGTAGCAGGAGCTTCCACGTTGACATTGAAAAGCGTAACTCGCTGCCTTTATTGCTGCGGTCAACGGGTAATCACGCCCCAGGATCTGTACTATTGATGGTTTTGGCGTTTTCGCTGTATTTGGCGTTACGGATCTAGAATTGTAAGAAACGTATACACGGAATTAATACTTTGTTCGTTTGCGTTAACAGTGTAAGAAGTACGCGAATGCAGTAAGTGAAAAGTGTATAGTAACGCGTACGTACCTCATATTGGACTGTTCATGATGTTGCTGTTGTTGATGTTTATTGAGAAAACCACCATCGATGGCGGGCGAGCAGGATGAATCGTTAAAGCTACGTTTGTACATTTTGATCTGCACTATACAATTATACTGAACGACGGAGAAACTGACGCGAACAATACTTGTTAGGACTCGAGCGTACGTGGCGTAATGAAGTCCGCAGGACTAACCAACGTTGCTTTTCTGCCGATTCACGTACACGTACACGCCAATGTGTGTGAATGTATATTGCAGCAGTGTGGTGATGATCATCCAATCTCTCTCTCTCTCTCTCTCTCTCTCTCGCGCTCTTTCTCTCTCGCTCTTTCTCTCATGCACCTCAATCGAGTAACGTAAAGTCACACTTCTTCAAAGCAGTTCTCAAATGCTACTGCAGTGGTCAAGACATACGTTACTACGAATAATGTTTTAAGAATTTATCGCATCTAAGTCTATTGCATCAAAGTCGATTGCATCTAAGTCGAGTGTTTTAAGTGAAATTGCTTTCAAGTAGATCGCTTTTGAAGGAGACAGCTTTTGAACGATATCGTCAGTCGTTCAACTCACGGGAAATACAATCGAATAATACCGTAAGTTTCCATTATCATATTTTACTGAATTGTTGTGTTAGTAACTTTGAGAATTATAAGAAAAATGGGTTACAGATTATGTCATTGCCCGTGAATTTGCCACCTATACACGCCTCCAACCCCAAAATATATGTTGCATGTCGGAATGTTGCGGTTCAAACCGAAGAAATTCGAGGTGAAGAACTTCATGAGGCGGAAGTTGTTCACGATGAAGACATCTTTTTAAAAGTGTTTTACAATGCTGTTGGCGTATACAACGAGCCGCCGGTTGGCCGATACGGGGACGAGCAATATTGGCTAAATAGGCATGCGCGGCGAAAAACATTCTTTTTAGATGTTAGTGATGATTACGATGATGATTACTATCGTAATATATATCAACCGAAGAGTTTGATGGATCCAAAAAGTGTCGTTTGGCGGAAATGTATCAATGCGGAACTGATTGACTTTGACGCTGTTTTTGCGAATGCAGTATCGGGCCTTCACGCTCGCGATATTGCAGTTCAGACTGTCCCCGAGCAAGTTGGCGATGATTCATTTTATACCGATGAGGATTTATTTAGTGAAATCGCCAACAATACCATTATTACCGACGACGATAGTGCCCTATTTGCTGACGATGTTGTCGAGTGGGATAATTGCGTTCAATAAATTACTAAATCTTAAAAATCTTAATATTAATATGTCAGAATTACTCACCGATCTTCCACGTTCTCTGTGATATCATATATCAAGTGTTTGCATGTATCACGATTATGAGTGAGATAAGGGTGTGTGAAAGAGCGTGAAAACATTTTCGTCGGCGGATGTTTATACGAGCGCGACGTTACATTCTTTCGTGGCGATCACGAGGCGGTTGCGCTATTTAGATTAATCGATCTCGAATAGTTATCGCGATAGCGCGTCGAATTACATTTCGTCAGCGGATGTTTATATGAGAGTTACGTTGCATTCTTTCATGAGACGGTTGCGCTATTTAGTGGAAGTATATCGCGCCAGTGATGGAGATGGTCAAGGCGTGTATGTATACCACACAAGGGTTAGAGAATACGCGGTAAATTCAAATCAAATACGTTTGATTTACAGCCTCCTCGATCGTGAAAATTCTCGGAACTCTACCCCGAATAATTATCTCTCTATGTTTATGACGGTTGCTTACGCGAATGCAACGTCGAATAATTATTGCGCTATGTTTGCGTATGTTTTCGTATGTTTGATCATGGAACGGCCACGAAGCCCCTCGAGAAGGGTACTTAAGACGTCGCCCTGTTCTCGATCGTGAAAATACTCGGAACTCCACCCGAAAAATTATCGCGTGAACGCAACGCCTAATTTATTGCATCAGGGACATTGCGTTTCCTCGAGGGTACTTCATAGAGGCTAAAACGCGTTACATCCTGCTCGGATATAAACACACGGCATGGCACGGTGCAATGTTTATTCCATGGGCTATCGCGATGTTTGATGTACAATAATTATCGCTCTATGCTTACATCATTGCACGTGAGCTGTATCGGTCCCAGGATTCGAATATAAACACACGGCAGGAAGCGCGTGCACGTAAGTGCCAAAAACGCGTTCAATCCTGTCGCGCGCCATGATTCCTTATCTTTTCTCAGAAATCCTGGTTCGCCCTCTTTCTCAGAAATCATCATCGAAGACGCAAGTTGAATTTTCACGAATCGGTTGCGGTCGCGCCTGCGCACCGATCCCCGCACGCGTACGGAGATTGCGCGGCGGCGACGCGCGCCCAAAGTACCTTAAACATCCTCCAGATGGCGCCAATACGAAATGCATGAAAAATATGAAAAATTACCCAACGCGGGCCCAAATATCGACGCGGGCCCAAAGTACCTTAAACATCCAGTAGGTGACGCCAATACGAAATGCGCGCGACGCCATTTTGAAAATTTGAAAATCCTCCCCCTCCCCTGTGACATCACCCCCTCGACATGCGCGCGAGACGCCATTTTGAAAATTTGAAAATCCCCCCTCCCCTGTGACGTCACCCCCTCACCAACGAACTCGATCGACGCCATCTTGAAATCCCCCTCACCTACGAACTCGGTACCCCCTCCCCGCCTCACCCCCGCACCCATCTCGCGGAAAAGCGCGGTACCCCCCGCCCCGCCTCACCCCCTCGCCTACACTTGGTCCAGAATCGGCATAGACTAACTACTTTCCCCATCAACCAATTTCAGTATTTTATTATTTAGTACGAGCACATCATCATTATGGCAGGGTAATATAATTATGTCGGATAAATCAGTTTTCGGGGAAATGGGTTTGTTGTAAATATCACGAACGATGTCTATTGACCGCCAGGATTCTTCAATCTCCAAAAATTCAATAATGCCGTTGCCGATATCTAATAACCAGTTTGCGTGTTCCACATCAGAAGATCTCACATTTTTTGATAACTTTAATTGGGTACATTTCGACCATGTTGAGGGTGATTTTAAAGGTGATCTTATAATTTGTGATGGTGGGGCATATTTTATTACCGGTAAAACTTGACGAAAATCTTCACCGAAGGTTACAAATTTACCACCAAAGGACCTGCTATCATTACAAAGATCTTGAAGTAATTCATCAACCATCTCTACTGTCCTACTTGGAATCATTGAAGCCTCGTCCCAAATAATTACGTCTGTTTCATATAACTGAATTTTATCCTTCGCATTTTTGATATAGTATTTTGAATACGTATCTATTTCTATTGGCAATTTAAATATACGGTGCTAAGTTGTTCCTCCAGGTAGCAATATCGAGGCAATTCCTGTCCACGCAACAGTGATAATTTTGTTGTTGTTTGCACGCAAAAAATGTATCAAACAGTTATACAGATACGTTTTACCAGTTCCCCCCGGTCCATCCAGGTGGTATATTTTTTCCTCACTGTTTGTCAGAACTGAGGACATCTGTTTATCCAATATAAGTAACTATATTATAATCTATATTACAGTTTTCTTTCATTTCAACAGCTTGTTTTAATTCATCGTCCATTCTTCTTTTACGTTCATCATCTGTCTCCACCAATTGCAAATCTACATCAGGCTCCGGGAGATTAAAATGTTTGCATGTAAAGTTTTCAGCTTCCAAAATGGACGAAATATGTTGGAAGGCTCGATATTCAATGTTATCGTTAAATCCCTCACAGAAATGGTTTCTGTATTTTTCCCAAATCTGTAAGGCGATGACTGGTTGTTCACCTGTGAGGTACGTGCAGTAAAATAAACGTAGTTGACGGGGCATCATGACCGCAACCGCCTCATCAAATATTTCGTATAGAATAGCCTGCGTGTGCAATAAATTTCTCGCAATTGCAACGTCTTTGAAAGTATCATACGGTTTTCCTTCATAAACTTTCAGATCATTATAACATGTCACACCTGTAACAAAGTTCATTAACAATTTTAGATGAAATCTTTCAGAATCTTTTCGGCTAACAGAACAGACCCTTCCAATAACAGCTTCTTTTCTTTTACGTTTAATCCACGTTTTCTTAGCATCCAAACGATAGTGTTCTGGTATATTTCTGTAAAGGATATTTCTGGCAGCTGGATCTATTTTATTCAATTCAAAATAAGCCGTCAAAGCTGTGTCATTTTTTCAGAGAGCTGTTTGCTCGTCTCCTTCTTTGTACAGTACATTATGTTGGAGATGCAAATGAACAGGCAACCTATAAATTGTGTGTGAACTACCAGTGTTCGCAAAAGAGGCCTAGTACTGACACCTATTGGCACCTCATGCTAACTAGGTAGGCGGCCAACGGCCTGCTCACTCAGATGGAGCTCGAAAAGCGTCCCCTCCCTCGACTCGCGATCCATGGAGGGGGGAGGTCGCGATTCCTAGAAATCGACCGTGATTTCTGGGAATCGCTCTCTCTGTTCCTGGAAGCCTAGTCAGCTGGTAATTATCTTCTCGCTTACGCACCTTACTTCCGCTTAAATTTCGAACCTGCCTCGAAATACTTTTGCTGTGCGACTTTGCTTCGCTCGCTTACTCAGACATTGCTTCTGCTAATTATTAAATTGTTGCATGGGATTGTAATTAATGTACTTGATGTGTGTGTGAAATTGACTATTATTTTATTGTGCTTGACCTTGTGAGACTTTCAATTTGTAGGAGCCGGAAAAAAGGGAAGTCGCCTCAACGGGACTCGAACCCGCGATCTCTAAAACCGTAGCGCACTGGCCAGCCGCCTTAGCCACCTCGGCTACCGCCGACTCCCCCAAGTCCCTTAGTCCCGAACTCCTATTCATTCGACGCCACCTATGGGCCCACTCTGGCACCACAGTCGTCTCCAAGCGCCCAACGCCTACAAATTATAACTGTAAATTACATTTAAAACTATTAAATTATAGCTAAAACAATAAAATTTTAAACAAATAAACCGCTAAACAAATAAACAGCTTTCTTGCACCGATCCTTTAAACATTGGAACAACCAGATAGTGGGATTTCCAATAATCTCCAAGCAGCCTCTGTAGGTCTAACATATCTGCTCTCCACAAATTATGTAATTTCATCATGAATCTCCTCCTCCAATAATTCATTAGTGTCACCTTTTTTTATGAATTCGACGCTAGTTCTATCGTGTCCTTTGTGAATATACTTTGTAGCCAAAACTGAGGTACAATATTCCACATTAATATGACAATTGTATTTCATTAAAAGGTAGGAATTATAAGGAACCACCATTGAATTGTCCACTGCTACTAACTGTCCATTCACTTTAGCGTTATAATGATTTGCTACTATTTTGTTATCTCGACGTCTATAATGTGAGTATTTCTTCTCATTCATTTCTGTTTGGTCTATAAAGCGTTTTGGGAATTTTTTGGAGCATTCGCCGTTTTCATTCGAACACGGGGATTCACTCGTGTGCGGTCCGTGTAACATGTGTTTAATCACTTTTATTTTCAAAGGGCCCTCCTCTGGTATTTCGGCCGATATGCATTTGTCAATCTGTCCTGGAGTTTTTAGTTTCTCATCGTGTTTTATTGTAAACAGCATATGTGCATGAGGCAAACCACGTTTTTGGAATTCTATTGTATACACGTATGCAATTATAATGCCAAATAAATGTCCGTTTAATATTTCTTTCAGTAAGGCTTTAAATTTCAAATGAAATATTCTTACAATAAGTAGAGATGTGGCATACGGTTCCAGTTTACGGTACCTAAAATTGGTCAATGCTCTCTTTATTTCTGGCCAATTGGGATAGCAGGTCATTGTTATAAACAGATCTGGTCTTCCATGTTTTCTGACTATAGCCATTGCATCTTGATATAGTTGTTGCATATGTCGTGGACTTCCTATAAACATAGAAGGTAACACGAATATATTCCCTAATCTTGCGTGGTTCTGAAAGTTCTCCGGATTATTTAATGCACTCCTTGATACGTGATCCATTAATCCTTGATAACACTCGATTCTCAGTTTGTTTTGGTTGTGTTGAAAGAAATTTAGACGTTGATTTTCTATTCGAATGTATGCATAAATCACGTATTGCTGATGTAACCTCCCGCCATAATAAATAGGATTGAACTGATCTAAGTTTCTGTACATCAAACCGTAGGCATAGTACTGCAACACTGATATCTGTTTTGTTGTACCTTCTCCTGTCTGCTTTATACACGGGGTCCAACCCAAATCACCGCTCGGAAATAATAGTGGAAAAATCATGGGATCTATATGTTTTGATAGTTTTGGTAGCCTTACACCTTCATTACTCGATTTAGGATAAACGCATGAATCAAAGTCTGGAACGATTCCGTCTTTTGAAACAATAATCGCTGCACATTCGGACGTTACGGGTTTGTTATATACTCGTTTGTGGGGCCCTCTTATAAAGTATAAAGAATATTCATCCTGGGTTTCCTCAACTACTTTTTTAAATTTTCTTTATTTTTCAACGTATGGATTATGCTTCTCTAATATTTTGGTTATTTCATCAATGTAACGGTGTAATTCAGTATCCTTTCCAAAATTTGTCCTATAATTCAAAGCAACATCAGGTTCGTACATATAAATCTGACTACAATACGATTTATTAGTAGACCCATAAAGAGATGTTGGAGCAATATGATGAACCTGTTGCTGTACTTTCAGAACCGGAAGACGTTTATCTGTCGTTATATCTGCTTGAAATGTTGCAAAAGCAAACATCGAGTTAAACATTCGGATATCTTTTTCAAATGTTCTATCACAGAAAATTTGTAGTACACCATTTGGGAATGGAGATAAATCTGATAATCTAACTTTACCGTTATGACAGCAACTCTTTTTGCAAAATTTATTTTTCCAAAAAATTGCGTTACAATGCCGGCATTTTTCATTCATTTCTCTGACATCGTGGACTGTTACTTAATCAACGTTAATTGCCCCACCTGAAGACTCTCTTGGCTGTTCCCTTAATTCTTTCATACGTGCAGTAGATGTTATTATTATTATTATTATTATTAATATACGGGAAAACCCATAGTATACAAATTACTATACAATGAAATTTACAGAGTCTGAACACTAATATTTAAACAGTAATGTTCAAGAAAAGAGGCATTCTTGCGCCATCTCACAGATACGTCAACAATTAGGCAATTAGTAGCTCAGCCCGCTGACTCATGTGGAGCAGCGATCAGCACCCCTTCCATTAATCGTGAGTCGTGAGTGATCGGGAAGCTTCTTCCTTCCAGGAAATTGACCGCGGTTTCCTGGATCTCTCTCTCTGTTCGCGACTTCGCTACGCTATACACGCTTTGTCTCACGCTATATGCTTTGCTCTCTCGCCCTTACTACCTGCTTTGTAAAGGACGTTAGTGTTTTCGTGCTTGCCGCGCTTGCTTGCGTCAAACCGCTTTATTAAATAATTGTTAACGTGATTGTAAATAGTGTATCGTTTACTGTGACATTGTACATAAACTAAATATAAGTGTACTCGTGAACGTTTCTGTAAAGTCCTCGTGCCAAGAATAGATTAAGACTCCTCGTTGTGCTTTAATATCTCTCCTGCGGTTGTTTGCGCCGATCCTTCTAAAAGCATTCTAACAAGTAATGAGAGCGTTATGTGATAAATCGGTAAGCATATG
The DNA here is from genome assembly GCA_929108735.1 of Andrena dorsata. Taxonomy (NCBI): domain Eukaryota; kingdom Metazoa; phylum Arthropoda; class Insecta; order Hymenoptera; family Andrenidae; genus Andrena; species Andrena dorsata. Next base: position 4,608,487 of record OV815487.1, read on the forward strand.
AGGCACACTCAGGCTTCACAGGCAACATAGCTACTTTTGACACAAGGTATTAATTACTCTATATGCATAAGTAACGAGGCCCTTAGCGAAATTAGGGACCACCAGAAAAGGGTCAACGCCGCTGAAGATTTCGTTGGCAACGATCATCGCTCTATTAATAGGGTCCACTGCATAGTGGTAATATTTCGGAATACACGGCAAAAAGAGCGGCCTGGAACTCATATGCCTTGTCGGGGCGTTATAGGAAATCAAACCAAGAAGATCAGTGCAATCTATATAGCCATTGATAACCTTGAACAGAAAGATCATGTCTGCGATATGTCTACGACCCTCCAGAGTGACGATGTTGAACGTTCTCAATGCCGGTCGGTAATCGTGATCGTCCCTATCCATTGGGCTACCAAGAATACGCGATGCGAACCTTAAGAATTTGTGCTGCACCCTTTCAATTGAACTTTTATACTTCGCATGCTTTGGGCTCCAGATGACCGAGGCATATTCAACGTGGGGCCTAACAAGGGCTACATATAACAGCCTTAATGACTCCTTATTTTTAAAGTCCTTACAAAATCGAGAGATAAATCCCAAGGTCCGCATCGCCTTACCAGTACAATATGCATAGTGAGGTCTAAAGTCAAAGCACGGCGTTATACAGACACCAAGATCCATAACCTCAGAGAACTCATTCAGGGTGACATCGTTTAACTTATAAGGGTACTTCACGAAAAACCTACTACGCGTAGCCCTTAGTACCACACATTTTGCAATATTAAGCCTCATGTTATTCGTTGAACACCATTGCTCCAGCCTGTCCAGGTCACCTTGCATATCCATCGAATTCTCAACACAACGGATAACCCTAAAGATTTTCAGATCATCCGCGTACAACAGAAAGTTAGTATTAGAGAGTGTATCCATAAGGTCATTAATAAATAAATTAAACAACAGGGGTCCAAGATGCGAACCCTGAGGAACGCCCGAGGTAACACTTATTGAGGAAGAAAGAGAATTTGATACCATCACCATCTGCTCACGCCCCGATAGGTAACTGTGAACCCAGGATAAAAGGGGCCCACAAAAACCCCAACGCGATAATTTACGTAGCAGCACCGAATGGTCAACAGTATCAAAGGCTTTCTGGAAATCAGTGTAAACGGTGTCAACCTGCAGACCCTCATCAAGGGCCCGAGAAACGTAACTATGATACACGGCTAGGTTCGTTGCAGTTGACCGCTTCGGGACGAAGCCATGCTGTTCCACGCATAGGAAACTAGTGAGCTGCGAGGATAACAAATCGGTAACTATCTCCTCAAAAACTTTAGGGATCACAGAGAGTTTACTAATAGGCCGATAATTGCGAACGTCTGAACGATCCCCAACCTTAAATACCGGTGTTACAAGGCTTGCTTTTCAACCGGAGGGAAAGACACCGTTAGTTAAGGAGGCATTAAAAATATTCCAAAGGGGCCTCGATAGAATATAGCTACAATGCTTGAGGAGCAGAGGAGGTATGCCATCAGCCCCCGGGCCCTTATTGATGTCAAGGGCATTAAGTTTGGAGAAAATATCACCAATGGTGATAGAGAGTGACTCTAAATGCAAATTATTAAAAAAAGAGTGGAAAGTGCTCAAGGCTGGGGATTGTCCAGTCGGAGAAGCATAAATGGACCCAAAGTAGGTAGCAAACAGATTCGCAACCGCAGAGTGAGATGATGCAGAGGAACTCCCATATTGCATTTTACTAGGCAATCCATGATTACCACGCTTGGCATTTACAAAGTTCCAAAAACTTTTCACATTATGCCGTACATTACATTCAACGGTGTCAATATAAGCGCTATAATCCTTTTTCGTTAGAAACTTACAATGGGCACGGAGATTAGAGAAAGTCAAATAGTCACAACGAGAGTTGGAGATTTTATAAGCTTTATGTGCAATCTTTTTATCGTAAATAAGTTTCTTAAGTCGAGACGAAAACCAGCGTGGATAGGACAAGCGTTTAAGCACTTTAATCGGAACAAAGGCGTCGATTGTGGCATGAAGGTGCGTGTAAAGATTTTCAACGGCAGCCTCCGGGTGAATCCCACCAGTCATCAAATCCCAGTCTACGGCATTTAAGTAGTTTACCATTCCGCAATAATCACCATTTTTAAAGTCCTTATATGTAATCATATTATGGCTGTGGGTCGTAGATGAGAGTAAATATCGCAGACAGACTTTTAACGGCGGATGATACGGATCAGGAGAGATGATATAATCTGTTACGCTTTTTACAACTACATCGGTGTCACTAACAAAGATTAAATCCAACATAGTATCAAATGCGTTTACAATAGTGTTCACTTGAGCAAGATTACAAAGATTATAACCTTCCTGTAGAAGGTTAATGGAAGTTGACTCCTGGGAAGAAGTCCCGGGTTTTTGGAGCACAGTGTATAAGGACCACGAGACCAGTCTGCATGGGGGAGATTATAATCACCTAAAATGCAGAAGCCATCGTCACTATAAGACTGAAGAATCTCCGCAACACTCCCCACATGGTTGTCATAGAGCAGCGGCAGCGATGCCGGCGGGAGGTATAACGCACCAACTATTAGATAACCAGATTGCAAACGCACACGTACAAAGACCTGTTCGAGATCAGACCGATTAGGAATGATTTGAGAGCTGGTCAAGGTATTCCTTATTGCTACCAAAACCCCGCCACCCCTTGAGAAACAACTAGTGAGGGGAGATCTGTCTACGCGAAAAATATTAAAGTCGTCCAGGCCCAGCTCCGAAGACGAGATTGAAGCATTCAGCCAGGTTTCTATGAATACAATAATGTCATACCGAGTAGCAGAACACAAAATAGCAGATTTTAGATCGAAAAGTTTTGTTCTCAAACCCCGAACATTCTGATAATAAACTTCGGGATGAGTTATTAGTTTTTTGAGGCAGGGTCCCTGGTCCTCCTTATCGGCACGATGTTCGGCATTCCATGAATATATCGGATTGTCTTGGTAGTGTCCCCTCCGTCCTGAAGCTCCCATAATTTGGCTCTGAGACTTGTGAGTGTCTGACGTTGGATCCTAGTCTTATCATCTGTGATTTTGCACGACCCAGAGTACCGGAACTTGTTCTTCAATATAGACTTGACAGCTGCAGGAGACTTGAGTTCTACACAGAGTGGTCTGGAAGATGGCGTAGATGGTGAATCCTTCCGCTTGCCTAGCCTCCGAACCCTTATGTCAGTATAGTCCATCGGCAGGATCTGAGTTAAAATTTCGGCATTTGGGAGTTCCGGAAGACCGTGGACAATGACATTCCTCGCTCTAGCTTGTCTATCGTTCGTGTCTGCAATAATTTCCTCTATACCACCAGTAGTTGATGCCGATCGGTCACCCGTGGACAAAGAGTTCTCTTCAAGAATTCGAACTCGATTGGAGAGGTCACTCATGGTAGTTCGGATTTCACCTAGCTCTGCTCTAATGCTTGCAACCATCTCAGTATGAAATTCATTGAATTTCCTGTCCATCAGGGCGCTCATAGCTTCGCTGATTTCCCCGATCGTTGGATAGGAACGTGTTGACTTGGCCGACGGAGACTCCATGACGTCAACATCAGCTGTTCCAGTCAAACGACGGCCACAGTTTAAAAGTTTACCGTTGTCACAGAGGTGACCCGAGCGGGCAAGACACGTTGCACCAGCGTGGGATAAAATTCCACAATCAGCGCAGGACACAGGATTCACAACACTTGATCCACAGCCCTTGCATCTCTTAGCTGGAGGGGCCATGATATCACCAAGAAGTCACAATAACAAGAGTCTTAGACACCGCCACAAAGAACTGATGGAATTAGTAGCACTGCGAATTAGATTAAATCGTGGAATAACGACATAGAATGATGACACTGATACGGGCACTGGTGTAAAATATTTAACAGTCTAAGCTGCTTTATGGCTGGCTTTGTGGCTGGCTTTATGAATATCGAGGCTCTCTGTTCCTCCTGCAGTTGTTGTCGCTCCCTAATTTCCCTTTTACGTTTATCGGTTGTTTTAACTGGCTCTTTGGATAATGAGGTTCCCTGATCCTGTAGTAGTTGTTGTGGGTCACTAAATTCTCCACCAGATGCAACCGATTTCTTCCCCTGTTGAATCGGCACCGAACAACAGTCCTCATCGTTACTTAATTTTCTTGGTCGAGACAGTAATATTTTGTTCATATCTACAAATTCACAAGAGGAGTCTCAAATAACGAAAATTTATTGTAATTTATTCGTGAATTGTCATTGTCATTCCCGACTTGCACTGTTACATTCAGCAGATGTTTCCGTTGGCCCGTTAGACGACGAATTTCCCTGTTCCTCCGTGTGTAGGTGTCGTTTTCGTCCCAGAAATTCTCCGACACGTTGAGCAGTTATTTTCAAAGGAGTATGCGATACCGAGCCACTTTCTTCACTATCGGCTATTATTCCTTCTCGAAGTGGCATTAGTGCAGTAAAATCTACAAATTTGCAATGGGTGGATCTAAGATGGCTTCATCAAAGGAAATGTGTAAAGTTCATCGTCGTTCCCTGAATTATCTCATACGTTCTGTGGATATTGTTTACTGTTCGAATGACGACGCAAACTGTTCTGCATGCAAATTTCGTTGCCGTATCCTACTTTCTCCTTTTCGTTCAGCAGGAGTTTTCGCTCTCTTCTTAGAAGACGAATTTCCCCGTTCATCGTGTAGCTGTCCTTGCCGTTCCCGAACTTCTCCAGCATGCCGAGCGGATTTTTTCAAAGGAGTATCGGATACCGAGTCACTTTCTTCGTTACCACTTATTTTTCTTTTTCGAAGAATCATTAATACGGGCAAATCTACAAGCGTACAAAGGGAGCCTCTCAGATGGCTTTATCAAAGGAAATGTGTAAAGTCTATCGTCGTTCCCTAAATTTTCCCATACGTTCTGTAGTTGTTGTTTGCGGTTTTAATGGCGATGCAACCCGTTCCGCTCGCAAATCTCGAAGCCGTTTCCTACTTTCTCTTTTTCGTTCAGCTGGTGTTTTCGCTGTCTGCTTAGATAACGAGGTTCCCTGTTCTTCGTGTAGCTGTCGTTGTCGTTCCCGAAATTCTCTGACACGTTGAGCAGTTTTTTTTCAAAGACGTATGTGACACCGAGCTACTTTCTTCGTAATCAGTTATACCTACGTTCAAATCTATAAATGTGCCAAATGAGGCTCAATTACAATAAATCTTGGATAATTTAATCGCGAAATCCCCGACCTGGTAGGTCGGGCCCTCTTACGCATCAAAACCAATAAGGCCCCTGGGCTCGACAGAGTCCCGTCGGAGGTCGTGGCCTGCGTGGCCAAGGCCGATCCGGGGTGGTGCGTTGTAACCTTGCTCCGTGGAGGTTAACTAACGGCCGGGTGTTCCAGGTGACCGAGAGAGTGAGACAAGGTGAACTGGGTAGACTTGCTTTATTCCGTCGTTTATACAAAAGAGCCCGGCCAGGTCTGTGCTGGCTAACAGTGTCAAAGTGGCTTATCCTACGACTAAAACTAGCGGCGGGTCGCGTTTCGGCGGCGGAGGGGGGAGGAGTGGGGTTGGCCTCACAGGTGCCCTGGCTGTTGACTCCACCAAGAGCCCTGACCGGGAAGTCTTGCGTCCGTTCCCCCAGTGGGTATAACCCGCGGGAGATACGGAGACTATGGGATGTCCTCTGGGGCAGACGGAGTCTGACCCTAAGATTGACGGCGGATATCGGCCTTCGTCTAGAGATCGGCGAACTCGCGTTTCTCTAGGAGCCATGGAGGTATGGAAGTCCAAAAATTCGCAGTGATACACCTTGTTTTCACAAGTGATCACCGGGAGAGTTCTGACCGTTTGCCTGTAACGCTCGTGGCAGACTCTGCCTGACGGGCCCGTCGCGCTGGCCTATATTGGGCATCGCGGCAACTTCGCCAGCGAGAACGCCGCTCGGCGCGTGGCCATCTCGCGGCCGCGCTCGGCAGCGGCGGGCTACGCCAGGCGCGCGTGGTGGGGGAAAGATTCGCGTCCCACCGTAACTAACTCGTTACATCTCCCCCTCCCTTCGGAGGACGCGAACTTCCCCCACCGCTGGTACGTCTTTATTTCGTCTTATAACTACTATTTACAATCTTACGTACTACCCATCACCATCCTTAAACCTAAATCGAACAAACTTACTAGCTACCCACCACCATGAACTTAAAAATAATCGGCCAGGCGGGCCGGCCTCACGCGGGGTCGAACCGGACCCGGAGCTGCTGCCTCCGGAGCATTTTGAAGTCCAGGTACCCCCGGGGGGTGGGTACCCGGAACTTCTGCCCCCCGCGGAGGGCGGGGATATCTATCCGCAGCTCCGGGAGGTTGGGGGTGAGACGCCACGGGGGTCCCGTGGGGGTCGGGCGGGGATGGCTGGTGTTGGCGTGTGGGGGGGCTGTGTTTGGCCCCTGGATGTCCATCGGGGCCGGGGTTAGGGGGGCTCTGAGGTCCTGGAGTGGCGGTGCAGGCTGGCTCGTCCCTGGCTGCGTCGGTGACGTCCGTGGCGGCCGCGGTGGAGGCGCCTGGTGGCCCGGCGGGTGCTGCGTCTGGGGCGGTGTCCGGGGTCGCTGCTGGATCGGCGTGGCCCTTGCTGGTCCTGGCGGTAGTGGTGCTTGTAGCAGTGCCTCCAGCAGCGACGTCCCGAACCTGGTCGTCTCCGGTGGGGTCACCCGGCGGTCCTCGATGATCCGCGGTTTCGGAGGTGCCGGCCGTGGTACCAGGGGTGGAGGCAGCCGGCTGGTTTCCACCGCCTCGAGAGTAGCCACAGCCCTGGCTGTGGCGGTGCTGACCCTTGGTGGCGGGCGCTGCTTCGGGGGTGGTCCTCTGGCGGCTGGAGGGGGCCCCTCGAAGTCGAGGCGTCGCTTGGCTGCCGGTGTCGCTCGGGTGGTGTCCGCTCCCGGCTTCTTTAACCGACACTCCACCGGCCGGTCCTGGGCTTGTCGACGGAGCGGTATTGCCGCTTGTCTCGCCGTATCGTGCGCGATCCGTTTGCGGTATGGCATCCTGCTGGTGCGAGCGCTGGCTTGCCTTTTCCTGCCTGCTTCCTTCCGTGGCCTTATCTATTGTCCCGTGATAATTTCGCCAGCGCGAATCCTGTAGTTCGGGGCTTATCACCGTGGCCCTCTGTTGACTACGTTCGGTGGTCGCGGTTGAGTGCACGAGTCCTGCTACGGTGAGGTCCTCGTCAGTGTCTACGCCGGTGTGAGACGTCCTCGTGCGGGGACCCGCGGCGGGGAAGTCCTCTTCCCCACCCTCACAGGGCTTGAGGTCCTGGAGGTGGGCTCTTTTGGTTTTCCGTCCGCACCGTAATACCACTAGATTCGGCCCGATGTACTCGCGTACTTGGTGCGGGCCGGAGAATTTGGGTGCCAGTTTCGCCGCGAAATTCTTCTCGGCGGAGGACAACGGATGTTCCCGTAGCATGACGGCGTCCCCGATGCGGGGCCGCCAATCCCGTCTCCGCAAATTATAAGCCTTCTTTTGCGTTTTTGTGGCTTGGGCTTGCGCGTGGCGGGCGAGGCGGATCGCTTCTTGTAGGCGATCCAACTCCCCGAATCGTGCCGCGTACTGCTCCGGGCCGTTTTCCTCCACGATGTCCGTCGTCGGCTGGTGGAGTGCCCCGGGGGTGGCCGGTTCCCTCACATAGTTAAGGAATGCCGGTGAATATCCCGTGGAGTCGTGGCGAGCGGAGTTGTATGCAAACCCTATTTCGGGCAGCCATTTGTCCCACTCCCGGTGGTTCCCGTTAACTACTTGCGCGATCATGGTTTTTATGACCCGGTTTACTCGTTCTACGGGATTGCATTGGGGAGTGTACGGGGGTGTTTTACGGTGTTCAATCCCGTACCCCCGGAGCATCTCGGTGAAATCTCGGCTTATAAACTGTTTCCCGTTGTCCGAGATGACGCGTCTAGGGCACCCGAAGCGGAGCACCACCCTTTCCCTGAAGGCTCTGGTAACGGCTGGGGGGGTGGCTCGTCTGAGTGGCTGTAGTTCGACCCACTTGCTGAACTTATCCTGCATCACGGCCAAAATCGTGATACCTTGATTTGATCGTGGCAGGGGTCCCACTAGATCGATAGCCACTACGTCCCAGGGGTTTGCTGCTGGCGTCGTCTGCATACCGCCCGCGGGAGCCTGTTAACTTACCTTGTGCTCTCGACACTTCTGGCACCGTTGGATGTACCGGCGTGCCTCGCGGACCATTCCTGGCCAAAAATATTTTTGTGTCAGTCGGTCGGCGGTCTTGCTGATACCCAAATGTCCCGCGGTGGGCGCGTCGTGTGTTTCCCGAAGTACTGTTTCCCGGAGAGGTTGAGGAACGCACGTCCTCCACTCTTCTTCGGACCGGGGCCCGTGGGTGTTGGAAATGTGGCGGTATAGGCGTCCCTTGATGATTCGGTATTCCGGGTACCGGTGTGGCTCCTTTTCGGTGGCGGCCTTCATTCGGTCGTACCACGCGCATCCGGACGGTGGGTCGAGACTGTCCACCTCCTCTGCCGGTGGGGAGGGGTCGCCTTCTGGCTGCCGGGAGAGGGCGTCCGCGACGACATTGGACTCTCCTCGGCGGTACTGGATGACGAAGTCATACTGCTGGAGTTCGAGGCCCCATCGGGCCAGGCGGCCGGAAGGGTTGTCCATCGACTGCAACCACTTGAGGGACTGGTGGTCGGGTAAGCACGGTGAATCGGTATCCCTCTAAATATGGCCGCATTTTCCGAATGCCCCATACCACCGCGAGGCATTCTTTCTCCGTCACGGAGTAATTTCGTTCCGCGGCGTTGAGCGTACGCCTTGCGTAGGCTATGACCCTCTCTTCTCCGTTCACTTCCTGCGTGAGTACGGCCCCGAGCCCCTCGTTGCTGGCGTCCGTCTGGAGAATGAAGGGCTGGTTAATATCTGGACATGTCAGGATAGGGGCGGCGGCTAGCTGCTGACGGAGGGCGTCAAACGCCGCTGCTTCTTCCGGGCCCCAGTTCCACTTCTGTTTCTTCTGCAGCAGTCGTGTGAGTGGGGCGGCTAAGTCGGCGAATCTGGGGATGTATCGTCGGTACCAGGATACCATCCCTAGGAACCTTTGGAGTTCCTTTATCGTGGTTGGTGGGGGTAACTGGGCGATGGCTCGTACCTTTTCGGGGTCGGTGGCCACGCCTTCGCTTGTTATTGTGTGCCCGAGGTACTGCAATTCGGTGCGGCAGAACTGGCATTTGTCCATGTTGAGTTTGAGTCCTGCCGCCCGTAGCCGCTGGAGGACCTCTCGCAGGTTCTCGAGGTGCTCTTCGAAGGTTGCTCCGAGTACGATGATGTCGTCCAAATATGCGAATGCACGGGGTTCCAATTCAGGTCCGATGACCTGGTCCAACAGGCGCTGGAAGGTGGCCGGGGCGGAGTGTAGTCCGAAGGGCATGACTTTAAATTGAAATAGTCCCCTCCCCGGTACCGTGAAAGCGGTGATTGGGCGGCTGTCGGACTCCAGGGGCACTTGCCAGTACCCGTTGGCCAGATCCAATGTGGAGATATACCGGGCGCCTCGCAATTTCTCTAGCGTGGCCTGAACTTGGGGCAAAGGGTACGCGTCCTTTTCCGTGACTTCGTTCACTCGGCGGAAGTCAATGCAGAACCGTTTTTTCCCATTCTTCTTTGTGACGATGACGACCGGCGAACTCCACGGACTGGAAGACGGCTCAATTATTCCCTCCGTGAGCATGCGAGTCACCTCCTCGTCTATAATTGCTTGCATTGCGGGGTTACGTGGCGTGTACCGATGTTTTATGGGTTCGGTCCCGGCCTTCAATCGGAGGCGATGATTCGCCATGTGGGTTAGCCCTGGTAATCGATCGAACTGTTGCAGTTCGCTGGTGAGAAATGCCCCGAGGCGGAGTGCTTGCTCCGGGGTGCATTCTTGGAGGCCGGGGGGAGGTTCAATGGTGGCGGCCTCATCCGTTGGGCTCCATAGCATGCCCCGCAGCTGTATTGTTAGGCCCAGAGCTTGGAGAGCGTCGATTCCCAGTATTACTTCCTGTGTCAGACTGGGGAGGACCCCACACGTAATAGCCAGGGCGCAATCTGCGACGACCATTCTTACTAGCATCTCGCCGTTGAGTGCCGCAGTGGCGCCGTTGGCGACTTGAACCCACCGACCGGTGTGGGTGATTTCGTCGCCGTTTTGTTTGCACCAGTCCGCTACCTCTCGATTAATATATGTCAGTGAGGCGCCCGTGTCTAGCAGGGCCCGGAACTCCCTGCCGTAAAAATTTACGGGCAGATGCGGGCGGCTATCGGTGGTTGGGGTTGCTGAGTCCGTTGGGGTGGTGGGGTCCGGTCGGGGCCTTGTCCGCCGGACCTGTTGTCGTTTCCCGTCGCCGGGGCGCAGTCGCATTCTCGGCTGAGCCGGCCTTCGGTGCCGCAGCGGCTGCAGAATCGCCGCCCTGGCCGGCGGCAGTCTCGGCGAAAGTGGCCTCGCTGGCCGCAATTCCAGCAGCACTGGTCCCGGTTGTATCGGCTACCTACCTCGGCTAGGCTAGGCGTCGGATTGTCCGGCTGGACTGGGGCGCGGTTGGGTTCCTCGGCGCACAGTGCTTCGTAGTCGGCGGCCAGACCGAGTAGTCCGGAGAGCGAACTGAAGTCCGCTCGCGTAATGTAGTGGCGGTACTCTGTCCGCAGATTGGAGTATAACCAATCCAGCTGGGTGGCGGCGGACATTTGGCCGTGGCGGCGCATCAGCGTCCGGAGGGCGGTGGCGAAATCCCGAGCCTTTTCGTCGGGGCGTTGGCGCCTCTGGTGGATGGCCATTTCTAATTCGTGTTGTCGTCGCCTCGGCAAGTAGGTTTGCCGGAAGGCTTCCAGAAATGCCTCCCAGGTGGGGAGATCTGCCTTTTCGTTCCGGAACCATTGCAGGGCCGAGCCTTTTAGGATCCCCGGGAGACAGCGTAGGATCTGTTCCGGCGTGACCTCGTAGCTGTCTCGTAGTTCCTCGAGTTGATCAAGGAAGTCCTCTGCTCCTTTCCCGCCATCATAATGGCCGCCCCACCGCCGTACTCGCTCCATTACGTGGTAGGTGTCGGTTTCCGGCGTTTGCTGGTGTTCGGGCGCCGGGGAGAAGCTTAGTAGGGGTACGGTCAACGATGTTCCCTCGTTGGCATTCGGGTCGATGCTGATGGTGACGTCCCCTCCGGTGCCACTCTGGTCCATGGTTCTGAGGTGGGCTACTACCCGAGCTCGTAGGGTGTCGAGATTCCCCGAAGGATCGATTCCCCGCAGTTTGGCCCACTCCGTGACTTTCGATAGCCCGTATACCCAGGTAACCTTGGTCATTCGCTCGGCAAAACTCTATAGAATGTCCCTGTTCGGGCGCCAAATGTAACCTTGCTCCGTGGAGGTTAACTAACGGACGAGTGTTCCGGGTGACCGAGAGAGTGAGACAAGGTGAACTGGGTAGACTTGCTTTATTCCGTCGTTTATACAAAAGAGCCCGGCCAGGTCTGTGCTGGCTAACAGTGTCAAAGCGGCTTATCCTACGACTAAAACTAGCGGCGGGTCGCGTTTCGGCGGCGGAGGGGGGAGGAGTGGGGTTGGCCTCACAGGTGCCCTGGCTGTTGACTCCACCAAGAGCCCTGACCGGGAAGTCTTGCGTCCGTTCCCCCAGTGGGTATAACCCGCGGGAGATACGGAGACTATGGGATGTCCTCTGGGGCAGACGGAGTCTGACCCTAAGATTGACGGCGGATATCGGCCTTCGTCTAGAGATCGGCGAACTCGCGTTTCTCTAGGAGCCGTGGAGGTATGGAAGTCCAAAAATTCGCAGTGATACACCTTGTTTTCACAAGTGATCACCGGGAGAGTTCTGACCGTTTGCCTGTAACGCTCGTGGCAGACTCTGCCTGACGGGCCCGTCGCGCTGGCCTATATTGGGCATCGCGGCAACTTCGCCAGCGAGAACGCCGCTCGGCGCGTGGCCATCTCGCGGCCGCGCTCGGCAGCGGCGGGCTACGCCAGGCGCGCGTGGTGGAGGAAAGATTCGCGTCCCACCGTAACTAACTCGTTACAGCGTGAGATGGTGATCAACACCCTGATAAGGGGAAGGATCCCGGCCTCTTGGAAGATGGCGCGAGTCATCCTGATTCCAAAGCCGGGAAAAGACCTTCTCTGCCCGAGGGCTTATAGGCCGATTTCCGTGCTCCCAGCCCTGTCAAAGGTTTGGGAGTACGTTGTCAAGGAGATCCTAGAAGCCCAGCTCGGCAGAGATCCCTTCCACCGAAACCAGTTTGATTTTTGTCGGGGTGTCGGCACTGTCCAGGCAGCGACTGAGGTCGCTAGGTTCGCGGAAGCCTGCAGGACCCGCCGGAACATCTGCCTCCTGCTGTCCAGGGACGTCCGCAACGCGTTCAACACGCTTCGTTGGGACGTCATTCTTCGGGAATTCGACAGGAGGGGAGTGGACCCCCGCACTAGGGCGACCCTCGCGGACTATGTTAGGAATAGAGAGATCACGGTGCACACTCACGAGGGCATCGTGGTCCGTGACATATACGCGGGCGTTCCACAGGGGTCCGTTTTAGGACCCTTCTTGTGGACCGCGGTATACGATGAGCTCCTCGCCGAACTGGAGGTGGGGAAGTCGGTACGCGCAATTGCGTACGCCGACGTCGTCGCCCTCCTCCTCGCGGCCTCTGACGTCCTCCAGGTCAGAAGTATGGTGAACTCCGTTCTGCCTAGGGTTGGGGACTGGTTCAGACGAACCGGCCTCACCCTGGCGGCAGAGAAAACGGAGGCCATTGTTACGTACGCAGACTTATCTTTGACTTTATACCCTTTCGGGCGTCCGGAATGCACGTGACCCGACGGGGTCACCGGTTCCTGCAGTGGTGTGATGCAACCGAGTTTTCCCCGAAAACCAAAGATTCAATGAAGGCACTCATGTCCCCACTACTTTCTAGCCTAATTTCACCGTATAAAAATGGCTACGAATCCACACTCGGGGGCTCATTTCACTTCTAGCACGTTTAGACGAAAGAGGCTTGCGAGATCAAGTAATATTCTCCTCCAAGTATTATAACAACTTTAACCAGACAGTACGTATTGTCACTGATAGGTTTGAGACCCCCGCATTTCTCAGTGCGTCAAAACCGAGAGGTGGACTTAGGTACTGCGACAAACAAACACTATAACAATTGTAAAAGACTGCGTTTATAGAATATAATTAGTTATTTCTAATTCAGAGTTCTTTTATTTGAATTAATCATTATCTGAATTTGCTCTTAGGGATAAACCCACATAGATACTCCTTTACCGCTCAAGGTGTATCACATTATAAAGTTACGAGGCTAAACTAACATTCCTAGTGGCTCCCGGGGATACCAGACCCCGGTTCGTTCACGACTTCAACTTTCCTAGTGGCTCCCGGGGATACCAGACCCCGGTTCGTCCACGATTTCCACCTTCCTAACGGCTCCCGGGGATACCAGACCCCAGTTCGACCGTGAAGCTTACCTTCCTAGTGGCTCCCGGGAATACCAGACCCCGGTTCGTCCACGACTTCCAACTTCCTTATAGCGGCTCCCGGGAATACCAGACCCCGGTTCATCCGCTACTAACAAACTCAAACAAACAAAACCAATCCTCAGCCTCGCAGCCGCCACTCTCATTGCCCTCAGCCTCGGCTCGTAACACCATTCTCCTGATGGGTAGGAGAATCCAGAAGACGATCAGTCTGAAGATCCTCGACGCCAACATCGCCACGGCGGCCCAGGTGCAGTATCTGGGGGTAGTTTCCGACTGCCTCCGTAAGTACCGCCCCCACTTGGCGGAGGTGGCGGCTAGGACGGATCGGGTCTCTGGGACGCTGTTAGCGCTCCTACCCAACACCCGGGGCCCACACCCCCCCCCCCCCCACGCGAGGAAGTTATATTACTCGGTGTGGGAGTCCGTAATATTGTACGGGTCCCCGGTCTGGGCCGTTTCGCTGAATACCGAGGCTAGCAGGGCCATCCTGCGCCGGGCCCAGCGAACGGCCCTGATTAGATTCGCAGCGGCATATAGGACCGTGTCCGCCGCATCTCTCTGCGTTTTAGCAGGAAGACTGCCGCTGTGGATCAAGGCCAGAATGGGACGTACAATTTTTTGTGCGAAGGCCAGGGATAGGGAGAATCCCCCAGTGCGCGGGAATCCGGCCCTCCTTCTTGAAATGGATCGCCTCCATAAGGCAGCCGCGGTCCGAGCGGCGATGGAGGAGTGGCAGAGGGACTGGGACCAGTCCCCTCCCACCGGGTGTGTCAGCGCCTGATCCCCAGGGTCAGCACCTTTGTGGACACCTCGGGCCCCTCATTGGTTGCGGACCATTGGAAAATGCAAATCCTGAGCGGACACGGGGCCTTCCAGCGATTCCGACAAAGGATCGGGAAGTTACCCCCCGAGGTGTGCCTGGATTGTGGGGCGGCCCGGGATGACGCTGAACACGTCCTTACGGCGTGCCCGGAGTCTGCCCCCCAGCGCGAGGTGCTGGCCACGGCACTGGGTGGCATGGTGGAGGTCGACACCATCCTCGACCTTGCCACTTTCTCCCCCGAGAAGTGGGCGGCGTTCGCCGACTTCTCGCACGCCGTGATGGCGGTGTTACGTGGGCCCTTCAGGTCCATCCGTCCTCGTTGTCCTCGCGTATTTTTCCGGCGGCGATTCAGCAGAATCGCCTCGCGCGTGCGGGTCACGTTGTCGAAGAACGTGAAGCGACACGCGGAGCGTCAACGTGACCGTCGCCAGCCCGGGCCCAGAACCTTCGCGAGCGAAACAACTGCCGACGGGGCAGTTTCCCCCCATCATGCGAAATCGTCCGACGAGCGGCCCGCGATGCGAAAAGTAAAGGAGTTAGTTTTTGGATTCCGTTGAGAACGGACTAGCGAACGTGCTACGCAGGGCAAACTTCGAATCGCGCTCGGCCGATCAGGTTAGGCGAAGTGTGCCTCCATCCGACGTACCGAGAAACGGCCTAGCCGGGAGGGCACTTACGCGCCGATACGGACTACCGCGATTCGGGGGAAACTCCGTAGTATCGAAGTTAGGCGTTTTCAGGAATCCATCGTAATCAATCGAGGGAAACCGTCCCTATCAAAGAACCGCGTCTTCGACTTTACGTAATTACAAACGCAAAACGCCCTCGGCCGCGATCATTCGCCGTGGCGTAACTCCATCCGACGTACAGTGAACGGCATAGCCGGGACAGCAACCACGCGCGTGTACGGGCTAACGCGAACGCGACAGATTGTAACGCGAACGGTCAACGATAAACCCGGAGTTCGAGAAACCTCGAGTACCAGCTGAGAGGACGATCGCGACCTACACTCGTCCAGCAGCACGCGAGCGAGGCGATAACAAATAGCGAATCATCCTGTAAGCTAAGACCTGCGAGCGACGGCTGAGACGAAGCGCCGTCTCAAGGTAGGATAATCCAGAATCTTCTATGTAACAATATATTTTTCTCTATTGTTTTTCCTTTATACCTATTGTATTCTTTGGTTTAACCCCTTATCACCTTCCTCTTCCCCCGCGCGAGTATAGTCAAGGCGTGCTTTAGCACCTTGATAGAGCAAGAACCCGGTGAGTCACCCTAACCGCTCGGGGTGGTTCACAAAAGTCCCTTCAGGACGTAACAGCGGAGAGGCCCCGCAAAGAACGGGAGGGGAACCGCCTCCTCCGTGAGGAGCGAGCGAGGGCGGCCACGTTGGCAATAGAGCCCTCGCAAGAAGGAGGGGTGGGCCCAAGGAGAGAGGAAGGAGGTAGGGCCACGCCCGCGAGCGTGGAGTTCCCCCCCCCCTCTTTCTTCTTTCTTCCCTGGCATCCCTGCGCCGATTTTTATTTTTATTTTAGTGCATTTAGTGCGTAGCATGAAAGTGTTTTATCCGGTGTAAAGGGGTATTTTAGCGGTGTTGTATCGGCCCGACCCTGGTCAGACCGGTACGTGGCTGCCCCATTATTCCCTCACGCGGCGACTTAATTTTAGTTTTAACGCCTAGTTTTAATTGGATTAAGTCTTTATATAGCGCGAAGACACGCCCTACCGGGGCCCATGGAGGTAGGAGGAGGTGGGTGACCCCCCTGATTCCAGGGCGGACCCACCCTCCATGAGTGGTGGTTCTCCCCCATCTGTACAGAATGGGAGCGGAAAAGGTGGGGCCTCATCATTACGATAGCGGTACCTGACGGACTACGTCAGAAGTTCCGGGTACCGCCATGGGGCCCACGGGGGAGAACACCAGGGGGGTTTTTATTGGGTAGCCCGCCTATTATATATTTTTTTTTGGAGAGGGGGAAAATGCTTTATGCATACCCCGACATTTACAGTCGGGGTATGCATAAAGCATTTTCCCCCTCTCCAAAAAAAAATTTAATCGCGAAATGTCATTATCGTTCCTTACTTTCTTTTTTATATTGCAAAGCTGTTTTCGCTGGTTGTTTAAATGTAAAAGTTCCATTGTTATTGAAATAACCGTCTTCTAATTCGCTCTTATGATTCTGCGAACGTGTAAATGCTACAAAGCTGGATGAATATTTTGTACAAAGTACACCGAACGCATATCACTCACATGTACACCTCACGTTGAATTGCAGGTTATTAACTCAGATTTGTTTGTAATAAAAAGTTGGCAAACATACCAAGTCTTTTATTAAACAAACAAATCCTGTAAATCAATGCCCGCGGGGTGAGTAAAACGATTCCACCCGTGTGTTGGTCGCCAAAGGGGTCAGATGGTTGTAGAATATTTAATTTGAACAACATGTAACGAGTTATTGTCGGTGGGACGACGATCTTGCCCCCCACCGCGCGCTCGACCGCGAGGACGCGTACCGCGCTCTGCCAACGGTCTTGCCCCCCACCACTCATCCGCGGGTACCGAGAATCGGCGCGACATGGGCACTTAGCAGGTGTCTTTCTCGCTGCCGAAATCCGCGGACGGGGACATATAAGCCGGAAGCATATGCCTATTTGGCAGAAACCGCCTAGAGCGAACGTACGAGCAGTACACCTCTCCCAGAGATCTCCTGTAAGATTCCACGTTCTTGTGTAGAAACACTCATTCTCGCGAAAGACAAGCGCCCGTGTTCACACTAGTCCTCCTGTGTCGACAGACTGAGTCTCTGTGCATTTTTGGACTTACCCCCTCCCAAGTTCCCAGTAGGACAGCGTGAGCCATCCTCTGGACGCAGGCCGTTATCATTTATCGATCTCCCGAACAGATTCATCTCCGTTCCCACAGTCTCCGATTCACCCATCGGGTGACCGGACTCAAGACTCTCCGACCAGGGTCTCACGGCAGGGTTGACCCGCCGGGACACCGAACGGTCAAATCGTCTCTCGCCTCCTACTTCGCCGCCTCGTCACCGATTTCAATACGCGCCGCGATACACATACTCGCCGAACCGTGCGCCGCGATACACACCGATTCTCGTGCCGCGATACACACCGAACCGTGCGCCGCGGTACACACCGCGACCCGCGATAGTTTAAGCCGTACGCACTCTGTGTGCCAGCATAGACCTGGCCGGGATATACTGTACATAGAGTTAAAATTTAATAAACTGTCGTACTCCACTCTAACTAAGCGTCTAATCATTCGATCGGCGGCCCTGGACCACCGTCCTGAGCTGGCGATACGGTACCTCCACCGTCCCACCGGTAACCCCGCGTTCTACGGTTACAAACATTCCATTAATCTTGGATAAATGTAGAAAAACTGAATTGCAAACACATATCTTTTTGATTTCAACATAAATTTTTTCATCTCATTCTCTACCATATCGACACAATACCTAACCGCAATCTTTACCGCATTCCTAACCGTGACCTTTACCGCATCTGAATGGTTTACAGTAAACCTTTACCGTACCTGAATGGTTTACAGTAACCAAGTTTTAAAGCGTTACAAAGATCGGGTCGACTAAAAACACTGACCTCCATGATTCTTTGGTTAATATTTTTAATCATAACATGAATTTAAAATTCAATTATACATGAATTTTAAAATCCAACGGTAATCCAGTAAAAAAGAAGCACAAAAATCGTGACATAATCGACCGAAAGCTATGACCCCCGCGATGTTTTAGTTTATAAATTTAATACGCAATGAATTTTAAATTCGGACATTTTAAACCCCGACAAATGTAGAAAAGAAATATACCTAACAACTTTTAAATAACCTCCATTTAAAGAGTTTCACAAATCGTGACACATCGTGACATATTCGATTGAAACATAAATTTAAAATTCGAACAGTATTCGATAAAACCTGAATAAATAGCGAAAAAAGAACACCAAACACATTTCTGTATTATTAATAATATCTCCACTTTATAGCGTTCCAAAAAAAAACGTGACACAGAAAACGTGACATAATCGATAAAAAACAATTGAAATCGTCAAGTTATGATTTTATAGTTATAGGGTAGAGGGTAGATATATATACTATTATATAAAAGTGAAGTTGCATACTTTGAAATGCGGTTTCTCAGTAAATATGAACTGTGGCCACAAGTGTGTTACATCACTTTGTTCGTCTTAACGAGGAGAAGGTTCTAACGTTTTGATTTTTTAAAATAATGATTTATAATGTTGCGAGTTACGATTCTCGCTCTAGCGGCGTTCGGCGCAGGCTCTTAAAGGCGCAAAGTTCAAACAGGATAGAGTTAGGGATCGATCTTCGCCTCCTTCCTTATCACTCGAAAAACAATGTATTGATAAAGAAAAGGGGAATGAACGTAAGAAGAAGCCTGTTTCTTCTCCTCGCATTTGATTTCCGACGTTGTAACGGTTTAGACGTGTTGCAATAAATCAAACCAATCCTGTTCAATCAGCTCTTCAGGGCTCCACGGACGCCGAAACTCACGGAAACTCCCTCGACACAGAAGAATTCCCAGCCGACCTCGCAACAATAAATAATAGTAGTTCGCGACGCGACCACCAGGCGGCGAGCGGGCGAACGGTTCCCGCTTGCGAAACAGCACCGCGGCGGGAATAAGTTGCCGGGGGCTCTATTATTCAGGCCTCTCGAGTAATGCTCGCATTTACCCGTATTTAATTGCAGTATCCATATTTTGTATACCCTAACCGACTAAAAATGTTTCATGGGTCTTATCTTAGAAAGTGGCTGAAGGATAAAGACCAGTAACAAGTGCTCCGCAACCCATTGTCGCATTGTCCTCGCACTGCCGTAGTCGTCATACCATTTAAATAAATACTGCTTCGCGACATTTCCTGTCGGTTTTTTTTTTAAATTTTATTTAAAATGAAGAGCTGCGTTGGTGGTCCCACGTTACCAAATATGTTTCCTGATGTATTCGGAAATAATTAACTTAACGACTTAACCGTAAGTCGATTTTTAAATATTGTAGAATCGCAGTCTTCATTTTCTCCACAAAATGTTCTATTCTTTCAAAGACCTGAACTATACCAACCGGTTTATGACATAGATGATTTACAGATAATTTACGATGGAGTCGTAGGAGAAGCCCGTGTTGGCCATTGGATTTACGTTTATTATCGTCATTCAATAAAAACTATTGAGATATATAACAGTCTTTATCGATCACTTAGTGCTAGCCAACTTGGAATTATTAAAATTTTGTATCCGCAACATACGAATATTGTTTTCAAATCCCACATAAATCAACCGGATGTTTACTCATGTGGTGTCTTTGCAGCTGCTTTCGCCACCTCCTTGGTTTTGAACAGTGATCCGTCTAATGAAAATTAACTTATTGATACAAATAATGTGTGTTTAACAAATAGTCTAAGGTTTCATTTGGCTCAAATTTTAGAAACTAACACACTTAGTGCATTTCCTACAACTCAAACATCGAAATTCTAATCAGTGTTTTAATAACGAGTTTCAGATCAATAACGTTTCCGTATCAGATGACATAACAAAACTTGATTGGACAACAAAGAGCATGTCCGCATTTTGTTATAATCCCAAAATTATGTACGAAAATGATGCATTTATGAGTTTAGGAACATTTGATGTACTATGTGTTCATTGTTCTGCTAAAAAATGGTTTGGGGAAAAAAATTCCAGTTTCTGCTGTTCCAGTGGAAAAGTAAAATTACCTGAAATTCTACAGTCACCAGGGCCATTAAAAAGTCTTATTTTAGAGACTCATTCGAAATCTAAACATTTTCTTTCAAATTTAAGACTATACAATTCCGCTTTTCAAATGACTTCTTTTGGCTGCAATAAAATAATTCGGGATGATGGGTACATGCCCAGTTTTAAAATCCAGGCTGTTTGGGATTGGTCGCAGAGATGCGACCAATCGTGCGCATGACCACGGTTGCGCAAAGGCGCGGGTTTTTGAATGCGGTTCTGCTAACGATGTAGCTGCTGGACGATCGCGGTGACGGCCTCGTCGAGCCATCTCGGGTTGGACACATGGACTAATTAGCTATTGTTCCCCTCTGTAATTAGTCTTGTCTCGCGTGATGTACGTGGATCGCGTTGATTCGCCAGGTGTCTGCTCTCCCGAACCGGTGGCTTGGCCCGTGCCGTCTCCGCGATCGCTCTCTTCCTTATGAATCGTGCTACAGTAAACATCTCTTGTCGTGTACACGAAAACAAAGAGCGATCGGTGCTCCGATATTCCTTCTGCTAACGTGAAATTCTATAAATCACATCACGTGCTTGCGTGGTATTCAATCTTTGGTATTTCAACCTTATTAAATTCACGGTATTTTCATTGCGTGTGAAAATTTATTGTGCGTGTTTTATTGTGACGCCATTACGTTACAAGTCAAACTTATAATCTTCTTACGAGTAAATTGAGTATAGTTTTCGCGAATTATACAAAAAGGACAAGAGCGTCGGCGCTCCACGCTCTAGTCTCAAACAAGGGGCAAGTATACCATTTAATCGGTAATTTATTGCCTGGAACACAAAATAAAGCGGAATATTTACAAATTTACTTTTTAGATCAGGAACAATTAGAGACAGATAGAAGATGTTCAATTTTTCAATCTGTTTCGGCAAAATCATCTCTCTCTCTATCCATTTCTCTTTCTGTCTATTTCTATCTTTCTCTTTCACTTGAACAGCTGATTTACTTCTTATTTACTTCTCGCGACATCATACATACATACTCTTCTACACATACACACATACACACACTCACGCTCTCGTGACCGACCTGAGTGCTCGGTTATACAGAGCAGTAGTATCTCGACAACATTCGCCGAAATCGTTACACATCTATTGTACCGCCTCTATTCTCTCTATTTCAATAAACAGTACTATTCTCAGCAATTTTTGAGTTCTCTTTATACACAATCAATAGATCGAGATTTTATTTCAGACATCAAAAATCTTTTACACCAACACAACTCTTATTTAAATGATCAAATGAACTATAATCAATGAACTGCATCGTTCATATGATCCATTACAATATCCTCTAATGTTTCCTTTTGGAGATGATGGATATTCAATAGATATTCCTCAAGCTATTAATTCTAAGAAAATGGTTTCGTGTATGTTATTTTATTCTTACAGGCTAATGATTAGAGATGATTCGTTTAATCAGATTCATCATTATAGATATCTCCTGAATCAGTACACTGTTGATGTTTATGCGAAGATAGAATCTGAGAGACTAAACTACCTCAAATATAATCAAACAAAGTTAAGAGCAGAAAATTACATCCATCTAAAAGACGCGGTAGCTGCTGACAAAAATCCTGAAGATATAGGGCATAAAGTAATTGTTTGGGAATAAAATTAGTTTCCACGCCGCCACATGCATTCTCATAGCAGCAAGTCGCCTCAACGGGACTCGAACCCGCGAACTCTAGAACCGTAGCGCACTGGCCAGCCGCCTTAGCCACCTCGGCTACCGCCGACTCCCCGAGATCCTTAGTCCCGAACTCCTATTCACTCGACGCCAGCTATGGGCCCACTCTGGCACCATAAGCCGTCTCCGAGCGCCCAACGCTTACACCAATAAACTTCTCAAAATGACAAGTGACGAGCCACCAAAGTCGACGACTCGGTCACAAACGTCGTCAAGGCCACCGATACCAACATTGAATCTCCCCTCGGAAACAGGGAACCCCTCTACGCTCACGGGGAGGGAAACGAGATCCTCGTGCGTGCCGTCAGAGGTCCTGTTGAGAGCAGAAACTCAGCTCACCAGGTTAGAGTCAATGGCAGCGCTGAAGAATAGACTCCCCCAGTGTGCCCCGAATTCCTCATTGACGGAGCTAAAGGTGTACGGCCCACAAGGCGATGAACTTCTCAAGGCGTTCCAGAGGGAGCACGCCTACTTTGACGCAGCGCGACTACCCCTACTACACTGAGAAGTACTTATTTCAAATGCAGGAATTGGCGGTGGATATCAGGGTCCAAATAAGCAGACTGGCAGACGAACTGGCCCCATTCCAACCTTCGGGTGCCTCCAGCTCAGCGAGCACCGCGCCAGCTCCAGGGAATCTTCCTGAGCTGGCGCTACCCACATTTGCAGAAGATTATGCAAAATGGCCTGCTTATTGTGCATAATCTTGCTTAACTTTATTGCTTAACTGTTTGCAGCGCTCATTATCGCAAGGAAAGACCTCACAGACATCGAGAGGCTGCAGTATCTGTTCACCAGCCTGGCAGGCGAGACGGCACAGAAAGTAGAAGCTCTACCATTGAAGGGAGCCTCCTTCACCCCAGCGTGGGAAATGTTTAACCGGTTAATTGTCAATGTATCATGTATGATCAAACAAAAATCTGGCCAATTCTGTCAATGTATCATATATGATCCAATGGAATAACATTTTTGATTTTCAAACGATTTGATTGAAACTTGGTATGTAATGGTTTTTGGGGTCGCTGAATCTGAATTTAGCATTAGAATTGTAAAATTCAATATGGCAGACTCAAAATGGCTGACTCAAAATGGCTGCCGAATATTAAAATACTTAGCCAAAACTTGCAGATCAAAAAAAGCTCTTGCAGTGGAATTTATGGATGATATAATTCAGATATAAAATTATCCGAAACTGTTTCGTAGAAAATAAAAAAACTAAAAAATTAACCCCTTAAACCCTTATTTTTCAGGGGTTGGGGGTGGCATTGAAAAAAGTAATTGCTGCAATCGAATTATAGACAAGAAAACTTCATAAATAAAAAAAGTTTTATAAAGAATTGACAAACCCTCCCCTAAATTCTATTTTTTAGGGGTTGGGGCTGTCAGATGAAAAAATTACCCCCGGCATCGGTTCAGCGACTCAAAAAACCCTGTATACCAAATTTTGTGTGATTCACTTAATTTTTCGATGTTACCAGTTTGGGCCCGAATAATGAAAAGGACCGTGCCAGTTAACCGGTTATGAAGACCTACTCCAACAAATGGCTTCTTATTCAAGCCCAGTTGGAGAAACTCTTCGAACCGAAGGCTGACAACACCAAGGGCCCAGCTGCGTTGCAGGTGCTTATTTCAAACATAGAGGGAGCTGAGACGTCGCTCAGCTCACTCGGCGTGACCACGAATCTGGGGGATAACATCTTAACCCATCTCGTGGCACGTCAACTGGACAAGTCGTCTAGAGATGCGTGGGAGACTTCAATGGGATCTCAAACTGAGTACCCCACCTTCCAACGAATGAAGGAGTTTGTGAACCACAGGGTGAGGGCCTTGGAGAGGGCGAAGGCTCCCTCGTCCCAAGGCCCCACAAGCTCAGCTCCAAAGGCACTGGGCAAACCCTCTGTTCAACGAGCATTAGCGCACACTGCAAGCACAGACCTCTCATCAAAATGAAGAGCTTCCCTTGCGACTTATGCAGAGGTGACCACTTTATAGTGATGTGCCCAAAGTTCAGGGGCATGACTGTGTCGGAGAGGAGGAAAGTTGTAGCCAACAACATGTTGTGCTACAACTGCTGCGGGCGGCACTCGTCTGCAAACTGCAAGTCGCCGCACAAGTGCAAGCAGTGCGGCATACAACACCACACCATGCTGCACATCCCAGCTTCTCAACAATGCTGAAGTCTCAACACAGTCGGCGAGCCCTCCGCTCAGCTCACTCCGGAACACTCAGCTCACACGCTCTCATTGTGCAGCCATCTCACACTCCTTGCAACCGCACAGGCTCATCTCAGCTCACCAGTGTCAACTCATCTGGTTCGTATACTCATAGATTCAGGATCAGAGCTTACCTTCGTTAAGGAGGAGCTCCTCACTCAACTCATTCTCAAGCGATCTCGGTCATCCATATCAATCATTGGCATTGGAGGGAAAAAGTCCACGCAGACAAGAAGCGTCGCCTCATTAACGCTGCGCTCAATCCATTGACCGTTATCAATTTCCCTTCAAGCTAATGTTCTCAGATCAGTGTCTCCAAGGATGCCCTCAGCCGAGGTGAACAACTAAGATTGACCACATCTTGCTGGGCTCACGTTGGCAGATCCTGACTTTTTAAAACCACGACCTGTCGACATTATCATCGGAGCTGACACATATGGACAGATCATAGGGCCAAACGTAATCAAGGGCTCTCCATCCATGCTGATCGCTCAACTCTCAATCTTTGGGTGGCTCATACTTGGACCAGTGGCTTCTTCCAACACTGTCACCCAGTCATCGTATCACACATCACTTGTACAAGAGGGCGAGCCGTCCGTACGTGATTTATTGGAGAAGTTCTGGATTCAAGAGGAGCTTCCGAGTGACACTCCATCTCAACTTAACTCTGAAGAGCAAGAGTGCGAAGATCACTTTCGAGCAACACACACACAAGAGATACTACGGGACGATACATCGTTCGCATCCCTCTCAAGTCACCACCTAGTGTATTGGGCAACTCATATCAGGCAGCTCATGCATGCTTGAAGCGCACTCTCGTCAAGCTCAACAGGGACAATGGGTATCGTAAACTCTATCAAGAATTCATGTCAGAGTACGAACATCTCAACCATATGGTAAGAGCACCATCAATCTCATCTCATAATATTTCAATATTTTACCTTCCTCATCATGGAGTGCTCAAGCCCGACAACAAAACCACCAAGCTGAGGGTTCTCTTCAATGGATCGTGTGCAACGTCATCTGGGTACTCCCTTAACGATATCATGCACACAGGACGTAACCTTCTGCTCAACATTTCAGACATGCTGCTGTGGATTCGGCAGCACAGGTTCATCTTTGCTACAGACATCACAAAGATGTATAGGCAAATCCGAGTTCATGAAGACGATCAAGATCTCCAACGCATACTGTGGGTTAGGGTGGTCCTTATTTTTCGACCATAAACTTTTTTGCACGCCGCCCCCTAATTTTGTTACATTTCATGAAAAAATAATTTGTGCAAAATTTCAGATCGATTGAACGTCGGGAAGACGTGGCACATCGCACGCGAAGTTTTGAAATAGAAGTAACCGCGCGCTAAGCGTAAGGAGTGGCGTGTTTCTGAAAATTTCAATGAAATATTTCATATTTTGAGGACTATAACATAATTCTTTACTTATTTAGTATTGTTCTGTTCGTACGTGCATTAAAACCCAAGTTCCATTTGTACAATATAAGACTATTTTACACCGAGCCTAACTGACCCGTAGCAGCACCAGAATATGACATACAACGTTCGACATTGGATAGACGTTGCAAGACCCTTAGCTTTGAAAATCCAGTCACAGCTGTCCAGAGATATGTTACCATCATTCATGGGTAGAGAACAAATAGATCGATTATCTATAACAATAACTTTCAATGGAAATGAACAATTGCTTGGAATTCCAGCAATTTCTTCAGGCACTGGAAAAGAACAGGCTAATGCGGTCTAAGACTTACTTACTGCATGAGGACTCATTGATAAAGTAGAAGCACTTTCTTGCGACACCACAGCCTCAAATATGGGACGATTACAAGGCGCATGTGTAATTTTAGAGCAAAAAGTCGAGAGAGATCTTTTATATTTACCTCGTCGACATCATATTTACGAGATAGTTGTACGGGGCGTTTTTGAGGAAACATTGTCTAAATCTACTGGACCTAATATTCCCTTATTTAAACGTTTTCAAGGATCGTGGTCTCAAATCAATAAATTTAATTTTAAATCTGGAGTTGACGATAAGATAGTTCAACAGTCACTCGACAATGTAGCAGAAATAATAAACTTTGCCTCATATAGTTTGGAATTTAAGCAACCACGAGAAGACTATCCAGAATTTCTTGAACTATCAATAATTTTTCTTAATGGAACAATTCCAATGTTTTCTTTCCGTGTACCAGGAGCATTTCACTATGCTCGATGGATAGCCAAGGCTATATATTCTTTGAAAATATTTTTATTTCGGAACGAATTTATTTTAACAAAGGATGAAGAAAATGGAATTCGCGACATTTGTAATTTTCTCATTAAACTGTATTTGAAAGTATGGATCCAAGCTTCAGTTGCTGCAAAGCTCCTAAGCAAGATTTCGAGTTTTTAAAAAACTTATATGCATATGGTCTAATGAATAAGCCTAGAATACATGGAGGCTGAAGTCGACCTCCGCAATATGCTTGAAGCGCAATCCAGTAGATCTGCAGGTACCACGATCCCAGCTCCCGCCTCAGCGGGCGCGAGCGGTTTTTCCTCCGCGAGTGGTCTTCGAACTCTACAGCGAATTAATCTTCCTCAATTCTCCGGGCTATACAGCGAGTGGACCGCATTTCGGGACCTGTTCAAATCCCTCGTGCTAAAAAGCACTGAGCTTTCTGTCGTAGAGAAATTTCATTATCTCAAAACCAGCTTATCGGGAGAAGCTGCGCAACTCATCGGCACGGTTACCGTTACCGACGATAATTTTAAACGGGTGTTACGAGCCGAGGCTGAGGGCAATGAGAGGGGCGGCTGCGAAGCCGAGGATTGGTTTTTGTTTGTTTCAGTTTGTTAGTAGCGGACGAACCGGGGTCTGGTATTCCCGGGAGCCGCTATAAGGAGGTTGGAAGTCGTGGACGAACCGGGGTCTGGTATTCCCGGGAGCCACTAGGAAGGTAAGCTTCACGGACGAACCGGGGTCTGGTATCCCCGGGAGCCGTTAGGAAGGTGGAAATCGTGGACAAACCGGGGTCTGGTATCCCCGGGAGCCACTAGGAAGGTTGAAGTCGTGGACGAACCGGGGTCTGGTATCCCCGGGAGCCACTAGGAATGTTAGTTTAGCCTCGTAACTTTATAATGTGATACACCTTCAGCGGTAAAGAAGTATCTATGTGGGTTTATCCCTAAGAGGAAATTCAGATAATGATTAAATAAAAGAGCTCTGAATTAGAAATAACTAATTATATTCCATAAACTCAGTCTTTTACAATTGTTAAAGTGTTTGTTTGTCGTGGTACCTAAGTCCACCTCTCGGTTTTGACGCACTGAGAAATGCGGGGGTCTCAAAGACTCTAATATAGTAACAACGCCTATCAGTGACTCTACGTATTGTCTGGTTAAAGTTGTTATAATACTTGGAGGAGAATATTACTTGATCTCGCAAGCCTCTTTCGTCTAAACGTGCTAGAAGTGAAATGAGCCCCCGAGTGTTGATTCGTGGCCCTCTTTATAAGGTGAAATTCGGCTAGAAAGTAGTGGGGACATGAGTTCCTTCATTGAATCTTTGGTTTTCGGGGAAAACTCGGTTGCATCACACCATTGCAGGAACCGGTGACCCCGTCGGGTCACGTGCATTCCGGACGCCCGAAAGGGTTAAAAAGTCAAAGATAAGTCTGCGTACGTAACACGGGCATGGAACGCCCTGATCGACCGGTTCGAAAACAAACAAGCGCCTACCGACACACAGCCCGACTCATTGTTTTCGCTCCTGTAAAACAAACCCCCAAAACTGCGCCTTTCTTTTTTCTTTAATAAACCTAATTAATAATTATTTAAATACTTATTTTCTTAGTATATTCTTATTGTTCTTACATTTATAAAGAGTGTTTAGCGTTAATATTAATATTAGCTCAGGATACCGCGAGACGCGAGTACGATGAAAGAGAGAATTGAGTGTAAAGGAGTGGAAGAATTGAACGCATGCGCGATCCTCAGTCGATCAGCGGATCGACGAGAGCAAGGATCAGGAGCAGCGATGTGTGCATAGCGATGAGAGAGGGAACTGAGCGTTCCATGCGCGCCTGCGCATTAACCAGTCGCTCAGTAGACCGACTAGAGAACGGATGAAGCGAGACAAGAATGATTGACGCGTAATAGTCGAACTCCGTTTCTATTGGTGCGCTCACAATACTCCGAATATGTATAAATGCGGGCAAGAAAGCCCAGAGAGGATCATTCAGACTCATGAATTCATTCGAGTCCTTATTCAAGAATCATTTAAGGCTATAAGCTGATTACAACCTACATGAATGCTCCAACTTTCGAGGCCGCCTCGTAGGCCACTTGGTTGTGCCAATCGTTTTAAACTAAGGCCATAGTCGCCACGTTTAACG
This sequence comes from Andrena dorsata, assembly GCA_929108735.1. Lineage (NCBI taxonomy): Eukaryota > Metazoa > Arthropoda > Insecta > Hymenoptera > Andrenidae > Andrena > Andrena dorsata. The sequence continues at coordinate 4,636,952 of OV815487.1, forward strand.
AGAGGTTTCTGCCTTGGGGGTCGCTTTGTAGGCCTCTTAGTTGATGAAGCTAAGTTATTGATAACTTTTATGCCCAGGTTAGTAATAAATATACTCCTGAGAAACCAGGGAATGAGATTATTACAGGTGCAATACCTGCCCCTGATGAAACAAAGAAATAATTCAAACGATTCTCAACTTGAACATATTCAAACTTCTAGATCCATAAGCTAACTCCTAGATTTATAAGCTAATTCCTAAAATAATAAGCTAATTCCTACATTGCCTGACAGTCATTATGCACAAAATAATTCCTACATTGACCGAGAGTCATTATCCACGAATTAATTCCTTTCATTCGAATAAACGTCACTATTAGTTATTTAAGTTACATTCATCCAAATCGATCGTACAAACGGGCATTCTTTTGTACCAACCAAAAGTCGCAACCCAAGACGATCAGTTTTATTTTTTGTAACGACCGAGAGTCGTAACCTAATTAATTTCTTTAATTTCTTTAGTATTGAGGCGTTAATTTACGTCTTTATGTATCAGTTAGAAGTGTCTTTCTTGAATAAACACCGTTAAGTTAAATTCTTGTTCTGGAATTTTAATTCTTAATCCCGATGCCCTGTAAGGAGCGTTACGCTACGTTCAAAACCGTTACACTCCGGAGGTCAACTCAAGAATCCTCAATTGAAATGAAGCAGCTATTGGGAACCGTTGACCAAGAGTAGTATGTATAAGGGGATTCCAACCCAGGTCCTCTGAGGGGAGCGCGGGGCGGGGGGAAGTGAGGGCGAGCGGGGGAGTGCGGCGGAGGGAACTTTGGGCGCGGGGCCTGCGGGGAGAGGAAGACAAGTTGCGCGCGCACGAGCCGCGGAGTGGGGGAAGCCGCGATCGTGGAGGGGATCAGTCCGGGCCGAGCCGCCACGGAGACCTCTCCACACCGGACCCACCGCCTAAACTTTTCAATTGACATTGGCCCACCCCTGAAAACATTTTCATACATTGACCCACCCCCGAAATTTTTTTTCCCAAATATTATTGGATCTTAACATTAGATGGAGGGGAGAGAAGGATAAATGAAATGGTTGTTACGTCCCGAAGGGACTTTTGTGAACCACCCCGAGCGGTTAGGGTGACTCACCGGGTTCTTGCTCTATCAAGGTGCTAAAGCACGCCTTAACTATACTCGCGGGGGAAGAGGAAGGTGAAAAGGGGTTAAACCAAAGAATACAATAGGTATAAAGGAAAAACAATAGAGGAAAATATATTGTTACATAGAAGATTCTGGATTATCCTACCTTGAGACGGCGCTTCGTCTCAGCTGTCGCTCCCAGGTCTTAGCTTACGGGGTGATTCGCCTTGTCGTTATCGCCTCGCTCGCGTGCCGCTCGAACGCCGTAGGTCGCGGTCGTCCTCTTCGCTGGCACTCGGGGTTTGACGAACTCGCGCGTCTATCGTCGGTCGCTCGCGTTACAATCTGTCGCGTTCGCGTTTGCACGTACACGCGCGTGGTTGCTCTCCCGGCTATGCCGTTCACTGTACGTCGGATGGAGTTACGCCACGGCGGATGATCGCGGCCGAACGCGATTCTGTGTTTGTAATTGCGTAAAGTCGAAGACGCGGTTCTTTGATAGGGACGGTTTCCCTCGATTGATTACGATGGATTCTTGAAAACGCCTAACTTCGATACTACGGAGTTTCCCCCGAATCGCGGTGGTCCGTATCGAAGCGTAAGTGCCCTCCCGGCTAGGCCGTTTCTCGGTACGTCGGATGGAGGCACACTTCGCCTAATCTGATCGGCCGAGGGCGATTCGAAGTTTGCCCTGCGTAGCACGTTCGCTAGTCCGTTCTCAACGGAATCCAAAGATTGACTCCCGACTCTACGCAACGCGGGCCGCACCTCGGACGATTTCGTACGATGGGGGAAACTGCCCCGTCGGCAGTTGTTTCGCTCGCGAAGGTTCTGGGCCCGGGCCGGCGACGGTCACGTTGACGCTCCGCGTGTCGCTTCACGTTCTTTGACAACGTGACCGGCACGCGCGAGGCGATTCCGCTGAATCGCCGCCGGAAAAATACGCGAGGACAACGAGGACGGATGGACCTGAAGGGACCACGTAACATGGTACAATGAAATACGATTATGATAATATATTGTTACAAATGATAATAATGATAATAATAATAATGATAATAATAAAAGAAAAAAGAAAAAACATGAAACATATAGATAATATTGATTAAAAAAAAATCTAAATATCGTCGCCTTCGTCGCCGTCGTCATCGCCGTCGCTGTCATCCCCCAGCGGTGCCGCAGGTGCCGAAGGTGATGGGGACTGGTGCGGCCACACTGGTGGTGGTGGTGGTGGTCACGGGTTCCGCGTGACAATCCACTCTGCCGATTGGGAGCGCATCGCCTCAGCTGTTGGGGCAGATGACGCGGCACCCCAAGTCGCCACAGGTGCCCGGATTGATGGTACGGCACCGGACGTTGCCATCGCGAAGCTAGTACCAGCCCCGACCGCCGCATGTGCACCTCCAGAGGTGCAGCGTGATTCCCGGCCCCCCGCCTGAACCTGTGCCGAAAGCACCAATAATCAGTGGCGCCAGGTCCTAGAACATAGGCACAAACGTCATTATAATTAAGCACATAAATATATTAAATATGAAACACGCACAAAGCAATGCAAAGTATTACATACCTGCGGAGGCGGCGACTGCGGTGGAGATTGCGGCGACGGCTGCGGCGACCTCCAGTCGTCTGACCAGGTCGGTGATTCGGATGGCGAACCCTAGAACATGGAAACCCACGATATAATATTAACACGAACGTCTGATTTTAATCTAATTCAATTTCAAAAGTTGAACGCGATAAATGTATAAATATTGATATGTACATACCTCGGGGTCGCACTCGGGTGCGATGCGTTCTAATCCCATTGTTTCAAAAAATGTTACAACTGTCAAAAGCACTGTTCGTCTTGAACGTTTTGAATGCGACTGGTCTCGCTGCATCTCCAGGCCCTCGCATGCAAAACCCCTCATATCATGAAACCGAGAAGTGCGTAGCTTTGCAAAGTAAGATGCTGTTGTTCTCCAGCTTCATTTTCGCTGACCATTCTCTCCTTATTCACACGCATCTTCTTTCCCTTCTTCTTTGGACACATCGTTCAACTACACCATATCACTCTGAACGTGAATTGTACCACTCTGATCGCGAATCGGACGGCTTTGATCGGGTACCGAACGAGTATCGAACGCGAATCGAACGGCTTTCAACGTGAATCGAACGTGAATCATACTACTTCTACATAATAATTATAACTATCGTTTTAATCCAGCGTACATCGCATATAGGAGGTTAGGTTGAGGAGGGTGAAGAAAAAAACATTTTCATACACATTAAAAATTGATTATATTTTATTTAAGCATTTCTCTCTGGTGTTTAGACCACCAGTTGAATATTTTAAATACATTTTGCATTGCACAGTGCTTTGCGTGTCTGCCACATCGCAGAGTATTAACTACATTTAGCTTATTTAGAGATTTGATATCCACATAGTCAATGTCCAGCGTCTCGATGACCAGGTCCGCTTTCGTATTTTCGTCGAGGAAATCCGCAAGCCAGTCGCGTTTCTGCAACCCTTTAACGTATACGATGTGGGATGCGTCATCTTCTTCGTCGATCGCATCAGCTACAGCTTTCGTAATTAGCTGTTTAGCCATACTGTATGGAACGTCTCCATCGTCCCACCGTAGTCCATGATGTTTTGCCGTCAACCATCTGAGGCTTGATTTGTCAGATTTCGTAAGGAGAAATTGCGGCATCGAACTCCCAAAAATATAGTGCGAGAGAATTGTCCCCTGTCGTAGGACAGCCACTTCCTTCGCGACAAATCTTCCATCGGCGATGAACCCTTGCAGGTCAACGAATGTTGGTACGACCATTATCGGTAAAATTTGGAGGTACACACGCTTCCAAGACAGACGAGAGAATGCAGTCTTTCTCGTAATGCATCTCGATTTTTACGATGAAATTTTGTATGAATTTGGCACAGGAGAGGGCGGGCAATTAGCGTGGCAATTTAATTGATTTTGCGCACCACGTTTGTCAGTGGATTGTATTCAACCACCCGATCGTGTAAAATCAGACAGTAGGCCGTAGTATTTACCGGCACATTCTCTTTACACTCAAATTCTATGCGCACGTCCACGGTACCATTCTTAATCGATTCATTTTGTCGCGAGCAATCAATTACCACGAGGGGACCAAATTGTAAAAATTCAGTCACGGTGAATAATGCCTCGTTGCAACTATGTCCATAATACGATTTACCAAATTGCGTATACATGTGATATAAGATGGCATGCTTATTCTTGTCAAAGTCCAAGTTCAGATCATCATATGGGTAAAATTCCGAGTTGAGAAAAAGTTTTACATTGGTCAATTTGCAGTTGTTGAACTTAGTAACATCTTCGCTCATCACATTCTTTCGATCAGTCTGTAGAGCAAGGATCACACATCGCGGCTTCTCCAACTGTGCAGATGCCTTCACGGCCCACGAATGCTTGGTTGTGCTCTGTAAGAGAGGATACTCGTACAGATCCCACGATTGAAAACAAATGCTCAGGTTTTGACCACTTTCCAATGTACGTAGCAACGATAGCTTATTAATATCGTTCAGCGTCACATGAGGCATCCGCCATTGCAGTTTAAGTAATTCAATTTCTGGTTCCAACATCGGTGATCCTATCAGAGCATTGTTGTCGTTGCGCGATCGTATTAAAATCAATTCGTGACGCGCATTAATAATCATGCGTTTGTAGTGTAACGAGTTAGTTACGGTGGGACGCGAATCTTTCCCCCACCACGCGCGCCTGGCGTAGCCCGCCGCTGCCGAGCGTGGCCGTGAGATGGCCACGCGCCGAGCGGCGTTCTCGCTGGCGAAGTTGCCGCGACGCCCAATATAGGCCAGCGCGACGGGCCCGTCAGGCAGAGTCTGCCACGAGCGTTACAGGCAAACGGTCAGAACTCTCCCGGTGATCACTTGTGAAAATAAGCTGTATCACTGCGAATTTTTGGACTTCCATACCTCCATAACACCAGCAAACGCCGGAAACCGGCGCCTCCACCGACACCTACCACGTAATGGAGCGAGTACGGCGGTGGGGCGGCCATTATGATGGCGGGAAAGGAGCAGAGGACTTCCTTGATCAACTTGAGGAACTACGAGACAGCTACGAGGTCACGCCGGAACAGATCCTACGCTGTCTCCCGGGGATCCTAAAAGGCTCGGCCCTGCAATGGTTCCGGAACGAAAAGGCAGATCTCCCCACCTGGGAGGCATTTCTGGAAGCCTTCCGGCAAACCTACTTGCCGAGGCGACGACAACACGAATTAGAAATGGCCATCCACCAGAGGCGCCAACGCCCCGACGAAAAGGCTCGGGATTACGCCACCGCCCTCCGGACGCTGATGCGCCGCCACGGCCAAATGTCCGCCGCCACCCAGCTGGATTGGTTATACTCCAATCTGCGGACAGAGTACCACCACTACATTAAGCGAGCGGACTTCAGTTCGCTCTCCGGACTACTCGGTCTGGCCGCCGACTACGAAGCACTGTGCGCCGAGGAACCCAACCGCGCCCCAGTCCAGCCGGACAATCCGACGCCTAGCCTAGCCGAGGTAGGTAGCCGATACAACCGGAACCAGTGCTGCTGGAATTGCGGCCAGGGAGGCCACTTTCGCCGAGACTGCCGCCGGCCAGGGCGGCGATTCTGCAGCCGCTGCGGCACCGAAGGCCGGCTCAGCCGAGAATGCGACTGCGCCCCGGCGACGGGAAACGACAACAGGTCCGGCGGACAAGGCCCCGACCGGACCCCACCACCCCAACGGACTCAGCAACCCCAACCACCGATAGCCGCCCGCATCTGCCCGTAAATTTTTACGGCAGGGAGTTCCGGGCCCTGCTAGACACGGGCGCCTTACTGACATATATTAATCGAGAGGTAGCGGACTGGTGCAAACAAAACGGCGACGAAATCACCCACACCGATCGGTGGGTTCAAGTCGCCAACGGCGCCACTGCGGCACTAAACGGCGAGATGCTAGTAAGAATGGTCGTCGCAGATTGTGCCCTGGCTATTACGTGTGGGGTCCTCCCCAGTCTGACACAGGACGTAATACTGGGAATTGACGCTCTCCAAGCTCTCGGACTAACAATACAGCTACGGGGCATGCAATGGAGCCCAACGGATGAGGCCGCCACCATTGAACCTCCCCCCGGCCTCCAGGAATGCACCCCGGAGCAAGCACTCCGCCTCGGGGCATTTCTCACCAGCGAACTGCAACAGTTCAATCGATTGCCAGGGCTAACCCACATGGCGAAACATCGCCTCCGATTGAAGGCCGGGACCGAACCCATAAAACATCGGTACACGCCACGTAACCCCGCAATGCAAGCAATTATAGACGAGGAGGTGACTCGCATGCTCACGGAGGGAATAATTGAGCCGTCTTCCAGTCCGTGGAGTTCGCCGGTCGTCATCGTCGCAAAGAAGAATGGGAAAAAAACGGTTCTGCATTGACTTCCGCCGAGTGAACGAAGTCACGGAAAAGGACGCGTACCCTTTGCCCCAAGTTCAGGCCACGCTAGAGAAATTGCGAGGCGCCCGGTATATCTCCACATTGGATCTGGCCAACGGGTACTGGCAAGTGCCCCTGGAGTCCGACAGCCGCCCAATCACCGCTTTCACGGTACCGGGGAGGGGACTATTTCAATTTAAAGTCATGCCCTTCGGGCTACACTCCGCCCCGGCCACCTTCCAGCGCCTGTTGGACTAGGTCATCGGACTTGAATTGGAACCCCGAGCGTTCGCATATTTGGACGACATCATCGTACTCGGAGCAACCTTCGAAGAGCATCTCGAGAACCTGCGAGATGTCCTCCAGCGGCTACGGGCGGCAGGACTCAAACCCAACATGGACAAGTGCCAGTTCTGCCGCACCGAATTGCAATACCTCGGGCACACAATAACAAGCGAAGGCGTGGCCACCGACCCCGAAAAAGTACGAGCCATCGCCCAGATACCCCCACCAACCACGATAAAGGAACTCCAAAGGTTCCTAGGGATGGTATCCTGGTACCGACGATACATCCCCAGATTCGCCGACTTAGCCGCCCCACTCACACGACTGCTGCAGAAGAAACAGAAGTGGAACTGGGGCCCGGAAGAAGCAGCGGCGTTTGACGCCCTCCGTCAGCAGCTAGCCGCCGCCCCTATCCTGACATGTCCGGATTTTAACCAGCCCTTCATTCTCCAGACGGACGCCAGCAACGAGGGGCTCGGGGCCGTACTCACGCAGGAAGTGAACGGAGAAGAGAGGGTCATAGCCTACGCAAGTCGTACGCTCAACGCCGCAGAACGAAATTACTCCGTGACGGAGAAGGAATGCCTCGCGGTGGGATGGGGCATTCGGAAAATGCGGCCATATTTAGAGGGATACCGATTCACCGTGCTTACCGACCACCAGTCCCTCAAGTGGTTGCAGTCGATGGACAACCCTTCCGGCCGCCTGGCCCGATGGGGCCTCGAACTCCAGCAGTATGACTTCGTCAACCAGTTTCACGATTTTGGCCGTGATGCAGGACAAGTTCAGTAAGTGGGTCGAACTACAGCCACTCAGACGAGCCACCGCCCCAGCCGTTACCAGAGCCTTCAGGGAAAGGGTGGTGCTCCGCTTCGGGTGCCCTAGACGCGTCATCTCGGACAACGGGAAACAGTTCATAAGCCGAGATTTCACCGAGATGCTCCCGGGGTACGGGATTGAACACCGTAAAACACCCCCGTACACTCCCCAATGCAATCCCGTAGAACGAGTAAACCGGGTCATAAAAACCATGATCGCGCAAGTAGTTAACGGGAACCACCGGGAGTGGGACAAATGGCTGCCCGAAATAGGGTTTGCATACAACTCCGCTCGCCACGACTCCACGGGATATTCACCGGCATTCCTTAACTATGTGAGGGAACCGGCTACCCCCGGGGCACTCCACCAGCCGACGACGGACATCGTGGAGGAAAACGGCCCGGAGCAGTACGCGGCACGATCCGGGGAGTTGGATCGCCTACAAGAAGCGATCCGCCACGCCCGCCACGCAAAAGAAGGCTTATAATTTGCGGAGACGGGATTGGCGGCCCCGCATCGGGGACGCCGTCATGCTACGGGAACATCCGTTGTCCTCCGCCGAGAAGAATTTCGCGGCGAAACTGGCACCCAAATACTCCGGTCCGCACCAAGTACGCGAGTACATCGGGCCGAATCTAGTTGTATTACGGTGCGGACGGAAAACCAGAAGAGTCCACCTCCAGGACCTCAAGCCCTGTGAGGGTGGGGAGGAGGATTCCCCCACCGCGGGTCCCCGCACGAGGACGTCTCACACCGGCGTAGACACCGACGAGGACCTCACCGTAGCAGGACTCGTGCACTCAACCGCGACCACCGAACGTAACCAACAGAGGGCCACGGTGATAAGCCCCGAACTACAGGATTCGCGCTGGCGAAATTATCGCGGGGTTGCTGATAAGACCGTGGAAGGATGCGAGCCGACAGAAGCGACTTGGGAAGCTACAAGGCAACATGCCGAGAGCAAGGATAGCGCACGAGGCGGCGAGGGCGACGGCAGTGCCACTAAAGCGGGAGAACACGGTCCGCCCGTTGGAGTGCCGGGTAAAACCAAAGGAGACCACGACCAGACCAACCGCCCCGGCCGCAAGAAAGAAATTGGACTTTGGAGGCCCTCCGCCACCGGCCCGGGGACCACCGCAGAAGACACGGCCACCTCCCCGACCAACAGCCATGACGAAGTTGGCCATCCTGGAAGCGGTGGAACGCAGTCGGCTCCCGCTACCGGGAGCGCCAGGAAAGGAGAGGCCGAAGCCGCGGATCGTGGAGGACCTCCGGTTTCCGCCACCAGCACCGAGAGGCAGGGGGACCACAATCCTGGAGGCCATACTACGGGCGCCACCTCCGCCATGGCCAGCAATGGCTACCCCGCGGCCGCAGACAACCCCACCGGGGCCAGCACCGCCATCCAAGACGCCGGGCGCGGAACGGCCACCGACGAAGCAGAAAGCGCCAAGTCAACGGGTGCCTCCAGCACGACCGCCGCCACCGACACGGACACCGCCGCAGCCGCGGACCAACCAGCAGGCGCCTCCACAGCCGGCAGCGCCAGCGCAGAAGGCGCCGAGCCACCAAGCGCCGAGCCACCAGGCGCCTCCACCGCAGCCGCCACGGACGTCACCGACGCAGCCAGGGACGAGCCAGCCTGCGCCGCCACTCCAGGACCTCAGAGCCCCCCTAACCCCGGCCCCGATGGACATCCAGGGGCCAATCACAGCCCTCCCACACGCCAAAACCAGCCATCCCCGCACGACCCCCACGGGACCCCCGTGGCGTCTCACCCCCAACCTCCCGGAGCTGCGGATAGATATCCCCGCCCTCCGCGAGGGGCAGAAGTTCCGGGTACCAACCCCCGGGGGGTACCTGGACTTCAAAATGCTCCGGAGGCAGCAGCTCCGGGTCCGGTTCGACCCCTTGTGAGGCCGGCCCGCCTGGCCGATTATTTTTAAGTTCATGGTGGTGGGTAGCTAGTAAGGTTGTTCGATTTAGGTTTAAGGATGGTGATGTGTAGTACGTAAGATTGTAAATAGTAGTTATAAGACGCCCACAGACGCAATCATGGTGCTAAAAATCCCATATTGAGCAACAAGGGATATAAGTACAAACATGTAATTGCACCGCTAATCCCTCGCGCATCGACTAGTAGAGCAGGGAAAGGTCTAACGGCACAGCGAGCCATGGTGGTAAACGATAACAAGATCGATTATGTGCACTGGGACGATCCCAACGAGTTGGTGGATCGGTTGCGTTTGCTTGAAGCGTCGCGTCAGGCGGGTACCAACTCCCACGATCCTGAAATTTTATCAATTATCGAGGAACTCCGCGAGGCTGGCCTCATTATATAAAACCGCGCGCCGATGATGTGCACAGTATGCATCGAGATGCCGATCAACAAATTTGGGGTATCGCTCGAGAAGAGTGGAGCAGCTAGAATGGACTACTACAAATGGAGCGGTTTGCTTCGAAAGTACATGCGAGATAACGCTCTTTGCGTGACTGGTGCAGACTTTGATATAAAATCACGCAAGATACGACGTGTAGCGCAACCCACAGCCGACACCGATGCTGTCAATAAACTATACGTGGAAAAGAGCATTAAACTTTTGAGAGAGCAGCAGACAGAATTAGAGAGGAAGCTGGTCGTGTTTCAAAGAGATATGCTGACATTGCAAAACAGCGTTCAATAGATATCGCAGGCGTTGAATTCTATCCCACAGCCGGACAATGAAATGCGTAAAGTTAAAGAGGCTATAGCCGCTTTTGCTACGGAACAAGAACTTGTCCAGAACTTCCTGAGACCGACGGGAAGCACATAATACACGTACGCGATAATTATCGCATCATGCATGTCCAAAACACCTCCGCGATCAAACATGCAGCCATTATCGAAATCCAAGAGTAAAGAAGAAAACCATGGTCACAAGAAGCGACAACTCGTTGACGAATTGCATGCTTCAGCTCGAAGACATTTTCCGCGGAGGCGCGTCATAGTGCACGGATACGACGATCTGTGGTGTTGCGAGGTTTGATGGGGTGGAGATTCTCTTGCAGAATCTTACCGCACTCCGGGTGTATCCTCGAACGGATCGTTCCTCGGGCTCCGATAGGACGGGTAAATATGCCGGGAACGGGAATCTCGGGTCGAGCCGAGAGGTAGTGGATCGTGCCGGTTGAAGAGTTAGAACTCACCGTAGTTATAACAAGTTTATTGCACTGACGCGACGGGCGATCACGGGCGTGATCGCGTACTGATCTTTTACATGTCACCTCATGATTGATCTGTTGTGGGTTTATATACAATGTTTTAGGTCACGGTTTGGTGGCCGCGGGGTCGAGCTCGAGATTCACGGATTCTGCGACGCCTCGGAGAGGGCGTACGCTGCCGCCGTCTATTTACGGGTTCAATGTACCTCAACCGTTCATTCCCGGCTCTTGGTGGTCAAGACTAAGGTGGCTCCGGTCAAGTTACTTAGCATTCCGCGATTGGAATTATGCGGCGCCTTGCTCCTCGCCCGTCTTCTAGCCTCCCTAAAAAACGGACTGTCGTTAAACGGGGTTCCTATTGTTGCGTGGTCCGACTCGACGGTGACGGTGGCCTGGATACGGTCACACGCAGCTCGATGGAAACCGTTTGTAGCCCATCGAGTCGCCGAAATCCAGAATTTGTTACCAGGGGTTCTGTGGAGGCATCTCCGAACCACGGAGAATCCTGCTGACCTGGCCACCAGAGGCATCCACTCCAGTGACCTTCAATCAGCACGATGTTGGTGGGAAGAACCACACTGGCTGAGCAACTCGCAAGCGGAGTGACCATTGCAAGTCGTCGAACCTGAGTCTCAAGACTTGCCTGAACGACGCGCTCAAACGTTGGTGACACTTCAATCACCAGACGACAAAGGCGACTCGCTTATCGAGAAGTTCTCAAAACTGCAACGACTCTTCCGAGTCACCGCTTTTATTTTGCGTTTCGCATCCAACGCTCGAGGTTGTGGAACAAGGCTGGTCGGCCCTCTGTCAGTACAGGAGCATCAACGGGCACGGACCGCCATTCATCAGCTTTGTCAGCGAGAGACATTCGCTGAAGAAGTCGAGTCTCTTCGGCGAGGTAATGTGCTTAAGGCCACTTCAATTTTAATCGCTCTTAATCCTTTTTTAGATCCGCACGGAATCCTCCGTGTCGGAGGACGCCTCCACTACGCACCGATCGCACCTGCCCAGAAGCATCCGGTGATCATCGGTCGTAGAACCCATCTGGCGAAACTTATTTGTGAGGAAACTCACCAACAGACTCTTCACGGTGGTGTCAATGCCGTACAGGCTTGGATACGCCAACGGTATTGGATCCCTCGCAGCCGAACACTAATCAAACAAGTGCTGCATCATTGCGTTCGATGCCTTCGACTTCGGGGAACTTCAGGCCAGCAGCTGATGGGAAGTCTTCCCAGTGTACGACTCCAACCCATGAAGCCTTTCTTACGGACTGGAGTGGACTATGCAGGAACCTTGCAAATCCGGATGGCCAAAGGGAGGGGTAATAAATCCCATAAGGGTTATATCGTTGTGTTTGTGTGTTTATCCACCAAGGCTGTCCACCTGGATGCCGTCACGGATTTAACGTCCGACGCTTTCCTGGCCGCGTTCCGGCGATTCACGGCACGGCGTGGACGATGTGGACAACTGTGGAGCGACAACGGCACCACCTTCCACGGGGCCGATACCCAATTACGGCAGATGTTTAAAAACGCTTCCAAATTCCACAATGACATCGTCGACGAACTCGCAAATGGCGAGACGGAATGGAGATTCATTCCGCCATACTCGTCACATTTCGGGGGCCTGTGGGAGGCGGCGGTTAAATCGGCCAAATCTCATTTAAGAAAGGTTATCGGCGATGCAACACTTACCTATGAGGAACTGGCGACACTCCTCTGTCAAATTGAGGCGTGCCTCAATTCGCGTCCTCTAACCTCACTTTCCGATGATCCGCACGATCTCACGCCTCTTACACCGGGACACTTCCTTGTAGGTGATTCCATCACTGCTCTTCCGGAACCACTTTCCACTCAGCCACCATATCGTGAACTCTCACGATGGAAATTGCTCACTAACATGCGTGATCATTTCTGGCACAGGTGGAAGACCGAATATCTCCACCAACTACAACAAAGACCGAAATGGAAAAATCGGCGGGAGAACCTTCAGAAGGGCGACCTCGTTTTGGTGAAAGACGAACTAACTCCACCAACACGCTGGCCGCTCGCCCGCATCGTTGAAATTCATCCAGGAGCCGATGGATTAGTGCGGGTGGTGACGCTGCAAACTGCGTCCCGAACAATCAACAGGACCATCTCTAAAATTGTCCCTTTTCCAGTCCGAGACGACAACCACGCCGAATAGGGTTATTCGGCCCATGGCGTTGTGTCGCCGTCCAGGGTTCTTCACGGCGGGCGGTGGTGGCGCGCGTGTCCCGAGCGTTCGCTGAATCCGATACACATTTGTTCACGTGTGATTTCGCCGTCCGGCTCGACGCCGAGGCGGGCGGCATGTTTAAATGTTTATCTGTTCTTACGATTTTCAATAAAATTCTGAGAACGGCGTGTCGACGCCACTGGTAAACCGGCGAGCCGTGACGGATTCCCCTTCCCCCGCGTTCGCGTGGATTCACGGGTGGACCGAATAGCTCGGGTCCCGCGGGTCGCGGGGGGTGGGCTGAGTTCGGGCGGTGAGGCGAGTGCCGATTCGCACGTCGATCACTTCCTTTACGACAAGTAATCGGTACACCTCGTGTTCTATTTTCGAGTGATCCTATTGCGTTCGTCGGTCTTTCCGTTATCTTTAAAACTGTTCATTTCATCATTAAACCTTTAACTTTATTCACTTTCTTTCTGCGCGATAAATACAATCGATTTATTGCGCTTTAAAATTACAACTTTGTACGCTAAATACATTTGAACTGTAATCGAAAGAATTCGCTCGATCTTCGAGGAACTTTCGAGAACACCGGGGCTAAAAGTTCCGGGGGTAAGTTGTTCCGATAGTTCTATCTTCAATATGAAAGTAGCTTTGTACTTTAAATTATTTTTTCCGTGTGAGTTGATCACGCCACTCTGTCAGCCATTTTAATAGAGCCCGCAACAGCGAGTTGTGTGGTAGTAAGCGAGGACCTATTAGTCGCGTACCAGATAAGTAAATATTTTCCTACTATTATTTTTTGGTCTATTTTGATTATTTAACGTCGATATTATTGATTGATTAGTTCTTATGTATCAAATGACATTTAAGAACACGATGTAATAGTGTGGATCGTTTCAATATATGTGTAAGTAAAGTAATCTCTTAAATTGTCACATGTCTCGATAGGGGCTAGTTGTTCCCGTGATTTGGGGCACGTTGTTACCGTAACAACTTGCCCCACCGCAAATGTATAAATTGTTTCAGCTGTGCTTTAATATGCGAACATATGAATGAAAGGCGAAATGTGGCATCATTTCCATCGAAGTTGTGCATAAAGATAAAAATTGTCGCTAGAGAATTCAATATCTGCCACTTGACTCTATCGAGAATTATTAAAAAACTACAATCTGGACAAGAAGCCACTGTAGGCTACAAGTAGGTACAAATCTCAATAAGTAGGTACCCACAAACAGTTGAATGTAAGACTGATTTGTAGATTTTAGGTTTTATACCAAAGATAGTGTTTATGATTATTACGGTAACCCATACAGTTGATGATCCCTATATAATAATTAATCCTCTTATCCTCCTATAATTAATCCGTTTTTTTCGCATGATAAAATATAATTATATTCGGAACAAAAATATCTGGGCTACTGAAATATAGATATATTTTATTATACAGGGTGTTCCACGGTAGACTGGACAGCGCGTTTTCTCCTAAACTACTGGAGCTAAAAATATTTAAAAAATAGGGAATTGCATGGTTCGAAGGGGCTAATTAATTAGCGCGGACGAATTTTTTTCGATTATTATTTTAAAAGATACGATGGTCAAGTTCGGTTTTTCAAATGGGACTAACTTTTCTGAAGTCCTGAGTTGATAGTGCGTTCCAAGACAAATTGAATAAGCTTTAAAGTATACACTTGATTTCCACTGGTTTTTGCGCTATTGCGCTTGCAAATTTATTGATTTTCACTGCAAGAAACCCCTCTGGAATAGCAAGGACCACGGGTGGCACTGCCTGTTGAAATAGATATTGTCGCACCGGGGTGATTTCATCACCGGCCACCCCGACGCAACGGAAATATAAGATGGTAAACACGGGTGCACGACACGACTATATTTGCATGTACAGAGTAGTAAACACGTCCGAACGCTATGGCGTTCGGTACAAGACAATTATGGCGTCTTCCTGACAGTCTTCTCAAAGGGGGTCGATCCTCTACTGTCAGCCGCCGCGAGCACCAGCAGGCTATGCACGGGCCTATACCCGGTGCTTGCAACACTGCTCCCCCCTCTGGAAAAGCGGACGTCCCGACCGCGTTGTCTCCTCCTCGCAGTCTTCGTACCCCGGTCTGAAGAAGTGGTCGTGCCGTCCGGGTGGCTTCCTCAGACCGCCGCCTCGGCATTCGCCTTCACGCCCCAAGGGAAAACCACCAAAAACCTGGGGCAAGGCGTGGGGTATCGTGTACCTGTAACAAAATATAAGGGCCGGGGGCTGAGCCCCGTATGCAGCCCAGTCCACCAAATTAGCTTAAAACTAATCTTCTGATGCTTCGTTTCCCTTTTTCGCCGTTTTCCTCCGCGGGGATCTCGACCAGAGTGAACTTCCTTGACCTTCCGTTAACGAACAGCCCATCTCGACTAACGGCTCCACTCTTCGGGGCTCGTCCTCGGGGTTTGGCGATCCTGCGACGGTATTCGCCCTCGAACTCCCTCCGTCGCGACTTCGCACTCGGCCATCCTGCGACGATGTTCGCCCTCGAACTCCCTTCGCCGCAGCTCAGCAACTTCGCACACTCCAGGCGCCTCCACGTTGCTACGGTGGTACCGCACTCCTGGGGACACCGCTCGCCAGCAACACAACTGCATGGATTCCTGGCCGCCACCCAGAGCCGCACACCCACCCAAGGTGTGGTCCGTGCACTCTCGAACGTCGCTGCGTCTCCGCCGAAGTCGCACCCTCCACCACCAATACTCCGACGCTCCCTCTATAGCGTCCTAACATGACCTTTATAGATGATAACTCCCCGAACTCGACGAGTTCCTCGATTCTTCTTGCAGCTCCAAGTTGAATCGGCATTCCTGGACGCCGTTTCTGGATGGCGTTCGACGGACCACACCGACCTCACGGAAAGACTGTTCTCCTCGTCTTGGGAGCAGTCGGAACGTCAATGTGCCAGATATTGTGGACAGTGGAAGACATATAGGGAGGAATAGTGGAACAAATTACATAGTGGGCTGCACAGTGGGAATAAACAGTGGGGTAGCATATAACAGTGGGGAATAAACAGTGAGGTAGCATATAACAGTGGGGAATAAACAGTGGGGTAGCATATAACAGTGGGGAATAAACAGTGGGGTAGCATATAACAGTGGGGAATAAACAGTGGGGTAGCATTGGGAAATAGTGGGTTATGAGGACTCTCCGTCTCAGAGAGACTCCATCAACTCAAACACCTTATGCCAAACCGTCTCAAACCTCCCGGAGACATTATCCAGTGGTAAAAAAGGGGGGGGGAAAGGCCTCCACGACTTCACACGTCGAAGCAGGTTTAGCTTTACGGTGAGGTTATCCGTCAAAAAAAAATGTCCACGCCTTCTCGACACCGCGCGCGGCTCGTCGAGAAGCTAACTTCAGCGCGCTCCTGTCATTTCTATTTGACGTCAGCGTATTACATTTTACGTTAGCAAATGAGAACGATACAACCAGAATGCGGCTCCCTTTTCGTAGGTCGGCTTCCCAAGCTTCCAGAGCCGACCCAGCAATGATCTCCTGGTTCCGCTCTCCCTCAGCATCCTCGCTGAAGCCTCGAAGCCGCTCCGAATGTCCCTGGATGTCGGCGGACTTCGACCGCCGTCGTCGCCGCTTCGGACGTCCCTCGATGTCGGCGGGCCTCGGCCGTAGTCGTTGCGCTCCCCAGTGACTGTCCCTCGCCGTTGCCGCTGCTCCTGCAGCTGTTCCCGTTGTCCTGCTGGATCGCACGCAACGGCTCCTCGCGTATCGCACGCGACAGCTCCTTGCGTTGCCTCGGGATCCGCGGTTACGGATCCCACTTCTGACACCAGTGTTGCGCCGGGGTGATGTCATCACCGGCCACCCCGACGCAACGGAAATATAAGATGGTAAACACGGGTGCACGACACGACTATATTTGCATGTACAGAGTAGTAAACACGTCCGAACGCTATGGCGTTCGGTACAAGACAATTATGGCGTCTTCCTGACAGTCTTCTCAAAGGGGGTCGATCCTCTTCTGTCAGCCGCCGCGAGCATCAGCAGGCTATGCACGGGTCTATACCCGGTGCTCGCAACAATACTTAGCTGCCAAAGATCTACGCCAGGCCCAAAGGCTGGACAATTGTTTTCCGCCAGAAATCCTACTTAGGTAGGTACATCTGCGGTATCGCGAAGCGCACCGTTACTTTTATTTCGCACTTGCTTCTACGCTCGGATAGCCGGTTCTTTTGGGAGGGATGCAAGTTGGATTGATTAGGTTAGGAGGAGTGAAAGTTGCTAGACTAAATTTCAACTATAGGCAGCAGATTGTATCAGAACCAATCGGATTTGCATCCCTCACAAACGGCTGCTCTCTTGAAGAGAGACCTTCACTCGCACGGAATACGTCAACGCATGCTTTTTTTTTATATCGAAGCTCATGTTTATACTCGTGAGGACCACGCGTCGACAGCGGGCTACCCCTTTTCTTCCTGTGTCTCTCCACGAGGAGTATTGCCGGTGGATTGTAGGAGCGTAGATGTCTGGATGCCAGTTGTTGAATTCAGGAGACGATAGAAACACTTTATTACAAAACACACATGTACTATAATTAAAGTAAATCGTATTCCTCTCGGGCAAGAGTCGCCCGACGCTCGTCAAGGAGATGCGACCTGGAACCCCATGGCGAGGGTTGTCCTTCGCAGTGCCTCACCCGATTTTTATTGCTTTTTCCGGAAAAAGGTACGAATTCTGGGTCGAACGTAGCGAATTGAGGGCGAGCCCCTACAGTCGAGGGTGAAATATTCATTACCGCTTATTAAGAAATTCTTTTCTTCATCGTATCGGAAGGGAAGTGACGCCAATGGATTCCTTATGTTTCTCTGATAAAAATCATACCAAATATCATGCAAATCGGACTACTGTGACACAAGCTATTTGTATTCTCTATGGAAAAGTTGTCCGATTTACACGACATTTGGTATGATTTTCATCAGAAAACCCGATCCCGTTATATTTCCACAGGGAATATAAATAACTTGTGTCAAAGTAGTCCGATTTGCATGACATTTGGTATGGTTTTCATTTTTGTTGGTCCGAACTTTCATAAATAACCATTATTATTAGTAAAATTCTGTTTTACTTAATTAGAAAATGAAGTATTTCATTAAAATTCAACTTTTATAACTTAGTAACAACTTACCTCAATGCGATAACAACTTGCCCCATAAAGGGGTAAGAAGTTCCGCTTCGACCAGCGCCAAAAAACTGACTTTTTATGAAAAACCTATTGCAATATATTAAATACAAGCTTAAAATCATAAAATATAATAAATTTAACAAGAAATTAGTCAATACTGAAGAAAATAAGTACATTATTTTGCGGTCATTTTTTATGTTTTATCGAAATCGGAACTTTTAGACCCGGTCTCCCCTACCCGTTACTGCAAGCTACAACGAAACACACGTGGACCGTGAAAGCTACATCGCAAATCGAGAAACCTCGATACGTGTTATTCGGCACGCAAACCGATCGAAAGAATCGTCCTGATAAATCCGCGAGCAGATCGATCCGAATAATTCCGAGGCGTTTCCGTACGACGCACAGTGGTTCGAGTATACTACATGTTAGCTGGACAAAATTATTTTTTGTCGGATTTGGGTTCATATGCGGTCCAAATTGTTAGAAAACATACCTGATTCGTATTACAATTTATTATTTCACTAAAAATAGCAATAAAATAAAAATATGACTAATTCAATAAAGGAAAAAGGACAAAACGACAGTATTGTACTTTAAATATAATTAACAGTTATAACATTATGTCTATTCCTGTAATTTCTGAGTTTTTGAGTTATAAAACCTGGTTTTTGAAATCAGTTTTCTCTGCATCGCTATTAAAATAGTGTTTTACAATATGTTCCACGTCGATCCACGCGACAAGGGTTGAATGTATGGAAAGTAGAGACTTTCTAGTTTATTTTAATCAATCGGTCGATCTGCAAAAATTTGCAAAACTCTATTTTTTTAATTGTTTTCGAGCGCGACGCTCGGTACCAGCACTCAGTGGATTAAAATAGTGTTTTACTATATGTTCCACGTCGATCCACGCGACAAGGGTTGAATGTACGGAAAGTAGAGACTTTCTAGTTTATTTTAATCAATCGGTCCATCTGCAAAAATTTGCAAAACTATATTTGTTTAATTGTTTTGGAGCGCGACGCTCGGCAGGAGAGATATCACAGTCGCGCTCGAAAACAATAAACAAAATATTGTTTTGCAAATTTTTGCAGATGGACCGATTGATTAAAATAAACTAGAAAGTCTCTACTTTCCGTACATTCAACCCTTGTCGCGTGGATCGACGTGGAACATATAGTAAAACACTATTTTAATCCACTGAGTGCTGGTACCGAGCGTCGCGCTCGAAAACAATTAAAAAAATATAGTTTTGCAAATTTTTGCAGATCGACCGATTGATTAAAATAAACTAGAAAGTCTCTACTTTCCGTACATTCAACTCTTGTCGCGGTGGATCGACGTGGAACATATTGTAAAACACTATTTTAATAGCGATGCAGAGAAAACTGATTTCAAAAACCAGGTTTTATAACTCAAAAACTCAGAAATTACAGGAATAGACATAATGTTATAACTGTTAATTATATTTAAAGTACAATACTGTCGTTTTGTCCTTTTTCCTTTATTGAATTAGTCATATTTTTATTTTATTGCTAGTTTTAGTGAAATAATAAATTGTAATACGAATCAGGTATGTTTTCTAAGAATTTGGACCCCATATGAACCCAAACCCGCCAAAAAATAATTTTGTCCAGCTAGCATGTAGTATACTCGAACCACTGTGCGACGACTTGAACTTGAATTTCGATAGGAATAAATACGCGCTCCTGTACGATATGTACGCGAGATTCGGTCGATCGTACTACGGTCACGGAGAACCGTTGCTGAACGCGATCGAATTCTTACAATACGCGCCTATCGTGGTGTTGTGCCCGAATCGACACCGCGTACATTCCGATTGATACAATCGCGCGGCCGAAATCCGGCACAACAGCGTAAGCGTTTTCGGAAACACACCGAAACCGTCAGCGAATGGTAAAACACCCAAAAGCAGGCCAAAGGCGGAGACCCCGATGGTCCCCGCTTCGCCCCGATTATAGTATAAGAACGATGTACGAGCAATGCGAGCTCAGACCATATACGAGGCTCATGCCCGAGAGGCACAGTGTCATTGTCACCCAGATCGCGACAGAATAAACTTGTAAACCTTACGGTGAGTTCCAACTCTTTAACCCGCAACGATCCCCTACCTTCGGTTTCAAACCGAATCCTTCCGTCCTGGCATATTCACCCGAACCTTCGGAGCCCGTTGGACGACGACTGTGAAGGACGACCTGGAGCACCCCCGTGATTCGACACCAGAATCACGACCCACCTGCGTCCAGGCACAACAGTGGTCATAGATTGTTCTAGGCAAAACGAGTCGTTGAAGGGCGCTACGGTGGACGTGCGAATAGATTTCGAATTCAAAGAAAATGTTCCCGCTAACACTACCGCGTACTGTTTGATGATACACGATCGTATAGTCGAATACAGCCCTTTAACCAACGTGGTACGCAAATTGATATAGCGTGAGTACGTAAACGATTACTACTACTACTAATACTACTACTGCGGATACTGCTACTGCTTTAAAACGCCGCTGTCGAAGACCTCAGTACTGTTCTGGCACCATCGCCGACGGTGCTACCTAAACGAATAATAATGTTCGCCATTGTCGATCTGCAAGGTTTCAATAACGAACGCGAGTTCGTCGCCAAAGAGATCGCGATTCGGGCAAACAGCAACAATGATAAAACGACTACGACGACAACGACGATTAGCCATTGGATCTTCGAACCACCATACTTCTGGAATCGTCAGAAATCCTGCGAGCACCGTCAAGCATCCTAGCTCGCAAAGAATCATCACGGGCTTCGCTGGTCCGACGGCTACGTTCCATACTCCAAACTGCCAGGACTCCTCACCAGCGTACGCGCGAACATTGACTTCGTCATTGTGAAAGGTGCGGAAAAGAAAACGTGAATGCTGCAACTGTTACCTGACGTAATCGTTGAGGATGTATGTGATTTGTACGAACTGACGACGCGAAAGATCAACAACAACAGCAACAACGACCACGCTCGAACTGTCGAAGACGACGGTGGCTACGACGTTGACGACGCTTATTGCGGGATCATGCCTGACGTTCCTAATCTAAAATCTATGTCATCAACGAATGCCATTCGATGTGCATTTCATAACAACGGCGGTGTTTGCGCGCTTGAGAACGTTGAGAAAATATGGGATTATATACGTAGCGTCACCTAATCTAAGTCCTACACATTGCATCTACTTTACGCGTCATATCCAGAGACACGAATACTTACGTAAGAATTATTTTTTTGATTTCTATAGCGCTGAACATAACGGCGGCGGCGATGAGAGCAACGACCTCGGCGACTGATTTTTCTACCCACGAGCACGAATATCCATCCCTCCCATACGAATGTTATTTTTACGCGAATATAGACTTTATAATTTACGTATGCATGCATGTATGTCAAATAATAAATATTTTAATTAAAAATAAAATTGTTAAAAAAAATTAAAAATTATATGTTGATTTTACGTCCTGCAACACACAGAAAAAACACCAAATTATTATTCTATAAAACATTGGTAATAGCGCGTAATACACCAAACAATTAAAATTCGGTTATACTCACTCTTTAAATAGGCGGGGCAGCTCCGGAAAGTCATCCTCGAATGATAGAAATTCGATATCCATGGTATCCTCCCGCCATGTGCGTCTAGCATCTTGTATCTTCCTTCGCAATTCCTGACATATCCGCCCGTCACGCCTTGTCGGATATTGGCGTCGCTGAAACAAACACATGACTCGATTAAAACATCGTCGAATGATGTGCGCGCACCCATTTAATTTTACGAAACATCACTTACGAGTAGCTGGATTATTATATCGATGTCGCCATCGCGCGCGTGGGCCTCGATGTCCTCTCGACGCTGAAACAAACGTGCGAATCGATTAAAATAATGTCGATTAATGTATGCGCGTCAATATAATTTTTATGAAACATCACTTACGAGGCGCCCAACCGTCCCCAAATATTCCTCCGTCCAATCTGCCATCGCTTTTTCACGTCGGCACTGTAAGAAACGCACGAATCGTATGTACGACACGTGTGTATTGAATTTAGCGCGTGCGCTATTTGAATCTGCCGCACACGCCATTTTAATTTATCACGCGTTATTTATATTATTGCTTCTGTGTCGTAACACAACCATGGTACAATATACTCTTGCACATTGATGTGTATGTGTACGTGAATCTGTATAAAATGACGTTGGTCAGTATTGCAGACTTCATAACGTCGCGTACGCTCGAGTGCTAACAAGTACCGCTCGCGCCATTTTTTCCGCCGAAGCGAATCATACGCAGCGCATATCAAAATGTACAAACGCGGCTTAAACGATTCATCCTGCGCATCCAGCAACGATGGTGGTTTTCCGAATAAACGTCAATAACAGCAACAACATCAACAGTCTAATATGAGGTACATACTCGTTATAATACAATTTACACTTACTTCTTTCACTGTAAACGATAGCGAACGAACGATGCATTAATTTCGTGTACATGTTTCTTACAGCTCTGGATTCGCAACGGCAAAAACGTTGAAAGCACCAAAACTATTAGTCGTACGGATCCTGGGGCGTGATTACCCATTGACCGCAACAGCTTATAAACGTCTAACTATTGGAATACGCATTGGTATGGATTCGTGCCACGTCGAGATCTCCATAGCCGACAATAAAGGCAGCGAGTTAAGCTTTTCAATGTCGACGTGGAAGCTCCTGCTGCAAAACGAGGCGGACATACTTCAACGATTACGCAGCAACGCAACATCGTCCCAAACTCACATCGTAACTGATCATTTACGACTAGACTTCACGCGTATGCATGATGATCAACTTATTAAAATCAGCGATAATCGCGTTGCCATATATATGACCGAAGCCACGATGCGAAAACTATTCGCGTACGAACATTGCATTGAACATATGTTTACCTGGCTAACTGAAAGTATGTACTCTGTAAGCAGTAAATATGCCACCTTTGTACAAGTTCTACGTACCGCTTCCGTACCAACGGATTATGTGAAATTAATTTCCGAAAGCGAGCACTTCGAAAAGCATTCATTTATCGATTGTGAATTATTAGCGTTAGGATTACAATCCATGCTGCGTGATTTAAACCACGTACCACCATAGTACGGGTATATCTTTTACTAATAATAAATGTATGACTTACACATCAATACCTCTAACGTATTATTTATAATATCCTTTCATACATATACATATCCATATATTAATACTGGCGGATGTTTATACAAGTGCGACGTTACATTCTTTCGTGAGGCGGTTGGGGTATTTGGGTTAAATAATCTCGAATAGTAACTAATCACGAAAATCTATGTACGAATTCTTTTCACCCTGACACGTTTCCCACGACGCTTGACTCACAGCCCCTCGAGAAGGATATTTAAGACGTCGCCCTGTTCTCGATCGTAAAAATACTCGGAACTCCACTCGAATAATTATCGCCTGAACGCAACGCCTAATTTATTGCTTCAGGGACATTGCGTTTTCTTAGAGGCCAAAACGCGTTCACTCCTGCTCAGATATAAACACGCGGCATGGCGCGGTGCAATGTTTATTCCATGGGCTATCGCGATGATTGATTTACAATGATTATCGCTCTATGTTTAAAGTATTGCAAGCGCTGTATCGGTCCCACGATTCGAATATAATCACACGGCAGAAAACGCGTGCACGTAGGTGTCACAAAACGCGTTCAATCCTGTCGCGCCCCATGGTTCCTTATCTTTTCTTAGAAATCCTGGTCCTCCCTGTTTCTCAGGAATCATCATCGAAGACGCGATTCGAATTTTCACGAATCGGTCGCGGTCGCGCCTGCGCACAGGTCCCCGCACTCGTACGGAGATTGCGCGGCGGCGACGCGCGCCCAAAGTACCTTAAACATCCACCAGATGGCGCCAATACGAAATGCATGAAAAATATGAAAAATTACCCAACGCGGGCCCAAATTCCGACGCGGGCCCAAATTCCGACGCGGGCCCAAATACCGACGCGGGCCCAAAGTACCATAAACATCCAATAGGTGGCGCCAATACGAAATGCGCGCGACGCCATTTTGAAAATTTGAAAATCCTCCCCCCTCCCCTGTGACGTCACCCCCTCGTCCACGAACTCGCCATGCGCGCGAGACGCCATTTTGAAATTTTGAAAATCCCCCCTCCCCTGTGACGTCACCCCCTCACCTACGAACTCGATCGACGCCATCTTGAAATACCCCTCCCCTGTGACGTCACGCCCCTCACCCACAAACTCGGTACCCTCTCCCCGCCTCATCCCCGCGCCCATCTCGCGGAAAAGCGCGGTACCCCCCCGCGCCGCCTCACCCCCTCGCCAGCACTTGATCCAGAACTCTCATAGCCTAACTACTCATATGGTGCAATGAATAAAAATGTAAGTCGCGTAGCATTGGGCAAATTTCGTAATCATTTATGGTACTTAACACCAGAAGCGGTAGCGCTGGCCTTTTTTGACATTCCAGCATTACGAATGATGTCAAAGAACGGATGGTAGTAGCTTTAGATACTCTTAATGATACTGACGTCAAAAAATTAATAGTTAGTCCGAATAATGTAACTCAGTGCATCGACAACGATATTGAAGGGTTTGTTTCCCAAAAAACCTTACAGTTTTTTAAAAGATTTGCAATTCCCACAGATTTATAAGTAAGGATCCTTCAGAATGGGAAAATGATCCAAATTATACTATTGGATTAAAAATAGTTAATAATTTAAGAATAGTTAACGATTCGGCCGAACGAGGAATGAAACTCATGCAAGAGTTTAATAATGTATTATCGCGAAATGAAGAGGAAAAACAAATTATAATGCAAATAGTTTCCGACTACAGAAAACGCTATCTAGACATAAAAAACTACGTTAATGAAAAATTTGTAAATTGTTTTTAAATGCGAGTATTAAAAAGTGTGTAAATTCAATAACCGTATTTTCTTTTTTTTGCCTATTTATGATATAATATTCACCATTTCATATTAAAAATATTATCTTCTTATTAAATATAAAATGTTAATGACGAACATTCCTCCCTTGTTGAAATTAATATTATTATTAACTTGCAAATAATATAAGAAAGAAATTGAAAGAATGGTCACTTTCATTAAAATACGTAAAATTTAATATAATTAATTAAGAAGATATAGATATTAATTAATTATTATGTTGAAAAAATCATACTGTAGCACTATTATCGTAAATATTTGTGCACAGAAAGAACGCTTAACCATCATTATAATATTTTTCTTCATACTTTTCAGTTCATACAAAATTTCACATTTATTGCAACTTTAACGCGAATGTGCTACGTCTTCCTATTATCCGATCAACTTCATCTTTTACGGGAATTATTTTCTTATCCAATGGAACAATTTTAGGGGGCGACGTGCAAAAATTTTGCAAAAAAATTTTCCCCAAGAGTAGCTAAGGACCACCCTAATGTACATATAAAAAAAGGCTAGTCTTTCACTGCCCTCGAAGGTCCTCGAGACCTCATACAACAATAGACTCTCTTTTCAAGTGGTCGAAAAGGGCCTGTGCGGCGCGTCGTTGCACTGGTGGGAGCCATGGTGTCGACGCTTACGTATAGGATATACCATTTGCGACTATAATATACTATAATTTTCCGGTTGACATTCAGTCATAACTTCTTTGACAGATTGGTAGGCCGGATAAATTGCATAGTTCCTCCATCGAGAATCTTTTACTAATCCTATATATCTACTTTTACTGTAATCATGCTCTAAGTAGAATGCCAACATTCATGTATTAAGCGGTTACGAAAGACTTTTAAAAGATAGAAATATACACATGTATAACAGTTTTTAGATTTTTCTTACTTAATTATATAGTGATTGTTAAGTTATCCACGAGTATATTCATTTTCCCTTCTTAACTATCTCCTACCAAGTTAATTTGGGGTGTGAGATGCGTATACGGTTCGGCAATCGAGTAGCAAGCATATAGTACGCAACAGCATACGACATGTAAACCCTTTATATAGCACAATTCAAAGTATTCAAGTATTCTATTATCTTTTTATACTCCAGATGAATAAATACAATGAATAAATCTAAAATATTGTCATCAAAGCACGTAAACCAGAAAAAACACGGTTTTTGTCGATTTTTCAACTTAAAAAGCATTTTTCTTCGAATCCTGAAGGGCTAGACCAATTTCGTGATCATATTTGAATTCAACGCGTCAAAATCTATTGGAAATGATGTATAAGAAGTAATGGAAAAGCTTCAACCACAAATTATAACAAAAAATCGAAATTTTCGTCGAAAATGTCAACTTCGACTTAGATTTTCAAGGTCAAAACTTTTTTTTGACATTCTAAACAATTTTACCTTAATCTGCAACATCTTAGCTTTAACCTTCAAAAAGTGTCATCCCTGTACCTTATTACTATCAAGAGTTCTACGATTTTGGCATAAAAAGGAGCAGTTTGTCCCACTGTGCTCACACAGGCCCTTTTCGAGCACTTGAAAAGTGGGTCTATTGTTGTATGAGGTCTCGAGGAACTTCGAGGGCAGTGAAAGACTAGCCTTTTTTTATATGTACATCGTGCTGTGTTTATCTGCCAAATTGAAGAAGTCAAATGACATTTGGGTGTTTCTTTTAAGATATCGGAATTAAATTTGTGGCAAAAAATAGGATAAACCTATTCCTTTCTAGTGATGTATAATTTTATATTTTTTACATCTATTATTGATACAAATTGTTATCGCTTTATTGATACAACTTGTTTATTACGCTCTATTATCGCTTTATTGATACAAATTGTTTATTACAAATATAAGAGAGTTCCTATTCTTTGGCAATACAGCGTCAGGCCGCTTGCTGTATCTAAACTCTCTCTTCATTCAAACAAGCAATCCTTTGAAGAATTTCCATATATTTTTATACTACATGTCACGTCCCGGGTGGAGGTTTTTGGGGATAAGGACAATGGGGTCAGAAGGGGGAAGCCAGGCTCGAATGCGAGATTCGTACGCTGAGGTTTGGAGAAAGCCAGGCTCGAATGCGAGATTCGTACACTGAGGTTAGAAGGAAATAGGCTCGAATGCAAGATTCGTACACTGATCGTGGATGAATTTTAGGCTCGAATGCGTGATTCTTAATACTGATCGACCACGGAAGGTTTAAATTGTAATCACCGCGGTGGGTGACACCCGTTAGAGCACTTTGTTTTGGTCTGGTAAGTGGTAATTGGATTTACCGTTGCATGAGTATAAAAAGTTACACGTTGTGACGAAGTCACGTCACGCGCTGTGCGAACGCCCGGAACCGAGACAGTGGGCTTGGTTCGCGACGCGACCGCCTGGCGGCCGCGGTCCCGCGATATGTCCCGCGGACGAAAATGTACGGCCTTTCAATATAAAGGCCGCGGCGTTCGGAATCAGGAGCTCTTGTGCATGTCGCTATACCGCCTCAAGCAATACAGTCTGACTTTGTCACCCGTCAGCGCCACACGTGTTTTTATTTACGCTGAGTTTCCGTTACATTCTAGTCGTTTCTATTGTCTCATTTTTGCGAATTTGTGTGATTCTGTGGTCTCAATCTCGATCGTGGGTATCCGATCCTGTGGTTATCTGTGTGGACCTTCACCCTTCATCATAGGGTTTTACTGTGGATGTACGTAATCAATTGTCTGAACTCACTTTATCATCTTTACTGGTGCTCTTTTTCCCTGAGGCGTGTTTTGACCAATTCCGTCGTTGTGAACCTGTGATCTACGAGTCTTGTGCTTAATTCCCGTGCCATGGCCCCTCCAGCTAAAAAATGTAAAGGATGTGGATCAGGTGTAGCTAATCCCGTCACCTGTCCATTCTGCGAAATCGTATCCCATCCTGCCTGTGTTGGGAGGACAGGTCACCCCTGGCAACACGGCATGCTCATGGCCTGCGGGCCATGTTTACCTCGGTCAGCTGATGCCGATGTCAACGTCACAGGCTCCCAGTCGGTAGTGTCGCTACCCTCTTATCCAACTGTTGATATGCTTAAGGATGCGATAAGAGTGCTGATAAAAGAGGAGATGAGTATTCTTCGGGTGGAGATGAGTAATCATCGGGATGACATCATCTCCAGCATGAGATCTGAACTTGTAGACCTTAAAACTAAAGTGAGTGGCCTAGAGGATCGTGTATGTCAGCTCGAGCAGAACTCCTCCGGCTCAGTTGCTCAGAAGTGATCGGGTCCCATGGAGTTGGACGCGATCATGGGTGAGATGAAGGATAGGCAGGTCAAGGCGAGGAACCTTATCATCCATGGCTTACCTGAATCGCCAAATTCCTCGCCGGATCTCTCTCGCTCCCATGACCTTGATGGTGTCAAATCCATACTGGACCAGATCCAGAAATCTGACTACACAGGCATAACGGTGCGAAGGCTTGGGAAGCGAAGTGGTCCAGCCCCCCGACCCCTCTGTGCGGTTCTAAATTCCCCGGAAGCGGTCATCTCAATCCTGCGAGGCAAGTCCCGCTACCCGGGGCCTTGCGTCATTACTGATGACAAGACCAGGGCACAGCGTCAAGCTCTGGAACAACTTAGAGCGAAACTGCAGGATCTACACCAACGTGGAGAGACGTCCTGGACTATCCGCTACATCCATGGAGTGCCAACCATAGTGGAAAACAATAGGATGCGCGACCCAGCCCTAAAAAACCACTAAGTAACCCCTTGGTTTACTACCAAAACGAGCGAGGTCTAAGAACTAAACTAGAGGACTTGAAATCTGCGATATTATGCTCTGCCGTTCGGTATGACATTCTCATTTTCGTTGAAACCTGGCTTAACCCGTCTATTTCTTCGTCTGAGCTAGGACTCGCTGAATTTAATGTATTCCGATCAGACAGAACCCCTCTCACGAGTTCTTTACAGAGAGGTGGAGGGGTCCTTATTGCAGTCAGAAACTCCCTGCCTTGCCTAGAGATTCATCCCTTACGACATGATCTAGAACAGGTCTTTGTAAGAGTGCGAGTCCTTAACGAGCATATCATATGTGGGGCGTTGTATCTCTCGCCAGCCTCTCATCCGGATTTATATGAGAGTCATGTCGGTTGTGTCATGGAGATTTTCCATAACTTTAGTGATGACTCGTTCTGCATTCTTGGTGATTACAACCTTCCCCATGCGGTATGGCCGACTGTCCCAGGGTCCATCTGCTCTAAGGATCCGGGTATTTCATCCCAGGAGTCGTCGGCTATTGCCGTCTTATGTGAAGGGTATAGTTACTGCGGCCTGGCTCAGGCGAACTATATTGTTAACTCCCGGTTCCGCCTGTTAGACCTAATCTTTGTAAAGGAACTTGACGTTGCTGTTGACAAAGTTGATGATTTCCTAATCCTCCCGGACTCGTATCACCCACCACTGATTGTAAGTTTGAATGGTTTAATCACGCATGCCGACCGAAATCATGATAACGTGACGTATTTCGACTTCAAGCGTTCCAACTACCCTGGCATTATTAGCCATCTAAATAGTATAGACTGGGATTCTGAGTTTAGAGGAGTTAACCAAGATATTGCGGTGGATCGTCTCTATTCCCATTTTAACAATGTAATTGCGTCATTTGTGCCTGTTAGGGTGTCTAAGCCATCTCATTTTCCTCAGTGGTTCTCTGCACGCCTGAAATTCCTCATTCGACAGAAGAAGAAGGCACACAAAGCCTACAAAACGTCCAACTCGCGCAGCGACTATATGCTATTCTTAGATCTCCGCTCTCAGTGCAAAGCACGTACCAAAAGTGACTACAGGGCGTATGTGGATGACGTCGAAAATTCGATACGACGCAATCCGAGGAGTTTTTGGTCCTTCGTTAATGCTAAGCGAGATGTCAGGGGACTCCCCAGCTCCATGCATCACGATGGCACCACTGCCTCGTCGGGTTCTGCTATCGCCGATCTCTTCGCTAGCTTCTTTGGCTCGGTTTATGCATCTTCTGATGGGCGGGCACCGGCTTTGAACACGATCCCTACTCCCTACACCAATTTAGTGCTGAGTAATCTCACTATTTCCATCGGCGACATTTACTCCAAGCTTAGTGTTCTCGACACGAGTAAGGGCCCGGGTACTTCCACCTCTATTTTTCAAACAGTGTTCCTTTATTCTCTCGAGGCCTCTTTGGTACATTTATAATGCCTCACTAACAAGTGGGGTTTTTCCCACACAATGGAAGTCCAGCCTCGTTACTCCCATCTTCAAGGCCGGTGACCGTTCCGATGTAAGAAACTATCGCCCCATTTGCAAATTATCGGTACTGCCCAAGGTATTCGAGGAGATCGTCACCGATATGCTTTCCTCCCAGCTGACAAGCTTCTTATGCACCGAACAACATGGCTTTGTCCCGAAACGATCCACATCAACTAATCTTGCGGTGTACAACAGCTTTGTCTCTAGGGCCCTCGACGATTGCCTGCAGGTTGACACAGTGTACACTGATTTTCAGAAAGCCTTTGACACCGTAGATCACTCCTTACTGTTACACAAACTTGCATCCTGGGGTTTTGGTGATCCACCTTTATCCTGGCTAGAAAGTTATCTTTTGGAACGCGTACAGATTGTAAAAGTGTCAAACTGCTATTCTTCTCCGATCTGTGTCACCTCAGGTGTTCCTCAGGGGTCGCACCTCGGTCCACTGCTGTTCAATATGTTTATAAATGATGTGGCGGAGGCTCTTTCGGACACCAACTTCCTGCTGTATGCAGACAATCTGAAGCTGTTTAGAGTCATCCGGGGTATCGAGGATGCTTATAGTATGGAAAACGATTTGCTGAGGTTAGAGCAGTGGTGCTTTACTAATAGAATGCGACTGCATATTGGGAAGTGTGTTGTACTTAGGGCCTCCCGAGCAAGATCTTGTGTTAATCATCCATACAAGTTGAGCGGCATTGAGCTTAGGAATGTTACCGAAGTCATTGATCTGGGGGTGTGCATTACACCTTGCTTTGACTTCAGGTCACATTATGCGCGTTGCACTGGTACTGCTTTGAGAGTGTTAGGCTGTATCTCCCGATTCGCCAGGCATTTCAGGGACAGAGAGTCTCTGAGGCTGTTATACGTCGCTCTGGTAAGACCTCATGTAGAATACGCTTCAATAATTTGGAGTCCCAGGCACGTAAAATTTATCAAATCGGTCGAAAGGGTACAGCACAAATTTTTAAGGTTAGCCTCTCGTATCCTAGGCAATCCTATGGATAGAGCGGACCACGATTACGGCCCGGCACTCGCATCGTTTAGGTTGGTCACCTTAGAGGAGCGTAGGCGCATTGCAGATACGATATTTCTGTACATAATTATAAATGACCACATAAATTGCCCAGACTTGCTTGCCTTAATCTCGTTCAATGCTCCGGTGAGGAACTTGCGGTCCATGCCTTTCTTTGTTGCGACGCTCCCGAAATACCGGCACTATGCGATTGACCCTATTAACAGGGCGATGATTATTATGAATCAGGACTTCAGCCGCGTTGATCCCTTTCTGGGAACCCTGACCTCGGTCAGGTCCTTATTATTTAATTAATTTTGCGTTTTGCGTTTTGCGTTTAGGTTTAGTTTTGTTTGGAAACCTAATCATCCAATTTGGTAGGCTAAGTCTATGTTACTTCTTCTTTTATGTTCAGACTTTGTTATTTCTAGTTGTATTGTTTTGTAAATCATGGGGATTCCCCCGTTAAATAAATAATAATAATAATAATACAAGACGCTCATTTTTTATACTCACGGCCGAGAGTTCTCTCGTGCCGTACCGTGACGTGTGTCAGTGTCGACCATAGCCATACTATACCATTACCAGCCTCTGTCCGAAATAGACCGATATTTATCTTGCGCCCTGCCTACATCAGAGAGGTACCTCCGCGCCCATTAGGCCGGAACCCTATTGCACTCTGAACCTCTCTTATACGACTCTCGTACGAACGTGCCCCTTAAGGCCATTCCGAGGAGAACGTTACACACACCGCATCCAATCTCCTACCGCTCGCCGCCAAGTCGCCGCCGCCGCGAGACCGACGCGTCGAACAACCGTAACTCCGCAGCTCTTCTGACGGGATCGGAAATAATTGTAAACATAATTTTACAGCTTACAATAAACACTGTTACTGTTTTAAATACGACTTGAACTCATTCGCCGAACCCGGACACACCGACTGAGTCGGCAACTATCCCTTCTCCGTCCCACTGGTAATCGTTCCGCAACCAAACACAATTACAACGTAATATTTCCTCGAAATATGTCTAGAAATATGGCTGTACGCGGGCTATGCAAAGGTACGTTGATAAACACAGCATGAACTCTCGCGTTCGCGAACCAGAATCAGCTGATGCAGGAGTCTGTTTTTATTTGGAGCCTTCGTAAGCAGAGGATAGGCACAATAACTCGAAGCGTGTTTAAAGCAAAGCGGTTTATTAACTTGATTACAGCACGTTTATATGCACGGTTTTGTGATTAGTTATACAAATGCGTAAGACGTTAAGCATTAACACAGTACATTTATATAAAGCGGTATAAGATATAAAATATATGTATGAAAATGAATAACAGGTTCACGAGAACAGGAACGCGAGAGTTCATGCTGTGTTTATCAACTTACCTTTGCATAGACCGCGTACAGTCATATGTCTAGACATATTTCGAGGAAATATTACGTATAACTTCTTATACTCGTGCAACGGTAAATCCAATTACCGAACCAAAACAAAGCACTCTAACGGGTGTTACCCACCGCGGTGATTACTATCTAAACCTTCCCTGGTCAATTATTGTGACGAATCACGCATTCGAACCGAAAATCCATCCACGATCAGTGTGCGAATCTTGCATTCGAGCCTATCTCCCTCTAACCTCAGTGTGCGAATCTTGCATTCGAGCCTATCTCCCTCTAACCTCAGTGTACGAATCTCGCATTCGAGCCTGGCTTCCTTCAACCCTCAGTGTGCGAATCTTGCATTCGAGCCTGGCTTCCTTCAACCCTCAGTGTGCGAATCTCACATTCGATCCTGGCTTCCTTCTAACCTCAGTGTGCGAATCTCGCATTCGAGCCTGGCTTCTCCTTTCTGACCCCATGGTCATTATCCCAAAAAACCTACACCCGGGACGTGACAAAACCACCCCTCTAAATTCATAAGGGGTACAAAATTTTTTTGAGCCAAATTTCATATGGAAAAACATATCCAACAACGAAAGCAATCGGAGATGATCACCTGAAAAATTTATGCCTTGGGGGAAGCTTTCACCCCCTAAACATGCAAACAGACCAAAATAAAAAAACACGTTATCTTATTCTTCGATTCTCTAAAACATATCCAAAAACCAGAATAATCGAAGGTGAACACCTGAAAACATTTGTGGGGGGGTTTCACCCCCTAAACATGTAAACAGGCTGAAATAAAAAAACACGTGTATCTTATTTTTCGGTCCTCTAAAATATGTCCAAAAACCAAAGCAATTGGAGGCGTAGTTGTGAGTACACGGGCGCTGTCGCCGGCAAGGTACGCGACATACTTTCGTTTTCATTCAATCAGAAACACTTCCAAACTGAATTTGAACCTGACAAGTACGTAGCATTATGCAAAAATGTCCGCTGGAAGAATACATAGGGGTGCTGGGTACAATACATCACGATAAAACGTTTTTCCCTGCCAAAAACTGACCTCGGGGCCCACGCGCGAGTACCGGAAGGTTAAGGAAACAGGCGCGAATGCCAGATTCGTAGCACTGAACGACCAGGGAAAGTTTAAATAGTAATCACTTTGATCGTGACACCCGTTGGAGCACTTTGTTTTGGGTTTGACTGATTGGATTTACTGTTGCATTCGTATAAGAAGTTACACGTAATACTTCCTGAGAAATTCGTCTAGACATACGGGTGTAACGTTCTTGTACGAGACGTTGCCGTAGTTACAGGAGTTTTCACAAGTAGAGCGGTTTACCTGTGAATTGTGGGATTGGTTCGGGTGGCATGCGATTGAGAAATGAATTTCAAGACACGAGAGTCCTTCTTTTAACGTGAAAATAACAATGGTTTGTTCAAATAAATGTCGAGACACTAGGTCTATAATGAACATATATGGTACTCAGTTACGTGAGTTTTTACAATTGTATAGACTTCGGTACGTAACGACGTATCGCACGGCGATTGGTTTTAAACGCTAGGTCGGTAATAAACTTTATAGTCATTTTTAGGTTACGACGCTAAGTCGGTAATAAAGAATAGAGTTCGTTACGTTGATAACACAGGGAATGACGCTAGGTCGATTTGAATGTAGAATTTTGAGAGGATTCCTTCTCTCTGATTGAAATGGCTTCCAGTTGCCTATCAGCTTGCCCACGCTTTCTAGGATGGTAGCCAGGTAGCAGATTATTGCGTACCTAGATAGTGTCTTCCTTCCTTCAGATTTGGTAGTGATTTCTGGTGCCTATTAACTGGCTCACGCTTTGGAGGATGAGGTATTGAGGGGGCTAATTAAAGCGACCTCGAATGGATTTTGAGGGGGCTAACTAAAGCGACCTCGAATGGATTTTGAGGGGGCTAATTAAAGCGACCTCGAATGGATTGTGAGGGGGCTAATTAAAGCGACCTCGAATGGATTTTGAGGGGGCTAATTAAAGCGACCTCGAATGGATTTTGAGTAGTCGGTTTTATAGAGATACTATTTCAGACTTTTCCCAAAACAGAAGGGGGCTAACTAAAGCGACCAAAGTTTGGTAGGTTCGGTGGCAGAACCAAGTCTGCCTTTCTGCTGCTGGCGGCCCGGTATTTATACCGACTCGCGGTACTTAGTCGCACCAATCACCGGTTGTGTCACTCAGAGTCTAACTACACGTCCGTGTAAGAACACGCGTTAAGACCAAGTCTTCCTCTCGTCCTTTGTAAGATACGCAAAGGGTAAAAAATATACGCATTTATTGTTTCCTCAAGAGTTTCTGCTTTTATTTACATTCGTTGATCCATCCTGTCGCGAGATCGCGACCGCGATAATTACAGATCCGAATAAGTTTATGTTTAGTAGTAAGGGTAAGCGGGTTCTAACTCAGGTCCTCTGAGGGGAGCGCGGGGGCGGGGGGAAGTGATGGCGAGCGGGAGAGTGCGGCGGAGGGAACTTTGGGCGCGGGGCCTGCGGGGAGAGGAAGACAAGTTGCGCGCGCACGAGCCGTGGAGTGGGGGGAAGCCGCGATCGTGGAGGGGATCAGTCTGGGCCGAGCCGCCGCGGAGACCTCTCCACACCTGACCCACCGCCTAAACTTTCCAATTGACCTTGGCCCACCCCCGAAATTTTTTCAGAGGGAGGGAATGACCTCCAAATATGTTTTAAACCAATATGTAGCATCAGCAGAATTTTTTCCAGCGCAGAGAAATAATAATAATTTATTTTTTATTGGAAATTGTTTCGGACGATCTCGGGAAAGATCGGCATTTTACACACAGCGTCTTCGGGGAGGGAAAGAGACAGAACATCATTTTTAAAGCTAAATTATAAGGAGGGGGGGAAAGAGACGGCACTACACAGTGGTACAATCGCTTTCGTTCTAAATCTATCAAGTTTTTAAAGCGTTCCGGTTTAACATCGCAGCGTATCGCGCGATAACATGCGAAATCTGAGTCCTCTGGAGCAGCCGCGCGAGATGATGTCATTCGATGGCGCGAAGAACGTTCGAACGAAATAAACGCCGAATCTTAAAATTAGGTGTCGAGGAGGATGACGGATAAATGAAATGGAGAAATAATATGTTTTATGAAATTTATTTAAAATTAACAGAATATAATTTAACATTTTTTCCTACGAGCATCAGCTAGAATATCGTTGATTGCACATGCTAACAGTTCGCAATCAACAAGATATTCTTCGTCGAAATGTTCGCTATTACGTATGATTGTAGCAGCACGAGGCGTATCTAATGTTTCACAGGCGACATCGCTCTGTTGCAACACGTTAACAAAAATTTTATATTTTATCCTCACATCTTCTGCAGTTTAATACAGTCGCGGATACATATACTCTATACATGGTTGAAGATTAAATAATAATGTTGCTGCGTCCAGTGTGAAATACAGCGACATTTCATCCATTGACATCTTTATAATTGGTGAATCCGAAATCCGAAAAAATTGCACCAATAATTGATCCATTCCCACCGATTCTGATCCAGGTAATTGTGCACGTTCTTCGATGGTTTCACGGTTATCGAATAGCATACCCCATGTATGCCATGATAATATGAGATGATTTCCATGATTGTCACCGAGAAGAACTTCTACATCTGCCATAGGTCCTACGTCGATTCCAATTTCCAAATATTTGCTACTGTTAACTTTAAGTGAGGTTCGGGAACGGATCCGAGGATATCGAAGTAAAGATACACACACTGAACTTGGCGTATGAAGGTTTTAATTGTACGTTCGGATAGCACTTGCTGGAGGAGACTAATGAGCGATGAAGACCAAAAGAAGGAAGACACCACGGCGCTTGTGGCGCGCACGCGCGAACACCTATGACTGATTGCATCGGTCGGTAAGATCGGAAAACTAAATATCGACATTGCGTCTGGTGCAAATAGATCAGTGCTCGCTTCCAGTGACAGTAAGAGGCGAGACTGAGAAAACGAAAAGAAATAAAGTATTTTGAAAAACTATAATCTCAACACTCCCACTCTTTGAGTGTTCAGTCATGCCTCGTAAGGCCAATAGAGTCACTCAATAACCCAAAACGATCTTTGGGTAACGCCTTAGTGAACATATCCGCGATCTGAGTCTTCGTTGGGACGTATTCGACATTTATCTCGCCGTCCTCGCATTTCTCGCGAAAGAAGTGGAATCGGATGTCGATGTGCTTGGTCCTCTTATGGAACTCAGGATTCTTGACCAGACGAATCGCGCTCTGGTTGTCTACACGGATCGTGGTTGGACTGTCACCTCCACATCCGATTTCACACAACAGTCTTCTAAGCCAGATGGCTTCTTTTGCCGCGTCGCAGGCGGCCACGTATTCCGCCTCGGTGGTGCTCAGAGTTACCATTTTCTGTCTTTGTGAGCACCATGTGACCGGTCCATTGGCTAACTGAAAAATATAACCGGTGGTCGATCTTCGCGAATCGAGGTCGCCCGCGTAATCGGAATCGGAGTATCCCTTGAGCTCCAAATCGCTCCCACTGCTTGAGTACATTATCCCGACGTTTGGAGTACAATTCAAATAGCGAAGTATTCGTTTCACGGCTTCCCAGTGGCTTCGATTATAATTATTTAAATGTCTGGCGACGCAGTTAACCGCAAACGCGATATCAGGGCGGCTTACGGTTGCCAGAAACATTAATGACCCCACTGCCTCCCTGTACGGAACTTCTTTCACGGCCGGGTCATCTTCGACGGCCGATTCGAGT
The DNA here is from genome assembly GCA_929108735.1 of Andrena dorsata. NCBI lineage: Eukaryota > Metazoa > Arthropoda > Insecta > Hymenoptera > Andrenidae > Andrena > Andrena dorsata. The sequence continues at coordinate 4,674,656 of OV815487.1, forward strand.
GGGGCATGCGGATCGGCTGGTATACTAATCGGCTTCGCGTCGGTCATGCCGAAGCGAGACAGAATTCTATTTACATATGACTCCTGATATATCGTCAAGGTTCTTCTCCCCCGATCTCTCGAAATTTGTAAGCCAGCGAATATGTCTGAGTCGCCGAGAGTTATCTCAAATGAACTTTGAAGAACGTTGACGACTGCATCAAGGGCCTTTTCGGACTTCGCTAAAATTAATCCGTCATCTACGTATAGCGCGAGGTGCACTTCACAATTGCAGAAATTTCCTACGTATATACATTTATCCGCGTGTGATTGTGTAAAGCTGAAACGCTTGAGGAACGCGTCGAATTTTTGGTTCCAACATCGCGATGACTGCTTGAGTCCGTACAGTGACTTTACTAATTTACAAACCGAGGTTTTATTACTACCCCGAACTCCCTCGGGAATTTTCATATAAATCTCCTCGGTTAGCTCCCCGTTGAGGAAGGCTGTCTTTACATCGAACTGGCGGATCTCAAGGTCCCTTAAGGCGGCAATCGCGAGAAGAACACGCACGGAGTCGTATCGCACGACTGGTGAAAAAGTCTCATTATAATCAATTCCGGCTTTCTGGGAGAAGCCCTTTGCAACTAGACGCGCTTTAAATCTTACCACTTCACCCGACGGAGCCCGTTTAACTTTGAAAGTCCACTTAGATTCGATCGCACGCCGGTTGGCCGGAAGCGGTGTCATCTTCCAGGTCCCGTTTCGTTCTAGGGCTGACAGCTCGTCTGCGATGGCCTCCTTCCACTGTTCGGCATCCCTTCCGGTGATCGCCTCTGCGTAGGTTGCCGGTTCGGAGAACTCGGCGTAGTTTGCCTCGTACCTGTCCGGGGCGCGAAGCGTCCGACGGTCACGGAGGCTGCGTGCTGTCTCGTCCGAATTGTCCGGAGCGTCGACGTCGGTCCGGTCTGCATCGATGTCCTGGGCGCCGATGGTGGTGCTTGGTGGACCGGTTGCCTCTCGGACACACTCTCGTGTCGCGTGAGCTGGATCCGCTCCGGTGCAGTCGTGGAGGTCGGCCGTGTTTGGCCCAATGCTTGTAGGGTTCCTTGTAACACGCTCATTGATTATTACGTGTCTGCTTACCGAGATTTTCCGTGAGTCCGGGTGGAACAGCCTATAATTAGGGGATTCTCCCTCGTAGCCTACGAGGATTGACTTCTTCGCCTTCGGGTCCAGCTTCGTTCGGAGAACCTTGGGGACGTGCTCGAACGCCTCGCTCCCAAATATTCTTACGTGAGACAGATCTGGTTTCTTTCCGGTCCATATCTCATATGGAGTCGCGTCCTGCACCTGAGACGTGGCCGTTCGGTTCAGGAGATATATGGCTGTATTCACAGCCTCGGCCCAGAGGTAGCGGGGTAAGTCCTTGGAGAGCAGCATCGTCCTGGCGGACTCGACTATGGTCCGGTTGTCTCTCTCGGATCGCCCGTTTTGCTCGGGCGTGTAGGGCGCTGTCGGCTCCAGCTGAATACCCGTTCTCGCCAGGTATTCCTTCATTTCTTTGTTGACGTACTCCTTTCCATTGGCGGCCCTTAATCTTTTCATTGGACTGTTAAATTTGTTTCTAATCATTTGCTCGTACCTTTTGAAGCATTCGTAGACGTCCGACTTGTGGCGCATGAAGTATGCGTGACGGAATCCCGAGTAGTCGTCCTTGAAGGTCACGAAGAATTTCGCCCCACCGAGAGACTGTGTTGACATCGGTCCGGAGACGTCGCTATGGATGAACTCTCCCGGTTGCGGTCTTCCTCTCGGTGCATCCTTTTTGAACGGAAGCTTGTGCATCTTCCCGAACTGGCAGTCGTCACAGAAAAAGTCGTTGACGTCGGCGAAATTGATTCCTGTGGCAAGCTTCTTCTTTGTCATTTCCCTTAACGACGCTTTGTTGAGGTGACCTAGGCGGAGGTGCCATGTTTGGAGATTCTCGGAGATGGCTACGTTCGCTGTCTCGCCTATTGCCGGTTGAAGGAAACGCGGGTAGATTTTATTTTGTTGTTTCACGCCCTGGACGACCAATTGATCGTCGCGATATATCCCTATGGATTCTCCGCAGAAAACAACGCGAAACTTCTTGTCGGTGCACTGTCCGATCGAGAAAAGGTTTTTCTTGAAACTCGGAACGTATAAGACGTTTTCAAGGTTTGTATTGTGCCACTTATTGTTGACTAGTCTTGACACGGGGATCGTACCGGATCCCATGATTTCACAAACACCGTCGTCACCCAAACAGATCTTTTCGTCTGTTGTCGGATTGAAGGTCGAATACCATTCGCGTCTGAACGTGATGTGCTTGGAGGCACCACTATCCGCGAACCACATGTCCTTCGCGTCGCGATTTAGGAGGCGCACTTTGTCTTGGTAGGAGAACGCACAAGAGATGGACAAACTCGGTTCACTATTCCGCGGCGATACTTTCTCGTCATTGGTACAGGCGATAAGTGTGTCTATGTTTTCAGATTTGTCACCTTGGTTTTTATTGGCACTTAATCTCTTTCGGCAGTCTCTAATGAAGTGTCCCTTTTTGTGACAGTAGAAGCACTCGATTTCCTTGTTGCTTCGTTTCTTTGTTTCATCACGTTTTGGCTTGGCGATATTTCTGGCGGGTTTTACGTTCACGGCGGCGAGGGCGCTTGTGGCCTCGTCGTTGGCACTCATACGCATTTCTTCTTTCAAGAGGCGTTGATTGAGACTATCAAGAGTCTGCTGCGCAGGAGCAACGCTGTCCCAAGCGGTGATTAGCGAGTTGTATTTGGATGGGAGGCTCCCGAGTATTTTCGCCATGATGGCGACATCGGAGACGGTTTCTCCCAAATCCCTCAACTGACGCGCCATGTTTTCGATTTTGGCCACGTGTTGCGAGATCGAAGACTTGTGGTCCATTCGATATTCGTGGAACTTTTGCATGATGAGCAGTTTGTTCGAAGCAGTTTTCTGCTCGTGTATGCTGCTTAGCTTCTCCACATTTCGGCGGCCGTATTGCAAGTGATTAGATATTCTAGTTGAGAATATTCTATGGCGGTTGAAATGATGCACATGGCTTTTGCGTTGTTTGTTAGCCACGCGGTTCGTCCCGCCTGATCGCTCGCTGCCGGCTCGACTTTTATACCGTCGACGATATCTTTGACGCCGTATGCCACAAAAATGGCGTTCATCTGGAACTTCCATAGAAGGAAGTTCGTTCCGTCGAACTTCGTCACTTGTTTCAAGTGGATTGGTTCCGACATTCTGAAATGTACGCGAGCACTTCACTTTAGAATTTTCGCGCACTAGGTGTCGGACTATAGGATGGACAACGCGCGTTTTTTTTTTTTTTTTTGTCCTTTTGTGTAACGAGCACGTTGCGCGGACGAGTCGGATCGATAATGGCGGATTCGGCACGTGCTAATCACTATCGATGAACGTTTCGATCGAGAAAGATTCGTTATACTGATCCTCGGAATATTTACGCGGTGTCGCGGCGTTCTGGGCCCATAACCTGTTAACTTTAAGTGAGGTTCGGGAACGGATCCGAGGATATCGAAGTAAAGATACACACACTGAACTTGGCGTATGAAGGTTTTAATTGTACGTTCGGATAGCACTTGCTGGAGGAGACTAATGAGCGATGAAGACCAAAAGAAGGAAGACACCACGGCGCTTGTGGCGCGCACGCGCGAACACCTATGACTGATTGCAATCGGTCGGTAAGATCGGAAAACTAAATATCGACATTGCGTCTGGTGCAAATAGATCAGTGCTCGCTTCCAGTGACAGTAAGAGGCGAGACTGAGAAAACGAAAAGAAATAAAGTATTTTGAAAAACTATAATCTCAACAGCTACCCATGGATGTTAATGCGTATCTTCTAACCATGATACGCGATGGTCGGCGCGGACTAAGAGAACAATCAAAGCTATGAAATTGTCCGCTCGTATTAGGAATAAAAGTTTTCAGATGTGAAAATTAAGGCTTACTAGTCATTATATATATTCTCTCCATATGGAGCCACACCATCATCTCGCACGATCGGAAGGAAATCATTCTCACAACTAGTGAGTATTTCATCAATGGTATTGTACATTTTTTCAGAGCACTATTTGTTCCGTCAAAATTCACTGAGGCAACTGAGCGATTGATGGAATAGCGTTCGGGAGCCGTCTTAAATAGATGGAATAGCGTTCGGGAGCCGTCTTAAATAGAGGTGCGATTGCTTCCCCCCCCCCCCCCCCCCCACCACCACATTTTATGGCGCGAAGAACGTTCGAACGAAATAAACGCCGAATCTTAAAATTAGGTGGTGAGGAGGATGATGGATAAATGAAATGGAGAAATAATATGTTTTAAGAAATTTATTTAAAATTAAAAGAATATAATTTAACATTTTTGCATACGAGCATCAGCTAGAATATCGTTGATTGCACATGCTAACAGTTCGCAATCAACAAGATAATCCTCACAGTAGTGTTCGCTATCACATATTATTTTAGCAGCACAACGCGCATCCAATGTTTCGCAGGCAACATCGCTCTGCTGTAGCACGTTAACAAAAGTTTTAAATTTCATCCGCGCATCTCCTACAATTTGATGCAGCTGCGAATACACATAGTCTATACAAGGCTCAAGAATTAATAAAGATGTTACAGTATCCGGTTTGAAATACAGCGGTTTATTATCCATTGACATCCTTACAATCGGAGAGTTATAGATCTGCAAAAAATTCACCGTTAATTGCTCAATCCGCACCGATTCTGATCCTGGTAATCGTGCACGTTCTTCGATGGTTGTACGACGGTTGCATAGCCTATTCCATGTATACGATGGTAACGTGAGAAACATCCCACGATTGTCGCCGAGAATCATTTCTACATCGATCGTTGGCCGTACGCGGATTCCAATTTCCAAATATTTACTGCCTATGGATGTTAATGCATATCTTCTGACCATGATACGCGATGTTCGGCGCGGGCTAAGAGAACAATCAAAGCTATGAAATTGTCCGCTCATATTAGAAATAAAAGTTTTGAGATGTGAAAATTAAGCCTTACCAAGCAACTGTAATCTTCCCACATTGAGCTATAGCATCGTCTTGCCCGATCGGAACGTAATAATTCATGCGTTCAACGTTTCCTTCGGCACTCGCGCTGGACATTTTTTTTTCAGAGCACTATTTGTTCCGTCAAAATTCACTGAGGCAACAGAGCGATTGATGGAATAGCGTTCGGGAGCCGTCTTAAATAGAGGTGCGATTGCTTCCCCCCACCATCACATTTTATTCTAAAGCTACCAATTTTTTGTTCAAAATGATAGCGTATCGCACGATCGCATGTAATTTGACTTCCACCCTCAAGGATAAAAGTCTTGACACGTGTTGAATGTAATATGATACCTGTGGAAGCGTCGCATATTAGAATTCTGTGAAATCAGCAGAAACTGTGTCGGGTGATCTCGCACACTAATTCGTCATACGCGTGAATCATAGAAAGAATTATGCTGCATCGGTAGAAACTGCAGAGAACCATGTTATGCATTGGAGTGAGGGGATACACCAAAAAGAGTAAGACAGGCATAGCAAATCGTGATATCTGTCATAAAAGCGCGCTGCAAACTGCACAAAGCCTCAAATCGTTGCAACGTGTTCCACAGAAAAAGACATTACATTTACATTCCATTTACGACCATGGAAGAATTCCCGCCAGTAGAACGCCAATTATTGGATCAATCCGCACGATTGATTTCACGGGAAGAATACCTCGCGTGGGAAGAACGGTGCAACGAGTGTATCGAATCGTTGGAAGAACACAGTCGCGTAAAACGTCCTCGATTATCGATCGGTGTTCGACAATCCATGGTTGCTCGAATCGCGCGTCTCGAAGGATTGAAACACTCGTTGCGTGGCCGTTTCGTGCGTGAAGGTGCCGGACATTCGAGCACAGGACTTTTGTGGCGTGAAATAGACGCTGCGTTCGAAAGCCGCATATTAACTGGTGCCGTGTTAAATTTGAACTACATCGAACCGCGCGACTTCCTTCAGGATGCGGCGACCATCGTGCTGGAGCATGTGCGAAGTGCTCTGTGGAAACATCGAAACCTCAAAGTGAACACGGTGTTCAACGGCGAATTTATGACGGGTGACAAGCATGCTTGTAAAAGCATCAATACCCACCCTGCGTGACATCGCTGGAAGAGTTCCAGGAACGCGACAGCGGATGGGCATTGATACGAATTCTCAACCTCACCGTCAATGTCAACAAGTATAATCTACTGCGCGCGGGATGTCACATCAAGTTTCCGCGGAATTTATTCCTGAAGAAAGCAACAATTAACGTGCAATCCACAGACAATGCGTGTTTCGCGTGGGCAGTGGTTGCCGCTCTCCATCCAGTTGAAAGAAATGCCGATCGCCAAAGTTCATACGACCTCTATGCCTCCGTATTATATCTCCAAGGCATTGAGTTTCCAATGTCCCTGGAGCAAATCGGGAAATTTGAGCGGCAGAACACCATCTCCATCAACGTGTACACCTTCGAGACGAAGAAAGGTTCCACAGTCTTTCCACTGCGTCTCACCAGTCAAAAGAGGGATCGGCACGTCAACCTGCTTTACACGTCGAATCAAGAGCACGGCGATGTAGGACACTTTGTGTGGATCAAGAACTTGCCCCGGTTGGTGAGCGCCCAGATGAGCAAGAACAAAGCGAAGAAATTCATCTGTGATCGGTATGTATAGAAACTTATGAAATGTTGAAATATCTCGCGTAAAAAAGATTAAATAAAAATTTTTTTTGATGCATGCACTACTTCGGATCTACCCAGAAGTTGGAGGCCCATTCGCTGGACTGTGGCAAGATGAATAATTGTGCCATCGTGCTGCCCAGCGAAGGCAACAATCCCCCCAATTTCAACAACCACTGCAGGAAGGAGCGACTTCCCTTCGTGGTGTACCCCGATCTAGAGTGTATCATCGAAAAAACAGAGGACCGTCACCGAATGGGTGATAATAAATTACACGCGTATCAACACCATAAAGTCCACAGCATTGCATATTATATGCATTGTTCATATGATACATCGCTATCGACGTATCGATGTCGCCGCGACGCGGATTGTGTTTCATGGTTCGTAGACGAACTAAAAAATTTTGCGAATTTTGCTAAACCCATCCTGACCAGTAATGTTCCCATGCTTGATTTAACCTCCGAACAGTGGACGACATTTCACGATGCAACACACTGTCATATTTGCGAAGAACCATTCGAGGCTAGCGATGTACGAGTTCGCGATCATTGCCATCTATCCGGACGGTTTAGAGGCGCAGCACATTCGGAGTGCAATTTAAATTATAAAAACGCGTTTTACATCCCCATAGTTTTTCATAATTTATCCGGCTACGATTCACATTTCATTATCGAGAAAATAGCTACCGCTTTCGAAGGTCACGTTGATGTATTGCCCATAACTAAAGAAAAGTACATTTCATTCACAAAAAATGTCGAAGATACGGCTGAATCGGACTCGCGAAATTATATTAAATTGCGATTCATCGATTCCTACAAATTTCTGAATACCAGTCTCGACAAATTAGCATCTTTTCTTAGCACAGATCAATTAAAAATTTTAAAATCCAAATTTGAAACATTATCCACCGAGGATTTCAATTTATTGACGCGAAAGGGTGTCTTTCCATACGAATACCTTGACTGTGCGAACAAGCTGCAGGACCCATGCTTACCACCGCGCGAGTCATTTTACAGTTCATTAACGGGTGAGACTGTATCCGAGAGCGATTACGCACACGCCAAGACTGTCTGGCAGCGTTTCGGCATTAGAACCTTAGGCGAATACAGCGACTTGTATTTGAAAACTGATGTCTTGTTATTGGCTGATATTATTGAAAATTTTCGCGAAAGTTGTATCAAGGGTTACGGATTAGATTCAGCGCATTATTACCCCGGGTCTCCACCAAGGCGAACACGAACAAAAAATTGTTCATGAACATGTTTGTCTGTTTTCGTCGCGTCCACACCACCGCGAACACGAACAGAACTCCGCGTACGAACATTTTCAAGGATGTTCGCAACGGTAGAAACGCACCGAACGAACATTTCTGACGATACCTGGCGATCCGCATCCCCTTACTGCTCGTAAACAGGCGACCCTCTACGACCATCCGCCGACAGGTACTCCACAGAAATAGTATGCGTGACAAGCTCGAATAAAATTTTTATATTTTCTGTTTTAACATAATGAAAATATTTCCAACGTATGGATGAGATATTTCTAATAAAAATGAAACCAAACACGACGCAATTCGGACAAATTTGAGTTCCGCTGATAATATATAATAGTTTTATAGTATCACCACTTTTTTATACTAGAGTCAATAACAGATTTTCTTAAAAAAAATATATAATTATTGTTAGGTGGTGATTCGTGTTTAAAGCTGCGGAGTATTACTAGGAAATAAGGAGAAGGTTTTAACGAATTATATGTGCATTTACGGCTATATATTGTATGCATATACATACATATATTTTCCAATATGTGTTATATACAAACATTGATGTACAAACAATGAGGTACAATATACAAACATTAAAATATACAAACACAAAATGTACAAACATATAAAACATACAAGCATATAACATATACAAACATACAATATAATATACACACGCGTACATATACATATTTACAATTCCTAATCTCGCAACTTCTTAAGACAATATAAAATTTAAATATAAAGTTTCATTGAAATCCATTTTGCCGTTTAAACGTAATCGTGTTAACAAATATATGAGATATTTAAAAAAAAGCTCTTTTCTAAATAGCAAAAACGTGATCAGGAGGTCTTAAAACGTGATTTCCGTAATAAAATTTTTTCCAAATTTTTTTCATTACAAGAGTATTATACATATGTCAGAAAGGGAAAAGTGAATCTTGAGGCCCTCAAGAAGATCGCGCACGGCCGCGTGTCGCTTGCGCCCCACCATGGATCACAGCGTTTCAAGAGCGAGAGAGAAAGACGCACATTCGTTTTCTCTCTCGTCTTCGCGACGTTGTCCGAAGCGCCGAGCTCACGGACACGCCGCTCCGGCGTAGTGTGCATGCGTGGTGGGGGAAATTCTCGAGAGGACCCGTCCTCATTCTGGCATCACTGTTCTGGATTGCCCGTATAAAATGCTGCTAAACAGATGTTGTCGAAACGTTCTTGGAATAATCTGAAATTACTGGTCGAAAACAACGAATGGATTGTCGCTTGACTCTGAGCCCGCTTTTGTCCAAACGCAGAGTGAGGCGGAATCCCAAGAAATAGAAAAAATATTCAACATGCCATTTCTTGCACTCAAAAGGCCGAATCATATTAAGTTACTTTATAAAAAAAGATTTTTTGCTCTCTTTCGGCAAAAATGGAAAACTATTAACGGATCTAAAGAAATCCATAAAAAGTTGCAAACATTTTCGTCTGTGTTGCAGCGGGAATATTTTGATTTGAAATTTTTTTCTATAACTTTTAAAATCTTTATTTCTGGCTTCTTTTTGGGTCTCTCCACCCAATTGGCCGATTGGAAGGTTGTCAAAATTTTGTTATACTTTCGCAGGAATGTATTGCCACTTTGTGAACAGTATTTGGCATGTAGAATAACATGGACAAAGGTTTACAAATATTTCTGCATGTTTCGCCTTGAGAGATCAAAGCGGGTTCAGAGCGAGGCGAAAATTCCAATTCTCTTTTGCAGCCGGTAATTTAGAATTTTTACAATCAACAGGGACAATCGACATCGTGCCGTTTCTGGCTGGGTTTTCGACTTTCCTCGCATTGGGTTAATCCGTTGATTGCCCTGCCACGGGGTGGTACACGGGGACTTCGGACCGGCACGGCTGAAATGTCTAGCGCCCACTCTCGGGACCATACGCTCATAAACCGCGACCCTGGCGAGACGCTCTGACCGATCAGCCTGCTTAGTATTTCGGAACCAAATGTGGTATTTTCCTCCCCCACTTCGTCAACAGGGAGAAGGTTTCCTCCTCCGCCGACGAATTCCCAGAGGGATGATCCCCCCCCCCCCCTTCTCGATGAACAGTGTTTCCATAATTAGATTAAAACAACAATTACTTTCATATCATTTTCTCTTCTTTATACAATAAAGTGAAAAATATAATGTAGTTGAAGGCAGAAACCTTGTACTGCGTAATTAAAAGACTCGATTTAAAATTCTGCACTAGAAATACATACAAACTTAGACACGTGTTTACACACAGATCAGATGTAGGCGTAATGATATTTTTACCTTTTTTAAGAGCCCATATTAGTGGTCCGCAGGAAACATATAAAAAGTACATAATCCCCTAACTTTTGAATTCTGACTTCCTTCCTTATTTTTTGGTATTCTGTCCCACTGTACGGCAATGTACCGCAGTGCAACCATCTCGCTAGACTCCTTTGGGAGCAGTCGAGCGACCGGTCGCAATCCCCAGCATGCGGCCAGAAAATTTCGCCATATACTTATGTACATATAGGGAAACAGACCCTCATCGCAATGTGTTGCGTCACGAGTAGCCGAGGCTGGTACTCAAACAGATTCGCGTCTGGCCCCTACGTCTGGCGAGTACCCGACGGTCGCAAACGCTTGTAGGAGAATAGACGCATGGTTTCCCATTGCACCAGCTAGGAGATCCCGCCCTTAGTACCAACTCCCGAACAACAATCTACAACGCATATCTTCAAGACCATGGGTGAATTCTGAATTATAATTGTAGCTATAAATGCACTTATAATTCGTTAATACCTTCTCCTCGTTTCCTAGTAATACCCCGCAGCTTTAAACACGAACCACCACCTAACAATAATTGTATCTTCTTTTTCAAGAATATCTGTTATCGACTCTAGTATAAAAAAAATGGTGATAGGGGAGACCGGGGCAAATCGGCCACTTTTTTTCATTAATAAATTTAACAAAAAAGATTTAATTTTTCAATTATATGAATTATACTATCCGAAAGAGTAATCCCTATAGTACATAAATGCTACATCAAATTTTCATTAATCCCTTTTTCTAAAGTCATTCCAGAGAATTTGTAATATAATGTAGAATCGCCGTTTCGAAAAATGCCGGGGTAAATCGGCCACCCCTTTGGGGCAAAACGGCCACCTTATATTCGGGTGGATGTTGATTAATTTTGCTGAAAAATGTAGACGATATTCAAATCTCCTCGTAACTATTGAAGCTACAATCGCTTCAATCAATATTTAAACGCACGGATATAACTTTCTTTTTCCAAAGATCGAACTGCACTGCGTAGCCGCGCATCCATCCATGCCACGCGACTTCTCGCCTCGTCCCGAAACCGTTAACTGTTTTCCATTGTTGAGCGTCGGATCCACCGACAGCGCTGCATCGATGAATATTTTTACCACAAAAGTTAATAAAACTACTTATTTACTATGGTTCGGCATCATCAGTGAGTGGCCCATTTGCTCCGGGTGTTACGTGGCCGTTTTGTCCCAGACGTAAACTCTAACTTCAATCACTCAAACACAATAGAGATTTTCCAAAATAACTCAAACTATCATCGGAATCGGAATCGGTACGGCTATTTTAATCAATAAATTCTCACCTCAAACTTCAGAACATCAATATTACAGAATAAAGTCAAATTTTCCACAAGTCACGAAAATTTTTTATCACTGCCGAAAACGTATTTTGCCTTCTACAAAGTGCAACATAATCTCAAATGCTATCAAATTCCGTTGCTACTGTAGACACATAGAGAGACGTTTACAAAAGCAAACACGAGTTTTTATTTTAACCTCTACTGGGTAAAACTTCCTGTGGCCGATTTGCCCCGGTCTCTCCCACTATAAAACTATTATATATTATCAGCGGAACTCAAATTTGTCCGAATTGCGTCGTGTTTGGTTTCATTTTTATTAGAAATATCTCATCCATACGTTGGAAATATTCTCATTATGTTAAAACAGAAAATATAAAAATTTTATTCGAGCTTGTCACGCATACTATTTCAGTGGAGTACTTGTCGGCGGATGGTCGTAGAGAGTCGCCTGTTTACGAGCAGTCCCACAATTGAAAGGGATATTAAGGCTCAAGTTTCATGGGGTTTGAAAAGGGACAAGAACGGGGAAACAGCCAAAGTCCGTCACAAATGTTCGGCCTGGTGGATCACCGAACTTTGTCCGCGAACACCCTCTGTCCACGTCTACCGTGGCCATCCGGAAGATTTATTGCCTATTAGTGGGGTCATTTGTTACCGAACACTGTTATTTGGCGTCCACACCAAGGCGAACAGCGTGTTATTTTTCATGTCGGGACAAAATGTTTTTGTTCGTGTTCGCTTTGGTGGAGACCCGGGGTTATACTTTACCCGGTTTTACGTGGGATGCCATGCTAAAACACACCAAAATTACGTTCGAATTGCTCACTGACATCGATATGGTCATGTTTATCGAACGCAGTATACGCGGTGGTTTAAGTCAATGTTCCGGAAGATACGCACATGCCAATAACAAGTACATGCCATCTTACGACACATCGGAAGAGTCATCGTACTTGATGTACTTTGATGTGAATAATTTGAATGGATGGGCAATGTGTCAGCCCCTGCCACACGCTAAATTTCGATTGGTCGAAGATGTTACAAATTTTAACGTGTCTTCGATCCCAGTCGATTCACCCATGGGATACATTCTCGAGGTAGATCTGGAATATCCGCAACGTCTGCACGATGCTCACGCCAATCTACCGTTCTGCCCGACGCGTGCCAAACCACCAGGCCGCAGGCAGGACAAGTTACTCGCGACGGTATACGATAAGCAGCGTTACGTCATCCATTATCGCAACCCGCAGCAGTGCACGCGTCATGGTCTTGTTATTACAAAGATACACCGCGTGCTTCAATTCGCTCAATCTCCCTGGCTCCGCAATTACATCGAACTAAATACACGGTTTAGAACAATGCGGTATTCGGTAAAACTATGGAAAATGTACGAAATCACGTGGATGTAAAACTTTTAACACATTGGGAAGGGCGATATGGCGCGGAGGCAATGATCGCGAAACCGAATTTCCACAGCAGAAGTGTTTTTTCGGAAAATTTAATAGCTGTTGAATTGCGAAAACTCGAGGTGAAAGTCAACAAACCAATATACGTGGGTATGTGTATTCTAGACATATCAAAACATTGTTTGTATGAATTTCATCACGAGTACATGTCTCCACTGCATGGACAAAATTTTAAAATTCTATACACCGATACAGACAGCCTCATTTATCATATTCGATGCAAGGATATCTACGAGTCCATGAAAGATAATATCGGTAGATTCGACACAAGCGATTATCCTATGGACAATCCATATAATATGCCACGCTTAAATAAGAAGGTTCCGGGGCTGATGAAGGACGAGAATAACGGTGCGATAATGACCGAATTCGTAAGTCTTAGAGCGAAAATGTATGCACTTCGCGTAGACGGCAAAAAAGATACGAAAAAGGCGAAAGGCGTCAAGACCAACGTCATAGCTAGAACGATAACTTTCGACGACTACGCGCAGTGTTTGCAAAGGGAGATCGAAATGGTCCCCAGACAATCGTGCATACGGTCTAAATTGCATAAAGTGTACACCATTTCGGAATCTAAAATCGCTCTAAGTCCACACGACGACAAGCGGCATATCGTACCCGATTCGACCGACACTCTGCCCTGGGGACATTACAAAATTCCATTGTAAAAATAAATAGCGAAATTAATGTGTAAAAATAAATTGTTCACACATGTATATATATATATAATTGTATTTATTGAACCATGTATTATTTTACAATACATTATTTTTATTTATCCAAGAATTGTGTGATTTATCCATCCCCAGCCACTTGACGTATACCTTATCCCTCTTTTTACGCAACACTTTTTCCACTAGATACACATCAGGATCGGTGACGCGTTGCAGCTCGTGTTCATTGAATCCTCCAGCAACGGGTTTTCCACGGGAATCAACGAGAAGATACGTTGCAGGGTTAGTTGCCTGTACTTTGGCTATCTTGAACACCTCCGTTGTCCAATTCGGCGTATAGCGATTATCGAAGATGGTTTTAAATTTGCTCACGCGCACAAACTCGCCCAACTTGAATCTCGCTGGAGCAGCGATCTTTATGTTGTTGTATACGGTAGCTAGCAGCCTGTCGGCGATCGCAGGGGTAACATCGCAAGGACGCATTCTGATGGTTCTATGTTTTCGTGCGTTATACTCTGCAAGTAGATTTAGTAGCGCATCTGTCCATCTATAGGTTCCATTGAGCGTAAACATTTTCCACATATTGTTCTTCAAAGTTCGATTGAAACGTTCTACGACTGAGGCCTTCATCACCGAATACGTCGAATAATGATTAATGTCGTGCTTTGTCAAGAGTTTCTGCATATCGGCGTTGTAAAATTCTTTTCCATGATCGGTTTGCAAATTTTTCGGATATCGATCTCTAAATACCTTTGCGAACGCTTTAGTCACCTCAGCACCACTTTTAGTCTTGAGCGGCAACGCCCACGCATACTTGCTCAACACATCGATGACGGTGAGTATATAGTGGTGACCTTGGGTGAAACGTGAGTATGGACGCATTTCTACAATGTCAGCTTGCCACAGATCGTCGCATCCGTGCACTATGACACGCCTCCGCGGTAAATGTCTTGGAGCGGAAGCATACAATTGCTCAAGGAGTTGTCGCTTCTTGTGGCCATGATTTACTTCTTTACTCTTAGATTTCGATAATGGCTGCGTGTTTGATCGCAGAGATGTCTTGGACACGAATGATGCGATAATTATCGCGTACGTGCATTATGTGCTTCCCGTCGGTCCCAGGAAATTATGATCAAGTTGCTGTTCCGTAGCAAAAGCGTCTATAGCCTCTTTAACTTTACGCGTTTCGTTGTCCGGCTGTGGGATAGAATTCAACGCCTGCGATATCTTTTGAACGCTGTTTTGCAACGTCAGCATATCTCTTCGAAACACGACCAGCTTCCTCTCTAATTCTTCCTGCTGCTCTCTCAAAAGTTTAATGCTCTTTTCCACGTATAGTTTATTGACGACATCGGTGTCAGCTGTGGGTTGCGCTACGCGTCGTATCTTGCGTGATTTTGCATCAAAGTCTGCACCGGTCATGCAAAGAGCGTTATCTCGCATGTAATTTCGAAGCAAACCGCTCCATTTGTAATAGTCCATTCTAGCTACTCCACTCTTCTCGAGCGATACCCCAAATTTGTTGATCGGCATCTCGATGCATACTGTGCACATCATCGGCGCGCCGTTTTATATAATGAGGCGAGTCTCGCGGAGTTCCTCGATAATTGATAGAATTTCAGGATCGTGGGAGTTGTTACCCGCCTGACGCGACGCTTCAAGCAAACGCAACCGATCCACCAACTCGTTGGGATCGTCCCAGTGCACATAATCGATCTTGTTATCGTTTACCACTAACGGCTCGCGGTGCCGTTAGACCTTTCCCTGCTCTACTAGTCGATGCGCGAGGCATTAGTGGTGCAATTACATGTTTGTACTTGTATCCCTTGTTGCTCAATATGGGATTTTTAGCACCATGATCACGTCTGTGGACGTTCGTCGCCAGCAGTATACTTTTATATTTTTGTTTATCGGCATCGGTGTATACAGCATCGTTGGGAATTCTCTTAAAAATCAGTTCGTAAAGGCCGGGTGTTCCTCTGTATTTTACACCATCTATGATTATATTATCATCCTTGTCTATGTCGAAAGCTTTATCCCCAAGCATCGTTTTACTATTGCTAAAGTATACACCGTACACATAGTCCATTGTTGTGGCCTTATCACCACTTAGGATTGTTTTCATGTATTTTTGCGCCAGCGGACCGAAATGACTGCGAAACGTTTCTTGTCCTTCAGATGTTTGGAGTTGCTGTCTAATAGATGTTACTAACGACTCATTGGGACTAGTTTCAAAAACGTCATCATCATCATCATTGGTTGTGAGCAATTGTACACGAGGAAATGTATTTATTGGTGTGGGAGGTGGAGCCAATGAATCGTTTTGCCGTTTCCGCTTCGATTGAACCGGTGTTGAGGTTACGGCTGAATATTCCGATGACATGTGCTGTTTCCTCTTTTTCTTCCGCGATGTGTTCCATTTCGATGGGATTTTTGTTTTAGGCGTTAATGTTTCATTCCCTTCAACGTCTGTGCTCATCAGTGGTGATGCGCCATGATGCTCATGAGCTTCTACCGCTGTGGTATTTTCAGCAATATGTTTCAAGGGTTCGACGATAGGTTTAAAGTATCTCTCCAACGCGATATCATCCTCCATCTTGCCAGTATTCAAAGCCTGATGTTTCTTGCGAATGGCTTCGCTGGTTTTTGCAATTTCCTTCGCTATTCTCTCGCGATCCTTAATCTCCAGAGTATCGATATCAATCATCATTGTACCGCAGACGTTGCTTTCTCACCGACGTGTTGACGACAATTGACCATCTCCTGGTATGGCAAACTCGTTAAATCCCTTTCTATAACGTCCATTGGACATCACGCTATCCTTGTCTATTACCATGAAACCATACTCCCGTTGCCAACAATTACGACACAAAGCGCAGAAATCTTCATAAGTCATGTCAGTATTTACGTGATCGTTGTACACATGTTTCAAGTTGGTTCCATCCTGCTTAAACAGAATCAGCAGATTCGCATTGTCGCGTATAAGATGTTTGGGAATCTTTGCACACGTCTGACAGAGATAGAAGGAGTCAACGTTCGAGTGGCGCCCCATTGCAAAGTATTCCCTTATCGTATCTTGCTTGTCGCATGCCACGTCATCAAAGATAAAAATAGAATTCGGAAGCGATTCGCTCGGTGGAATGACGTCGCTGTTATTCGAAAACGTAAAGTAACCAATTTCATCTATCGGAGCCAATAAATTCTCCAAATACTGATATTTCGGCTGTTGCAACGACTTGGAATACACGTATACGTTCTCGAAGCGGACGCCGTGTGGACTTTCCAACAAGCTCACCAGCACGTTGATCTTTCCACAATTTGATGGACCGCAAATGAGGCAGCGGATAGTGTTTGGTAGCATGCTACCATGTCTGCGTCTTGTTTTCGGACACATCACTCGTGATTTATCATCAAAATTTGTCACGCGTATAGTCACAGGTTGTCGTACGAATCGCATCCTCTTGGTGAACTGTGAAAAATGATTTTGCTACATCGAAACGGCGCCGCGCCCTATTTATAGGTCCGCGTCGAAACACGACAGCTCAGTATTCAAAATGCTTCTGATCCTGTCGGATAATTGCGATATTCGAGACCTAACCTCTGAGCAGTTGAAATATATACCAAAGATTATTCTACTGCGAGAGTTTGGTAAACACATTGATCAGTTGTGGGACAGACTCCCCGAGCACATAAAAGCCGATTCCGAGGTTCAGCAGTACCGTCGGTGTCTGGAACATTATAATCGTCCTTGGCAGCGAACGCATATCGACGGTCCAGCCCTATTGATTAAAAACTGTGGCGAATGTCGCCGACGAGAGTAAAGAAAGGTTCTGGTTTGTTAAATCGGGCGATAAACGCGCTACCTATTGAATTACACATCCCGGGATACCAGTTTTGCGGTCCAGGAACTCATCTGGCAAAACGATTGGCTAGAGGTGATCAAGGCATCAATCCGTTGGACGCGGCGTGTCGCGAACACGATATTGCGTATTCGCGCAGCAACGACCTCGGCGAAAGGCACGCGGCAGATAAAGTTCTCGCTGACAAAGCGCGAAAACGCATCGTTGCGCGAGACTCGACTCTGGGTGAAAAAGGTGCTGCTACGGTTGTTTAGGCAGCTATGAAGGCCAAGACGAAAATCGGAATGGGGATGAAAACAAAAACCCGCAAAAGGACTCCAAAGAGAGCATCACAAAAGCAGATTCTTCCGGTGACAAAACGGGGAGGTATATTACCACTTCTCCCACTGCTAGGTGTTCTCGGATCATTAGCTGGTGGTGCAGCGGGGATCGCCAAGGCGGTAAACGATAATAAGGCGGCGCAACATCAACTGCAGGAAATGCAACTTCGTAATCGTTCCATGGAAGGTCGGGGACTTTATCTCGCGCCATAAAAGCGCGGACAGGGAATATCGAAACGAAAAAAAAAACGTCGAAAAGAAAATAAAAATGCCCGTGGGCGTAACTACCGATGCACAATTGGAGGAGTTGGCAAAACGTATGCGTATTCCATTCTTTAGAGGTGTTTTTATGCGCAACGCGCTACCAGCTGGAGGAGTACGTCGAAACGAGAGCGGTATCGTAAATTTGGATAATGTCACGGGACCAGGGACTCATTGGGTGGCGTATGCGAAGAGAGGGTGTCGAGCAATATATTTTGACAGCTTTGGGAATCTTCGACCACCTAAGGAAATGGTACAATATTTGGATAAAGATGCTGTGAAAATCGAATACAATCGAATGGCTTATCAAAAGTACAATCAGAGCAATTGTGGACAACTATGTCTACGCTTTCTACAAACGATCGGCACCAAATTTAAGTATTGACTTTACACCACTCTGATTCAGTACTAGTCCAGCCGTACAGCTCGGAATATGTCGTTAACATTCTCTCTAACCGGCAAGAGTAGCATCCTCGCGGTAAACTACTTTCCACCCATAGATTTGAGCGAAGATGATTACGAGCTTAGTCTAACAATCTTTGAAACTTACCATACAATACCGAACATCGACTCGAGCAACGATAAATTCTACTTCACCGTAAATTATGATATCAGCAATAGCGTCGACACCGCGCATGAATACCTTACGATTCCTCACGGCTCTTACGAACTAGACGCCATTGCCAAATATTTGAAGAAGCGATTACTCGAACGGTATCCACAAAAAAATCTCAGTGACACCGATGGCGATGATAATGATGTGTATCCAGTAGTATTGCGTCCCAACAACAACACCATGAAAAGCGAGCTGCACTGCTCGTTCGCCGCAGATTTTACAAAGCCCAATAAAATTGGATCGCTGCTCGGATTCTCGACGAATCGGGTATTGGAATCAGGCCGGTGGTACGAATCGGACGATCCAATTAATAATATCATGAACGTGAACATTATTCGCGTAGAATTTAGCGTAATCGCTGGCGCGTACAATAATGGGAGACGTGTACACACGATACATGAATTTTCTCCGAGAGTTCCACCAGGATATAAGATATCGGAAACGCCCGCACAGATCATTTACCTTCCAATCACCGCATGGGTCATTACGGATCTGACGATACGCGTTGTGGATCAAGACGGACGGTTGCTCGATTTTCGAGGTGAAGAGATTACCATCAGGCTGCACGTACGACGGCGACGACGATAATACATGTGGTGCGATTGAAAGAGATGCTTGTGTTGAACGACTCAAGGAACACGTGTCTTCCAAACGAAATTGTTTACAACAACAACAACAACTGCAACAACAGCTTTGATTACGCTAAAAAGAAGAGGCTCAGTGCTGCGAACATTGCATTTTTGAAATCTTTGGGATTCACTGTGCGCATTTAAGTTGGAAAAAAATGGCTGATATTCTAAGCATTGGAGGGAAGCCGATGTTTGATGATCGCATCGTCGAGCTCGAGACTCACACATACAACCCATACGTCAACACGACGTTTGGATACAGCGATGAGATAAGAATACCGATACAACAGCAGGATTTATACACATTACCGTGTGAATGTTTCCTGTATGTGGAGGGGAAATTGTAGATAAATAAGCCAAATGATGCATCAACGGTGACATTGGGAAATAATTGCGTGGCGTTCTTATTCGATGAGATTCGATACGAGCTGAATGGCATGGAGATTGATCGCAACAGAACCGTTGGAATAACTAACACGCTTAAAAACTATGTATTGCTGACATCTGAAGAAGACAAAAATATGGAGAATGCCGGATGGGGCTTGAAACGACGCGATGGGTTAATAGTGAAAAATCATTACAATTTTTGCATCCCACTCAAATATTTGTTGGGATTTTGCGAGGACTACAAACGCATGATTATTAATGTGCGTCACGAATTGATTTTAATACGATCGCGCAACGACAACAATGCTCTGATAGGATCATTGATGTTGGAACCAGAAATTGAATTACTTAAACTGCAATGGCGGATGCCTCATGTGACGCTGAACGATATTAATAAGCTATCGTTGCTACGTACATTGGAAAGTGGACAAAACCTGAGCATTTGTTTTCAATCGTGGGATCTGTACGAGTATCCTCTCTTACAGAGCACAACCAAGCATTCGTGGGCCGTGAAGGCATCTGCACAGTTGGAGAAGCCGCGATGTGTGATCCTTGCTCTACAGACTGGTCGAATGAATGTGATGACCGAAGATGTTACTGTCACGTCCCGCGACGTGGAGTCTACTATTATCTAACCCTTTAAATCGAATATATTTACTATTTCGTACTTTGGTGTATTGTAATCACCTAGTATACAAGTGTTGCCGATAAGGCATTGTAATCCGTAATTTAGAAGAAGAAATCAAGTCAAGAATCAACGGACGGCAACAGCGAGCAGGAGGATCAGCACGAAGGAGGTAGCCGCACACCTACTAGCTGCACACCAGCTAGTCAATCGAGCGCACACAGAGGGGACCAGTGGACGCCAGCTGATGGGTCAGAGGCCCCTTCCGCCAGCGGAGTTGACACCTTCACGAAGCTGCGCTCCTGATCATCGCCACAAATTTGCCCTCCCTATTATATCCCGTAAATCGAGCTCCAATACGGAACCGATGTATTTTAACTTCAATCCCTAGTATGTGGGCTGTACGAAACCAATCGTACAGAGCACATCGAAAACCCAGTAGCGTAAACTTCTAAAAAATGAATTAAAATAAGAATTTAACTATTGACGCTGCTGAGGGTTTCGTATAACTGCAGAAATACGTCTTAAGTCACGTAGAAGACACCGAAATAGGTGCGCAATAGCTCAAATTCTGCAGTAAACAAAACTCTCGGATAGCCCGCTGGAAAGAATTCTTCAGGTGGATCCCACGGCAGATGATTGGGAGATTTCATCTCCCACCGTTTTAATTGTCATGTGACAAATCATAGAGAAGGAGTGACCGACTGCCCTATAAAAAGGGATCGGACCACCCGCGGTGCTTATTACCATGTTCAATTAATTAAATAATTAACTAATAGCAGTATCTTTACATATTACAATTTATATCCTCCACACCAAAAAGACTTATAAAAGTGTTAGAATCACAACACCAGTGACAATAAAAGTGATAGTGAAACAATAAATAAGTGAGTGAAGTTTTACCTTCGTTTTCCTATTCCCTACCTCAGGCATCGACACCTTTTTCTATAATAAATTTTATAAATCGGGAAAAATATGTATAAAGTTAATTGTGATTTGCGCCCGTCGAAGATGACACTAATAAGCAGGACAGCCGCCCACGGTGTCATCGGGTATTGGATATAAATTGCGATTTCCGCGATTAATAACTTTACCGTTAAATGTTTCTTAAGGGGGTAGACACGGGTAATGCAGCGCGCTGTATACCGACACAATCTGGCCCGAAACATGGGTTTGGGAAATTATGTTGTTTGTCCTTATATGAGCAAATTTTGGGCTGGGCGAGGTCTCATTCGAAAGATGAAGATTCAATGCAGCCCGCTCTGGCAATGGTTCAAAGAGATTATGTTGATATGTAATAATATGAGTGTCCAAAGCAGAGAAAAAATGGACAAAATACACTCGCAGATTCCAAGTATTTGTACGTCACTAAAAGAGTTTTGTGACTCAAACAATGTCCAGAGCGGGCTGCATTGAACCTTCCTCTTTCGAATGAGACCCCACCCAGCCCAAAATTTGCTCATATAAGGACAAACAACGTAATTTCGTGACTGCATTCCCAAATCAGAATTCCGCCATATTGGCGATAATACAGAGCAAGTCTCGTGACAAATTTAGTTCAGCTAGTGGACACGAGATGGCGCCTACTCGGGAGGACTGCCGACGTGGAATCATAGCAAAACTGAAACGTCAGCACGTAGCTGGATACATGTCGCTCACAGTAAAAGCGTGATGCAGTCAATATATGCATTGACGTACGATTGTAGGTTAGCTTATATGCAGTCAGAGTTGGGGAAAATGTAATTTAATTGCAAATTACAATTAAAATGTAATTGTGTAATTGATTACATTATTTTCTGTAATCGTTAATATTTGAGTACTTGAGAAAATTGTGGTCAACTACCTAAATTAATGATTACAGAAAATAATGTACCTAATCAATTACACAATTACATTTTAATCGTAATTTGTAATTTGTAATTAGATTACATTTTGCCAAACTTTGTATACAGTTTAGTACACACATTGACTAGGAACTGCTAGGAACTGTATACATCTACTAACGCTTTTACCGTGACACATATGTACATATATCCTTTGAAATCGCTGTTGAATTTAGGTTATAATTGAGGCAGTGAGAGCAACAACGGACTAATCCATATTAAAAAAAATTCCTATTTTATATGATTAGTAGAGCCTATTGGAATACGTTATCGCTACTAACTCAATTTCGAAAAAAATGTGGTTTAGTCCGTTGTTGAACTCACTGCCTCAATGATGACAAAATACCAGAGATGAAAATTATAACCCGAGCCAATTTTTATTTGAAACGTGGGGAATTCAATTGTCGGCCATGAATAATTTTCTCGTATTTATTCGTACATTCTCGACTAAATATAAGTACTTTAAAGAATCAATGTTATCAGCGCGTAGGTTCGGTCAATTGACTAAAAGTTATTTGCAAATTTTATGATATACTTTCCGACGTTTCGGTCAATATTGAGACCATTAACAAGGAAATAGTTTTATCAAATGAAAACTGCGTTTACTTTTAAAAATTCCGTAACGTATTTGACGTCCGGAACACAGGTCGGGCGGACTCTCCAACCGACCTGTGTTCCGGACGTCAAATACGTTACGGAATTTTTAAAAGTAAACTAGGTTGACAAGATGTGCAAAATGGTTTTTTCATTATTGGCATTGTTAAAAATAAATTTGTAAATGAAATACTACAAATTGCACTACAACGGTTTTATACTACGAGTAAAAATTAAGAGTAAGGACATCAATGAACTGAAATAAATGTATTATAATAAAGGGCGCAATTTGACAAGTTCGTCTAGGGCGTAAAAAAGACTTGAGCCGGGCCTGCGTCAAGATTTTGTGAAGCGATCCTCATGCTCATCGTAACTCGTACGCGCTTGCGGGCATCGCGCACGCCCGCCGCGCACGCAAAGCAATCCATCTCGCTTCCCCCTTCGGCCAGAAAGAAGCGAGAAACTCACACTTGGAATTAGGGCTCCGTTCATGATACGGGGTCACCGCCGGTCCCGACCAGCGAGCGGCTAGCGAGATTTTACTAGAAACAGAATTTGTTTATTTTTCATCGTATCAATATGAAAGTGACACAAATGGATTCCTGGCATTCTCCCGATTAAATTGACAGAAAATAATTTAAATCGGACTATTTTTAACGAAACGGGCTTTCAATCGTGCAAACAATGTTTCACGTAATTTCCTTAATTACGGTCCGAATAATGTAATTTTTGGGCCAATTTGGTTGAGAAAACATGAGGAATTGATGGACGTCACTTTCGCAAAGATCTGATTATAAATGCAGAACTGCAGATTTGTCACTGCTTAGCGCGCAACATTGTATAGCCCCGCTAGTTTCGAGCGTCGAAACCCACGAAATTCAACGAGTCGCATGATTGCCACCGTGAAGGACAAGAGAAGACTTTCCATGGCGAAGGAAAGTCACCCTTCTATAGAACTCAAATCCAGAAAGACTTTGCTGACAAGCTTTATATTCACGTCAAATAAATATTTTAATTGTAAAATTTAGACAACGAACTATTGTTGTTTCATGTATTTCCCTATTAGAAATGTTGCTCTAAGTCTCGATTCAAGTCATCATTGCTTTTTCTCGTACATAGGACATATATATATTCGCGAGTAGGGGTCACGAATGACGCGACTTTGGTTTCCCAAATAAATTCACATTTATTAGGGCCCCCGCCCGAACCGCTTGACAAGGAGACTGAATGACGTAGACCCTCGGTCGACGGCGACTTGAGTCATCCAGTATTGAATATGGAAATGTTCATGTTTCTCATTACACCTTGATAAGAGTGTTACCACCGATGGATTGGTGAGTTTATGTCCAAGAAAATGAGTCGAGACGCGAAGCAATTCAGTCTATTTTTTCTTATGAATACAAGATTAGAACACACACTACGTTCACTAAAAATGGACCGAATTGCTCTATGTTTGGCATCATTTTCATCGAGAAACCCTAAAAACTCCATTGGTAATACTTTCATCAACAGTTATCAACAACATGAGTATTTTATCTGGTCCGTCGGTTTTATTATTCTCGGCTGTCAACGGGTGGTCTACTCGGGCCCGAAGGTCCTCGCTCGCAGCGAGGAAGCAAAACGGTGGGGTGGGTAGGTCTTTCCCGATAATTCGAGCCTAACCATTTGCGTACTTCACACTATCGTTTATTAGCATTTATACGGGGTGATTCGCTAGCTAGAATCGTCAAACGCGATGCTCGCCAACAATCATGTGTCTCGCTGAGTTTTGTGGGCTTCGACGCTCGAAACTAGCGGGGCTATACAATGTTGCACACTAAGCAGTGACGAATCTGAAGTTCTGCAAATTCTAATCAGATCTTTGCGAAAGTGACGTCAATCGATTCCTTATGTTTTCTCGATCATGTTGTCCCCAAGAATGATATAATTCGGACCATAATTAAGGAAATTAATAAATAATAAGTGTAGAGCGGCTACTACATTCTTTTGCTCCACATTTGTGAACTTTTTATCATCCTTCCGAAGTACATAATATTATTACGCCGTAACAGTATCTTTAGCAAATCGGGTATAGCATATAGGTTATATTTTCTGTCACTTCGAGGATAGAAAATCCGCTCCTCCAAGTGATGGAAAATATTACCTATATACTATATTCAATTTCCTAAAGATACTGTTGTGGCGTAATAATAATGCTTCGAAAGGATGATAAAAAGTTCACAAATGTAGCGCAAAAGAATGAAAAAGCCACCTAACATTTATTGTCATATAGCATATACATAGGTTTTATTTTCTGTCATTTCGAGCAGGGAACCACAACATAATCACGCGCCTCCAGCCTGCCCATTTTCAATAGCCCAATTCAACATCCAACACAATTTTATATATAATGTTTGTTCGTAACTGCTTTCTGCATAGGACGTAAAAAAATGTCTAACCCAACGAACTTCATTTTCTGGGGTACATCCCCACATCTATTTTTCCTTTTCACTTATAATTCTTTATTGCCAACGTAGAATATTAAAGCATAAGCACATTTCAAGTAATTAAAATGTACAATGAATTTTCTACGTTTGCAGTACCAGCAGGCTTTCCGTTTAAATTTTTACAAGTACAACGCAACAGCTGAGAAATTTATTTCCACATTCAGAATAAAATATGGAAATAGTAAACAGCTCCCTCTCGCGTTCACAAGACAGCCTGTATCTATGGGTATTACCATTTCTATGCAGAAAAAATCTGCTGTAATACCGACCTGCCAAATCGGCCAGGTCACGTGACGTGTCTACCCCCTTAAACGTTCGCAATTTGTTTTCCACTGACGGTGATGCTCATAAGCAGGACAGTTGCCCACGGTGTCACCAAACAGTGGTTGCAAAGAGCGATCCGCGTGTTCAATTAACCGACCGAATTTGTTTAGTACGTGATCATGTTTTGCGTCTGTTGAAAGTGACACTTATAAGCAGGACAGCCGCCCACGGTGTCAGTAGAAATTAGACGTAAACCATGATCAGCGGATGAAAGAAACTTAAATTAAATATATTTCCTACAATAAAGGTGGCGATGCCTAGAGGCCACCGAGCCGGTAGAAAATACCAAATACGGAAATTAGCATTCGCATTCCGAAACGCGCCAGCGGAAAACGCATATTTGAGAGTCTCTGCGCAGCCAGTTGTTATAAGGGCAAAGAACCACCAACCTTTCGGGAAGCTGGTAGAAGTGGGACCGTGGGCAGTGTCCAAAACACTGGAAGCACCTGAAATTGACGGCCTTTCCGAGATTCCGATCCCCTGGCGTCTTGTATTGATCAACCAATAAAAGGTAGGCAGTATAATATTCAGCATTATTTCTTTTAAACTGTATACTTAACTATCTCAGAGCGTAAGTCCCTGGACTAGGTCGAAAGCGGATAATAATCATAAACTCTTTTAAAAAATCGCGCCCCAAATAAGAAGTAAGGACGTAACAGTTACTAAGTTCAACAACTGCAAATTGACCAATGTAAAACTTTTTCTCAACTCGGGATTTTACCCATATGATGATCTGAACTTGGACTTTGACAAGAATAAGCATGCCATCTTATATCACATGTATACGCAATTCGGTAAATCGTATTATGGACATAGTTGCAACGAGGCATTATTCACCGTGACTGAATTTTTACAATTTGGTCCCCTCGTGGTAATTGATTGCTTGCGACAAAATGAGTCGATTAAGAATGGTACCGTGGACGTGCGCATAGAATTTGAGTGTAAAGAGAATGTGCCGGTAAATACTACGGCCTACTGTCTGATTTTACACGATCGGGTGGTTGAATACAATCCGCTGACAAACGTGGTGCGCAAAATCAATTAAATTGTCACGCTACTTGCCCGCCCTCCCCTGTGCCAAATTCATACAAAATTTCATCGTAAAAATCGAGATGCATTACGAGAAAGACTGCATTCTCTCGTCTGTCTTGGAAGCGTGTGTACCTCCAAATTGTACCGATAATGGTTGTACCAACATTCGTTGACCTGCAAGGGTTCATCGTCGATGGAAGATTTGTCGCGAAGAAAGTGGCTATCCTACGACAGGGGACAATTCTCTCACACTATATTTTTGGGAGTCCGATGCCGCAATTTTTCCTTACGAAATCTGACAAATCAAGCCTCAGATGGTTGACGGCAAAACATCATGGACTACGGTGGGACGATGGAGACGTTCCGTACAGTATGGCTAAACACCTAATTACGAAAGCTGTAGCGGATGCGATCGACGAAGAAGATGACGCATCTCATATCGTATACGTTAAAGGGCTGCAGAAACGCGACTGGCTTGCGGATTTCCTCGACGAAAATACGAAAGCAGACGTGGTCATCGAGACGCTGGACATTGACTACGAGGATATCAAATCTCTAAATAAGCTAAATGTAGTTAATACTTTGCGATGTGGCAGACACGCAAAGCACTGTGCCATGCAAAA
Source organism: Andrena dorsata (assembly GCA_929108735.1). Lineage (NCBI taxonomy): Eukaryota > Metazoa > Arthropoda > Insecta > Hymenoptera > Andrenidae > Andrena > Andrena dorsata. The sequence continues at coordinate 4,702,070 of OV815487.1, forward strand.
TGTTTTTAAAATATTCAACTTGTTTGGGAATGAAATTAGTTTCCCACGCCGCCACACTCATTCTCATGGCAGCACCTCGCGGACCGCGATTCAGCAGCGCTGATCGATTGGCGAGCCGCCAATCAGCGGCGATCGATCAACCGTCGCCGAAATCGATGAGCCAATCAACGAGCCGCGTCGAGGTTCGAGAAGAACGGAGAAGACGCGGTAGCGGAAGTCGGCCATGTTCAGCCATTCTCTTGCGTGCTTTGTACCAAGAAAGTGCCCAGTTTCTTATATCGTGAATTGTTGTATTTCATATCACTCTCACGCTCATCTCACGCTTCAGATCAGTGCCTTGTGCAACGCGATCTTCGATCACTCATCTCATCTCATTTGAACTCTCACCAAAAACTCCTCCGATTAATATAATCGTGTGGAGGCCACGTGGCGACACCGCGCGGTTTCACTTTCGTCTCGTTCAGTATTGTGCCGCGATAAATATTATCAAGGTATCTCATTGTGCTTCAAGGCTTCTCACTGTGCTTCTTTGTGTTTTTTTGACAATAAATTGACAAGGTGTCTACTGCAAACGCGACCCATTGTCCCTACGTAAAGAAACACTCGTCTTCTTTTTAAGTGCCGATGGGAAACCTTGCGACGAAGGAGCTAGACAATTACAGGAAACAGGAGAATTGATAATAGCGAACGAACTCACTCTAGGCAGGGCTCATGTATCATATAAAAAGGGACAAATTCTCGTAGGGTTGGTTATCAAGGAAACACAAAATACTCCTCTAACCACGACAAATTGGAACGAAGCTCTTTCTTCCCTTAAGAATGTAATACGCGAATTAATCATATACTCATTTAGTATTGCCAAGACGACGAATATTGATCAATTAAATTGGCAAGATATCATAATGGATGTCCTCGAAACCATTAATGAAGAAGACATTAGTGTCACTATATGCTTGCAAATAGTTCAGATCCCCGAAGAATCAAAAAGACAAAGCATTATAACCGAAAATCATGCGTCTGCATTAGCCGGACACAAAGGAGTAGCTAAAACTTATAATCGAATTCAACACTATTATTTCTGGAAAGGAATGAAAAAGGCCGTCGAAGATTATATTCGAAGATGCGAGGACTGTCAAAAGAAAAAACTCGTCCGTGTTAAAACCAGGCAGCCAATGATCCTTACCGACACGCCTGGGCGCGCCTTTGATAAAATAGCACTAGATATAGTAGGACCGTTACCTACCACAAGAAATGGACATACGTATATATTAACCATGCAAGACTTATTAACAAAATACTTCGTGTACGAACCCCTCAAACAATCGACATCGGTAAAAGTTGCAGATGCATTTATAAAAAAATTTATCTGCCAGTTCGGAGCTCCCAGAGCCATCCTCACTGACCAAGGAGCTAATTTCACGGGTAAATTCATGAAAACCATAGCGCAAAAATTTAAAATCGAACAATTTAGAACCACAGCTTTTCACCCACAGACTAACGGCTCTCTAGAGCGATCGCACCTCGTCCTAAAGGAATATTTGAAAATGTTTATTAGTAAATACAATGACTGGGACGAATGGACCGACATGGCCGCGTTCTCTTATAATACCAGCGTCCACGAGGGCACTGGATACACTCCACATGAATTAGTGTTTGGTAAAATAGCCCGGGTACCCAGTCGGAAAAGAGTGCCCGAAGATTTTGAGAACGAAACCTATAACCAATACCTCTCGAAGTTAAGCATAAGAATGCAAGAGCTGCAAACCGCTGCAGCAGAAAAGCTAAATCAATCAAAATTACGTTACAAAAAATATTACGATAGACACATAAACGCGGAGACCTTCAGACCGGGCGACTCGGTCTTCGTTTTAATAGAACCGCGAAAAGGAAAATTTGGTGACCAGTATTCTGGTCCACACACTATATTAGAGGTAATCCCGTCACAGAACTTAAAAATATCATGGAAAGGGAAAACGAAAATCATACACGCGAACAAAGCGCGTCTTGGTCGATTACCCGAGAATCCCGGCTGACCCAATAAAAAAATAACAAATGTCTAAATAAATTTCTTCCATTAGGAAACCAAAATGCCACATCGCTGGGGCAAGAGCAGCGCAGCAGGGCCTCGGCCAAAAGGGGGAGGGAACAGCCGGCGTCTGTCCCGCCTACGATGGATGCGCCGGGAGGCGGCCAAAGAAGACAGAAGCCTTTCACCCTTCCTACCAAGGGTCGCCTCCTCGGTTGTCATCAGGGAGGCAGCGCCGAGCATCGAAATCATCACCATCGATGACTCCCCCTCCACAACGCCGAGTGACCTTCGCTCGCTGCAAGAAGCCGTCACCCCACGACCCCATACCAGCCCTCCCATAGAGGTACTCACCCCTCCGCCTTTTTCCCCATTCCAAAATTCCCATCAAAATCCCAGTTTCCCTGTCCCTTCCTCAATCCCTCCATGGCCAGGTGTCGTAGAGATCCTGGACACGGGGTCAGCTACCAGGATACCTGACATTTCGGAGCTGACGCCCGAGGTGGTTCGATGACCTCTATCAAGGAGGTTACGACCTTACGTACATTCTGGACCATTCTGAATTCCTTTCCAACCTTGAATACTCCTATCCTCCTTTCTAATCGTATCCCTCCTTTAACCCGTCCTGTAAATAGTCCCCTATAAATAATCCCCATTTATATCTTTACATTTTTATATTATATCTTTATATTTTCTTTTTTTTCTGCCAAAATAGGCTTTACCTTTTATTTTCTTTTCGTACGCCAAATGAGCCACATATTTTATTTTCTTTTCGTTATTTCCTCATTTCAAAACACCCAAACCCTATGTTAAGAAATGCTACGCATTTCTTCATATAAGGGGGGAGGTGTGACGTCTCACTATTTTTCGCACGTTCCTATTTAATAATACACCAGTAAACCTCAACTTCACTCCATCAAAGTCCCCCAAATTCAACTCTTACCCCATCTCCTCGATCGCTGATCACCTTGATGTTGTACCTTAGCGGTCACCAACACAAGATGATCGATATAAACTCCACCTCGCCGATGTACCTTAGTGGTCCCCATCGCGAGATGATCGTTACAAAATCTCTTCGCCTATTCGCCCTATGAGGTACGAATCACCACCTCCAAAACGAATTCAAACAAGTCCCTCGTTACAAATCCCTCTTAAATCAAGACCACGTCTCGATTCCCCCTTTTCGACTCACAGAGTCCAAGCCACTTTAACCCCTTTCCTATAAAACACCCAAAATCCCTTCGACGAGTTGAGTATCTTCTTAGCAATAGCCGAACAGAATCTTGAGAATCATATTGCGACGCATGATTCATAAATGTAGTCTAAATATAGACTAATAGAAAAACCCCAAAAACCTAACTGCGAAGAATACCTGGCGTACGTGCCGTAAACATAGTCTAAATATAGAAGATTATAGAAAAACCCCGGAAGTCCTTCTACGCATTATTCGTAAATTGTGTCAAGGTCCTTACCGCATACAACCCCCGCAAGGACCGCGCGTAAATCTTATAAATACGAAGGATCGAGAGGCCAGGACCTCTTTCGTCGACAAACCAAGAGACTCTTTCGTCGACAAACCAAGAGACTCTTTCGTCGACAAACCAAGAGACAAATTTCTACGACAAAATTTCTACGAAAAGTATATCTAAAATTATTAAACTCAGTGCTCTACGGCAACCAACTGTAAGCATTAATAATTATTATTATATTACAGTGCATATCGCCTTCATACCATATAATATTTCATTTATCTACGCTTATTGCGATCATAATTCCTTATTATTTCATTTATTTACGCTTATTGCGATTATATATATTTTGTATCACTAATACTATTACTTTTGTGTTATCTTGTTAATGCTTATCTTGTTTATATATATAGACAGAATATATATATATTCTGTCTTATAATCGCTTATGCGAACATATTTTTCTACGTTATTAACTATCTATACTAAAAACGTATTATTCTATGATTTACATCGCACTTCATGTCCATACCATATACAAATGTCATAATTATTTTATAAACGTTATGTGTGAATACTAATACCCCACGCATAATAACCAAACCAACAAAGTTAATAAACCGCTTTGTTTTAAATCACGCTCCAAATTATTTGTGCTCACCCATTGGTACGAAACACCTAAAATCCAAATAAACGAGTTAGTGAAACAGCTGATTCCGGTTCGCGAACGCGAGAGCAGTGACCGTGTTTACTAACATATCTTTGCATAGCCTGTGTACAGCTGCACGTCTAGACATATTTCTCAGAAATATTACAAGTAACTTTTGTGCCTATGCAACGGTAAATCCGATTAGCCAAAACCAAAACAAAGTGCTCTAACGGGTGTCACCGGTGGGATGATAACAATTTAACCATTCCCTGGTCGTTCAGTGCTACGAATCTGGTATTCGCGCCTGTTTCCTAACGTCTAGTGCCACGAATCACGTATTCGCGCCTAAAATCCTGCTCTCCGCAGTGCCACGAATCTGGCATTCGCGCCTGTATTCCTAAGAACGTTCAGTGCTACGAATCTGGTATTCGCGCCTGTTTCCTAACGTCTAGTGCCACGAATCACGTATTCGCGCCTAAAATCCTGCTCTCCGCAGTGCCACGAATCTGGCATTCGCGCCTGTATTCCTAAGAACGTTCGGTGCTACGAATCTGGTATTCGTGCCTGAATCCTACTCTCCGCAGTGCCACGAATCTGGCATTCGCGCCTGCATTCCCCAAGAATAATCAGTGCCTGAATCCTACTAACCGCAGTGCCACGAATCTGGCATTCGCGCCTGAGTTCCCACAAAATATTACCCCGTCTATGTCATATCCCCAAAGACCTCACCCGGGACGTGACAATGTTTATTATGTTATATACTTTTCTTTTATTTTGAATTTTTTATTACTCTATATTATTATTATTATTACTTTATTTACTTTTTATCATTATTATCGTTTTTTTTTGTAACAATATATATATCTTAAACGCACTTCATTGTACCATTTCATTTATCCGTCATCCTCCTCGACACCTAATTTTAAGATTCGGCGTTTATTTCGTTCGAACGTTCTTCGCGCCATCGAATGACATCATCTCGCGCGGCTGCTCCAGAGGACTCAGATTTCGCATGCTATCGCGCGATACGCTGCGATGTTAAATCGGAACGCTTTAAAAACTTGATAGATTTAGAACGAAAGCGATTGTACCACTGTGTAGTGCCGTCTCTTTCCCCTCCTCCCTGAAAAAATTTCGGGGGTGGGCCAAGGTCTGAAAATGTTTTCGGGGGTGGGCCAAGGTCAATTGGAAAGTTTAGGCGGTGAGTCCGGTGTGGAGAGGTCTCCGCGGCGGCTCGGCCCAGACTGATCCCTTCCACGATCACGGCTTCCCCCCCCACTCCGCGGCTCGTGCGCGCGCAACTTGTCTTCCTCTCCCCGCAGGCCCCGCGCCCAAAGTTCCCTCCGCCGCACTCCTCCGCTCGCCCTCACTTCCCCCCGCCCCGCGCTCCCCTCAGAGGACCTGAGTTAGAACCCGCTTACCCTTACTACTATGTTTGAATTGGCGGCTATGCGCATGCGTTGCGCGTCACTAGATTCACTGTCTTCCCGCCGCATGGGATGTCGCTCGCAAGTGCTTCGAGAATTGTTAATGCTAATTTGTACGAAGGGTAAATTGAACAGAAATGAACAGAAATATTAATTAATATGGAAAGAACAACGAAAAAATGTAGGGCGGTTCGTAGTGGTACGTTACACGGGTGTACGCTGCCCGTGCAAAAGAACGTTAGTAAACACTGTAGTAGGGTGTTTCGATTTTCTCGACTTGTTATTTTCATGTAACTTTACTCACCCCCTTGGTTCTATTCATCTAAAAGATCTGTACGCAAAACTTTAGGCAAATTGAATAACATTTAGTGGTTGCACACTTTTATCACTGTAGCGAGCGGAACGCGTGGCAGCAGTTCCAGGAAACGAGCTGAGAAGGAAAAGATGTTCAAGAATTTAAAGAAACCGGAAGGTAAAAAAGGAATGAATCGCTTAGATGGAAAAATGATACTTTTTCAAGGGAAAGACCTGAGCGATTTTGTTACCAGACATACAAAGTCATTCTTTCGATTATTTGGGGTCAACAGTATGGAGGAATATTGTAGCCATATGCTAAGAAACTCCATCAATGCTCTTAAAGTGATGAATGACCCTGCAGAAAGGGGGGTTGCTCTGATAAAGAAGTTCAATGAGTCAGTCAGGGATGAAAAGCAGAAACACTTCCTGTTGAGGATTGGCGAGCACCACAGAAAAGTCATCTCCAAACGAACGAAAGCAGAAGTTGCAGCTTATAAATTTAACTAATACAGATAATATGATTGTTATTATTTCACCTAAGTATATTTCGTGTTTGACGTTTAGTTTTCTTTTTAAAGATTTAAAAATAAAAATAATTCTTATTGGAAATCGTGTTTCTTTAGCCTACTACATATTAGTGTGCAAAGTGTGCAACCTCCAAACATCACTCAATCTGCCCCAAATTTGGCAGATATTCTTTTTATATCAATAGGAATGAGGGCATGTGCAAAGCAAAAAAATGTATTATTTTATTTTTACCCCTATAATATGAAACACCCTAACGCACATTACGTTGGCCACTCAAGTCAAAAGAATCACTGCCGGTCTCTTCTTCATCCTTCGGAGGAGCCCGCAAGTCAGTCTTCATAACAGCTCCCGTCAGCGCAGTACGGTTAGCGTCAATCCGTCAGCGCAGAACGGTTAACGCAAATAATTACTTGTTATTCACAATTCACCGCGTAAACCTGTCATACTTGTTCATTGCTTTAAATACATATCACTTCACTGTTTCCTTATATTCTGCATTCAATTTACTTATTAGCCCTACTGCAGTAAAACGAGTAGGGATTCGCGTAATTCCGGTGTCGATAAAAAATCGTAACGGAGATTTACGACTTCCGTTGATTCGACACTCAGAGGTCGAGTCTCATCGTGGCTACGCGTGAACATTTTTGGTCCTTCGAGCCGGATCCCCAGTGAACTTGTGGACTCATCAGTCTCTCAGGGCTGCAGATAGTGATATCATCTGCAACGTCGATCCAACCATCGACCGTAAAATCACATCAGTGATCCAATCCTTGTCTGCGGTGCAACCGGAGGACTTCGCAGCGACGACCAGGTTGCAATATCACCAGTCGTTTCAAGCCATTCAGGCTTCATCACTGCGCAGCATCCTCACCTAGGAACACCCCAAGGACCTTGCCATTGTGGCACTTCCCAGCACTGATCGTGCGATCATCATAGTGATCAACCATTACTTGCGGCACAACCGGAAGGCATCGCAACGACGACGAGGTTACAACAGTACCAATCGTCTCAGGCAATCCAGCCTCCATCTCCTGTGCAGCATCCATCCCAGGATCTCTCCAACTCCGGACGTCGTGACGGATGTCAAAATCCTAGACGACTTCGCTTCGATAAGGTAGGCTCGTTTTGTTTCGCCAATTCCTTCTCGTTTCCTTATCCTATTCCCACGATGCCGAAAACAAAACGTTCTGATCAGTCTTCCAATCAAGCGCAATTGGATAATTTATCGCAAGAGACCACTTTTCTTAGGCGTAAACGCGGCAAAATCTTAGGGCAGATTACCTCATTTGAGACATTGCTCGACGAATGTCCAGATAGTGAACGGAGCGACGCGTACCTTCTCAAATCGCACTTGAGCATTCTGAAAGAACATTGGAATCGTTTTGAAGACATCCAATCCGCCTTTGAAGACATCGATCAAAGTGAAGAAACGCGCCGTTATGAAATCCAAAACCGCTACCACGTCGCCATAGCACGAGCCAATAGACTCATTGACGGAGATCCGTCAGCAACTCCAACAACACGCGTTTTGAACCCATCGCCCGCGTCATCGACGTCAACACAATTGACGGTTAAACTCCCTGAGCTGCATTTACCGACGTTTGACGGGACAATCGAGGAATGGCCATCTTTTTTTGACATATTTTCGTCCTCAATCGACCGCAACGAAGATTTAACACCGGTGCAAAAATTGCAATATCTCCGGTCGGCCCTGTCAGGGAAAGCAGCCGCGTCTATTCAATCATTAAATACTACAGACGCAAACTACGCCAGTGCAATCGAAACATTAAAGAAAAAGTACGATCACACTCGCAGAATTCTAATGCGACACTGTGACGCAATTCGAGACTACCCGAAACTCGCGAAAGATTCCCCGGAAGCGCTAAGTGATTTCGTAGACTCCATAAATAAACATCTGCGAGCACTAAAGAACTTTGGGGAGCCAATCGAATCTTGGAACGCGATTCTTGTTTCCACTATTTTGTCCAAGGTTTCTTCAAATACCGTTTGGCAATGGGAACTGACCCTAAAAGATAAAAAAATGCCAGCTTATACCGCTCTCCTAGAATTTCTGGAAAAACGCGCAAACTGCGCTCCAATTTCGCCACCAAATTCAGCATTCGCGGATAAAAATAAACGAGGACCGATGGATCAACAACGACTTAACAAATCAGGACCACCGCGGGGTCACGCCTTTTTGACCGCGAAGGACACGGAATGTCCTGTTTGCAAAGGCTCTCACGGGATTTGGTATTGCGAAACATTCAAGGCGCAATCGGTAAAGGAGCGTTCCCTCACAGTCGAAAAAGCCTCCCTATGTCCAAATTGTCTCAGAAAAGGACACACGCCAAATTATTGCAAATCGGGTGCATGTCGTATTTGCCACAAGCGGCACCACACGATGTTACACAATTCTGGCTTCTCGCAAAAGGAAACAACGGGCGAATCTTCCGCGATGAATTCCGTAGTCACATCTGAGTCCTCTGCAGAAGTATATCAGTCTACGTCGGATTGACTAAGGGAGATCGAGGATCCCAAGGGAACAGCAGGTCAAAATGCCTTCGTCATCAATCCTGCTACTAATGAGCTCCTTGTTACGGCGCGAATCAAGGTTATAAATGAAGACCAGCAACCTATAAGTTGTCGAACACTAATCGACACTTGTGCAACATCAAACTTTATGACCGAGAGCTTCGCTAAAAGGCTCAAATTACCACAAAGGAAATGTCACGTTCCCATCGCTGTCCTCAACGACCTGTCCACGATTGCGTCCCACAGCATTGATGCAACCATCCAAGCGCGTGCCAGCAATTATCAACGGATATAAACCTTTTTGACGGTTCCCAACATTTCGGCGTTAATACCTGATAAACCGATCGACCGCTCGTCATTAGCCATTCCACGCAATCTCAACCTTGCTGATCCCGACTTCCACCGGCCAGCACCTGTTGACTTGTTACTGGGTTCCAGAATCGCGTTGTCTTTATTGTGCGCCGGCCAAATTGATCTATCTCCTCCTAACGGTCCAGATTTGGTCTTGCAAAAAACAAGATTTGGATGGGTCATCGGGGGAAGCGTACCAGCCGCTCCATTAGATAAAAAACAGTTTTGTCACTTAACCTCTGGTCTTCAACTGGATCTTACACGGTTTTGGGAAATTGAAGAAGGCCCGCAGATCCAACACCTGTCGGAATCAGAAACCGCTTGTGAACAACATTTCCAGGCTAATACCACCCGAACCATTGATGGGAGATACGTTGTGGCACTTTCATTCAACGACAAAATTCGACAACTAGGCCAGTCGAAGTCAAGAGCCTTGAAGCGACTCGATTCCCTTGAACGGAAGCTACAAGGGGATGCAAAGTTGCACCAACAGTATCACGCGGTAATTCAAGAATATCTAGATCTCGGCCACATGTCCGAGATTACAGATGTCCAATCACCCAACGACGGTTATTACTTACCGCATCATGGGGTCGTAAAAATTACCAGCCACACAACGAAACTGAGGGTTGTTTTCGACGCATCTGCAGGAACCAGCACAGGAGTATCTCTAAACGACACACTACATTTGGGACCAAAAATCCAAAACGATCTTCTATATATACTCCTTCGTTTTCGCTCCCATCAATATGTCCTTACCGGCGACATTGAGAAAATGTACCGACAATTTCTCGTCCGACCGGAGGACAGGAAATACCAACAAATTCTTTGGCGCGACATCGATGGGAAGATCAAGACGTATCAACTCAACACGGTCACGTTCGGAGTTTCTGCAGCTCCATATTTAGCCATCCGTTGTCTCAAACAATTGAGTGAAGACGAGGGTCATCGATTCCCGGGCGCCTCCGAGGTTCTGCAGCGAGATTTTTACGTGGACGACGCACTCACAGGAGCCTCTACAAGAGAGGACGCACTCACTCTTCGGAAAGATCTCACTGAACTTCTTAAACTGGCCGGTTTGAATGTTCGGCAATGGGCGTCCAACGATCGGAGCCTATTACAGGATTTACCAAGGGAATCAATCAATAGCAAACTTCACCTCGGGGAATCATCAACGCTGAAAACCCTCGGAGTTTTTTGGAACTCAACGCAAGACGTTATCAACTACGCGGTTAAAATTACAACTTTTCCTGTACGCGGCACAAAACGTCACATGAGCTCCGAGATCGCGAAAATTTACGATCCACTGGGACTCCTAGGGCCAGTAATCATAGTCGCGAAAATCCTACTCCAAAAGGTCTGGTCTTTAAAAATCGATTGGGATGAATCATTGCCGATGAACATCCACTCCGAATGGACTCGATACTATGCTCAGCTGCCCTTATTAAATAACATAATATTTTCACGTAAAACTATTATCGACCAAGCAGTGAACATCCAAATTCACGGATTTTGTGACGCCAGTGAGAAGGCGTATGGTGCATGCATCTACCTCCGCAATACTGATGCACGTGTTAGAATACAAATCGAGCTGTTGCTAGCGAAATCCAGAGTAGCTCCCCTCAAACAGCAATCGATTCCGCGACTCGAACTATGCGGGGCACTCCTTCTTACATCTCTAATTGACACGATTCAAAGGGCTCTACGTGTCAGTGCAGACCAGCCCATCCTCTGGGCAGATTCTACCATTGTCCTACACTGGTTAAACACTTCTCCTCATATTTTAAAAACTTTCGTCGCGAACCGAGTTGAGGAAATTCAGGCGAAAACTCAAATTACAAATTGGCGTCACGTAAGGACCTCCAACAATCCTGCAGATTTCATATCTCGAGGTCAGTCACCAGAGGAATTCCTTCGGACTACCATTTGGCACCACGGGCCAGATTGGCTACGCCATAAAGAATCTCATTAGCCAGTCTGGGAGATGACACCATTAAACATCCCGGAACAAAAGGGGACGATCTGTCTAACCACGACACCCGTAGATATCACCATTCTGGAAAACTATTCTTCGTGGGGAAAAATGCAGAGGATAGTTGCGCGTTGCTTCCGCTGGAAATGTACCAACACCGCATCACACCATCAGAACTAAAGTACGCGCATGATGCTATCATCAAACTCATACAACGACAGTATTTCCCAGAGGAGCTACGGTTTCTCACCCAGGGCAAAACCGACCGAGTAAAGGGTAAATTGCAACGCCTAAACCCGTTCATCGATGAAAACGGGCTGCTACGCGTAGGAGGACGATTAAAACATTCGATAATGCCATTTTCGCAAAGGCACCCCATCATCCTTCCAAAAACACGCGTCACAAGTCTAATCATCGAGAATGAACACCGCATACAATTACACACAGGAACACAAGGCACCCTATACTCAATGAGACGACGGTATTGGCCCATTGATGGCCGAACTCAAGTTTGGAAAACAATAAGGAACTGTGTAAGTTGCTGTAGAGCACGCCCACCACCCATCAACTACATTATGGGCGATCTTCCTGAAGCAAGAATTAGAGAATCCCGCCCGTTCACCAAAGTCGGAGTAGATTACTGCGGACCATTTTTTATTAAGGAACGCCGGCATCGGAATCTCAAGCGGATCAAGGTGTACGTAGCCGTGTTCGTTTACCTCGCAGTCAAGGCTGTACACCTTGAGCTCGTAAGTGACCTCACCAGCGAGGCCTTCATCGCTGCTCTTCGACGATTCATCGCCAGAAGAGGATTCTGTACCAACTTATACTCGGACAACGGCACAAACTTTATTGGCGCGAACAACGAACTGCGCGAATTACGCGAACTCTTAAAATCGGACGATCATCACGATAAGGTAAAAACCTTCCTCTCAGAACGAAATATCGAATGGAGTTTTATTCCTCCTCTGACTCCGCATTTCGGCGGCCTATGGGAAGCAGCCGTGAAATCCTTTAAACACCACCTAAAACGCGTTGCAGGTAACGAATTGTTCACATTCGAGAATTTCAATACTCTGATAACAGAAATCGAGGCTATTCTAAACTCTCGTCCACTCACTCCAATTTCTTCCGACCCAAATGATCCTCTTGTCCTTACTCCAGGTCATTTCCTTATTGGCGATTCATTAACGAGTCTCAGAGACCGAGACTTCAAAGATATACCATCCAACCGACTATCTAGTTGGCAGCATATCCAGAAGGTGAAGCAGCATTTCTGGACCAGGTGGCATCGGGAATACCTGAACGAGTTAACCAGTCGCAGCAAATGGACCAGTGGGATACATCCAATCAAGAAGGATACGGTTGTCCTTCTTAGGGAAGACAACGTACCGTCCATGCAGTGGCCCTTGGGCAGAGTCGTCAAGGTTCATCCAGGCTCCGACGGTATGGTTCGAGCTGTTACAGTTAAAACCGCCACCAAAGTACTCGATCGGAGCGTTAAACGGTTGGTACCTCTACCCAACCGAGTTGACGAAGACAACCCCGCAGAGCTGCCAGGCACGACCACGCCTAATCAACATGCGAACATTGATACATAAGTTTAAACACATTCTCACACTTGAGATACACACCTTGATCGGTATCCTCTCAACGGGGGGAGGATGTTCCGAACCCTAGCTTAAAATTGCAAGAAGCATAACAACCGAAACACCGGGTCGAGCTAATATTTCACATAGGATTAGGACCATAGCTTTAAATATTTATATTAGCAATATTCATAAAACCCTCTAAAAATAAGTTTATGCGCGTCTTCCCTTATCGTCCATCCCTAACGGGACTCTGTCGTTCGACATTAATTGCAGTCATATACGCGTCCGCTTTAACTTTAGACGACACCGAGGTAGGTCTGTTTTTCTGGCAGCCTCATGGGCTAATCCAAAAGGGTCGCTGGTCAACGCTGGTCCCTCACGTGCATCCCAGATGTGGGGTGTCTTTGCGCTTTCGCGCCGATCACGCAGGCAGGTAGAAAATATCTTGCCGCCAAAATTCCGGCCAGAACGATTCCCGCCAAATCGAGCCCCTTTCCCGGAAAAGGCACGCCAAGGGCGCAGGGAATAGGTGGCGCGATTTGTGCTAGGGAATTTACCCGATTGGTTGACACGAACATTACGTTGGCCACTCAAGTCAAAAGAATCACTGCCGGTCTCTTCTTCATACTTCGGAGGAGCCCGCAAGTCAGTCTTCATAACAGCTCCCGTCAGCGCAGTACGGTTAGCGTCAATCCGTCAGCGCAGAACGGTTAACGCAAATAATTACTTGTTATTCACAATTCACCGCGTAAACCTGTCATACTTGTTCATTGCCTTAAATACATATCACTTCACTGTTTCCTTATATTCTGCATTCAATTTACTTATTAGCCCTACTGCAGTAAAACGAGTAGGGATTCGCGTAATTCCGGTGTCGATAAAAAATCGTAACGGAGATTTACGACTTCCGTTGATTCGACACTCAGAGGTCGAGTCTCATCGTGGCTACGCGTGAACAAATATAATTTTTCTTTATTTGACTGTAATGCTCTGTGCACACGGTACGTAATTTGAACAAGAGGTTTTTGCAACGAGGGCATTCAGGGAATATATCGTTAGGTTGGTGGTAGTGTACTTGATATATTTCGTCTACTTCCACCGGGTTTGAATTAAAACAATTCAGGCAAATTTTTCCGCCATCCGTGGTCGTTGCTACTCCTCCCGAAACACAAGTTAATGCATTTGAATCTGACAAAACGTCCCGCAGCCTGCGGCTTGTGTAATATAATGTACTTTGACTTTGACACGAATGGCACATGCTAGTTATCAATGTGTTATGTCGCGTCAAGCAGTTTGTTTGGATTTCGTGGTAAAAATATTAGTGATTCAGTTTCTGTTTGAAAGGAAGTACCACTATGTACACTCGGTACAATTGGTTGCGGGACGCGTTTGATATATCACGTTATTGCACCTTAGGCAATTAGGGAATGTTTCGGGCGTTTGGCAGTAGTGAATTTGATACTCTGTCACCGTTTCTGTTGGATCTAGTCGGGAGCAATGTAAGCAAATTTCGTGGCCTTCGTCATTTGTCGCTAATCTCCCGGAAACACAGATCATCCACTGTATGGATTCCGTCAACCCTTGTAATTGGCGGCTCTGGTATGCTGGTTTCCACGGATTTACATGTTCTAAGTACATATTAAGTAGTGGGACTTTGTGGGTACCGCGTCGCAGAATCTATTTCTTATCAACGGCAAACGTAAATCCCACCGCTGTCACCAATTTTATGTCACGTCCCGGGTGAGGTCTTTAGGGATATGGCATAGATGGGGTAATTTTTTAGGGAACTCAGGCGCGAATACCAGATTCGTGGCAATGAGGGTAAATCGGGAAGGCAGGCGCGAATGCCAGATTCATGGCACTGCGGAAAGTAGGAATTCAGGGGCGAATGCAAGATTCGTCGCAGTGCGGAGAGTAGGATGCAGGCGGGAATGCCAGATTCGTGGCACTGTTGAGAGTAGGATTCAGGCACGGATTGCATGATCCGCAGCACTGTGGAGAGTAGGATTCAGGCACGATTGCAGGATTCGCAGCACTGAATGTTCGAGGGGAATGCAGGCGCGAATGCCAGATTCGTGGCACTGCGGATAGTAGGAAAGCAGGCGCGAATGCCAGATTCGTGGCACTGCGGATAGTAGGAAAGCAGGCGCGAATGCCAGATTCGTGGCACTGCGGATAGTAGGAAAGCAGGCGCGAATGCCAGATTCGTGGCACTACGGAGAGTAGGATTTTAGGCGCGAATACCAGATTCGTAGCACTAGACGTTAGGGAAACAGGCGCGAATGCCAGATTTGTGGCACTGCGGGTAAATCGGAGCTCAGGCGCGAATGCCAGATTCGTAGTACTGAACGACGAGGGAATGTTTAAATTGTTATGATCCCTGTGGTGACACCCGTTAGAGCACTTTGTTTTGGTTTTGCCTGATCGGATTTACCGTTGCATAGGCGCAAAAAGTTACTCGTAATATTTCTGAGAAATATGTCTAGACGTGCAGCTGTACACAGGCTATACAAAGATATGTTAGTAAATACGGTCACTACTCTCGAGTGTAACAAACCCCAAAAAGCCCTTTCTTTTTTTCATTAATAAACTTAATTAATAATCATTTAAATACTTATATTTTTATTATATTCCTATTATCTTTAGTTTTATACGAGTGTTTAGCGTTAACATTAATATTAGTTCAGGATATCGCGAGACGCGAGTATGACGAAAGAGAATTGAGAGTAAAGGAGTGGGAAAATCGAACGGATGCGCAATCCTCAGTCGATCAGCGGATCGACGAGAGCAAGGATCAGAAGCAGTGATTGTGATTCGTGCATGATGAATGAGAGAGGGAACCGAGCGTTCCATGCGTGCGCCTGCGTACTAATCAGTCGCTTAGTAGACCGACTAGAGAACGGATCGAGCAATACGAGAATGATTGACGCGTAATAGTCGAAATCCATTCCTATTGGTGCGCTCCCAGTATTCCGAATGTGTATAAATACGGGCAGGAAAGCCCAGAGAGAATCATTCAGACTTATGAATTTAATCAATCACATTCTTATGACTAGCCAAGACAATCTTAAGAATCATTTAAAGCTACAAGCTGATTCCAACCTAAGGTTAGGCTTCAACTTTGGAAGCCGCCTCGTAGGCCCCTTGGTATTGCCGATCGTTTTGACCAAGGCTATAATCGCCTGATGTAACGACGTATCTGCCTTGGAAGCCGCCTCGTAGGCCCCTTAGTGGTCAAGCTAGATTTATGAATTATAATTCTCAGGTTAGTAATATTACTCCTGAGCGACGAGGGAACAAGATTATTCCAGGTGGCAATACCGCCCCTGATGACAAAGAAACAATTCAAACGATTCTCAACTTAACATATTCAATTTCCTAGATCCATAAGCTAATTCCTAAATCATAAACTAATTCCTATATCTACCGAGAGTCATAACCCATTAACCAATTCCTATATCGACCGAGAGTCATAATCCATTAACCAATTCCTATATCGACCGAGGGTCATAATCAATTAATCAATTCCTATATCGACCGAGAGTCATTATCAATAGACTAATTCCTACCATTCAACTAAACGTCATTATTAATTACTTAATTTATACTACTCCAAATCGATCGTTCAAACGAGCATTTCTTTGTAACGACCTAGAGTCGCAACCCAAGACGATCAACTTTACTTTTTGTAAGGACCTAGTGTCGCAACCTAATTAATTTCTTTAATTTCATAGTATTAAGGCGTTAAATTATATTTTTATGTATCATTTAGAAGTGTTTTTCTTGAATAAACACTATTTAATTTAAATTCTTGTTCTGGAATTTTAATTCTTTATCGCACGCCACTCGAACCAATCCCGAAATCCTGTAAGAAGCGTTACGCTACGCTCGAAATCGTTACAGGTGTTATTTTTGGTGGCAGCGGTGGGATTGTAGATTTGCAAAACCGCGAATTTTGTGGCAAAGGAGTAACCCTCCTATAGCGAAGAACGAGAATTTATCTTCCTTGATAACTGCGAAGTAGGTAATCCAACCATGGCGCAAAACGATCCTTTAAACAATGTTCTAGTCGATATGCAAAATCTGCACCTAGATCAGGAAAATATGCGTCATCCTCAGATTAAAATTAGAGATGCCGCAGATACAGTACCGGCATTCGATGGACGAAACATTTCTATGTATCAATATTCAAAATGTTGCCGAAACGCGAAAAATATGGTCGCACCAAACGCTGAGTATGGATTAGTACAAATAATAAAAAACAAACTATATGGCCAAGCGTCACGAGTAGTTCTAAATGGAGATTACAATACCATAGATGAACTCATTAGAGTACTTATTTCTCGTTTTGCTCCACTGCATTCGTCAATTCAATTATACGGAGATATGTCCAGAAGCGCTCAGCTGCCAGATGAAGCAACTGTCGATTACAGTAGCCGCGTGTCGGAAATCCTCCATCAAATAAAAACATGTCACGAAACAGAAGTTCCCCAAAATGTCGCGTATAATCAAACTGCGGAAAAAAATGCTATTCGGACATTTTTGACAGGATTGAGACCGGAGGTTTACGCGAGAATGCGAACAATTGACTTCGCTGATTTGGATGGTACTATTAGCGCCGCGATTAAAGCTGAGGCAGAAAATCAAGAGAATTTAATGAGAAATCGATTTGCTGAGGGCCTCTCGTATTCTATGCGGTGTACTAATTGTTCTGGTTACGGGCATGCAACAGCGAATTGTAGTAGCAAACTCCCTGAGAGACAAATATGACAGATATCCTTGTGACGTCCCGACCCCACCACGCGACTTAGTGTCAACGAGCGTCACCAGAGTTCTCCAATCTTTCCCGCTAGTCCTAACTCTCAATGTCATTAGTATATATACAAGTTCCAAATCATATCCTCTGTGTCCCCGTGCGTGTCTAGGGCAGGGGCCGTCAGATATAGCCCTACTGATGAGTCTGGCTGGCGGTCCCAAGACGAAACACACCTCTTCTTTTCCTCCTCGATCCCAAAAAGCCAATCCACCTGCCCCGCACAGTTTCCTCCATTGCGGCGTAATCCGGCCGGCCTTAGGGCGCGACGGTACGTTGGAGGCGACGGGGCAAGAACTCCCGGAATCGTCATTGTCCTAACCCCATCACCACCCAGGAAGTGACATCCTGGCAGTCAAAATTCTGCGATCATTGCCGACGAGTAGGACATACTATTCAAGAATGTAGAATTAAAAATCCACAGAATAATTCAGTATTACGACCAACATCACAAATAGAATGTAGATATTGCAAAATCAAGGGTCATACTATTGACCAATGCCGAAAGAGAATATATAATAATAAGAAGAACCGCGAAAGAATCGCAAATTCTAAACCAGAAGCACCTAAAACTTCAAATAATACACAACAAACTTCAACACAAAAACAGGGTGCACTAAATTTGCAAATGTTAAGAATTGGAAGATCACCAAACCTTACTTTATCAGGGCCAGACTTTAACAAACCTGAAATCCAAATGATGATAGATACGGGTGCCGACCTAAGTGTAATTAAACAAGAATCTATTTCGCCTGGTATCCCAATTTATACAGATGCAGTATATGAATTAAAAGGAATAGCTGACAGTATTCTTCCCACTATGGGATATATTAAAGTTAAATTTTTAAATACTGAAGTAGAGATCCATGTTGTTGAAACATTGTCAATCGCACAGGATGGATTACTAGGTACAACCTTTTTCAAAGAAACTGGAGCAAAAATAGATTATTCTAGGTCAGCTGTGGTAATAGGAGATTATATTCTACCATTTGAAAATTGCAAGGTAACTATACCGAATCGATCAAGGTGCCAAGTGCAAGTTAAAGTTCTAGCCTCGGATCTTAAAACCGGTTATGTACCTAAATTAAATTTACGTCCTAAAATCCTTATGGGGAATGCTCTGGTTACCAATAACAATGGGTTAACTAATCTTTATGTTATTAATACATCCACTAAAGATTTAAAGAATCAATGTTATCGGCGCGTAGGTTCGGTCAATTGACTAAAGGTTATTTGCAAATTTTATGATATAATTTCCGACGTTTCGGTCAATATTGAGACCATTATCAAGGAAATAATTCTATCAAGAGAAAACTGCCTTTAATTTTAAAAATTCCGTAACGTATTCGACGTTCGGAACACAGGTCGGTTGGAGAGTGACTGAGGTAAACATTCAACCGTAGGCAAGAGCAACCAGAGGGTAAGCCGAAAATGGTCTAAACGACGACATTCCGCGGGAACCGTTAACTATTATGAAAGATTCAAATGTAAAATTTTGAACATACTTCTCAAACAAACATTCCTCGTCATAATGGTAAAAATCTTCTTTCTCGAGTGTCAAAGTAAAAAAAAAGCCACAATACATACCACATATGTAATATGTAATATTGTCCCAAAAAGCCATAGAAAAGGGGAAATAAACAGACGAGACTCTAATAGAGAGATAGCATCATCAGACCTTATTTCTTCAATAAGGTTGCGTAATAGTCTTGTATTTTAGGTGTTTCATACCTAAAATTTACGCTAGGTTGTTTAATCATGTGCAACGTCTCTAATAGAATCCTCTGATTTAATTTTGTCTCCCTATCAACAACTTTGACACTGTCAAAGTCAAATCTATGATCAAATTCAATCGAATGCTTTGTTAAGGCAGTGTGTTGGAAGGGGGGGGGGGTAAAAAAATGTTTCTTTTGTGTTCGTAAATGCGTCTTTCTAACACTCTGGATGTCTCCCGATGCAGATCTGATTGCAACCCATACACGGAATAGAGTAAACAACATTAGAATTTTTAGAAACCGGTATTTTGTCCTTAATAGGAGGAAATAACTGTTTAGTGTAACTTGGCAGTTTGAAGATGGTGTGTATTCCAGCCTTTCTAAAAATTCTTCTTATATCGTTCGAGATGTTATTGATAAAAGGTATAACCACAATATTCCTCCAACTAATCGGTCCAGTTTTTTTGTATCTCTCTTCTTTACGTTTTTTAACAAGTCGTGGATGATAAATTTCTCTTACACGTTCCCGAATAATTGCCGAAATCATCTCACAAGGATAACCATTGCGTTTTAGTGTATCTTTAATGAGAAGCAGATTATTTGGTCGAAATTCTGGATCCGAAAGTAATATGGCCCGATCTATTAAACCTTTTATCAACCCTAGTTTGTGTTGCATGGGATGAGCCGGAAAGAAATTAATGTATCTACCAGACCAACTCGGTTTATGATACCAATTCATAATTAACCTATTGTTTTTTTCTGATAACTAACGTATCAAGAATCCATTAAAGATATAACAGTAGCGATACCACCCATTCAAATAGAACCTTATGAGGAAGTAGAGGTGCCAGAAATTCTTGAAACTCCAGAACATGTAGAACAAGTATTAGAATTACTTCGAACTAATCATTTGAATGCCGAAGAAAAAGAAAATATAGAAAAACTAATTCGAAGATATTCTGACAGATTTCATCTCCCCGGAACAGGACTAGAAGCTACTAGTGTAATTAAACATAGAATAATTACAAAAAATGAAATACCGATAAATACTAAACAATATCGATATCCGCAAGTACATAAAGAAGAAATTAACAAACAAATATGTGAATTATTAAATAATGACATTAATAAATCTTCATTTTCTCCTTATAACTCTCCAGTATGGATAGTCGCGAAGAATCCAGATAGTAAAGGAAATAAGAGATGGAGAGTAGTAATAGATTTCCGCGAATTAAATGATGAAACAATAGGCATATCCACTACCGAATATATTAGACATATTAGATCAACTTGGTAGTGCTAAATATTTCTCAGTATTCGATCTAGCTTCAGGATTCCATCAAATTCCGATGCATCCAGATGATCAACATAAAACAGCATTCTCTACTCCTTATGGACATTATGAGTTTAATCGAATGCCATTTGGATTGAAGAATGCCCCTGCCACATTTCAAAGATTGATGGATCAAGTTCTTACAGGACTACAGGGTGTAGAATTATTCATGTACTTAGACGACATAGTAATCTATGCTCGCTCACTCCAAGAGCATGCAGTAAAATTCAAAAAGCTAATGAAAAGACTTAGGGAAGCAAACTTAAGTTTACAATCAGACAAATGTGAATTCTTAAAAAGAGAGGTAGCGTATTTAGGACATATTATTAGTGAAAATGGACCAGATCCAAAAGAATTAGAAGCTGTTAAGGATTTCCCATTACCAAAAACAATAAAGAATGTGAGACAGTTCCTTAGACTGGCCGGGTAAAAAATAATAATTACGTTTGGACGAGCAAGCAACGTTTCGAGGTATTAAAAGACGCGTTATGCCGCGAGCCTATATTACAATACCCAAATTTTGACGCTCCATTTATTATCACAACGGACGCTTCCGGATGCGCTGTGGGAGCTGTCGTCAGTCAGGGAGAAATTGGAAAGAACCATCCGATCGCATATGCTTCTAGAGTCCTAAATAATGCTGAAACACGTTATGCACCGACTGAGCGTGAATTACTAGCATTAGTATATGGCATGGAACATTTTAGACCCTACGTTTACGGCAAGAAATGTAAACTAATAATGGACCACAAGCCTTTAGAATGGCTGTATAAATTGGCAAATCCAACTTCAAGGTTGATGCGATGGAAAATTAGGTTAGCTGAATATGATTATGAAATCATTTACAAACCCGGGAAATACAATACCAACGCTGATGCCCTATCAAGAAATCCAATATCTACTCTTCCTCTACAAGCAACCGAGAAACGAACCCGATCACAAATTACTACTAATACGGAATCCGGGAATCCATGACCATTAAAACAACCCAAGGGAGATGCTTCATCACGGGATTCAGATGACTCAGACGACACTGATACCCCAATGATGTATGATTACCAAATAAAACGAAAATAAAAACGGAAATATCAAACAACAACATCACCATCAGGTCGACCAACTCAGAAAAAACCAAAACCAGGTGACGCAAGTGATACAGATGACTCAACTGATTCCGATGACCCGATATTGGATCACTATCAAATAAAAAGAAAATTAAAGCGAAAACATCAGACTACGACGACCTCACCGACAGATCGACTAGTCCGAAAACAGACAAGAGGAGAAGAACTATTAACCAAAGAATCCTTAAGAACTGAACAGTCTACAGATAGTTATGAAATAAATAAGAATATTCAAGTGTCAGTAGACGTACATCCTCCTCCTAAATCAATCACCAATCAAGAAGAACCGGAAGAACCCAGAATGGAGGTCGAAATAATATCATCTGCGAATCAACGAAGACAAGGTGCAGAACCTATAGTAAATAAATGCATAATTGACGGAGATGAAATAATGGAAATAGATGAAGGTGTAGAAGTTCCTAAAACCCATGTATATCGTGATCCTCCTAAAATAAATTCTTCTGGCAGCAGCAGTAACAGTATCAGACCCATCCTTCCTAAAAAAAGGAATAACTTAGAACCTAGCGGAACAGAATCAGGACGAGTATCACCATTAACATTAAAAGGAAAAGGAGACGGAAAATATAAAATAATTTCTAAAACCCCTAAAAATAAAAATAAATTTATTAAACCTACTAAGCCAAAAAAAGGGAATATTAAACAAAAAGGAATACCCAGGATAATAAGTGATATTCCAATCAAATGTAAGTTTATGGAAATAAATGATCATTTATGGATGAGAAGAGAGACATTAGCGATATTTGTTAATACAGAAGGCAATCCGGTAGAGAAGTCAGGAATAGAGTTGAGGGAAAGAAAGATGCTAGAGATAACCTCAGAAACCCCATTCGCCCGGTTTCTTTCGGACCGCTCGTTTCTTTCCAAGCCGCCCGGTTTCTTTCGGGCCGCTTGGTTATATCCAATCCGCCCGGTTTCTTTCGGGCCGCTTGGTTATATCCAATCCGCCCGGTTTCTTGCGGGCCGCTTGGAAAAATTCAAGTACTCGGTTCTATCCGAGCCACTCGGTTCTCTCCGAGCCACTCGGTTCTATCCAATCCGCCCGGTTCTTTCTGGCCGCTTGAAAAAAATTCAAGTACATGGTTCGATCCGAGCCGCTCGGTTCTTTCGGGTACTTGGCTCGGCTCGGTCTTTCGAGCCGAGTCAGACTCGGCTTGCTTTATCCGGGTACTTGAACAGCTCTAGATGCCTGGCGGCCTGCGATCACCCTCGTCACGCGCTTCGAGCGCGGAAGAAATTCCGCTGCGTTGCCAAATTTTCACTAGGAGTGTCTCCAAGTGAGTGGAGATACGCTTTCGAGTGTATATGTACATACTTAAATCGAAGTAAACTCTGAAGGAACAAGCATCTCTCATTTTGAACAGCGCTTGTAGTTCGAGTTACTTTCTTTTTTACATTATATTATACTTACTTTTTTTACCCTTTTTATACTTCGTATTAGTGTTTTGTTATATATATTTGAAAATCGTGGTATCAGGGCGCGACCCACATTTCAATTCTGTACGTGCATTGTCCACAATTGCCAATTACATTGTCTCGCAGAAAATATAACTAATTTGCGTTTCAACATCTGGTAAGTACCACTGCTGATAGATCATCTCAAGCACAGACGAGGTATAGAATAGACATATCACCTTATGGGACTTGGTGTCACCGCCCAAACTGTGTTACCGACCCATAATTTGAGGACTGAATTTAGCGACCTCTGTTCATGAACAGCGTCCAACTCATGAACTACTCTGAAATGTGTTGAAATACTGAAAGATGCGTGGGTGCTTGTATACGTGTGACTTGTTTAGAGGGAGAGTTTAACATAGAGGGTGTGCTTTTGCTAAGCTACGTTTTGACTCGGTTTGTCAACGACTCACGTCGGATTTCTCTCTGAAAATCTATTTCGGGGATCAGGAGCCTATATGGCGTTGAAATATGGCACTTCTTGAGAGTTTATACAAGCTATAAATTGCAAGATGAAATTGATTGGTAGTATTTTACGTGTAGTGGAACATTTAACTAATATTTTCACGTGTCGTACGCCGTAAAATATTAAAAATTGACGCTATTACTAACATTTCCGCAAATATCTGCACTTCACGCGTGTCTAAATAGAGAGTGCCCATTCTGTGACACGTAAAAAGCATTGAAAATAAGGAATTTTAACGTTTTTGTAAAATTTATATTCGTAGTTTTTGAGACCTGCGGCCCCTGTATCCCTACGTTTCATTACAAATTGATTGGCTCTGTCCTTATTAATTATTGAATGAATTTAAAAATTATAAAAAACATGTACGATGTTAGTACACGAGCGTAGGTATCGCTTACGAGCGCTTAAGCCTAACGTTAAGATCTGAGCACACATATCAGTTCCGTTTCAGTTCACGTAGAATTCAGGTACTCTTCATTACTTTCCTCAATTACTTTACTCCAAGTATTGTCCATTACAGTCATTAAAAATAATCCGGATTATATCAAGTTTGGTGTCATTTTCATAAAAAAAAACACTAGTAATCCATTAGTAATACTTCCATAATAGAAATTGGCATACTCATTACTGAATGGCCTATTGCTGATTTTGTCCTTATGCCTATTGCTGATTTTGTCCGAGCCGCGTCGTTCGAAAACTTTTACCTAAGAACCCATCGGGGTCGTAAAAAAAGGTACGCGTTACCGTTCAACCGATTTCAAGAGGGCATACAGTGAAAAGGCCAGAATGTCGTGGCCATCGAATTTTAACTTTCTGAGTACGAATACAGATCCGACACTGGAGGAAGAAGATGAATGAGTATAATGGTTTTGAAACGCTGCGGATTACTATATACATCTGAAGTATTCGGGAGTTACATTTATTTGGGAAGGGGCTGGGCGAGGTGTATTATGTGAACAATCAAATCGATTGCAAATTGGTTCTTAATTTATTAATCAATTAACAAGAACAGCATTAAACAGAAGATGGATAAACATTTCTAACATAATCATTATCGAGTCACTGCTTTATCATTTCGTTGCTTGGGATGAAACGGTTTGCATCTATTGTATTCCATTTTGGTTTTTTGTGTGCCGGATATCTCTTCTTTTCTGTAAATACATAGAAATAATATTAGGGATTATTTAAAATACATGATACAAATAAATTAAATACTTGAATGTGCTGTTGCTAGCCTCAGAGAATCATTCGAAGAGAGCAGTGAAACATGGAAGAAACTAAATCGTTATACAATATTACATGATAAATTTTAATAACAGTTAACTATTGCATTAAATAATTCAATTATTTAACCTACTTTCAGTCTCTTACATGTTTCCGGCAGAGCAATTAGAAACCATTGTCTGTCTTAATAGGAGAAAGATTGTTATGAAACCATAATAATGAGTAATCTGTACAAGTGAATTAGTGCCTTTCTTTTATCTTAGTTCCACTATCAGTACTATTTGATAGTGTTAACAGGATGGGCCACGTGAAGGCGTAAAAGAAGGACTTTGCCATCCCGGAATACACTCAATGTTTTTGAAACCGACAATATGAAATGCTCACTACCAATAACCATTATTCAAAAATGCAAAGCGATTGCCAACACGACAAAGTGACGAGTAACATGCAAAATGCAAAATAAAAAGCCCATAAATTGAAACCTTGAATGTATTCTTGATTTATGAAATTAATTCTAATGGTTCAGCCAGCACTTCCGATACTGTCCTCTAAAAACAAATTCCTGGTGGAGGGAGGCATAATTTTACATAGTTACAATCTGTTTCGCGAACCTTCTACAATATTTTCTGAATATGGTCTCGAATAAAGCCACGTTGTAGGCTCTATCCAAAGCATTTACGAAATATTGTCGAAATATTCAAGAAAGAGATGCCAACCATGTGAAGAAAGACCCTTCTAGGCTGTGCATTTGTGTTGCAGAGGACACCATGTAATGTGCCGGCTATGCCAATCATATATACACAGAGAAATACATGCATAACTACTTTACAATTATGTACAGAGGTCTTATAATTAAAATCATGCATTTCAAGTGGACTATTTCGCTGAATACAAAAATACCTGAGACAAGCACGTTTAAAGGTTTTGGAAATGTTGCAACCTCGAACCGCCATTCCTACTAACAGAATTGCGTAGTTTCTGACCGAACCATATCGTATCCTTATGGATTTTAACCATCATTGCAAAATAAACCATATCTTGACGGTGTGCAGCACATTCACTGTCGGCAAACCAATTCGGATATTTTGTATGTACAGTTTGAGTTATAATCCGAAACAGTTTATCTAAAATTATTGTTTCGCTGCGCAATGCTTGATAAAAACGGTCAAATACAGCATTGATAATTTTAAAAACATGTGAAAACTCTACTGTTGGTGTTACCAGGTGCCCGAATTCTGTCTCCTCCCTTACAATATACGCCCGGAATGATATCAAGATCTGCTCATTGCGCTGAAAATCGCGACCTACATCAATGAAACTGGCGCGACATCTGGGACAACGCGATTTATCCGTGCTTTTTTGGCAATGTAACCAGCGAAATACTCCACTGCACATGTTTCTAAGGAGCACGTTGACGTCGACAATGATTCCATCAAATCTTCAAGCACTTGCATATTCGGATTATCGATGTCATCGCACTCCTCAGTCACATCGCGATTGCATGCAACATTATTGTCTAACGCGGGTGGAACTTGCGGTGAGAGCATATCCCCCTGTAAAAGCGTTTCGTCGTCGTCTGTTAAGCAATTACTATTTACAGAATTCTGATTCAAATTCAGTACAATGTTTTTCCTTAGCGCGAGACGCACCGCTTTTACAGAAGGATTTTGGTTGTAACTACCACCATGCATTCTGAGGACGGAAAAAAGATTCTCTACTACATCGGTGTTCAAACGCGATGTCATTAGAAATAACGCGCCATCCTCGTGCAAATCATCCCAGAGCTGCAACGTGGCATTTACAGATTGCCGTAATCCTAACAAACAAGGCAATGTCTTTAAACCATTTGGACTAATAGCAAACCAATTTGCGATACTGTCGCGCTGTTGTAACAAGTTATCTCTAACTACCGGATATGCATTTGAAATCGCGCACTTGTTTGGATTAGAATCATAAGCTGCTCTGCTATTTAAGTTATCAAACAAATTATTGAGGGTTTCAAAGAAGCTGGCAGTATGCTGTACGGTACTCGATTTTATGCATCCCGTAGCGCATGCAGTAAGCAGGGCAGAAGAAACTCTATTACTAAAAACTTGTAAAGCAAGCTTACATTTCATTTTGTCAAAAGAATTTGGTCGTACGTGTTTTTCGGATAGTTTGTAAGCTGCTCGCGTACCTTTACTAGACACTAAATCCCATAATTGGACAACATCAGACCAAGAAACTCGCGAACCGTTAATTGAAAAATCATACTTTAATAAATTATTTCTGATGTTTTTGAATAAATGTAAATAATCAAACAAAAAGTAAATTTTCTGAGCATTTCTGGAAAAATAAGGACGTTCAATGGTTACTCTTCCGTCTGCCATGCTTTGATTGCTTGTTCCTTCATCGGAAACAACAGCTCTAACTTGCAAGCCCCTATCATGCAATGCATCTAAAACCGTGTCCAAAAATCCAAATTCGCATTAGTTACGCAATTCTTTGCAACAAAGAATGCTACTGGTTGTTTCCAATAGGGACAGTAGCAATCCCCGAGCTTCGAAAGTTTTGGGATGGTCTCTTTCAAATTCACGTGGCAAAGAGGTATTGGGAATTTCCCGGCCCAGGTAAGCGAGCCGCGCGCTCCGCTTTTATGATCGGTTTACCACTCGCACCCCAAATTACTATGATGAGGTTTGAAAACATTGTCGACTGGTCTCGTGCCCGTCTCAATTTCAAAATTTTTAGCTACGACAGGGTTGACCGCGGCGCTATACCTCTGTACGGAGAGATTTTTCGCCTCCTGCGTGTAAAAGCCACAATAATAACGCATCGTTGCATAAAATGGAAAATTATAATTAAAGCAGACTTCAAAAAAATAAAAAGGCGCTAAAACTTATAAAATAATTTTGTTCGTTATTTAATCTACGACACTCAAATTTTTTTATATCGGTGCCTCATCATTTGCACTGTGTAAATCTGGCGCCGATTTAAAAAAGTTGCGTGTCATAGTACATACATCTTTGTTTTAGTTTTCATTGCATTTTATTTTTTTTAAGTCGAGAAAACCAGAACAATAGGTTCTGAGGTGTGGAAACGCATTGTTGGCCGCGGCAGAAATGCGACGTCGACATCGACAAAAAAACGATACGATCGGCGGCCGACGAGGGCTATCTCCTGCAGAGATGAGCAAAAAATTATTTGAAATAAAAATTTCGTACACAAACTTTTATTTCAAATAATTTGTTCGATCACATTATGTATTCCAAACCTTAAATATATTCACTTCTTGCATTCTAAATACCGTACTCCTTTCCCCTCCTATACTATTCAGTTTTCTCGATCAAATAAAACAACGTTTCGTATGAAACATTTTTTGGTTTTTCAATAGTTAGTAAAATAACAGCGTGTGAAAAATAATATAGGAACAAATCGGACATAGTGTATAAACTTACTGAAACATTCGAACATCAGTTAATAACATTAGTCAGTTAACGTCAGTTAGTATATAGTTTAAACAAATGAATTTTTCTAATAGTTATGGAGGAGCATGAATTCCTATTTCAAAAAGTATGTATCGAATATTTTTGGCTACTCTACACACTTGCAAAATTGCATCAAAATCGGTGTGTACTTGTTCGATATGATCCTTTTAAATAATGTAGTACAGTAGAAGGATATTATTATTATTATTATTATTATTATTATTATTATTATCATTATTACTGTTATTATTATATGTCTGTATTATATCGTACTACAGACCATCATTAATGTATTTGCAAACACATGATGAATGGGTGGGTTTCAGCAACAGGTGCTCTTAAAAAGATTAAAGCACACTTTTTACAAATTACGTTATTGCAAGCGAATGAAATTTGTTTTGCGTTAAATAAATCGGAATAGGACAGCAAGGTTAAAAGGCGAATGTGATATCGTTTTATATTCATTCTCTTTTCTCTTCCGTTGAACGGAATATGTTCATAAGACGATTCTTAAATTGTTACTGTAACAGAAACATTTATAAATCGCGGGCTTTGACTCTCAAAACATAACCTAGTTTTATCCGTGCTGAATTCTAATTCCTACCACGCGTAGCGTTACAATCTGTTTCGAGACTTCACCGGTAACGTTGCATGCGACACTGAAATGGTAAGGGGGTCCTAGGACCCCCCAAACCGGTGACAGAAAAATACATTGGTTGATAGGTCTATTCTATACCTCGTCTGTGGTAGTAATGTAGTATAGTTATCGACGGTCGGTAATACCGGTTTCGAGTCCCCGTGGGACGTTACAATATCTTTAAAGTTATGTAGTTGTTTTGTTGCTCTCGAACATCTACAAATGGTCATGAAATATGACATAAGGGCAAAAAAATGTTTTGTTTTCCGCTTAAGCGGTATTGCTTGGAAATTTGAATTTATATGTATATTGGTCAACGGTTCGTTCTAGCCATTCCTCTGTTCACCTTCTAGATGTTTTGGGTTGCCTACTATTTACCTCAGTCATCTTCCAACCGACTCGAGTGTCGCACGTTCGTTTTCGAACGTTACGATTTATTAATTTCAATAGCTCACACAGTATTCGCTTCTTTATATTGAATCTTTCCTTGATAATGGTCTAAATTAAGACCGAAACGTTGGAATTTTATATAAATCATTGAATTTATTGCAAAATGGCTTGTTGATTGTTAGTATTTTTAAAGTGACCGAACCATTGCGCCGAAACTATATTTTACAAATGGAGTAAGTTATGGACATTGTGAGAAATATATCGTTTCCCATACAATACCTCGAAATGTTCAACGAAATATTCCAATAATTCCTCAGCATATTTAATATTCTCTTCAGTATTAATTAACATAGGACTAACTAACACACTGACAGCCACGTGCAGTGTTAAAAAATGTTCGTATATATCTTTTGCGAGTACACGCTTGAGTACAATAGGGCCTGTGTACAGTAGAAATTGGCGAAATTCCGTAGCTTTCCAGTAACTGAGGTCCGTCAAACTTATCGGTTTTCGCGAAAACTCACGCGGTACAGAAATTCCAGCCAATATTAAATGTTCAGATATCAAATTCTTACCTTGTCCACCAATCCTTACGTTTAACGGTCCCTTAATCCATAATAGCAAGAGCTTCTTCATAACTCCCAAACAAATTAAGTGCATATAGTCTAGGGGCACATTTGATACTAACCCAATATTTGGCACTTTTAACAGACTACTTGTACCTTTATGGTAATCTTTGTCGGTTTGCCGTAGAAAATCTTCGTCTGTCCTCAGTGTATCAGGCACTTCGTTGTAAGGGAAACACGTAGTTTTGTGAACCGATTTCCTAACAATTGTGCATTTCGAACAACTCGAAAAGCCTGTATGGCCTTTTGTATATAATACAAACGATTTTGCTGGAGCATCGCAGATAATTTTTGTTAACCTAATAGAAAATTTATTAGTATCATATGTAAATCCATTGTGTATGAAATATGTTATTTTATCAATGAATTTGTCCAACAGCTCGTTGGATGATTCTGGTTTCTTATACCCATAATAGATTCCAACAATCCGTATTCGTTTCAAAATTGTATCCGCTACTAATATGGGCCAGAAACTGTTGGAGGAGGACCGTGACAACGGCAAGCCATCAATATTTAAACACAGATCTATATATTGTACGCTAATATTTGCCTCAACGTACATTTGAGCATAACATTTTAACATCTGTTCTACACCAAGATATAAGTAATCTCCCCCTTGTATTTTGGTACAATTACTTGTACGGGAAGTATGTAACAATGTCCTGGCATCTTTCGGTAATAAGCATTTGGGCACGTACGATAAAAAAATGCTCAACAGTTCGTTGATGGCTTTATGCGTAATATTATTTCGTAGTGCCTAGTTGGACAAATCCTGTCTTAATGTCGCAGGGCTCTCCGGTTCATTGTAATCAACAATATCATTCGCTGATTCATCATCGGATGTGTCAGAATCCAGTATGCAATGATAGTAGTCATTATTATCATCAACTAATGAATGACTGTCTTCTTCTTCATCACTTTCACAAATATCATTGTTGTGTATATTCCCCAAATGGTCATTGTCGGTGCACGGTACTTCATCGTAAGACTCGTACACTTCCTGCGAACTATTTACTTTAGAATTTTTATATTCTAAGTACCGTGAAGAGGTAGGAAGCTCATCAATTGCCAATTCCGCATCAGATTGATTTCCTTGGCTTTCAATATCCTTCAAATATTGCTGAATTCTCCTCCTTTGATGTCTATCAGAACATTGACTATAGTCTTTCCTAATACGTTTGTTGTCCGCCATAATAACCTGAACATATTTCAAGTACAAATGAGAAGTTAATTATAACAATTTGTTAAAACCTATATGGCTGTACTACGGTATGACTCAACCAACGGAATAAACTGAAATTTTGAGGGGTTGGGCGGGAGGGGGAAAGAACTTCTAATATAAAATTTCAGCTGCGGGTATTTGTTAGTTTCTGAGATATTAATAAAATACCTACGCAAAATACATTGAAATTTACCTATACAGATGTTACTAACACAACCATCTTCTCGTCGCCATCGATTGTTTCGCAGTCGACGATAGGTATAATGTATAGGGATACGGTAACATAAACTGGACGCAAGCCAAGTGTATAAATAAATGTATATTAATCAAAACGTGTCAATCATTTCCAAAATCTGTCAGCTTTACTTTTCAGTTAGGTTTTGCGTACGAACTCGTACATTATTGCTGTTGACTTATTCCGAGACAACACATTCCACTTTCCAATGTCTCTTGGGTATTAGTATTGGTTTGGGTAAGAAAAGGGGGGGGGGGCGCTTGCGGGCGCGTAAAGCATGGCACCGAATCGATGTGACTTTGGGAATACTCTAATATTACTATACTATAGTATAATAAATTGAATAGAATTTCGACCGTATATATGAAATAATTCAAAAGGTAAAGTGGTTTCAGCGCACTGGTTCGGTTAGTTCAAAATTTCAATAAAAGCTATTTTGCAATCGTTATATTTTCGACGTTTCGGTCATTGATTGTGACCCTTATCAAGGAAAGTGAAATAAAACTGCGTTTGCCTTTAGGTGAAATTTACACGTTAGCCCAAGACGTGCGTTGAGCGCGTCGGTTAGTACGTGACTGAGGTAAACAGTAAAACAAAGCAGGAGCCTCTAGAGGTTGAACATAATACGGTATAAACTGAATTCAAAATTGAAGGAAACGATATTTCAAACCTCATAACACGCCGCTAAAATACCAATAATGTGGTAAACAAAAAAACCCTCACTCATGCTCGAAAAATAATTAATTACCTACATAATTCAAATATGTAATTCGTGGTTCAACCATAGTTAGAGAGTTACAGGACAAATTCTAACAGAAAGACCACATCATATCATATTCTTACTGTTTCAATAAGGTTGCGTAATATTCTTGCATCTTAGGTGTTTCGTATCTAAGATTTACGCTAGGTTGTTTAATCCTATGTAATGTTTCTAATAGAATCCTCCTATTTAAGTTGGTTTCTCTATCCACAATTTTGACATTGTCGAAGTCAAACTTATGATCAAACTCGAGTGAATGTTTTGTTAATGGAGTGTGTTGGAGGGGCGATACAAAAACATTCCTTTTATGTTCATAAATCCGTCTTTCTACCCTAGTAGAAATACAACTGGGGAAAAAGTGGGGCACTAGTTAGTTTTTCCTTTGGTGCAACTAGCGCCCTACTAGGAATCCCTACTAGTTCCCTACTAGTCATGTAATGCTTTTCCCTCCCAGGCGATAGTGTGGAAAAACTGGTAGGGAAAACTAGCTTAAAACTAGTAGGGAAAACTAGCTTAAAACTAGCGAACGTTTATTGTTTCTCATTGCTTTTTACATTTAACCAAAAAATATTTTATTTTGTCAAGATATTTTGTATAATTTATGAGTTACTTTAAACTTTAACATATTTTAAGAATTTTTAACATTAACTAGATTTCTTAATGTTTACGTGTGTTTATACAAAGATAATTATGAAAAATGAGGTTATGGTGTTATAAAGAAGTAATAAAACTAGTATTTTGTCACGTACGAACATCTTGATATATGAAGTAAGGTATTTAGAACTTACCGTGATATTTAGCATTTAACACTTCCTTTCTTTTTCTACACCTACGCACTCGTTTAGCATTTAATTTTTTTTCCGCCCATTGGATTCCATGTTTACTTTATTCAATAAATATGTTTGACTTGCTGTGATATCTTTAAATATAGATTTGATTGTCTTTTTTCAACTAATTTTTCCACACATAATAGCCTAGAGGTCTATCCAATATATACCTGGCTGCAACCCATGCAAGGAATTGAGTACACGACATTAGAATTTTTTAGCAATGGTATTTTATCTATAATCGGTGGAAATAGTTGTTTAGTATAACATGGCAGTTTAAAAATGGTGCGCATGCCAACTTTTTTAAAAATTCTTCTAATGTCATTCGAGATATTGTCATTAAAAGCCATGACCACAGTATTTCTCCAACTTACTGGTCCAATATTTTTAATTTTTTCTTCTTTACGTTTTTCCCTTAATAACGGATGATAAATTTAAAAAATGCTGTCTCGTATAATTGATGAAACCATTTCTGCAGGATTATCGTTACGTTTTAGTGTATCCTTAATAAGAAGTAAGTTAGCTGGTAGATATTCAGGGTCAGAAAGCAAGATGGCACGATCTATTAATCCCTTTATCAATCCAACTTTATGCTGCATGGGATGAGCCGAAAAAAGTTTATATATCTACCAGACCAACTAGGTTTATGGTACCAGTTGGTAATAAGTTTATTGCCTGATCTAATAATAACCGTGTCCAGAAAACTCAAACAAGAATCTTTTTCAATATCGTAAGTGAATTGAAGTCTATTGTGAAAACTGTTAAACTATAGTATATACTATATAGTATAGTATTGGGAATAAAAACTGATGCAGTTACAAATATCGCGCGATGAGGTCAATATCGTACATTGTATCGTCAATTGTGAAACGAAGAAGATGGTTGTGTTAGTAACGTCTGCATACAGTGACAGTTGAAAATATTCGGACACTTTTTAAAATCGCATAACATTCTTAAAATTAATCCAAACGACTTGATTTTTTTTAAGAAGCTAGTGGGTCATTCCACGCAAAGTCGGAGACTTTTCGGAATAACATTTCGGATTTTAGTGCAACTTGGATATGTTGTAGTCTTTAAGGGGATTTTTCGAAATGTCAAAAATTGTGGATGTTACAGCTCTTTGAAATATAGTGTTTACTATTTTTCCAAAAATTATTACTCTGGAACTTATAAACTGATGAAAATGACCTGTTGGGTGCTTACAGTGGAGATATAAGAGTACCTAATAAAAATTATTTCACTTAATAAAAACGAATTTTTGATCATTTCCTTAGCAATTGTTCTTAACAAATGTAATTTTATAGGTGAAGGCACGTTTTTAAAAATTTGGAAAAATAGGAGGATAAAGCCCTGTTTTTCCTCTTTACGGGCAGGTTTCGAAGAGCGTGGACGTTTTAAAATTGACCAAATGAAAATTAATTGAATGTAACTCTGCGTCAAATCACACCGGCTCGACTGGTCGCTCGGGCCGCGCGGTACTCGCAGTGGCCAAGCAGCTATACCTGACATTTTTATATACTGTATTAATTAATGAGAACCGCTGCAAGGTTTAATACCGTTAATAGTTACTGGAAACTCACTCTCTGTCGATGACATTTATTGTTTGAAACATTTAAGTTGCCATTGTTCAATGGAAACCACGAGAAGGTGGTGAGTATTCTTCCATCAGGAGAGGATGGGATGTGATTGGATTATGTTACAGGATAAATATTTTATCGTATCTTTGAGCGTCTTTTGTAGTTTCAGACATTAGCTTTTAAATGAGACACTGTATTCGTTGGTATAATTGAATGAAAGTTTCGCGTTCCAGAAATTATTTTTGCAAGTCCACGTCTCTCTAGTAATAATCGTGAATGTTTTGATGTTGTTCTATTGCTCAATAGATTGCAAAATAAATTTCTGGAACTGGAAACTTCATTCATTTATACCAACGAATACAGTGTCTCATTTAAAAGCTAATGTCTAAAACTACAAAAGATGCTCAAAGATACGATAAAATATTTATCCTTTAACATAATCCCATCACATCCCATCCTCTCCCGATGGAAGATTACTCACCACCTTCTCGTGGTTTCCATTGAACAATGGCAACTTAAATGTTTCAAATAATAAGTGCCATCGACAGAGAGTGAGTTGTGTTAGAGTTATTGGGAGTTTAATATAATTCTGCAAACTAAACTATACGATAGTAAATACAACCATTCGTCCAAATATCGTTTTAACAACTACCGATCCGAACACTCCAAGGCAGACGCGCCGCCGGGAACCAGAAAAAACGCAACCGCCTCTCTCATATGCGCGCGAACTGCAAAACACATCTCCAACAAGTTGCCAGTAACTATTAACGGTATTAAACCTTGCAGCGGTCCTCATTAATTAATACAGTATATAAAAATGTCAGGTATAGCCGCTTGGCCGCTGCGAGTAGGGGAGACCGGGGATAGTTTGGACACGGGGATACATTGGACAGTTTTAAAATTGCCAACATAGTGTCATGATTATCGCAAATTTTTTGTAGTTTGTGCCTATACTCACACCAACTCAACTGATATTCAATATAGTGTGTTGCATCCACGAATGACAAAGTAAGTCACACTTTTCAGTTTTTGTATGTTACTGTATAATATTTTCATCTACTTTTTGTTGTGATTCGGATACTTCATTATGGATGAATTTTATTGTAACTTTTTTGAGGCATTGCTGAATATGTTTAGAATAAAGTAATGCTATGCAAAAATCAAAGTATCCGTATTGAGGAAAGGCACGAATCATTTTGTTTTGATTTGATATGAGGGGTTACATTGGACAGACACGGGAATACATTGCCGCTTGACGTTTTTAGCTGTCAAATCTATAATTTTGCGAATTTTACTATAAATCAAGCGGCATTTTATTCAGAAAGGATAGTACTATTGGAAAATGCAATAAAAAATCGATTTTTCGACTGCCTAGTCCCCTTAATAGCCCAACAAGCCCCAACTGCTGTAAGGAAATCTTGTAAAGTTGTTAAACCTCATTATTTCTTATCTATTTGTCATTTCAATATAAATTATATATTCATTGGATTATTCATTATCATTTATTTCCATCTGTCCAAACTATCCCCGTGCTATGTCCAATGTAACCCCACCAATGGGGATACTTTGGACAATATGCATCTCTGAACTTTTTTCATCTCAAAATAATACTAGGGAATGTGTGGCCCGTTTATCAGGTTCAAATGAATAGCGCACATTCTGAGCTATCGAATGGTGTACCACTTATAGCCGTAAGGCATCTTATCGGCCCGCTACAGACTATTATTCAAAAATTGTCGTAACTATCCCCGGTCTCCCCTACCGCACGGCCCGAGCGACCAGTCGAACCGGTGTGATTTGACGCAGCGTTACATTCAATTAATTTTCATTTGGCCAATTTTAAAACGTCCACGCTCTTCCAAACCTGTCCGTAAAGAGGAAAAACAGGGCTTTATCCTCCTATTTTTTCCAAATTTTTAAAAACGTGCCTTCATCTATAAAATCACATGTGTTACGAACAATTGCTAAATAAATGGTCAAATATTCGTTTTTATTAAGTGAAATAATTTTTATTAGGTACTCTTATATCTCCACTGTAAGGACCCAACAGATCATTTTTATCAGTTTATTAGTTCCAGAGTAATAAATTTGGAAACATTGTCACGTCCCGGGTGAGGTCTTTGGGGATATGGCATAGATAGGGGAAAATTTTGAGGGATCTCAGGCGCGAATGCCAGATTCGTGGCACTGAGGGTAAATCGGGAATTCAGGCGCGAATACCAGATTCGTGGCACTGAATATTTTGGGGAATGCAGGCGCGAATGCCAGATTCGTGGCACTGCGGAGAGTAGGAATGCAGGCGCGAATGCCAGATTCGTGGCATTGCGGATAGTAGGAAAGCAGGCGCGAATGCCAGATTCGTAGCACTGCGGAGAGTAGGATTTTAGGCGCGAATACCAGATTCGTAGCACTACACGTTAGGGAAACAGGCGCGAATGCCAGATTCGTAGCACTGCGGGTAAATCGGAGCTCAGGCGCGAATGCCAGATTCGTAGCACTGAACGACTAGGGAATGGTTAGATTGTTATGATTTTGGGGTAACACCCGTTAGCACTTTGTTTTGGTTTTGCCTAATTGGATTTACTGCTGCATAGGCACAAAAAGTTACTCGTAATATTTCTGTAAAATTCGTCTGGACGTGCAGCTGTACACAGGCTATGCAAAGATATGTTTGTAAACACGGTCACTGCTCTCGAGCTCGCGAATCGAAATCAGCTGTTTCACTAACTCGTTTATTTGGATTTTAGATGTTTCGTACCAATGGGTGAACACAAATAATTTGAAGCGTGATTTAAAACAAAGCGGTTTATTAACTTTGTTCGAGCGGTAATTATGCGTGGGATATTAGTATTCACACATAACATATATAACGTAATTATGACATAAGAATATGGTATGAATATGAAGTACAATATAAATCATAGAATAATACACTTTGTGTAGATAGTTAATAACGTAAAGATATATGATCGCATAAGCGATTATAAGACAAATATATATATATATAAACAAGATAAGCATTAACAAGATAATACAAAATATACAAATATGATCGCAATAAGCGTAGATAAATGAATTATATAGAAATATGATCGCAATAAGCGTAGATAAATGAATTATATAGAAATATGATCGCAATAAGCGTAGATAAATGAATTATATAGAAATATGATCGCAATAAGCGTAGATAAATGAATTATATAGAAATATGATATGGTATGGAGGCGATATGCACAATAATATAAAATAGTAATAAATGCTTACAGTTGGTTGCCGCAGAGCACTGAATTTAACGAAATGATACACTTTATAAAGATACTTTATTGAACGATTTGTCGACGAAAGAGATTATTGAACGATTTGTCGACGAAAGAGGTCCTGGCCTCTCGATCCTTCGTATTTATAAGATTTACGCGCGGTCCTTGCGGGGGTTGTATGCGGTAAGGACCTTGACACAATTTACGAATAATGCGTAGAAGGACTTCCGGGGTTTTTCTATAATCTTCTATATTTAGACTATGTTTATGGCACGTACGCCAGGTATTCTTCGCAGTTAGGTTTTGGGGGTTTTTCTATTAGTCTATATTTAGACTACATTTATGAATCATGCGTCGCAATATGATTCTCAAGATTCTGTTCGGCTATTGCTAAGAAGATACTCAACTCGTCGAAGGGATTTTGGGTGTTTTATAGGAAAGGGGTTAAAGTGGCTTGGACTCTGTGAGTCGAAAAGGGGGAATCGAGACGTGGTCTTGATTTAAGAGGGATTTGTAACGAGGAACTTGTTTGAATTCGTTTTGGAGGTGGTGATTCGTACCTCATAGGGCGAATAGGCGAAGAGATTTTGTAACGATCATCTCGCGATGGGGACCACTAAGGTACATCGGCGATGTGGAGTTTATATCGATCATCTTGTGTTGGTGACCGCTAAGGTACAACATCAAGGTGATCAGCGATCGAGGAGATGGGGTAAGAGTTGAATTTGGGGGACTTTGATGGAGTGATGTTGAGGTTTACTGGTGTATTATTAAATAGGAACGTGCGAAAAATAGTGGGACGTCACAACATAGTAAACACTATATTTCAAAGAGCTGTAACATCCACAATTTTTGACATTTCGAAAAATCCCCCTAAAGACTGCAACATATCCAAGTTGCACCAAAATCCGAAATGTTAATCCGAAAAGTGTCCGACTTCGCGTGGAATGACCCTCGAAGGATTAGTTTGCTACGTGGCATGTTTTGTCGTTTTTGAAAAAATTGCAATTAATCGGAATACCGAAGAATATAGCGAAGTTCGTTTTTTAAACTTTTTTTTGTGATCTTACAATGAAAATAAAAATAAACCCATTTGTAGATTTAGGTAAGTTGTGTACATGCTGAAAATTTCATAAAAATCGTATAACGCTGCTCTGAGCTACAAACGTTTAAAAGTCGCAGAATAAGGTCGAAAATCGCGGAAATTCCCAAAATCAGCGATTTTCGACCTTATTCTGCGAGTTTTAAACGTTTGTAGCTCACAGCAGCGTTATTCGATTTTTATGAAATTTTCAGCATGTACACAACTTACCTAAATCTACAAACGGGTTTTTTTGGATTTTCATTGTAAGATCACAAAAAAAAAGTTTAAAAAACGAACTTCGCTTTTTTCTACGGTATTCCGATCAATTGCAATATTTTCAAAAACGACAAAACAAGCCATGTAGCAAACTAATCCATCTAGCTTCTCAAAAAAACTCAAGTCGTTTGGATTAATTTTAAAAAAGTTAGGCGATTTTAAAAAGTGTCCGAATATTTTAAAACGTCACTGTAGGTAAATTTCAATGTATTATGTCGAAAGTTTTTTTATTAATATTGTTGTGCCCCAGCCGACACCTAAGGTCGTCGACACCGCGCACATACCGATTGCGGCAATCGAACGGCCAAAATCCGACACAACCACGTAAGGGATTTCGGAAGCGCACCAGTACCATCAGCACATGGCGAAACTCCGAAATCCCGGGTCAAAGACGG
Source organism: Andrena dorsata (assembly GCA_929108735.1). Lineage (NCBI taxonomy): Eukaryota > Metazoa > Arthropoda > Insecta > Hymenoptera > Andrenidae > Andrena > Andrena dorsata. The sequence goes on from OV815487.1 coordinate 4,741,814, forward strand.
GGACCCCGATTGCCCCCGCTTCGCCCCGACCATAGTATATTAACGCCTACAAACAGTGCGAGCGCAGATTTTGATAAAGCTTTGTACGGGAACACCACCCGACTTATCAAGACTCAGTGTCATTGTCACCCAGATCGGGATCCAATAAACTTGTTACACCTTACGGTGAGTTCTAACTCTTCGACCTGCAACGATCCCCTACCTCCGGGCTCTAACCCGTATCCTCCCGTCCCGGCATTATCACCCGGACCTACGGAGCCCGTGGACGACGAGCGTGAAGGACGCCAGGAGAACCCCGAGATTCGCATCCAGAATCTCGACCCAGGCGCCTCAGCACAACAATATCTCAGAAACTAACAAATAGCCGCAGCTGAAATTTTATATTAGAGGTTCTCTCCCCCTCCCGCTCAACCTCTCAAAATATCAGTTCATTCCATTGGTTGGGTCATAACGTAGTATATCCAAGTATATACTTGAGACACAGACGAGGTATAGAATAGACCTATCAACCAATGTATTTTTCTGTCACCGGTTTGGGGGGTCCTAGGACCCCCTTACCATTTCAGTGTCGCATGCAACGTTACCGGTGAAGTCTCGAAACAGATTGTAACGCTACGCGTGGTAGGAATTAGAATTCAGCACGGATAAAACTAGGTTATGTTTTGAGAGTCAAAGCCCGCGATTTATAAATGTTTCTGTTACAGTAACAATTTAAGAATCGTCTTATGAACATATTCCGTTCAACGGAAGAGAAAAGAGAATGAATATAAAACGATATCACATTCGCCTTTTAACCTTGCTGTCCTATTCCGATTTATTTAACGCAAAACAAATTTCATTCGCTTGCAATAACGTAATTTGTAAAAAGTGTGCTTTAATCTTTTTAAGAGCACCTGTTGCTGAAACCCACCCATTCATCATGTGTTTGCAAATACATTAATGATGGTCTGTAGTACGATATAATACAGACATATAATAATAACAGTAATAATGATAATAATAATAATAATAATAATAATAATAATAATAATATCCTTCTACTGTACTACATTATTTAAAAGGATCATATCGAACAAGTACACACCGATTTTGATGCAATTTTGCAAGTGTGTAGAGTAGCCAAAAATATTCGATACATACTTTTTGAAATAGGAATTCATGCTCCTCCATAACTATTAGAAAAATTCATTTGTTTAAACTATATACTAACTGACGTTAACTGACTAATGTTATTAACTGATGTTCGAATGTTTCAGTAAGTTTATACACTATGTCCGATTTGTTCCTATATTATTTTTCACACGCTGTTATTTTACTAACTATTGAAAAACCAAAAAATGTTTCATACGAAACGTTGTTTTATTTGATCGAGAAAACTGAATAGTATAGGAGGGGAAAGGAGTACGGTATTTAGAATGCAAGAAGTGAATATATTTAAGGTTTGGAATACATAATGTGATCGAACAAATTATTTGAAATAAAAGTTTGTGTACGAAATTTTTATTTCAAATAATTTTTTGCTCATCTCTGCAGGAGATAGCCCTCGTCGGCCGCCGATCGTATCGTTTTTTTGTCGATGTCGACGTCGCATTTCTGCCGCGGCCAACAATGCGTTTCCACACCTCAGAACCTATTGTTCTGGTTTTCTCGACTTAAAAAAAATAAAATGCAATGAAAACTAAAACAAAGATGTATGTACTATGACACGCAACTTTTTTAAATCGGCGCCAGATTTACACAGTGCAAATGATGAGGCACCGATATAAAAAAATTTGAGTGTCGTAGATTAAATAACGAACAAAATTATTTTATAAGTTTTAGCGCCTTTTTATTTTTTTGAAGTCTGCTTTAATTATAATTTTCCATTTTATGCAACGATGCGTTATTATTGTGGCTTTTACACGCAGGAGGCGAAAAATCTCTCCGTACAGAGGTATAGCGCCGCGGTCAACCCTGTCGTAGCTAAAAATTTTGAAATTGAGACGGGCACGAGACCAGTCGACAATGTTTTCAAACCTCATCATAGTAATTTGGGGTGCGAGTGGTAAACCGATCATAAAAGCGGAGCGCGCGGCTCGCTTACCTGGGCCGGGAAATTCCCAATACCTCTTTGCCACGTGAATTTGAAAGAGACCATCCCAAAACTTTCGAAGCTCGGGGATTGCTACTGTCCCTATTGGAAACAACCAGTAGCATTCTTTGTTGCAAAGAATTGCGTAACTAATGCGAATTTGGATTTTTGGACACGGTTTTAGATGCATTGCATGATAGGGGCTTGCAAGTTAGAGCTGTTGTTTCCGATGAAGGAACAAGCAATCAAAGCATGGCAGACGGAAGAGTAACCATTGAACGTCCTTATTTTTCCAGAAATGCTCAGAAAATTTACTTTTTGTTTGATTATTTACATTTATTCAAAAACATCAGAAATAATTTATTAAAGTATGATTTTTCAATTAACGGTTCGCGAGTTTCTTGGTCTGATGTTGTCCAATTATGGGATTTAGTGTCTAGTAAAGGTACGCGAGCAGCTTACAAACTATCCGAAAAACACGTACGACCAAATTCTTTTGACAAAATGAAATGTAAGCTTGCTTTACAAGTTTTTAGTAATAGAGTTTCTTCTGCCCTGCTTACTGCATGCGCTACGGGATGCATAAAATCGAGTACCGTACAGCATACTGCCAGCTTCTTTGAAACCCTCAATAATTTGTTTGATAACTTAAATAGCAGAGCAGCTTATGATTCTAATCCAAACAAGTGCGCGATTTCAAATGCATATCCGGTAGTTAGAGATAACTTGTTACAACAGCGCGACAGTATCGCAAATTGGTTTGCTATTAGTCCAAATGGTTTAAAGACATTGCCTTGTTTGTTAGGATTACGGCAATCTGTAAATGCCACGTTGCAGCTCTGGGATGATTTGCACGAGGATGGCGCGTTATTTCTAATGACATCGCGTTTGAACACCGATGTAGTAGAGAATCTTTTTTCCGTCCTCAGAATGCATGGTGGTAGTTACAACCAAAATCCTTCTGTAAAAGCGGTGCGTCTCGCGCTAAGGAAAAACATTGTACTGAATTTGAATCAGAATTCTGTAAATAGTAATTGCTTAACAGACGACGACGAAACGCTTTTACAGGGGGATATGCTCTCACCGCAAGTTCCACCCGCGTTAGACAATAATGTTGCATGCAATCGCGATGTGACTGAGGAGTGCGATGACATCGATAATCCGAATATGCAAGTGCTTGAAGATTTGATGGAATCATTGTCGACGTCAACGTGCTCCTTAGAAACATGTGCAGTGGAGTATTTCGCTGGTTACATTGCCAAAAAAGCACGGATAAATCGCGTTGTCCCAGATGTCGCGCCAGTTTCATTGATGTAGGTCGCGATTTTCAGCGCAATGAGCAGATCTTGATATCATTCCGGGCGTATATTGTAAGGGAGGAGACAGAATTCGGGCACCTGGTAACACCAACAGTAGAGTTTTCACATGTTTTTAAAATTATCAATGCTGTATTTGACCGTTTTTATCAAGCATTGCGCAGCGAAACAATAATTTTAGATAAACTGTTTCGGATTATAACTCAAACTGTACATACAAAATATCCGAATTGGTTTGCCGACAGTGAATGTGCTGCACACCGTCAAGATATGGTTTATTTTGCAATGATGGTTAAAATCCATAAGGATACGATATGGTTCGGTCAGAAACTACGCAATTCTGTTAGTAGGAATGGCGGTTCGAGGTTGCAACATTTCCAAAACCTTTAAACGTGCTTGTCTCAGGTATTTTTGTATTCAGCGAAATAGTCCACTTGAAATGCATGATTTTAATTATAAGACCTCTGTACATAATTGTAAAGTAGTTATGCATGTATTTCTCTGTGTATATATGATTGGCATAGCCGGCACATTACATAGTGTCCTCTGCAACACAAATGCACAGCCTAGAAGGGTCTTTCTTCACATGGTTGGCATCTCTTTCTTGAATATTTCGACAATATTTCGTAAATGCTTTGGATAGAGCCTACAACGTGGCTTTATTCGAGACCATATTCAGAAAATATTGTAGAAGGTTCGCGAAACAGATTGTAACTATGTAAAATTATGCCTCCCTCCACCAGGAATTTGTTTTTAGAGGACAGTATCGGAAGTGCTGGCTGAACCATTAGAATTAATTTCATAAATCAAGAATACATTCAAGGTTTCAATTTATGGGCTTTTTATTTTGCATTTTGCATGTTACTCGTCACTTTGTCGTGTTGGCAATCGCTTTGCATTTTTGAATAATGGTTATTGGTAGTGAGCATTTCATATTGTCGGTTTCAAAAACATTGAGTGTATTCCGGGATGGCAAAGTCCTTCTTTTACGCCTTCACGTGGCCCATCCTGTTAACACTATCAAATAGTACTGATAGTGGAACTAAGATAAAAGAAAGGCACTAATTCACTTGTACAGATTACTCATTATTATGGTTTCATAACAATCTTTCTCCTATTAAGACAGACAATGGTTTCTAATTGCTCTGCCGGAAACATGTAAGAGACTGAAAGTAGGTTAAATAATTGAATTATTTAATGCAATAGTTAACTGTTATTAAAATTTATCATGTAATATTGTATAACGATTTAGTTTCTTCCATGTTTCACTGCTCTCTTCGAATGATTCTCCGAGGCTAGCAACAGCACATTCAAGTATTTAATTTATTTGTATCATGTATTTTAAATAATCCCTAATATTATTTCTATGTATTTACAGAAAAGAAGAGATATCCGGCACACAAAAAACCAAAATGGAATACAATAGATGCAAACCGTTTCATCCCAAGCAACGAAATGATAAAGCAGTGACTCGATAATGATTATGTTAGAAATGTTTATCCATCTTCTGTTTAATGCTGTTCTTGTTAATTGATTAATAAATTAAGAACCAATTTGCAATCGATTTGATTGTTCACATAATACACCTCGCCCAGCCCCTTCCCAAATAAATGTAACTCCCGAATACTTCAGATGTATATAGTAATCCGCAGCGTTTCAAAACCATTATACTCATTCATCTTCTTCCTCCAGTGTCGGATCTGTATTCGTACTCAGAAAGTTAAAATTCGATGGCCACGACATTCTGGCCTTTTCACTGTATGCCCTCTTGAAATCGGTTGAACGGTAACGCGTACCTTTTTTTACGACCCCGATGGGTTCTTAGGTAAAAGTTTTCGAACGACGCGGCTCGGACAAAATCAGCAATAGGCATAAGGACAAAATCAGCAATAGGCCATTCAGTAATGAGTATGCCAATTTCTATTATGGAAGTATTACTAATGGATTACTAGTGTTTTTTTTATGAAAATGACACCAAACTTGATATAATCCGGATTATTTTTAATGACTGTAATGGACAATACTTGGAGTAAAGTAATTGAGGAAAGTAATGAAGAGTACCTGAATTCTACGTGAACTGAAACGGAACTGATATGTGTGCTCAGATCTTAACGTTAGGCTTAAGCGCTCGTAAGCGATACCTACGCTCGTGTACTAACATCGTACATGTTTTTTATAATTTTTAAATTCATTCAATAATTAATAAGGACAGAGCCAATCAATTTGTAATGAAACGTAGGGATACAGGGGCCGCAGGTCTCAAAAACTACGAATATAAATTTTACAAAAACGTTAAAATTCCTTATTTTCAATGCTTTTTACGTGTCACAGAATGGGCACTCTCTATTTAGACACGCGTGAAGTGCAGATATTTGCGGAAATGTTAGTAATAGCGTCAATTTTTAATATTTTACGGCGTACGACACGTGAAAATATTAGTTAAATGTTCCACTACACGTAAAATACTACCAATCAATTTCATCTTGCAATTTATAGCTTGTATAAACTCTCAAGAAGTGCCATATTTCAACGCCATATAGGCTCCTGATCCCCGAAATAGATTTTCAGAGAGAAATCCGACGTGAGTCGTTGACAAACCGAGTCAAAACGTAGCTTAGCAAAAGCACACCCTCTATGTTAAACTCTCCTTCTAAACAAGTCACACGTATACAAGCACTCACGCATCTTTCAGTATTTCAACACATTTCAGAGTAGTTCATGAACAGAGGTCACTAAATTCAGTCCTCAAATTATGGGTCGGTAACACAGTTTGGGCGGTGACACCAAGTCCCATAAGGTGATATGTCTATTCTATACCTCGTCTGTGTTACTACGCAGCTAAACCCATGTTACACGCACAAGCATTGTACATACTTTTATACATTAAATTTAAAATAAGCGAAACGAATATTGTAGACACGTTACGAATAATTTATTATAAATACTGACAAAAGCGCAAAACAAAATATTATATAATAAGCGAGAAAACTGCGAAATAACAGATATCGAGTCACTGCGCATGCGCCAACCCGCCAATTTTCCAGTATAAAAGGTGGCGTGCGCAGGACCGAGCGCGCTCATTCGAATACAGATACGTTCATGCGACCAACGAATGCTAGTTCCTAGAGGCAGTTTAAGTACTATCGAGTAGAATTTCAGCACGCTCCGGAGACGGCAGCGACTGGTTCTCAGTGTACAAAGGTACTGGGAGCTCCTTTTTGGATCTTTCATTTAAAGGTTGAGAACTTTTTTTTCACGGCGGTTTCAAGCGTTGCTCCTATTAGTAGGTAGCAGCTTAGCCGCTTAGCGAAAGCAAGGTCTACAGAACACTAGAACAAAACTCTGTCAAATTTCGGGAACCGTTCCGGAAACGGCAGCGGCCGAACCCACGGCAGTAGCACATACACAGATACAAAGATATACATATATATAGTATTAAGCGCATTAGAATAATAGTTATAAAAACCATAAAACATAAAAAATATAAAAATATATAATCGTAATTGTAATTATTAGAATAAGTGTTATTTAAAATAAAGCCATTGTTATGTTTTAAGTTGGATTTTACTCCTTTACTCTATCCACGAGTCCCCACCTATCCTATACTCGAAGGGACGCCGCTCTCCTTTCGAGAACCTGTCGGCATTCAGTCGTCCCCGGACAGCCGAACGTTACAATATGTAAGAAAAAGTAATGCCTTATGATGTAGTTCTCTAATAATTTTCAATTATGATCTTACTTGTTGGACGTTGGACTAACAAAAAAAACGTGCAACAAGTGATCAAAAGCCGCGAGAACAAAAGAAAGGGTTTTACAGAGAAACATAACGTAAAACAGGTAATCCTTCAATTTTTCAGACAGTATCGCATGTTTGACCATCGAGGACATACGGAAAAAAATCTGATCGGTTCGGCCTTTTGCACAGTGTTTAAGGGGTAGTTTCACCTCAGAAAAAACGTGGACACTTGAATGATTCCATGATTTTCCTTGAAGTGGCATCATGTTTTCTAGAAAATGGTAAATATGCAATTTTGGGGATCATTTTAAAAAGAATTTAATACGGTTAAATAAAATCACATTGAATTGGCAACTAAAGGTTCTGAAAGGAAACTGTCTTAGCTTTCCAAAACACTCATGAACAATGTTCTACGATCATGCGTTCGCAAGTTATAGGCGTTCAAAGTAGAAAGTTCCTTTTTTGCTTTGATAGCGAATAACTCGGTCAATAAAAATCATACAACTAACCAAAAAAAAACGAAATTAAAGAGAAATGTTTGCTCTATAAGAGTTCTCCATTGGATTTATCTGGAAAAAAAATTTTCAGCCCGTACATACGTCCAAAGTTTGCAAAAATTTCTGAAACTTTGTTTCCTGCGCTTCATCTTGATAAAACAGTATCATAATGGACGAAGAAAAAAATTGAGTACTTGATTCAAAAACTAGAAACTTCAAGCTTTAAAATGCGTTATTTAAATATTTTTTGCGACCATTTTTCGCAGAGATACAGCCATTTGAAAATGACCAAAATTTTCGGGAAATTATAGTGTTCCCTTAATTTTGACGCAGAGTGTATATGAAACATGCTTACTTTTTATTAGACGGTGGGAATAAGTCTCCAGACTACTGGCTCCTTAAGTGCCGCGTCGATTTCTGCCACTGCGTTCGTTTTTGGCAGGGCCCAATCGCCGGATGCCACCACGGACCCTTGCTCTTTCAGGTTGGTGGGTCGAATCTTGCGGATTCCTGTGGAACAGGTCACACCAACAGGTCAACAGTACTGAGCCTTCGGCCGCCTCTAATCTATATTTTAGCGCCAGACGTCTTATTTGATATTTTCTGCCGGCGCGATGGCCTTTGGGCATTATCACTCTCTAGAAAGGGTTTTAATTAAGTACGAGTTGTTTTTATCTTCCGGGATCAGGGTTTGCATCGATCGCCCAGTGACACCGTGGGCGGCTGTCCTGCTTATAAGTATCACCTTCGATCGATGCAAAACATGGTCACTTATAAATCAATTTCGATCGGCTTGTAACCGTTTTTAGGGTTTGATTAAACGCGCAAATCGCTTTTTACAACCACTGTTTGACGACACCGTGGGCGGCTATCTTGCTTATAGGTGTCACCATTGGTGGAAACAAATTGCGAACATTTTAGACTCATTTTAACGATAACGATTTTAATCACGAAAAATCGTGCTTCACACCCAATACCCGATGACACCGTGGGCGGTTGTCCTGCTTTTAAGTGTCATCATCGACGGGTGCAAATCACAATCTGCCCAACCATTATAACTCGGTTATAAAAATCAATTAGAGAAAAATGTAAATGCCCAAAGTAGGAATATGGATTATTATGGTAAAACTTCACTCACTTTTAAAGTTTAATAACACTTTTATTATCACTTTAACACTTAACAAGTTTTATGATAACTGAAATAACGTTTATGATAACGAGGAATATTATAATGAATATCTATTTTCTCCGCGGGTGGTCAGTCCCTTTTTATATAACTACTGATCACAAGGGTGGACCTTAGGTACTCTTGACGAAAATTATTTGCCGAGATTTTTTTGGTCCCGTCCCTCAGAAATGTGACACTTGTTGGGAAAATGATCTGTAAAAAATTTCAGCTCGATTGGACCACGGGAAAAGGACGCGCCACGAATTTGAAAATTTTGAACTTTTTAAACCTTGACATAAATATACATTATGATATATCGTTGAATTTGTATTTTTTTTCTATTTAAGAATACAAACACAGCATATACGATTGTTAACGAAAAAACGGCCGTGACCTTGAAAATTCGAAAGAGTGACCTTGAAAAAAAAATTTCCTCCCACTATATTCGCCTCTTTATATACTAGAACTTTTGTCTGAAGAGTTTTTTCATATATCCATAAACGATGGAGATATTAAACATTTTTTATTTTCATTATAACGATCCATTATACAGAAGAAAAGCAATTCTAAAACTGAAAATAAGTTATTATAGCTATTATATAAATTACGAATGGAAATGTCATTAAAGTATTGCGTCCCAGATTTGTTCGTGGACTCGTCAGTAGGGCTCAGCAGAACCTGTCTCAATTCCCGATACAACGTCTTAATACGTTCACCTTAAATTTAAGCTATCATGTAAATTTCTAAATTATGGATACTCTAAGCGTTTCGTCCCAGACCTGCTCGTGGACGTTCGATAAGACCGAGCAGATCTTGCCCTAGACGCGACTGTGTTAACAAACACAGTCTTAAATGCGACTCAAAAATGCAAATAGCCACGGAGGTATTTATTAGAGGTTCCTTTATATTAAAAATGCTTTAAAAATCCTTTGATAAATTCTCTTTTGTGACGTCAGGATACTGGTTTCTATATTCCATCACATTCTGCAGTATAAATTGTTTCTCTTCTTCATTTTTTGATAATATTTTGTTATATTCTTCCATAAGTTTAACGCCACGTTCAGCGGTGTCATTTACCACTTTTAATCCTTTCACGATGTTTCGCCCAATTTGGAATGCCTCGTCATCATCCCATGTAGAAGGGTCTTTTTCAAAAAATGTGGTAGGTATTAAAAACCTTTCAAAGAATCTTTTGGAATCAGGAGAAATAAAATGTTCCATTTTTTTGGAGACGAATTGTTCCACATCTTTGGAAGGATTTTATATTTTTTAAGGCATTCGTTGTCGTCACTGCTTTCACTGGCATTTATTGCCTCTATCATTTTTATTTTACTGTCATTCCCAATGACACTATCGAAAAATGATAATGCGGCAGTTTCTAGTGCCAAATACCACAAATGATTGATCATTTTGTTCATTGCAGTGCGGCTTATTGTATCGTCAATTTGACGATAAGCGAATAAATTGTTTATAAATTCCAAATCTTGTCGCGAGGCTTCTGTTGCGACTGGAGCTTGTATCCACGCTTTTAAATATAAATTGGCGAGGAAAATACAAATGTCGCAAATTCCAGTGGCTTTTTCGCTGGTCAAGATAAATTCTTTTCGGAATAAATATATTTTCATATAATATATCGCCTTAGCCATCCATCGAGCGTGATGAAAAGCTCCTGGAACTCGGAATATATATAATTTGTTCTAGGAGTTCCGCCTAAGAAAAGAACTGTAAGCTCCAAGAATTCTTTATAATCTTCTCGTGGCTGTTTGATATTTTTCAAGGTGTGCATTGCAAACTCCAGCACTTCAGTACTATTTATAATTGTAGATTGGTGGACGTACTCGTCTTCAATTCCTGCCACAAAATTTGATTTATTGATCTGGGGCCAAGCCTGTTGAAATTGTTTGAAAAGTGGAATATTTGGACCCGATGATTTCTCTAACTTTACGTCAAAAACACTCCGTAAAATAAGTTCGTATATATGATGCCGGCAAGGAAAATATAACAAATCTCTTACAAATTTTTGTTCGAGAAGGATACATGCGCCTTGGAAACGTCCCATGTTTGATGACGTTGTGTCATAGCTTGCTACCTAAATCCCATTTCTGCACTAAATCGTATACTGCAGAAGCTTGTTTGTCTCCAGTACCCGATAGAATTGCAGGGATTCCAAGCAGCTGCTCAATACCTCTGCAAGTTATTACTACAGGTAAACGATCAATTTTATCATTGCCTATTAAAGCTGGCAACAGCTTTCCGGCCCAATGTAGTGTAATAGCACCAAGCTCACAGTCTTTGAACGCTACACGACATTTATCAGCAAGTTGTGCTCGAAGATCCGTGCGATGACGTTAGACGTTCGATTAATAATTAAGTAATAATTAAGCTTGAGCTGTTGCTGTTATTATACGAACAGCATCACGATCGCTTACTTTGCACTTGTCAAGGGTTGCAACAAGTTTTGGCGTAATTATATCAATTTGCGCACGTCTCTTTTTAGGGTTGCTTGGACCAGCTTCATCCATGGGAATAATAAAATCAATATTTTCACCCTCAATTGATAGGTGATCATCTTCTTCGCTGGATGATGCTACTTTGTCCATTGTTTCGTCTTGATTTAAACGATATACAAGTGTCAGTAAAGGCCAATATATTTTATATTATATATCCAAGATAACGATCAGTATTTTGAGTTTTAAAAATAAATTGCATAAAGAATATTTACCCTGCACAGCTTCTACTTCCCACTGCACCTGCCTTGATTCTTCTTGCTCCTTCCGAATCGTTTTTTTCTGTTCTTTCCTGTATAATATATGATCGCTTCCAATCATAGAACCAGGACGACCTTTTTTTCGTTGATTTAATAGAAAAAGTTTGTCTTCCTCTATTTTAATAGTTTGTAACGCATCGGCGGGTGCAATATCAAAAAGGTTATCTAGCTTGTCTAAAAACTCCTTTTCCCGATTTTTTTGCGTTTCAGTACTGCGCTTGCAATTTTTATGCAAAGCCGCCCATTCCTGATACAATGCATCTAACTTGTCAATGCAATACTGTGGTCTTTTCGTTGGAATTCGCGCTTTCTCCCAAAATATTTGAACTTCCTTAATAACTAAAGAAGCACTAGCCTTAAGATTCAATTTCACGTTCCGCATATTGTGAAATAGGACTCGTAAGACTTGCCCGTTGGATGGCAATTTTGCACCGATAATTTGACTTTCGTCATGATCGAGTAAATATAATTTTTTCCTTATGCCTTCCATTTCACTTTCACTTTCACTACGATGTGTCACTGTTACCTCGCTGAAAGCTCAGAACATAATGGCCCAACTATGAGTTTTCGGACCTTCTGTCCCATCCCTTCCTGCGCAGGTATAATTCTAACGGTTTCTGAGGGGTACAAACTGATTACCTGACTCAGCTGTAGCTGCATTTCGAAGGCTTTCAAAACTTGCATTTCAATACATGTACGAATTAAATATTTAAGAAACTGTAGTATTGTCAAAAATGCAACTATTTCACATTAAATTTAAAATGTTCCTTTATATACCATTGTCTACCTTTTTTCTACAAGCTATAAGGGCTTTTAAATGAGCATGTTTAATATCTCACTTGTTTATGGATATATGAAAAAACTCTTCCGACAAAAGTTCTAGTATATAAAGAGGCGAATATAACGGGTGGAAAATTTTTTTTTTCAAGGTCACTCTTTCGAGTTTTCGTGGTCAGGACGTTTTTTTTTAAGAATAGAATATGCTGTGTATGTATTCTTAAACAGAAAAAAAATACAAATTCAACGATATATCATAATGTATATTTATGTCAAGGTTTAAAAAGTTCAAAATTTTCAAATTCGTGGTGCGTCCTTTTCCCGTGGTCCAATCGAGCTGCAATTTTTTCCAGATCATTTTCCCAACAAGTGTCACATTTTTGGGGGGCGGGACCAAAAAAATCTGATGGTCGAGAAATAAGGTCCACCCTACTGATCGCTCCTTCTCCAGGTTTGTCACATGACAATTAAGACAGTGGGAAATGAAATCTCCCAATCATCTGCCGTGGGATCCACCCGAACAATTCTTTCCAGTGGGCTATCCGAGAGTTTTGTTTACTGCAGAATTTGAGCTATTGCGCACCTATTTCGGTGTCTTCTACGTGACTTAAGACGTATTTCTGCAGTTATACGAAACCCTCAGCAGCGTCGATAGTTAAATTCTTATTTTAATTCATTTTTTAGAAGTTTACGCTACTGGGTTTTCGATGTGCTTTGTACGATTGGTTTCGTACAGCCCACATACTATGGATTGACGGTAAAATACATCAAATTACTATGATTTCGGCACAAGGTTCGGTCACTTTAAACGTAAATTTCAAAAAGTCGTTTTGCAACTATTCACTATTGTCTATAAAATATAGAGTTTCCGACGTTTCGATCCAGATTTGGACCTTTATCAAGGAAAGAAATAAGCATAAGAATATTGCGTGAACTAATTAAATTTATTAGTCGGCACGTTCAAATAGTAACGTCCGACACTTGAGTCGGTTGTAAGATCTTACATCCGACTTACAACCGACTCAAGTGTCGGACGTTACTATTTGAACGTGCCGACTAATAAATTTAATTAGTTCACGCAATATTCTTATGCTTATTTCTTTCCTTGATAAAGGTCCAAATCTGGATCGAAACGTCGGAAACTCTATATTTTATAGACAATAGTGAATAGTTGCAAAACGACTTTTTGAAATTTACGTTTAAAGTGACCGAACCTTGTGCCGAAATCATAGTAATTTAATAAATCCGGTCGATAATAAATCTTAAATAACTTTTAAAATACATCAGTTCCGTATTGGAACTCGATTTACGGGATATAATAGGGAGGGCAAATTTGTGGCGATGATCAGGAGCGCAGCTTCGTGAAGGTGTCGACTCCGCTGGCGGAAGGGGCCTCTGACCCATCAGCTGGCGTCCACTGGTCCCCTCTGCGTGCGCTCGATTGGCTAGCTGGTGTGCAGCTAGTAGGTGTGCGGCTACCTCCTTCATGCTGGTCCTTCTGCTCACTGTTGCCGTCCGTTGATTCTTGACTTGATTTCTTCCTGTAGATTACGGATTACAATGCCTTATCGGCAACACTTGTATACTAGGTGATTACAATACACCAAAGTACGAAATAGTAAATATATTCGATTTAAAGGGTTAGATAATAGTAGACAACACGTCGCGGGACGTGACAATCAGTTTGTATAGTGCGGGGACAACCAAATCCACAGATAAATTGCTCGGCCAAAGCGATTGCAATAGAAATTGAATCAATAGTCGTCAGGGGAATCGAATCTGAATACTTTGTTAAATTGTCTTGAAGAGTTAGTAAATATTTATTTCCTCCTTTTGTTACCGGTAGTGGCCCCACAATATCCATTTGTACCTTTTCAAAGGCCCTCTTTGGCGTGTCTCTAATTCGCATTGGTTGTCTCGTTCTCGGGGAGAGCAATTTATTTTTTTGACAGGTTGAGCACGTCCGGACGCGTCCGAACGAAATCTGAAATTTGTTTTCCCATTTTTGCCCAATAGAAATCCTCTCTAATTCTTTTAAAAAGTTTTGTCACCCCTTGGTGCCCCCCCTACTACCGACTCGTGATATTCAGAAATAATGGTTGATCTTTCCGACGGATATGTGGTTATTATTTCACCGGTATAGATGGTGATAGGATATTTTGAATCATTAAATATTTGTTTGAGGAGGCTTTCTATGGAACCCCATCCTATGGAATCGAGATTTTTGTGCTTCATTGATATACTGAAGGTTTTTTCATTCAAGTAATCCATTAACTGCTTTAGTGATGCCAATTGTTGCGGCCGCGTAAAGCGCGCCGCGTTTCGCGTTCAAACGTGTCAACCGCTGAAGAGTCAGCTGAGGGCGTTGACACATCACTGTTTACTTTAACGTTTTTCGAGGCGCTCGCCCGGCGACCGTTAGTTCGAAACCATCTCCGTCGTGACACGCACGCACGCACCTTTTGACTTTTTTTGCGCCCATTGCGCCGTTTGCAACATTGTTTGTCCTGCGACCCATAGTCGCGAAACGCCCACGCGTTCCTTGTACTATAGTCTGTTGTATAAGTGTATTTGTGTGTGTGTGTGACGTCCAGTGGCCCATTTGACCACTGGAAAATAAAGTGCCAGTCCCAAAAAGGGGTCGAGTTTGTCATTCGCCTTCCCAACGAGTCGTCCCAGCGCCGGCAAGTTTTAAAGTTCGCTCCTGGCGAATACACCAATGATGAATTTAAGTGATTAAGATTCACCTGTTCGTTGCTAACCTTTTGGGGAAACAAATGGGAAGTACGAAATTTCTTATCTGGGAAAACCATTGCCTCACCGACATTGATGTGGTATTGCCTCATCTGCGTAATCGAAAATTTTCCACGAGTGTATAACATTTCGCTATTCTGTGACACGATCTGGTAATCAAGAGATAGGAAATGGATAAGATTATCCCTTCGGATAAAAAGGTAATCTTTACTAAAATTGATTTTAGGTAATGTGGGAGGGTGATTTGTTTGTAGACGTGAGTCAGTTATTGGCAAGATTATAACTTTTACAGAATTATATAAGACATCTTTTGTTGAGGCCACTTCAACGGAGGATCGTGTCCGCTCTCCTGAAGACTCTATTACAATTTTAGACTCTCCAAGCTTCGTTGCGTCACGCGTCACAATAACCCCAGGCACTCCAGCCCCTACTCTACCACAGAACTCGAACCCCAGGTTGCTGATCCGAAGCGGGGTGTCTGTTGTCGAGACCTTGCCGATAACTAACGGATCGAGCAGAGTGGGGGCATCCTCACGCACTTCACAAATCTCGGGTCCCAAGTTGCTGATCCGAAGCGGGAGTGTCTGAATTACCGCACCGTATGCCGACGGATCAAGCAGAGCGAGGGCACCCTGAGGCACATGGACCCCTCTAATGACGCCTGAAGTGGGAGCGATCCTCCATCCTCTACAAATTTACAATCATTGGACAATGGTCTACCCTCTCCAGAGAATACACTCATCGGATTGGGAGACATTTCTTCGTCATCTGCCGTATAGTACTCGTCGGTGTCTGTTTTGTAAGTTTTTGTCTTCCCTAATTCAAGCGTGGCCTCGTTCGTTTGATCATCGTTATAGCTTTTTTCATACATTAGAAACACATTAGCTACTAACTTTTCATTCTTGTATTCTAAAGACTTTTCTTTTTCAGTGTTTACTTCCCCGGAAGCAGCGATCAGCGATTCAGTGGCGCCCGCGACCGCCTCACGCAAACATCGAAGTTTGGTCGAACTCAGTAGAATTTGAAGGATTTCGAGATAAGGCATCCGCGATGGAATTTTGTTTCCCTGGTTTATACACGATATTATAATCGTAATCGTTCAACTTTATTCGGCAACGCATAATTTTAGACGTTGGGATCTTTCACATTGTGCAGCCAGACCTGTTTAACTGATTGCCTGGTGAGGCGGTGGGGATTGCCACTGGTCTGGCCAGGGAAGGGATGCACTCCAACGTTGGTGGACGAACACCTTTTTATCAAGTCGTTAACAAGGATGACGAACACTCCACAGAAATACAGCACGAATAGACACGACTCACAAAACACGGAATTCACACGAACAAAGATATGTACAACTATGTACACTGCGCAGGGCGCGAGGGCTCGTGAAGCCGTTTTAAATTTGGTTCGAAGCGTGGGTCGCTGGGCGACAAAAGAATAACAGTAATCCGTGCGTGCGAGAGCGTGTTGATATCGACAAGGTGTTCGAGGAACTAACTGCCGGATTCTCGGAAGCGCGCAACGCTCGAATCCGGCAAAAACGCGTGACGTCGCCAACCGTCTTACCAGACGGTGTGTCACCGTGTTTACACGCTTGTAACGTTCTAGTACGAGACGTTGCCGTAGTTACAGGAGTTTTCACAAGTAGAGCGGTTTACCAGTGAATTATGGGATTGGTTCGGGTGGCATGCGATTAAGAAATGAATTTCAAGACGCAAGAGTCCTTCTTTTAACATGAAAATAACAAAGGTTTATTCAAATAATTGTTGAGACACTAGGTCTATAAAGAACATATATGGTACTCAGTATTTGAGTGTTTTACAATTGAAAAGAAATAGTAACGATGTATCGCTCGGTGAGTGATTTAAACGTTAGGTCGGTAATATTGTCGTTTTTAGGTTACGACGCTAAGTCGGTATTATAGAATAGAGTTCTTTTGTCGATAAAACAGGGAAGGTCGCTAGGTCGATTCGAATGTAGAATTTTGAGAGGATTCCTTCTCTCTCATTGAAATGGCTTCCAGTTGCCTATCAGCTTGCCCACGCTTTCTAGGATGGTAGTTGATTATTGCGTACCCAGATAGTGTCTTCCTTCCTTCGGATTTGGTACTGATTTCTGGTGCCTATTAGCTGGCCTACGGTTTGAGGAATGAGGTATTGAGGGGGCTAACTAAAGCGACCTCGGGTGGAATTTGAGGGGGCTAACTAAAGCGACCTCGGATGGAATTTGAGGGGCTAACTAAAGCGACCTCGGGTGGAATTTGAATAGTAGGTTTGAAATGATACTACTTAGACTTTTCCAAATTAAGGGGGTTAACTAAAGCGACCAAGATTTGGTAGGTTCGGTGGCAGAACCAAGTCTGCTCTGCTGCTGCCGGAGCGCCTGTATTTATACGGACTCTCAGCACTAGTCCCACCAATCATTATTCACGTCCGGTTCGCGCCACTCGCGTACTACGCTCGGATAATTTAGCGTCCGGTTGTTCGTGCGGTGTTCGCAAGCGCGCTTGATTCACGCGCCGCACTGAGTTTATGTTTGAATGCGCGGCTACCCGCATGCGTTGCGTGTCACTGAATTCACTGTCTTCCCGCCGCATGGGATGTCGCTCGCAAGTGTTTAACATTAGTGATACAAAAGGTAAAATGAATGGAAATGAACAGAAATGTCAATTAACAAATAAAAGGAAACGAAAAAATGTAGGGCGGTTTATAGTGGCACGTTACATCTCGCCGGCTGGTTTTTCTCTCGGCCCGAGAGATGTAGGTTTAGGTGTGGGTGCTGCGTTGATTATTGGCTCACGTGTAGATGTCTGATTTTCTACTTCCTCTTCTATTTTCTGGAGTTTTTTTGTGTTTTGGGTAGCCTTGATTGTTGTTCCTGTTGTTGGAGGTGGTGCGTTCCCGGTCCCGAATAGGAATATATATTTCCATGTGCGCCGTCGTGGATCGGAGTGTGTGAGCTGTGTGTAGGGTATCCAGTCCACTTCCGGTATGGTTATTTTACGCAATTTCCACTGTGTTGGGTTTGGCGGTGGTGATATTGAGTTTGAAGGTTTTGCGTTTGACGATTGTGTACTCAGTTGAGCTCTTAACTTTTTAATTTTCTTCCCTGATCGCGTAGGCATTTTATATGATAGTTCTGTATTTGCTAGTATGGTTGTGATACTCGAAACTGAATGAAGCCTGGGTGTACAATGTCCTTTAAATACTTATAGTTCCCCTTACGTAGTATGTTTGAATGTATCCCCATTGTTGACTATATTTTCCCCTGAATTTTATTGTCCTTTTCTGTGTCGTTATGCTACTTTGTTTTCTTTCTGTTTGGGGATTGTGATTTCTATCTTATTCTATTTACTACGCGACTCTGTTTCTCTATGTTTCAGGAATGCGCGGTTTGTTTACATCGCGGCTTCGCTAACCTCGGTATATAGCTATCCTTCTTATACATTGTTGCTAAGGGAGTTTCAGGAATGTCGAAGTGTATTATGTAGTAGGATATGATTGGATTTATTTGAAAGGTAATTGAATTTTTACAAGTATGTATAGTGGAAACGAAAAATATGGTAATTTATTATGGTGCTCGCCGCTCATCTCTTGATAATACATTTAGTGCTATTCTTAACTTTAGAGCCTCTTTATTTCCGGGACTCATGACAAAATATGCGTCTATGCAGTCCGAGCATTGGGCTGCTACTCCCCATCTATAAATCTCCCTTGTACAATTTAAACAATATTTAAAATTTACAAGATGTCTTCGTAAGGCGAGCAGATGCCGGCTTGCGGGTGTGTAATATTTCGTCTCCTCTGCGTATAGGTTCTTATAACACGGATAGCAATCTTGCGCCTGTATAGGTCGCTGCAGTCTGTCTTATATGCAGGCCATTTGGCTTTTAGACACACCATTTCGAGTAGGTGGATCATTGGATCTTCTTCTTCGTCTTCTGGACGAGAGCGGTGAATCCATTTTTCCTCCGCAGATTTTTGTGGCATCTTGTCTGTACCGGCACACCACATTTAATAATAACTTGATTTTTTTCTTTTGTAATTTATTTTTCTCTTTTTCTTTTTATTATTAATATGTTTTATATAGTTCCTACCTTAGCCTTTTGAATGGTCAGTCCTTCAGTCTTGCTTCCTTTGTTCACTTTAGAAATGTTTATGTGTGTATTGAAGGGTGTCACTTTCCTGAATGAGCCCTTTGCGTAATCCCCACCACTTTTAAATTTAGCGCTGTGAAGTTTGTTAATGGTTTACCGTAATATCCCTAGGGGCGGCGCAGTCTGGTGGCGTATAGGCCTTTTTTATTCTATCCTTGTGGAAGATCTTAGTTCGACGGGGGCTCACAGCTATCTTTACATTGTTGTTTTTTAAAATCTCGATGATTGTGTAAGGCCCATCGTATTCATCACTAAATTTATCTCTTTTCGGTTTTAAAACCAGTACTTGTTCTCCCTTGTGGTAATTAACAGAGGATACCTTTCGGTCGTAGTAGTGTTTTTGACGATATTTTGATTTTTCTAAATTTTGGCGTCCCAGTTCGCGAATGTTGAGCAACTTTGTTACTAACCTCTCTACAAAATCTGGATATGTAGTTAATGAATCATTTGGCATTAGGCTTGATGGTTGTCTGGCTTTTTTACCATATATTAATTCGTATGGAGTGTATTTAGTACCTTCATGTATACTTGTTTAATCCCCGTGGTTGAATGAATTCGTTCGGAGTTGGTTTAATTTGCATCTGAGTGCCGACTAGAAGGACCACCCTCTTTAGGGAAACATTCAAGTGATTTTCAAAACTTTATTCAAACTTAACTAAACAAAGTTAACAATGTAAAACGTATAAGTGTTATGTGGTATGTAACCCACTCCGGACTCGTGACTGTCCTGCTTCTACGGCACGTAAAGTTCTTCTGCTCTATGTAGCGTGGTGTTTGGGGGCGTCAACACCCCACGCCTCGGGGCAAAGTCCCGCGTCGAAGTGGGAGAAACCCTTAGGCCCCTGACGTCACTGGCAGCCCCCAAATGTCGATACACCGGTGCTATTTTTGGACCTATGATATTTACGGGACTCGGGGCGCGGTGGCCTGGTCTATCTCCTTTTCGAGTGTCACGAGGTCGAGTGCGCAATTTAAAACCCTTGTTCGAAAATTTATGTTTCCTAGCTAAATAGCGGATGGGACAACTTTCTCCGACTAAGTGTCGTGAGCTGGTCAACGTCAATGTAAGACTAGACATCCCGCCCACCTTGAACATACAGGCGTTCAATAATCAATAAGAGTATACATGTGGTTACATAAATATCTTAGATCCTAAGTGTAAATAACAATGACACATTAAATTAAAATATTACTGCTTATCGTAACTATGAATAGGACAGATAGCTAGAGAACACACAAAAAATAGATACAATGCGAAAATGTCTTACAGCTAGGTGAATAAAACAGGAGAGAAACACACTTCAAAACATTCATAAATACAAAGGTTGGTGGTTACAAATATTACCACTATTGTTCTCTTAATGTACTAGCACATTGACACTATTTTGCGGCGTCTTCTGTCGCCAATGGAAGCATACAGAGCTTTACCACTGGACGTTTGACAACGCCATCATCAACCCGAAGGGATGCTACCCGAGCAATCCCGTCTGCTCCAAGATGTAGCTCGATGATCCTGCCCAACTGCCAACGTAGAGGAGGAAGATTGTCCTCGCAGACGATCACCAACGCGCCAATTGTAAGAGCCCTCGATGAGTCTGAGCGCCATTTGTTACGTTGCTGTAACTCGTGTAAGTACTCCTGGCGCCATCGTTTCCAGAAATGTTGGATAGTTTGCTGAATAAGTTGGTATCTATTCAACCCTTTTTTTTTATAGAGGGGGAAAATGCTTTATGCATGCCCCAGCTCAGATGCCGGGGTTATGTGGGACTCCCCAAATAATTTGGGATACCCACTAAAAACCCCCTCTAGAGACCGCCTTGCATCAGGCCCGCCCTTAGCAGGGGGAGGAACTTCATATACTACTTCTACCCCCTGCCTCCTGTGCCAGGAGGGAGACTCTCCTCAACCGGTTAGTGCCCCTCTACCGGGGTCTCCATTGGTCTCTCCTTATTTTTTTTTTTTTTTTATTTCCGGTGATAATAATAATAATAATACACAAGTACAACGTTACGGTATAGTAACTTATCCAGCAATCACTCAGTATGGAATAAATAAATAAATAAATTTTACGTAGATAAAATTAATAAATAAATAAGTAAAAGTAAAATAACTATTACCCAGGCAGGTACGTAAAATACTCGCGGCTAAAAAGAAATCACTAGTCAGGTTACATATAAAAACAGGTACAACGGTAGGGGATAGGTATTACAAATAACGAATACCGGCTATAAGTATAACAGGCAGAGAATGGGTAATAAATAAATAAATAAAATGAAGTAAAACAAAATAACGGGTAGATAAAGCAAAGGGATAGAACAAGTACGTAGGGTGGTGGCCACAGACCCACTATCCAGGATGCAGCGACCACAGCTACCCCCCCTGCATCTGCATCTGCCCCGGCCGGGGGTGAGATCCTCCTAATTTTAGCTGGTCTATTGGTGCCAGTCCCCGTTACGCGTCCTCCATCCGTAGGGGAGGGGGGGGGGGGGGCGAGGGAGTGGCGCCTGGCTCACCTTTCTCTTTCTGGCTACCCTCCTACGTTCCAAAGCCTTTCTCTCCGCCGCCTCCCTGATCGCCCTAACTCTTGCTGCCCGGGCTTCCTTCTCCTTCTCCATCTCTCTGCGGCATCTATTCTGCATAACTTCATCCGCAAAGACCTTTATTGCGGCCCATTTCTCTTCCGACCCCGTGGCCAGCTCCATAAGCGTGGATACCCGCACCGGGGCGCCCAGCGCCTCCTCCAGCCTAGTCCGCTCCGAGCTATACGTCGGGCAACTTGTCTACACGTGCTCGGCGTCATCCAGCGGCGCTCCACAGTCGGCACAGCCCGGGTCCTGTTCCTTACCGATCCTGACTCGATAGGCAGCAAAAGCTCCATGGGGCGTTAGGAGCTGAACCAACCAATAATTTAATTGCCAGCGCAGTCCGGCGCTGTCCTAGAACATCCCGACCGACCCAATCAGCCTCCTGGTCCAGTTCCCCGGGTCGAACCGGTCCCAGGTCCGCTGCCATTCATTCATCGCATCGGCCTCTGCCTCTTTTTTACGGCTTGCTAGTACGCTTGCACGGGCCGCTGGGTTACCTATCAGGTTCAGGTTCCCTTCCGCCTTATCCTTTCCCTTTAGCTCGTAGACCGCGCTCGTCATCGTAACCTTTAGGTGTATCGGCATCCTTCCTGCTAACACGCATAGGGCGTCATAGGCCACCATACGGTAAGCCGTTGTACGCCTAACCAGCAGGGTTCCTAACCGTAACCCTAACCGGGTTTGGCTCTCTAATGTAGTGGAGTAAACCGCAACACCGGGTTACCCAGAAGATTGTGGGGCTGCTAACCCGGTTAACCCGCTCTTGTACAGGGTTACTAACCGCGACCTAACCCTAACCGTAACCCGTCGTAACCGGGACGGAGCGGGTTACTACATAGTACACAGAGCAGGTTAACCCGCTCGGAGCGGGTTACAAGTGATACAAGAGTACATTCACATTGTTTATATTGATATCAGTTGGACGGGTAGAGTGAGTCTACCCTAATATGTGCATGCAAAATCCGACTACAATATAGTATATCGTAATAATTGTGTGCAGTTTTAGAAATATAAAGTAAGAAATATATTATTTTGGAACACAAGTAATATGCCAAATTTATTCATTTGTAAGAAAGTGTTATGTAAAAATAGAAACTCAGTGTTCAATACATATGAACATGCAATATATATATTATGTATGCGCTATACATAAAAAAATATGCAAAAAATATATGCAAAAGTATATGTAACTGAACAGTCTTAATTCGTAAAATTGTTTAATTTGTAGAATTTTTAATGTTTATAGATCCGAATTCTTAAAAGTTTGAAGTTTTAAGCTTTTGAAAATTTGAAAATTAGAAACGTTGAAAATTTGAAAATTTGAAAATTA
This sequence comes from Andrena dorsata, assembly GCA_929108735.1. Classification (NCBI taxonomy): domain Eukaryota; kingdom Metazoa; phylum Arthropoda; class Insecta; order Hymenoptera; family Andrenidae; genus Andrena; species Andrena dorsata. The sequence continues at coordinate 4,764,971 of OV815487.1, forward strand.
AAACTTGAATGTTACGAAATTTACTAATTTGAAGATTTTAAGAATTTGACATTTCACACTTTTGAAAATTTAAAAATTTGAAAGTTCGAACATTTGAATTCTTGACCGTTTGGAAATGTATGCAAAATTTTTATTGATTTCAGATTGTTAAACCTGATAGGATGACACGTCTATTTTAAACGCATACAAAATTTACGAAAGAAATACTACGTATAAAATGGTGTGTAATGACAAAAATACGGACATAAGATATGAAATTAATGAACTTATATTATGTAAAACAATATATATATCATATGATAATACAAGTAATACAAAATAATTGGGAAAACTACGAACGAAAGGTAGAGAAAACGCACACATACACATTCATACATACACAACACAATACAAGAAATACAAAATAATTCAAACAAAATAGACGGGCACATACACCTATACATATAAAACTTAATTCAAATTTGTCCTCACAATCATAATATTATCTAAAATGTCATGGTTTAACCGAGATCTGTAATCGTTCAAAACAAACTTTAGACCGGAAAATAGGCGATCGACTGAAACTTGTGTCGGCGGAACTACATGTACAATATTTGCAAGGTCTTTTAATTCTCGACATTCGTGTTTGTCCCAGTATTCCAGGATATTTTCCTTTTTGTCGATCCTAGGAGTCTGAAAAAAACTTATTTAATGCTGCCGCTATATTAAAAGATGAATTTTCTCTATTTAGTTCTAATTCATTGTCTTTTTCTATCAAAACTCTTTCCAAATCGTCGTTTGAGGTAGAAGTAGAAAAACTTTCTGCTGGTACTTCATGAACGTTATTACGATTTAGTTTTTCAGATTTTTCCCATATCTTAATATAGCGGCAGCATTAAATAAGTTTTCTCAGACTCCTAGGATCGACAAAAAGGAAAATATCCTGGAATACTGGGACAAACACGAATGTCGAGAATTAAAAGATCTTGCAAATATTGTACATGCAGTTTCATTAAACGCGTTCTTTACATCTACCGCCACCAGGATGCATAGCCTCCTCTTGGTGGTTGCTATGCACCCCTCGGCAAACCGTATCACCTCCACCGCTGCCTCGATGGTGCCAACCCCCCTTCTAAACCCGAACTGCATCGGGTGGAACGGGTCCCTCCCGATCTGGCTCTCGATAACGGCCTTCATCGTGTGTTCCCAGACCTTGCTCAGCGCCGGAAGTACGCTGATAGGCCGGTACGCGCTGGGGCACATGAGGTCCTTTCCGGGCTTCGGTAGCAACACCACCCTAGCCTTCTTCCACCCCGGTGGGATGGTCCCTCTCCTCACCGTATCTCTGATTGTTTCCAGGAGGTCGTGCTGGTAAGCACCCGCAACGCAGGCCACCACAGCTACGGGCACCGCGTCCAGTCCCGGGGCTTTCTTAACCTTAGCCTTCATCTTGGCCACAGCCTCCCTCACGAAATGTTCTTCCACACCCAAGGCTGTCTCATCTAGGGTATCAGCAGACGCTCTGTCAACCACCAAACCCATCTCCTGGCTTACCGAGCCCGGGGGCAGGTGGGAGGGGGGAGCCACCACAAACAGGTGCTCTATAATCTTCTCCACCTGGGCCGGAGTGGCCACCATCTTATGGGGGCGGCCCTTCAGCTTCGTCATGACGACCTTATACGGTTTACCCCATGGATCGAGGTCCACGAGGGAGTTCAGTTCCCTCCACTGGGCCTCCTTGGCCTTCCAGATCATCAACTGGACCTCCTTGTGGGCTATGTAGTAGGCCCTCCTAGCCTCCTCCGCCTCCGGGGAATCTCTCTTGCGCCGTCGTTGTGCCCACCTCCTGGCTCGGAACGCTACCCGTCTCGCCTCGGCTATCTCCTCGCTCCACCAGCCGTTAGGTTTACGGGTACCTCTTGGAAGCGCCTTCCTAGGGAGCTCGGTTCTGGTAATCTCTTCCATTACCCTCTGTAGCCATTCTGCCCGGGGTTCTTCCGCTGTCCCCGGGGGACCTGGGGGGTCGCCCATCGATTGCAGCGGCGACGGTTGTCTACGGGACTCGTAGCTCCGGTGGATCGCCTCGATATCGATATCCTTTGTGCTGTATTGCTGCCACATCACCTGGGGGGCGGAGAGCCTCGCCGGTTTCCTTATATTGTGCAGGACATATACGTGGTCCGAGAACGTGTCCCTCCTCAGGACCTCGCTCTTTATCCCGCGAGCCGTTCCCGGGTCCACCGACATGACGTCTATGAACGACCTGCCACCGTTACGCTCAAACGTATGCGTATACTTGTGGGGGGGGGGGGCTTAACCGGCACAAGTCCGTGCCTACCAAGTATCTCCAATAGAGCCACTCCCTTCGCGTCCACTTTCTTCCCCCCCCCCCCACGCCGGTGATCTGGCGTTCAGGTCCCCGGTAAGGATAACTCCCATCCCGGGGGACCTACCCTCCACCAGCACCCCCTCCAGGGTGTCCAGGTAGGAGGAAAATTGTGGAAGTTTATTCCTGGGGGAGCAGTAACAGTTAACTACCAGCCTATTCTCCCACGTAACAGCCGCTATCCCATCGGCTTTCAGGGGGCGGGCCAGGGTGGGGAAGTGGCCGTTAAAGCCCGTGATCCAAACCGACGAGTCTCCGGTCTCGTCGTTGAACCAATACCCCATTTGCCGGTATGGCTCGGATACAATCACGACGTCCACCTTTAGTACGGATGCTTCGTGCTCCATATTATGCTGCGCCAATCTGCATCTATTAAGGTTGATTTGTAATATCCTAAGGATCATTTTGTGCTCTCTACCTCCTGGCCCCTAGCCTCTGCTCTAGGTCTAATTCTGTTGTACGGGCATCCCAGGGACGCAGTTACGTGTGCGGCCCTGGCACCCTTGACGCGTTCTTTTGTGCAGATAGCACACTTTGGGGGATTTGGGCACCCTCCAATGAGATGGTCCCTAGCACCGCATCTCCTACATACCTCCCCGCCTTCGACCATCGCGGTGTAATCTCTTGCCATGTGCCCAAGCAGGTGGCACCTGAAGCATCGCGTCAGCTTAGGAAGCGGCCTCGCCCTTACCCAGGTGAGGCCGGACCTGAATCTCACCCCCTCGATTCCGACCCCCAGGTCATTAGTTGTGGCATCCACCACAGCCACCTGGGTGCCGCCCGGCCCCAGCCTCAGCATCTTCAAATTCAAACTTTCCAGAGGTACTTTCAGTGCTTCCCCGAGGTCACGAAGGATCTCGGGGCCCTCCACGACTGGGTCGAGGCCCCTTATCTCCAGGGACGTTTTGTCCCGGAGGGCGGAGCATATCAGCCCCGCTCCAATTTTGGTCCTGATATTCGCCACTATGATTTCGGCGCTAGCCTTCTTATCAATCTCTAGCAAAATGTGGCCCAATCTGGATTTTTTAACCCCCCTCACCCCCTCCAGGGTGTCCCTTCCTTTGGATAGGAGACGCTTGTACGTGTCAATGTACGTCTCGGGAGGGACCACTTTCACAAGGACCGCCTCGGGTTTCTTCCTCACCGGAGGGCTTGGGGGGGGGGGGGGGGCTCTGGGTTCCGCACGTCCCTTCCGAGCGGATCCTCTCCCGGGGCTTTCTCCCACAGTTTGCGTCCCCAGGCGCTGCATTTGCTGTTGCCTTTGTCCGGGCTCCTGCCTCCGTTGCTGTCGCTGCTGCTGGGCGAGCTGCTGATGGCACTGCGGGTCTCTCTGGGCCTGCAACAGCGTGTGCTCCTTCCCTTGTGAGGGCCATTGAGGTGACCCCTGCTGTTGTCCTTGTGGCTGCAACAGCCATCCCGCCAGGGGTTGGATCCCGCCGTGCTGCTGCAACAGCGGCCACTGCTGAGGGGGCATCCCCTTCCCATAGTCCATTGTCCGGCGGAGGATCCAAAGGGGGGCCTCCCTTGGGCCTGTCTGTCCTTCCTCCTTTGCCCTTGGCGGTCCCGCTTGGCTTGTCCTTTCGTCCTCGTTAGCTTCACTGGACCAACGTTTTCGTTTTCTGACCCACCCGGCTGCACCCCATCAGCGGGGGGAGCCAGGGGCGCACCCCCTCCCGGGGGACCTTCACTCGCCCGGATCCTCTCCGCCGGGACACCGTGCTCCGTCGGGCTGTCCTGCGCGTCCTGGACAGGCCTCACCCGGGCGGCCTCTTCGTATGCCCTTTTCTTACTGTTGCACTCCTGCTGAGGGGGTGACGGGGAGGTCCGAGGGGGAGGGGGGAGGGGCAGGGGGACCCGACTGGGTGATGAAGTAATGAAGTACCCCCGTCTCCCCGCCCCGCATACGCCAAAGCGCGCCTAGAGCCGGGAAGAGGGGGCACGGGGTAGGGGAGGGGGGTGAAGTACGCAAAGAGTACAGGGGGGCAGGGACACCCCCGACCACCAACCCGCATACGCCAAAGGACGCGCATAGGATGGAGAGTCGGGGGAAGGGGAGGGGACCCGACTGGGTATGAAGTAATGAAGTAATGAGGTACCCCCATCTCCCCGCCCCGCATACGCCGAAGCGCGCCTAGGACAGGGAAGAGGGGGCACAGGGTAGGGGGGGGGTGAAGTACGCAAAGAGTACGGGGGGGCAGGGACACCCCCGACCACCAACCCGCATACGCCAAGAGACGCGCGTAGGATGGAGAGTCGGGGGAAGGGGACCCGACTGGGTAATAGGGTACCCCCGTCTCTCCGTCCCGCATACGCCGAAGCGCGCATAGGGCAGGGGTGGGGGGCACGAACGGATAGGGAAAACACACATATCATCCCACCCACACACCGACACGCATGGGGTGGGGGGACTCGGGGCAAGGTACCGCCTTGGGGGGGGGTAAGTACGTAAGCACCTCCTCCTTGTTTTGGTCGACCCTTAGCTAGAGGCAGTAGCAGCCCCCACCGGCCACTACGCGAGGGTTATACCCCTCACGCAGCGCCCGGGGGGGGGGCATAGCCGCTGCCCTAGAGCCCTCCCACCAACGTCAAGGTGGTCGGCCCTGGGGAGGGTGGTATCTATTCAACCTATTCTGTCGTAAATGGTGCAGGTCCGGTTGAGGAAGAGCCGTAAGAGCGTCCCCGATTAAAAAATGACCCGGAGTTAAAGGTGTAAGGTCTTGTGGGTCATTTGACAAGGGATGGAGAGGACGGGAGTTAAGACAAGCTTCAAACTGTGTAAGAACCGTGTACAATTCTTCGAAAGTTAATCTTTGTTCGCCGATAACTCTTTTTAAGTGATGTTTTACCGACTTAACTGCGCTCTCCCAAAGACCTCCAAAGTGTGGCGAACGTGGTGGAATCAGGTGCCATTGCATTCGTTCTTGAGCCAGTACCGCGTGGACCTGATCATTATGGTGCTTATCACGCAACAAAATTCCTAGCTCATTAAGCTCATTCCGAGCTCCAATAAAATTTGTGCCGTTGTCAGAATAAATACAATGACTCCGTCCCCTTCGTGCTATAAACCGATGCAGACAATTGAGAAATACATCGGTTGTAAGATCCGTCGCAAATTCGACATGTACCGCCTTAGTTACAAAGCAAACAAATAGGCATATATAGGCCTTGTGCGTGACCCGGGTTCGCCCCTTATCCTTAATTTGGAACGGACCTGCATAATCCACCCCGCAGGTAGTGAAAGCCCGCGCAGGGGTGACCCGAGCGGCAGGTAAATTACCCATCAAATACCGTACACCGGTGGGATTCGTTTTGAAACATCTTATGCATCGATGTAGGATTTTTTTACTACGCGTTTACCTGATATTGGCCAAAATCGTGAACGCAATGAGGCTAACGTATGCTGACAACCAGCATGCAACAATCTACGGTGCTCATATTCAACTAAAAGAATCGTGAGTGGATGATTTGAAGGTAGAATCATTGGGTGTTTCTGATCATAGACAACAGGTGCGTTTACCAGTCTACCGCCCACCCTGAGTATACCATTCTTATCAAGAAATGGAGTAAGTGATGTTAACGTTCCTTTGTCCGGTAAAGATTTTTTAGAAATCAAGAATTTGATCTCTGTTGCGAATGACTCTAGTTGTGCAACTTTTACCAGTGCTCTTTCTGCTTCAGAAAGTTCATCTGCAGTTAAAAATTGGTTATCTATCAGAGTTGTCATTGGGGAAGCTATATCGTGACGAATCCGATCTCTGAGTATTCTAATGAATCTAAAACAACGTGCGATGGCCCTACGCAATATTGAATAGTTCGAACAACGGTCAAAGAAGCCAAAACCCTCCACGGTTGATGTACCTGCTGCAGTGTAGCAGGTGATCTGCGGCTGCCGTTCTTCAGGCACATTGTCCATTGTCTCTTCTGCAACGGGCCAACGCTCCATTCCACGCGACAACCATCCCGGACCAAACCACCACAGACCACTGTCAACCAAATTGCAAGGGCTAGCACCGCATGAAATAATATCTGCAGGATTTTCCTCAGAGATTACATGACTCCAGTTTTCCGCGGGCGTTAATCGCTGAATCTCTGAAGTACGATTGGCTACAAAAGTTTTCCACCTTGTAGGTGGGTTCTGAATCCACGCTAACAGTATTGTAGAATCATACCAGTAATGCTCATGCATTATGTTCATCTGAAGCACACGCTTAACTTTATCCGCTAACTGTGCAAGAACGAGAGCTGCGCACAACTCTAATCGCGGTAACGAAACAGACTTTAATGGTGCTACTCGCGATTTAGCACATAGCAAACGCACAGCCCATGTCCCGTCCTCACATCATGAGCAAATGAAAACCTCTGAGTCTCACTACAATTTTTGATACTTCTGATGTATCTGCTGATGCTGTTACAATTTCTCGTGCTTTCATATAGAGGGGTTGGTCAAAAGTCACAATACATGTATTATGGCCATACCGTTTTTCCATTGTCGAGGGCACATTTTAAAGTTGTGTAAATAGTGTTATAATTACTTGCTGGCTGGTGAATAAATGGTAAAAACAATATTCGAGATGTGGAAAAACTTTGATCATTTTTTGTCAAACACTCTATGTATCCGTTCCAACCTGGGACTCCTGGTATATTACTCCACTTTCCATACAGCCATAAAGTTTTACGTAGCATAGAGACTGTAGTTCCACTATCGCAATTGACATTTTCTCCTACAATTTTGTTGAATCCTGATACACCATCATTTTCATAAAATTGAATTGGCACGTGGGCTATTGCAGTGATGTCCTTTGCATGTGGCATGGTCGTCCATCTTGGTATCGGTTCTTCTCCTACGATGGCACTTGCTGGAGTTATTAATTGTATTATTCCCATGATATGGACTGTATTATGACCGTCAATGGTATAAACATTTATATCTGTATTATCAGCAACAAATTGAAGAAGAGTTCCTGTGTGAGGTGGTAAAATATGAGTGTTTTTATATGATGCAGATACACCTAAGGTTGATAAAATATCCAAAATGCGTTTTGATCCAAATCTCCTGTGGAGAAATATTGACAAACCTAGTTGTATTCGAGATATAAATGATCTTGGGCGGACAGCGGCCATAATAGCATGGTTTACAGCGGTGCATTTTAATTTTAACTCAGGCAACTTCCCTTTTTTATTTTTCAATATTATTTCTTGCAGCAAATGAGTCAAGCTTGTTACGTATGTGGAATTCCCCCATACGCTGCTCTCAACCATTTTTCGAGCTCGCGTCTGCGAAGGGAAAACGCCCTAAAAGCCTTTTTGTTTATCACACACCGCTAAGGGGGTCATGATCTCGACCATCTGGATCACGACCATGGGAACGGGAGTGACACGACGACGACCCCGAAGGAATACGAAAATTCCTAACGCATCCCCACTCATTTTTGGGACTATATAAACCCTTTGGTCAACCTATAGAGTCACGCGTAACGTCACGTCGTGTCACGCTCGTACAGAGTCAGTTATCAAGTAAGATCGGGCTAAAGTCTTTGCCAGAATCAAAGTAGCCACTCGTACGCCCCGCATCGCCAGTGCGTCAACACCGTGCATCTACTGGTAAAACACACTTTCTATTTAATTAACTACTCGCGACACTTACATTTGTATCAATTGTTCATTCAATATACTTATGGTGTTCACTTGTAAATCGAGTCGATTTCGTTAAACTCATCTTTTACCCAGCGATCCTTATAATATTAGTAGCACTCACCCACAGATATAACTTTACCGCTCGAGTTGTATCGATTTTTAAATAAGAGTTACGAGGCATTACTACCATTTCCTGCGACTCCCTGATCTCACATCTGGGTTCGTTCGCACCTGTTACCAAAACAAGTCATCTTCTCCAACCCAGTGGCTCCCCGATTTCGCATCGGGTTCGTCCACGAAATCTCACCCTCCTACGGCTCCCTGATTTCGCATCAGGTTCGTCCGTATCCTACAGCTCCCTGATTTCGCATCAGGTTCGTCTGTAAATCTACCAACTTCCGAACAGCTCCTTGGTTTCGCACCAGGTTCGTCTGTGAATAATCCAACCTCCTAACAGCTCCCTGGTTTCGCACCAGGTTCGTCTGTGAACTTCATCCTAGTGACTCCCCGATTTCGCATCGGGTTCGTTCACGACGTTTCACCTTCCCACGGCTCCCTGATTACGAATCAGGTTCGTCCGCGTGTGACTCCATTCCTAGAGGCTCCCTGATTTCGCATCAGGTTCGTCCTCGCCGTAAATAATCCTAGCGGCTCCCTGATTTTGCATCAGGTTCGTCCGCGCACCTAACTAACAAATTCATATCCGTATTCCTAGGGAAATATCCCTCTCGCCGGCCTCTCGCGTTGCCGCAGCCCCGGCTCGTAACAAGCTATTCGGAATCTCATTCTCAATGTCATCAAACATTTGATTTGTAGGAGGATAATAGTCATTATTAATGGGTACCGATCAAATATCTTCCCGAATAATGGCTGCAGCCGCTTCTAAAATTCTGAGACGCTCATCTTTTTCATTTGCTTTCTTATTTTCATACCATGCTTTGCTTAAAATGTCATGGTGAGCATCTGTGTTTGGGATTGGCCCAAACGGCCATAGGCCAAGCCGGCGCGGATTCGCTGCCGAAGATTCGCGCGCACTTTAAAGCGACTAACACGACCGGATCACGGTACGCACGATCGCGGTGATGAGATCGGTCGGGCCATCTGTTGACTTGCACCTCAGCTAATTAGGCAGCTCTCTCGCTTCAGCGCGTAGGCAGCTTTGTTCTACCGTTGCGGTCCTCGTCCTGCTCAGGACGATCAGCTGTTGGGTGGGGTGCTGACGTCACAGAATTCGGCGAAACGGCCCGATCCATCACCGCGATCGCTCTCTTCTGTTCGAACCGTCGCCTAGACAACAGGTTTCTAGATTCTCGTGCACTTGCGTTTAACTGGATCGTTCTAGGACATTCTTACGAGCTACATGGTTCGTACCCTTCCGCGCGCGTACTTTCGCGTGTGCCCTACCAAACTACTTAAACTAAGTTTCCGTTAGATAATAATTCATCATTGTATTTTATTGTGAACTCGTCGTGTAAATACAAAGTGCCCGTGACCTCGTAAAACGTATATATTGTAATTATTGACTACCTTAAAGCTAGCTTAAAACTAAATCCGCGAACGCTCGAAACTTCGGCGTTTCTTGTCCTAAACAATCTGTAAAACAAATTATACTTGAACTTTTACTTTTCGTTGTGATTATTATTCTCTTTCCATATCTCTGTGAAAGCTTCTTCTTTATAGTTTTATCATCAGGAATGAAATTTTTACAAACATTTTTTAATTCTGTAAAAGTGAACTGACAGTCTTCATTATTTTAAATATAGGAAAATACTGTTTCCATTGCTAACAGAATATTGTGAGTTTCCGGATGGCCAACCTTACATCCTGTATTAGGTTTCATGAAGGAGAGGTAGCAATTACTATGATATTTGGCCCCTGCTGCTGTCGTCGAGGTAACTCCGATTTAATAGCTACTGTTCCTTTATTATTATCATTGGTACAATTTGGAATTTTTATAATGTCGATTCAGAACGGCGTTGTGACGTGACGTGTCTTAGGTATACGAATGCCCTGTCCCTTGGTTTGGGACCGGTATTTAACTCGGTTATTGGGAGGAGTGGGAGGTGAGCTTAGGCGAGCCACCTGAGGAATTTGGAAAAAAGGGGGTATTTGGAAAAGGTGATATCAGGAGGAGTCATCTTGGCGACGCTCGGAGTCCGGAAAAAGGGGTGTTTGTGAAATCTGTTATCGGGAGGAGCCATCTTGGCGACATTCGGAATTTTGGAAAAAGGGACTGTTCTGGAAATCAGGATATTGTTGAAAGGGATCTATTGTCAAGAAAGATAGTTATCTTGGCGACACTTGGAATGTGACTTTCTCTTACTGAATGGTCGAATTTCCGGCCGGACTCATCTCCCTGGGTCCGTACAAGGGAAACCCATTCGTCTAAAGGAGGGGAAGGGGGTGGTCGATTGGCGACTATGGCGATACTGCAACCAAGTCAGACTCACAAATTATCCGCTGTTTAAATGCTTTTGCGACGTCGTCGTCACGATTATCAGCTGCCGCTATTACAAAGTCTTTAAAAGTAAGCGTCGAAACATGTTTAATTTTCCGACGACATTCTTGGTTGATTTTCTTTCTTTTCACTTCATTAGCTTCTTCGCCACAAAATATACAGTTTTCTTTAAAATTAAAAACTGGCTCACTTGAGCGCATCATAATCCGCGTTGGACTACTTGTAGAAGTACTGGCACCTTTATCTGGCACTTTTTTTACTGCCAAAATGCTACTCTTTCGAGTATAGTCCTTGCGGCACTGCACGTGACATTTTATCGAATTGACATTACGCAAATGTTCAATTTTTCCGTCATTTCTTTCAATACGCGCGTCACGTAAAGTTTGTAATCCTCGGTGAACAAGAACAGTTGGTCCTTCCGAAAGCGATTTGCTGCAAACGAAGCACATTTCTTCCATTTTTGGAATATTTTTTATATTTCCTTACAAATATCTAGTAACCACGCCGTCCAGAACTAATAACACCCGAATAATAGCACTCTATTCACTTTGGTCCTGGTATCCGCACATCTAGTAAGCGTGTGATCAGATAAGGAACACACTCACGTAACAGAAATTGTGCACTGTATATTTAAAACAAAAATTCGCAGTTGGAAGACGGAAAACTCTGGTCTATGTCTCTTGCACGCTTGACACGATCTGTTTACGGATCGCACGTCTTTTAGCAAGAAGACTCGACAATGTTGGCGATTGGTCGCGTCGGGAAAACATTGTAACATTGTAACAGGTTGTAAAACTAAAGGTCTGTTTAAGATCATCATAAACTAAAGAAGGGCTTTGCGCTTTGACACAGTTTGAAGGTCGTTTAGTTTATCCACAAAATATCAATAGGATGCAGCACGTGTAGAGCGAATAGAAAGAACAAGAGTAGGTTCATTCTTATGCTGTTTCAAAAATTGGAAGCTGCTACCATCAACGTTAAACACGCTCAAGACCATGCTGACGTTCTCATTACTCCTACGAAAAAACTTAGCGGAAGACATACTACTTGCAGAAACAGACGCAGAAAATGAAGAAGACTCGTAATTTTTGTATTTTTTATAAACAACCATCGTGGATTAGGCCTACTGGGGGACACCACTTTCAAAAAAACCGCGCTCAGTACTCTACCTCCGGGGTGGTGTAGAAATGAGTGTATTATTTCTCGCGGGCGAAGATCCACCCCCTCGAAAATTCCAATTTTTTTAAAACTTTGGGGATATACAGAGGTTAATATAGGTGTGTATTACGTAATTTTTTTGTTTGGTGCCCAAATTCATTGTAAGGGGCTGAAATTGACCCCTGAAAATACGTTTTTTTTTTCGATTTTTTGTTATAACTCGAGAACCGTAAGAACTGTATGATCTATAACATACCAACTGATAGTCCTCATTAAAAGAAGTAACTTTTTTCTGAGCACTTTTTTTCTATCTCCTACAGTTCGCGAGTAATATACCAAAAAAAAAGTTTAGGGGTGAATTGCACGCTCTTGGAGTGAATTTGGGCATCAAACGAAATTGCGTTGTATTCAGGAGGACTTCCCCTACATATTTACAGAGTTTCATAATTTTCTGAATTTCCGGGTTCAGGATCTTCCCTTGTCAAATTTATGGGGGTTGAAACTTGGTAACCCGACCTACTTGAAAATGGTTACACCTACGAAAAAACTTGCCAGACCTTTTTTGTAGAGAATTTCCTAGGCTATAAATTGTATAATAACTATTTTTGTCGCAAAACTGATACATAGCGAAATATTTGCGAAAAACAGGATTTTTTTCAACCCTCTGTAAAATTTTTAGCAGCAGTCGGATTGATGGGGACTTTTAACATCTTGTTTACAACGACCAAATAAAGGCTCATGCAAAAATTCAGCTTGATGGTAATTAGTCCGAAGACAGATCCTAATTTCACTGGACTAGATATTCGCCGAGGTACGATGAGAGATCTTCTTCGTTATTTCCATTTCTGGAAATATTTTCTCGGATGTCTCTCCACGTTCTCTCGATTGACTGTGTGTTGGCATCTACATGAAAGCAATTGAGGAATATATGGCGTACTTTTAAAAAAATTTAGATGTGATGCGGCTGAAATGAATTACTAGTATCGGGATCGACGAACTTGTAAGTGTGGTTGACAGTTAAATGTACATAGTCCTCGCTGTTAAGGCAGTTGTACGCCTTCCAACAATCGGACATTATTGTTGTCCCAGGAAGAATCCACTTGTGAATAACATTTAAAAGTGTTTCAGCACTCCGGTCATTTACAGCAACAATCAAAATTTTTTTAGACTCGCGTTCATATCCTCCGAACACCCATTTTCCTTTCAATACACGTCCACGGTGGTACTTGCGTTTCCCAAATTCAGCTTCGTCGATTTCTACTATCTTATTGGGACCTCCTAGTTTTTGTATAAACAGTAGTGTGAATTTAAAATTCAATGTTTAAAGAAAAGCAGTATATTAAATAGCACAGACTCGTTTTCATTTCAAATTCATTTCTAACAATGTTTTGATAATTATTTACAAAGCAGATGACTTCACCGATTTCAATGACGTTCAAACTCCCCGAAACTAAACTCGAGCAACGGGTGCATGTATGTATAGAGAAAAGTTGTTCAGAATATAATGAATTTAAGACCATACATAAAATCTTACCTCTCTGCAAAAACTACTCCAATCGACGAAGGTGTGTGATCCAATATGTAGGTCATTGGTAATTACCCCGAAACGTGGCGGTGGAAACCATAGCCATTCGGCAATAAATGTTACAGCTGTTAATAACTGTAAACGAACGTTTTCAAACCACGTGTCGGTTCTAACGGATTTCAAATAATTACACCGAACCCTTTTCCTCTTTGTTTTATTTTTTGCTTCGTACGATGTGGCAAGACAGTGAAAGAACAATGTTTCGCGATTAAGTTTTATTGCCTTCTCACATTTAGGGCACTGAATAACATTTTAAAAAATGTTTTTTTCGATTAGATAATCTATACATATATTTTTCTTCAGTAAAAGACTTCATGTCTTACATAAAATGTTTTCTCACTAGTTCTTCTATGAAACTGCTACCAAGGAGACTGCAGTTACAAGCATCGCGCGACAGCGCGCACCAATTGTTTCTATTCTGTTTCGATTGTTTGTTTTCTGTTTTCGTCGAAAGCCAACAAATGTTACGCGCCGTCTTGCGATGCTTCTGTAGCGCTCAGAAATTATAAGTAAAGATTTTTGGAAATATCTCGGAAACTAGAACCGACCGACGTTACATGTATAGGAAAAAGTTGTTCAGAATCATGCCCCCTACAACGTATTTCAAGCGCATCGAAATCGGTGATGGTCATGCTAATCGACAAGTCTACCTTAAATAATGTAAGTTTCAAAGATGCCTCTCGATTCCGAAAAATGTAACACGCGATTAAAAACGACCATCGGGTATTTCAGTTATTTATAACTTTTTATATATTTTAATAACATCGAAAGAATGTACAATTTCATCTTATGAATAAATGAAAGTATTTCCAATATCTGAAATGTGAATTTATACAAGTTATTGACTTTCTAGTTTCCGCGCGCTCAATAGCTTTTGCTAAGTTAAAAACGCTATCCCTGTTAATTTTTCAAAATTTGATGCCATAATTAACTTCAAATAACGCAACCAAATCAGACAGTACTGTTAAAAAAATATAACATTATTTTATCAACATTTCCCCCTCCCCCTTGTAGGGCTTAGTATTAATTTCATAACAATTTTGACCTCGGAATCAGATTCCGCGACCCAAAAAACCCCTGGAATGACCATCTTCATGATGATAAAGGGTGAAATGTGAGCGTTAGGATTTTTTTTCATGTTTTCGGCGTTTCGTCCTACTATGCGTCGGATCCTGGTGTTGTACTATATATATACAAGCTGAAATGTCACAGGGCCAAAGGGGATCGCCTGCTCGCTCCACCCTATCCTCTCCAAGAAGTCCTACTTTTCGGTTCTTAGCGGCTGTCCATATGCGCGGATTGTCGCGATTGGTTTCGTTCGCGTTGTTCGTCACGGGACGAACTGTGTTGGAGGGGATAGGTTGACGCGAGCGGACGATTGCCCTTGCCCCTGTGACATTTCAGCTTGTGGGTAGTAGCTCATCTTCTCATCGGGCAATAGTACTAAGTCTACATACTTTAGATTGGACGGATGGGTGGCCCTGTGTTCTGAAAATTTTGACGCGGCTATGGGCAGTTACATGCGAAGTACCCCGTTCCCTGACAATTATGGCATTTAAATTCGGATGATGTTGGTCCTTCTCTCCTAGCTGCAAGTTGTCGTTTTGGAGTATGTGTGGGAGGATTATGACTTTCTATTCTACGATTAAATCCTAAATTCCGATACATTTCTCTTTCTACCTGCGTTTCATTTTCGACTTCTATAGCTATTTCCTGGGCTTCTCGTAGTGTATCCGGACGTTGAGCATTTACCTGAAGTCGGATATCTGGACCTATGTTTCTAATGAACAGAACAGCTGCGTTTTCATCGTCATGCTCTATAATAACAGCCTTTTTGTTTTCAGAGTACCTGTTATTATTCGTGATAGCTCGGCGCACGTTTTGGTGCTGGAGGTTAAACCTTTTTACGTATTTAATCATAGGTTCTCGGTTCTGTCGGCATTGTTGTCTTTCTAGGACAGCTAAATCGTATCCTTTTACCCTACCGAACTCTCGTCTTAACGCATGTGACAATTCCGAAACGGTACACGTTGGATATCCATCTATCGCGAGCTTCGCTTCTCGAACAATTCATTTTGCAACTATCAGTTGGGCAAAAAGATTTTCCGGAGGTTTTATCGTATCGTATAGACTATGATACAACACTGTGTATGATATAACATTTGTGTGTATGATATAACATAACATTATTATAACACTTGTTTAAAACGAGTTTCGAAGGGGTTGTAAGACGCTCGCTCCACGACAGTTCTTGGGTAAGAACTGATGAGCGGTACGGACATCCTTTATCTATACAACGCTGTATTTATTATTTGGATGTTGCTTTCAGTTTTGAAGATATAAGACGATATAAGACATTATCATCCATTTTTTTCACGATTTTCGACTTTTCGTGCATGTCGCCCAGTACTGTTCCGATTTTTAAGACGAGTTCATGTAAAAAAAATCGTAAAATTTGATACTCTTTTGAGCGGGTCAGGGTGGCGTAACCCCTTAACTGCGTGCCAGAATTTGTGGAGTGATGCCTCATCGGCGGGTGAAACTCTAACGCCCAGGGATTCACAGCCATACATCAATAAAGTAAATATTTATTTTCGTATACATCAGTCCTACTCCAAGAGCCAAATTGTAAGCCGGAGAACACTTTGGGCACTTCACATGTTTCCGTTTTGTTGCGGACGCCCCACTCGGGCACCGTCAGAAGACCTCGACTGCGTGTAGTTACTTACCACCTTGTTCCGTGTGAAGTCACCATCTTATCTATGTGCAGTCAGAGCGTCCCGACCGTGTGGTCTCACCACCCCCTGTCCCTGTGCAATTGTCACCTTGCTGTGCGGATTTCACTACGCCACGTCCGTGTTCTAACAAAACTTGCGGGTTCTAACGCAAATTTGAGTTTGAAGGCCATTTCCCCCACCCCTCCCCCGACCTTGAAATCCAAATTTGAGTTTTCCAGACCGTAGGAAATCCATCGCGGCGGGCGGCGGCGGCGGATGACGTCACAGAGATGACGGAGTGGTGGGGGGTATAGCGCGAGAGCGGATATGAACCGAAGTGTTACCGACTACTATCGGTAAGGAAGGAAATATGAATTTTAAGATAATAATAATTTAAATGAAAAAACAGAATCTCGGACGACGGGGCTCGAACTCAAGACCTCCGCGGTACGAGTCAGCCGCCTAACCAACTCCCCCAACGCCAGCTCTCTCACGTTAGTCTTTTCCGAATGGTACATATACCGAGCGTTACACGCGCGCACGTGCCTCGGAGTGGGGGGAAGCCGCGATGATGTCGGGAAATGTAGGCTTTTTCGCACACCGCGTCTTCAGGGGGAAAGAGAGAGCATTATTCTAAAGCTAAATTTTGCGAGAGAGAAAGAGACAGAACATTACTTTAAAGCTAAACTTCGGGGAGGGAAAAAGGCCGCGCTACATATTGAGTACAATCGCATGCATTCTAACAGTTTTTCCATAATGTTTTTCAATCCTAACGACGTAGCGTATCGCATGTAACTTGAACCCCACCCTCAAGGATAAAAATTTCGACACGTGTCGAATGTTACATGATACTTTTGGGAACGTCTAAGCGGTAAGGAGAGAAGGCGGGTAAATAAATTGTGCAATAATATACGTTTAATAAATATATTTAAAAGGAAAAAGAAGAATATAAAATAGATTATAAAATAAAAATAAAAATATATGAATATAAAAAGAAAAATATAAAATATGAATATATAAAAAGAAAAATATAAAATATGAATATATAAAATATAAAATACAAATATGCAAAAGAAATGAAAAATATATAAAATAGAAAAATAATAAAAATAAAAATAAAAAATGGAAAGAAAATATAAAAAACTAATTTTATTGGGAGGGTGATGAGGGCGACGGGGGTGATGGTGGTGGTGACGGGGACCGCGAGCTCGACCCCAACATGAAAAATATGTCCTAGAACACACACAAACATTGATATAATAATGGCACACTAAACATAATAAATATCAAACCCACAAAACAATGCAATGCGTTACATACCTGCGGAGGTGTTGGCGGCGATGGTGGCCACGGCACCCAATAAGGGGCCCACCTCGCCCCAACCTTTGCCTCCTGCTGTGACACCCGCGCACCCATCACGGGGCCGATGACTGGTCCCGACCGCCGCATCTACGCTCCTCGAGGCCCAATCTGGAGCGCCTGGGCCTCCAGGCCCGCCAGCCAGGCCCTCACATGCTGTAGTGGTATGTCCTAGAATACACATACACATATGTCGATATAACACATTAAACATAATAAGCATGGAACACAAAAAAAAACAATGCACTACATACCACTAGGGGCGGAGGTGGCGGTGACGGGGTCCGCGGCGGCGACGGCGGCTGCGACGACCCCCAATCGCTGGACCAGGCGGGCGATTCGGGTGGTGAACGCTAGAACATAGAAAACCCACGATTTAATATTAATACGATTTAATATTAACACGACCGTCTAATTTAAAAGCACTCAGTTTCAACGGTTAACGCGATAAATGTAAAAAATATTTTAAAGTACATACCTCTGGATCATACTCCGGGGCAATCCGCTGTACTCCCATTATCACAAAAAAGCACTGTCGCACAAACTATTGCCGCAAAAACCTAACTGTTGACGATTCAGGTTGATTCGGGACGATTCAGTTGACTGTTGTCACGTTTGATGAGCAATTGGTCCTCGCTGCATCTCCAAGCCCTGGCATGCAAAACCCCTCCTATCATGAAACCGAGAAGTGCGTAGCTTTGCAAAAGTAGGATGCCTTTGTTCTTCACCATCTTCATTTTTGCTGACCATCCTCCATGTACTTATCTTCTTCGCTGACCATCCTCCTCCATGTACTTATCTTCTTCGCTGACCGTCCTCTCCTTATTCACACGCATCTTCTTTTCCCTTCTTCTTTGACACATCATTCGACTAGATCACACCACTTTCAACGTGAATCGAACAGCTTTGATCGGGTATTGAACGGTTTTGAACGTGAATTGTACCACTCTGATCGCGTATTGAACGGCTTTCAACGGGTATCGGACGGCTTTGATCGGGTACCGAACGAGTATCGAACGCGAATCGAACGGCTTTCAACGACTTTCAACGGGTATCGAACGGCTTTGATCAGATACCGAACGAGTATCGAACGCGAATCGAACGGCTTTTAACGTGAATCGAACGTGAATCATACCACTTCTACATAATAATTATAACTATCGTCTTAATCTAGCGTACATCGCATATAGGAGGTTAGGTTGAGGAGGGTGAAGAAAAAAAACGTTTTCATATACATTAAAAATTGATTATATTTTATTTAAGCATTTCTCTCTGGTGTTTAGACCACCAGTTGAATATTTTAAATACATTTTGCATTGCACAGTGCTTTGCGTGTGTGCCACATCGCAGAGTATTAACTACAGTTAGCTTATTTAGAGATTTGATATCCTCATAGTCAATGTCCAGCGTCTCGATGATCACGTCCGCTTTCGTATTTTCGTCGAGGAAATCCGCAAGCCAGTCGCGTTTCTGCAGCCCTTTAACGTATACGATATGGGATGCGTCATCTTCTTCGTCGATCGCATCAGCTACAGCTTTCGTAATTAGCTGTTTAGCCATACTGTACGGAACGTCTCCATCGTCCCACCGTAGTCCATGATGTTTTGCCGTCAACCATCTGAGGCTTGATTTGTCAGATTATCGTAAGGAGAAATTGCGGCATCGGACTCCCAAAAATATAGTGCAAGAGAATTGTCCCCTGTCGTACGATAGCCACTTTCTTCGCGACAAATCTTCCATCGACGATGAACCCTTGCAGGTCAACGAATGTTGGTACGACCATTATCGGTACAATTTGGAGGTCCACATGCTTCCAAGACAGACGAGAGAATGCAGTCTTTCTCGTAATGCATCTCGATTTTTACAATGAAATTTTGTATGAATTTGGCACAGGAGAGGGCGGGCAAGTAGCGTGGCAATTTAATTGATTTTGCGCACCACGTTTGTCAGCGGATTGTATTCAACCACCCGATCGTGTAAAATCAGACAGTAGGCCGTAGTATTTACCGGCACATTCTCTTTACACTCAAATTCTATGCGCACGTCCACGGTACCATTCTCAATCGACTCATTTTGTCGCGAGCAATCAATTACCACGAGGGGACCAAATTGTAAAAATTTAGCCACGGTGAATAATGCCTCGTTGCAACTATGTCCATAATACGATTTACTGAATTCCGTATACATGTGATACAAGATGGCATGCATATTCTTGTCAAAGTCCAAGTTCAGATCATCATATGGGTAAAATTCCGAGTTGAGAAAAAGTTTTACATTGGTCAATTTGCAGTTGCTAAACTTAGTAACATCTTCGCTCATCACATTCTTTCGACCAGTCTGTAGAGCAAGGATCACACATCGCGGCTTCTCCAACTGTGCAGATGCCTTCACGGTCCACGAATGCTTGGTTGTGCTCTGTAAGAGAGGATACTCGTACAGATCCCACGATTGAAAACAAATGCTCAGGTTTTGTCCACTTTCCAATGTACGTAGCAACGATAGCTTATTAATATCGTTCAGCGTCACATGAGGCATCCGCCATTGCAGTTTAAGTAATTCAATTTCTGGTTCCAACATCGATGATCCTATCAGAGCATTGTTGTCGTTGCGCGATCGTATTAAAATCAATTCGTGACGCACATTAATAATCATGCGTTTGTAGTCCTCGCAAAATCCCAACAAATATTTGAGTGGGATGCAAAAATTGAAATGATTTTTCACTATTAACCCATCGCGTCGTTTCAAGCCCCATCCGGCATTCTCCATATTTTTGTCTTCTTCAGATGTCAGCAATACATAGTTTTTAAGCGTGTTAGTTATTCCAACGGTTCTGTTGCGATCAATCTCCATGCCATTCAGCTCGTATCGAATCTCATCGAATAAGAACGCCACGCAATTATTTCCCAATGTCACCGTTGATGCATCATTTGGCTTATTTATCTACAATTTCCCCTCCACATAGAGGAAACATTCACACGGTAATGTGTATAAATCCTGCTGTTGTATCGGTATTCTTATCTCATCGCTGTATCCAAACGTCGTGTTGACGTATGGGTTGTATGTGTGAGTCTCGAGCTTGACGATGCGATCATCAAACATCGGCTTCCCTCCAATGCTTAGAATATCAGCCATTTTTTCCCAACTTAAATGCGCACAGTGAATCCCAAAGATTTCAAAAATGCAATGTTCGCAGCACTGAGCCTCTTCTTTTTAGCGTAATCAAAGCTGTTGTTGCAGTTGTTGTTGTTGTAAACAATTTCGTTTGGAAGACACGTGTTCCTTGAGTCGTTCAACACAAGCATCTCTTTCGATCGCACCACATGTATTATCGTCGTCGCCGTCGTACGTGCAGCCTGGTGGTAATCTCTTCACCTCGAAAATCGAGCAACCGTCCGTCTTGATCCACAACGCGTATCGTCAGATCCGTAATGACCCGTGCGGTGATTGGAAGGTAAATGATCCCTGCGGGCGTTTCCGATATCTTATATCCTGGTGGAACTCTCGGAGAAAATTCATGTATCGTGTGTACACGTCTCCCATTATTGTACGCGCCAGCGATTACGCTACATTCTACGCGAATAATGTTCACGTTCATGATATTATTAATTGGATCGTCCGATTCGTACCACCGGCCTGATTCCAATACCCGATTCGTCGAGAATCCGAGCAGCGATCCAATTTTATTGGGCTTTGTAAAATCTGCGGCGAACGAGCAGTGCAGCTCGCTTTTCATGGTGTTGTTGTTGGGACGCAATACTATTGGATACACATCATTATCATCGCCATCGGTGTCACTGAGATTTTTTTGTGGATACCGTTCGAGTAATCGCTGCTTCAAATATTTGGCAATGGCGTCTAATTCGTAAGAGCCGTGGGGAATCGTAAGGTATTCATGCGCGGTGTCGACGCTATTGCTGATATCATAATTTACGGTGAAGCAGAATTTATCGTTGCTCGAGTCGATGTTCGGTATTGTATGGTAAGTTTCAAAGGTTGTTAGACTAAGCTCGTAATCATCATCTCTAAAGAATGGAATACGCATACGTTTTGCCAACTCCTCCAATTGTGCATCGGTAGTTACGCCCACGAGCATTTTTATTTTCTTTTCGACGTTTTTTTTTTCGTTTCGATATTCCCTGTCCGCGCTTTTATGGCGCGAGATAAAGTCCCCGACCTTCCATGGAACGATTATGACGTTGCATTTCCTGCAGTTGATGTTGCGCCGCCTTATTATCGTTTACCGCCTTGGCGATCCCCGTTGCACCACCAGCTAATGATCCGAGAACATCTAGCAGTGGGAGAAGTGGTAATATACCTCCCCGTTTTGCCACCGGAAGAATCTGCTTTTGTGATGCTCTCTTTGGAGTCCTTTTGCGGGTTTTTGTTTTCATCCCCATTCCGATTTTCGTCTTGGCCTTCATAGCTGCCCAAACAACCGTAGCAGCACCTTTTTCACCCAGAGTCGAGTCTCGCGCAACGATGCGTTTTCGCGCTTTGTCAGCGAGAACTTTATCTCCCGCGTGCCTTTCGCCGAGGTTGTTGCTGCGCGAATACGCAATATCGTGTTCGCGACACGCCGCGTTCAACGGATTGATGCCTTGATCACCTCTAGCCAATCGTTTTGCCAGATGAGTTCCTGGACCGCAAAACTGGTATCCCGGGATGTGTAACTCAATAGGTAGCGCGTTTATCGCCCGATTTAACAAACCAGAACCTTTCTTTACTCTCGTCGGCGACATTCGCCACAGTTTTTAATCAATGGGGCTGGACCGTCGATATGCGTTCGCTGCCAAGGACGATTATAATGTTCCAGACACCGACGGTACTGCTGAACCTCAGAATCGGCTTTTATGTGCTCGGGGAGTCTGTCCCACAACTGATCAATGTGTCTACCAAACTCTCGCAGTAGAATAATCTTTGGTATATATTTCAACTGCTCAGAGGTTAGGTCTCGAATATCGCAATTATCCGACAGGATCAGAAGCATTTTGAATACTGAGCTGTCGTGTTTCGACGCGGACCTATAAATAGGGCGCGGCGCCGCTTCGATTTAGCAAAATCATTTTTCACAGTTCACGGGGAGGATGCGATTCGTGCGACAACCTGTGACTATACGCGTGACAAATTTTGATGATAAATCACGAGTGATGTGTCCGAAAACAAGACGCAGACATGGTAGCATGCTACCAAACACTATCCGCTGCCTCATTTGCGGTCCATCAAATTGTGGAAAGACCAACGTGCTGGTGAGCTTGTTGGAAAGTCCACACGGCGTCCGCTTCGAGAACGTGTACGTGTATTCCAAGTCGTTGCAACAGTCGAAATATCAATATTTGGAGAATTTATTGACTCCGATAGATGCAATTGGTTACTTTACGTTTTCGAATAACAGCGACGTCATTCCACCGAGCGAATCGCTTCCGAATTCTATTTTTATCTTTGATGACGTGGCCTGCGACAAGCAAGATACGATAAGGGAATACTTTGCAATAGAGCGCCACTCGAAAGTTGACTCCTTCTATCTCTGTCAGACGTATGCAAAGATTCCCAAACATCTTATACGCGACAATGCGAATCTGCTGATTCTGTTTAAGCAGGATGGTACCAACTTGAAACATGTGTACAACGATCACGTAAATACTGACATGACTTACGAAGATTTCTGCGCTTTGTGTCGTAATTGTTGGCAGTATGGTTGGGAGTATGGTTTCGTGGTAATAGACAAGGATAGCGCGATGTCCAATGGACGTTATAGAAAGGGATTTAACGAGTTTTCCATACCATGAGATGGTCAATTGTCGTCAACACGTCGATGAGAAAGCAACGTCTGCAGTACAATGATGATTGATATCGATACTCTGGAGATTAAGGATCGCGAGAGAATAGCGAAGGAAATTGCAAAAACCAGCGAAGCCATTCGCAAGAAACATCAGGCTTTGTAGACTGGCAAGATGGAGGAAGATATCGCGATGGAGAGATACTTCAAACTTATCGTCGAATCCTTGAAACATATTGCTGAAAATACCACAGCGGTAGAAGCTCATGAGCATCATGGCGCATCACCACTGATGAGCACAGACGTTGAAGGGAATGAAACATTAACGCCTAAAACAAAAATCCCATCGAAATGGAACACATCGCGGAAGACAAAGAGGAAACAGCACATGTCATCGGAATATTCAGCCGTAACCTCAACACCGGTTCAATCGAAGCGGAAACGGCAGAACGATTCTTTGGCTCCTCCTCCCACACCAATAAATACATTTCCTCGTGTACAATTGCTCACAACCAATGATGATGATGATGACGTTTTTGAAACTAGTCCCAATGAGTCGTTTGTAACATCTATTAGATAGCAACTCCAAACATCTGAAGGACAAGAAACGTTTCGCAGTCATTTCGGTCCGCTGGGGCAAGAATACATGAAAACAATCCTAAGTGGTGATAAGGATACAACAATGGACTATGTGTACGGTGTATACTTTAGCAATAGCAAAACGATGCTTGGGGATAAGGCTTTCGACATAGACAAGGATGATAATATAATCATAGATGGTGTAAAATACAGAGGAACACCCGGCCTTTACGAACTGATTTTTAAGAGAATTCCCAACGATGCTATATACACCGATGCCGATAAACAAAAATACAAAAGTATACTGCTGGCAACGAACGCCCACAGATGCGATCATGGTGCTAAAAATCCCATATTGAGCAACAAGGGATATAAGTACAAACATGTAATTGCACCGCTAATCCCTCGCGCATCGACTAGTAGAGCAGGGAAAGGTCTAACGGCACCGCGAGCCATGGTGGTAAACGATAACAAGATCGATTATGTGCACTGGGACGATCCCAACAAGTTGGTGGATCGGTTGCGTTTGCTTGAAGCGTCGCGTCAGGCGGGTAACAACTCCCACGATCCTGAAATTCTATCAGTTATCGAGGAACTCCGCGAGACTCGCCTCATTATATAAAACCGCGCGCCGATGATGTGCACAGTATGCATCGAGATGCCGATCAACAAATTTGGGGTATCGCTCGAGAAGAGTGGAGCAGCTAGAATGGACTACTACAAATGGAGCGGTTTGCTTCGAAATTACATGCAAGATAACGCTGTTTGCATAACCGGTGCAGACTTTGATGCAAAATCACGCAAGATACGACGCGTAGCGCAACCCACAGCTGACACCGATGCCGTTAATAAACTATACGTGGAAAAGAGCATTAAACTTTTGACAGAGCAGCAGGAAGAATTAGAGAGGAAGCTGGTCATGTTTCAAAGAGATATGCTGACGTTGCAAAACAGCGTTCAAAAGATATCGCTGGCGTTGAATTCTATCCCACAGCCGGACAACGAAACGCGTAAAGTTAAAGAGGCTATAGACGCTTTTGCTACAGAACAGCAACTTGATCATAATTTCCTGGGACCGACAGGAAGCACATAATACACGTACGCGATAATTATCGCATCATTCGTGTCCAAGACACCTCTGTGATCAAACATGCAGCCATTATCGAAATCCAAGAGTAAAGAAGTAAATCATGGCCACAAGAAGCGACAACTCGTTGAGGAATTGCATGCTTCCGCTCGCAGACATTTTCCGCGAAGGCGTGTCACAGTGCACGGATACGACGATCTGTGGCAAGCTAACATTGTAGAAATGCGTCCATACTCACGTTTCAACCAAGGTCACCACTATATACTCACCATCATCGATGTGTTGAGCAAGTATGCGTGGGCGTTGCCGCTCAAGACTAAAAGTGGCGCTGAGGTGACTAAAGAATTCGCAAAGATATTTAGAGATCGATATCCGAAAAATTTGCAAACCGATCATGGAAAAGAATTTTACAACGCCGATATGCAGAAACTCTTGACAAAGCACGACATTAATCATTATTCGACGTATTCGGTGATGAAGGCCTCAGTCGTAGAACGTTTCAATCGAACTTTGAAGAACAATATGTGGAAAATGTTTACGCTCAATGGAACCTATAGATTTTTAAAACCATCTTCGATAAAGGCTATACGCCGAATTGGACAACGGAGATGTTCAAGATAGCCAAAGTACAGGCAACTAACCCTGCAACGTATCTGCTCGTCGATTCGCGTGGAAAACCCGTTGCTGGAGGATTCTATGAACACGAGCTGCAACGCGTCACCGATCCTGATGTGTATCTAGTGGAAAACGTGTTGCGTAAAAAGGGGGATAAGGTATACGTCAAGTGGCTGGGGATGGATAAATTACACAATTCTTGGATAAATAAAAATAATGTATTGTAAAATAATACATGGTTCAATAAATACAATCATACATATATATTAAGGATCGCTGATATCGAAGACTGGTATTTAGAAATTTGTACGAATCGATGAATCGCAATTTAATATAATTTCTCGAGTCTGATTCAGTCGTATTGTTACATGGGCCCTTCAGGTCCATCCGTCCTCGTTGTCCAGCGTATTTTTCCGGCGGCGACTCAGCGGAATCGCCTCGCGCGTGCCGGTCACGTTGTCAAAGAACGTGAATATATATATGAACAATTTATTTTTACACATTAATTCCGCTATTTATAATTTCTATTTTACAATGATATTTTTACAATGGAATTTTGTAATGTCCCCAGGGCAGAGTGTCGGTCGAATCGAGTACTATATGCCGCTTGTCGTCGTGTGGACTTAGAGCGATTTTAGATTCCGAAAATGGTGTACACTTTATGCAATTTAGACCGTATGCACGATTGTCTGCGGACCATTTCGATCTCC
Source organism: Andrena dorsata (assembly GCA_929108735.1). Lineage (NCBI taxonomy): Eukaryota > Metazoa > Arthropoda > Insecta > Hymenoptera > Andrenidae > Andrena > Andrena dorsata. The sequence goes on from OV815487.1 coordinate 4,791,014, forward strand.
CTTTGCAAACACTGCGCGTAGTCGTCGAAAGTTATCGTTCTAGCTATGACGTTGGTCTTGACGCCTTTCGCCTTTTTCGTATCTTTTTTGCCGTCTACGCGAAGTGCATACATTTTCGCTCTAAGACCTACGAATTCGGTCATTATCGCACCGTTATTTTCGTCCTTCATCAGCCCCGGAACCTTCTTATTTAAGCGTGGCATATTATATGGATTGTTCATACGATAATCGCTTGTGTCGAATCTACCGATATTATCTTTCATGGACTCGTAGATATCCTCGCATCGAATATGATAAATTTGGCTGTCTGTATCGGTGTATAGAATTTTACAATTTTGTCCATGCAGTGGAGACATGTACTCGTGATGAAATTCATACAAACAAAGTTTTGATATGTCTAGAATACACATACCCACGTATATTGGTTTCTTGAATTTCACCTCGAGTTTTCGCAATTGAACAGCTATTAAATTTTCCGAAAAAACACTTCTGCTGTGGAAATTCGGTTTCGCGATCATTGCCTCCGCGCCATATCGCCCTTCCCAATGTGTTAAAAGTTTTACATCCACGTGATTTCGTACATTTTCCACAGTTTTACCGAATACCGCATTGTTCATCAATTTGTACAAATTTTTTTCAAAGTCGTTTGTCGCGCCTGTTCTAAACCGTGTATTTAGTTCGATGTAATCGCGGAGCCAGGGAGATTGAGCGAATTGAAGCACGCGGTGTATCTTTGTAATAACAAGACCATGACGCGTGCACTGCTGCAGGTTGCGATAATGGATGACGTAACGCTGCTTATCGTATACCGTCGCGAGTAACTTGTCCTGCCTGCTGCCAGGTGGTTTGTCACGCGTCGGGCAGAACGGTAGATCTGTATGAGCATCGTGCAGACGTTGCGGATATTCCAGATCTACCTCGAGAATGTATCCCATGGGTGAATCGACTGGGATCGAAGACACGTTAAAATTTGTAACATCTTCGACCCATCGAAATTTAGCGTGTGGCAGGGGCTGACACATTGCCCATCCATACAAATTATTCACATCAAAGTACATCCAGTACGATGACTCTTCCGATGTGTCGTATGATGACATGTACTTGTTATTGGCATGTGCGTATCTTCCGGAACATTGACTTAAACCACCGCGTATACCGCGTTCGATAAACATGACCATATCGATGTCAGTGAGCAATTCGAACGTAATTTTGGTGTGTTTTAGAATGGCATCCCACGTAAAACCGGGTAGAGTATAATAATGCGCTGAATCTAATCCGTAACTCTTGATACAACTTTCGCGGAAAATTTTCAAAAATATCAGCCAATAACAAGATATCAGTTTTCAAATACAAGTCGCTGTATTCACCCAAGGTTCTAATGCCGAAACGCTGCCAGACCGTCTCGGCGTGTGCGTAATCGCTTTCGGACACAGTCTCACCCGTTAACGAACTGTAGAATGACTCGCGCGGCGGTAAGCATGAGTCCTGCAGCTTGTTCGCGCAGTCATGGTATTCGTATGGAAAGACACCCTTCCGCGTCAATAAATTGAAATCCTCGGTGGATAATGTATCAAATTTGGATTTTAAAATTTTTAATTGATCTGTGCTAAGAAAAGATGCTAATTTGTCGAGACTGGTATTTAGAAATTTGTACGAATCGATGAATCGCAATTTAATATAATTTCTCGAGTCTGATTCAGTCGTATTGTTACATGGGCCCTTCAGGTCCATCCGTCCTCGTTGTCCAGCGTATTTTTCCGGCGGCGACTCAGCGGAATCGCCTCGCGCGTGCCGGTCACGTTGTCAAAGAACGTGAAGCGACACGCGGAGCGTCAACGTGACCGTCGCCGGCCCGGGCCCCCGAACCTTCGCGAACGGGACAACTGCCGACGGGGCAGTTTCCCCCATCGTGCGAAATCGTCCGAGGTGCGGCCCGCGTTGCGGAGAGTCAAGGAGTCAGTTTTTGGATTCCGTTGAGAACGGACTAGCGAACGTGCTACGCAGGGCAAACTTCGAATCGCGCTCGGCCGATCAGCTTAGGCGAAGTGTGCCTCCATCCGACGTACCGAGAAACGGCCTAGCCCGGAGGGCACTTACGCGCCGATACGGATCACCGCGAATCGGGGGAAACTCCGTAGTATCGAAGTTAGGCGTTTTCAGGAATCCATCGTAATCAATCGAGGGAAACCGTCCCCAACGAAGAACCGCGTCTTCGACTTTCGTAATTTAGAAACGTAAAAACCACGCGCGAGTTCGGGTCAACGCGAACGCGAGACAAGAAACGCGAGCGACCGACGATAGACGCGCGAGTTCGTCAAACCCCGAGTGCCAGCGAAGAGGACGACCGCGACTTACGGCGTTCGAGCGGCACGCGAGCGAGGCGATAACGACAAGGTGAATTACCCTGTAAGCTTAGACCTGCGAGCGACAGCTGAGACGAAGCGCCGTCTCAACGTAGGACAGTTCTATGTAACAATATATATTCTCTATTGTTTTTCCTTTATATCTATTGTATTCTTGGGTTTAACCCCTTATCACCTTCCTCTTCCCCCGCGAGTATAGTCAAGGCGTGCTTTAGCACCTTGATAGAGCAAGAAACCGGTGAGTCACCCTAACCGCTCGGGGTGGTTCACAAAAGTCCCTTCAGGACGTAACAGTATCTTCGACATTTTTTGTGAATGAAATATATTTTTCTTTCGTTATGGGGAATACATCAACGTGACCTTCAAAAGCGGTAGCTATTTTCTCAATGATGAAATGCGAATCGTAGCCTGATAAATTATGGAAAACTATGGGGATGTAAAACGCGTTTTTATAATTTAAGTTGCACTCCGAATGTGCTGGACCTCTAAACCGTCCGGATAGATGGCAATGATCGCGAACTCGTACATCGCTAGCCTCGAATGGTTCTTCGCAAATATGACAGTGTGTTGCATCGCGAAATGTCGTTCACTGTTCGGTGGTTAAATCATGCATGGAAACATTACTGGTCAGGATGGGTTTAGCAAAATTCGCAAATTTTTTTAGTTCGTCTACGAACCATGAAACACAATCCTCATCGCGACGACATCGATACTTCGATAGCGATGTATCATAGGAACAATGCATATAATATGCAATGCTGTGCACTTTATGGTGCTGATACGCGTGTAATTTATTAGTGTTTATATCACCCGTTCGGTTGTCCTCTTGTTTTCGCCAGGTGCGAAAGTTAAAAAATGCCGGCGCTGGGGCGACTCGAAGGGAAGGTGAGACTATGGTTAATGGTGGATTATCGTGTCCTATCCAACCCCTGTGCAGCCAACTTATGTTGTAACTGTTGCATCAACAGTTCGGGAGGAGCAGTTCTTATATTCGACAGCAACCCGCATATACGGATAAATACCTATATTTCATTTTTCTCGTAAAAATATATCGATATTTTCTTATAAATTTTGATGTTCGCAGGCGAGGGTCGTGAACGCCCCACTCGTGCGCCGTCAGAAGACGTCGATTGCGTGCAGTCACCACCTCGTCCGTGCACTAAATCCCCACCTTCTTCCGTGTGAGGTCACCACCTCGTCTGTGTGCAATTGCCACCATACTGTATAGATTTCACTACGCCACTTCCGTATTGAATCACCACCTTGACCGTGTGGAATCACCACCTCGTCCGTGCACTCAGTCACCACCTTCTGCCGTGTGGAGTCACCGTCCCTTGACCGTGTGGAGTGACCGCCACCTTACTGTTATGTGTTTCGAAAAGTCTAGCTGCATAGAATTTGTTTTGCCGTTTTATACATATCTATCTTGGACGTTAAATGATAACATGCGGCATTTGAATCTTTTTGAAGAGATTCTGAATTATGCAAAAATTTTGTAAGCGACACAATAGTCGTATCTCTTCTTTTCGATATTTCTTGTTTAATAGCATCAAGAAATTCGTTAATTCAGTATACAATTTTTCTAAATTTATAAATACGAGTTTAAGAGTACCTTCAGCGGTTATTACGGAGGGAGCCTGGCGTAACTAGCTGAAAATCGTGGAATTTTTTTTGAAGAAAGTAATCGATCTTTCTGAAACTTTCAGGCTGTTGTATTATCAGATTAAGGTAGATAAAAAAATATTATTAAAAAAGAGCAGTGTTCAGAAAAATCTGCAGTCTACCGCCATCTATTAGACCCCCCCGATAATTAGGCAATAGCAACGGCGCGCTGACTCGTGTGAGGCGTCAATCACGGCCCCTTCCATCGCCTTACAACCGTTGGAAGGGGGACTCTCTTTCCCCTGGATTTTTCGCTACGCATGTGACACATATATACTATCGCCCTTCCATCGATCGCCGATGTCGCATGATGTCTCTTGTGCATGTCGCTATACCGCTTCAAGCAATACAAGATGCTCATTTTTGATACTCACGGCCGAGAGTGTTCCCTCGTGCCGTACCGTGAGGTGTGTCAGTGTCGGCCATAGCCATACTGTACCATTACCAGCCTCTGTCCGAAATAGGCCGAGATTTATCTTGCGCCCTGCCTACGTCAGAGAGGTACCTCCGCGCCCATTAGGCCGGCACCCTATTGTACTCTGAACCTCTCTTATACGACCCTCGTACGAACGTGCCCCTTAAGGCCATTCCGAGCAGAACGTTACACACCCCGCATCCAATCTCCTACCGCTCGCCGCTAAGTCCCCGCCGCCGCGAGACCGACGCGTCGAACAACCGTAACTCCGTAGCTCTTCCGACGGGATCGGAAATCAATGTAAACATAATTACAGCTTACAATAAACACTGTTACTGTTTAAATACGACTTGCACTCATTCGCCGAACCCGGACACACCGACTGAGTCGGCACTATGCCTTCTCCGTCCCACCGGTAATCGTTCCGCAACCAAACACGATTACAAACTGGCGCCCGAACAGGGACGTTGAAGAGGAGAAGGGCGAATGAGCATAAGCGTAAGCTGGGTTTACGCCAGTTGTCCGCCGACTACGGATCTCGATGCCGAGATCGCTGTTGCGGAAACAACTGCCCAAAACGACGGCGGTTGAGGTCGCGACCGCATACACCCTCCTGGACCGCAGGGCGGTAGGGTGGAAGACGACCATGCCGGAGCGGTCGGTGGCCCACGTTCATGGGCGTCATGCTGCGGCTGGTGTGGCCGCTGGGGGGCCCTGAAGGCCGGGCTGTGAGGTTGGTGGGGCTATCGGCGGTGTCCGGGTGCTGACCGGCTGCCTTGCCACTGGCAGCCTCCGCTTGCGCCCGGTCGGTGTCGGCCGGGCCCGCGGAGTGCTTGGAATCGGAGTGGTGGACGGCCCCGTCGGCCGGACTCCTGTCTCGGGCTGCGGGCTGGAGGCGATCCGCATTCCCGCTATTTGTCGCAGGTCCAGCGGCTGTGGAGTCCTGTGGGCGACCCGGCGCTGACGGGTCGTCGCCCCTTGGTATTTCGTCTCGGTCGGTGGGGGTTGTGGTGGTCGGATTTCGACCATCGGCACCTCGTGTAACTCCCGGGTGAGGAGCCTTCTTGGTGGCGCCTGGAGGCGCGGCGGTGGACCTCGATGTCGCGGCGACTCGGGCTCCAGCCTGACTCTTGCTGGCCATGGGTGGTCTTCGATCACCCGGGCGCGCCGTGGGTGTCGCTCCCGCGGACCTACTGGTGCGGAGCCCAGTGGTACTGCTGTCGCAGTCCCGGAGCTCTCCGGTGGGGTAGTCCTGCTCCGTGGCGTGCTGATTGCCATTTGTTTCGACATACTCGTTTGCCACGGCTTTTATAGCTGTCACCGAGCATCGCGCGGTTTCATATCGCTGATGTGCGCACGCATTGTCCTACCGCGCGCACCCTTCAGCACCTCGATGTTTGGTCCCGTGAATTTGGCAACGGTGTATGGGCCGGCGAATTTTGGACTCAGCTTAGCATTAAACTGCTTCGCTGCCGCGCTTAGGTGATGCTCGCGCTTCATCACTTCGTCGCCGATCGCGGGACGCCAATCTCTACGGCGTAGGTCGTAGTGGTGTTTCTGATTCTGGTGGGCTCGTACCAGATACCATCGTGCGAGTTCGATGCTGTCTTTGATGTCCGCGAGCCGCTGTTGCCATCCTCGGGTGTCCGCTTGTGTCGGCTCCTCCGTTGGTTCGCTCGTGGTCAGGCGTGGGTCTCCGGGAGCCACGAGTTCGCGGCCAAAATTTACGGCGGCTGGTGTGCTCCCCGTGGCTTCGTGTCGCGCCGTATTGTAGACAAAAGCAATCTCCGGAAGCCAATTATCCCACGTCGTGTGATCCCCGTCGGTAAATTGGGCTCATCGTCTTGATCACCCGGTTTGCTCTTTCTACCGGATTACATTGCGGGGTATAAGGCGGTGTTTTCCGGTGGTCGATGCCATACATCTCGTAGCAGGCCGGTAAATTCTCGGCTCTCAAATTGCTTTCCGTTGTCGGTAATGACTCGGCGTGGGCACCCGAAGCGCATGGTCACTCGCTCACGGAATGCTTTAGTGACGGCCGGGGCGGTGGCCTGTCGAAGAGGCTGCAGCTCAATCCACATCGTGAATTTATCCTGCATCACCACGATCACAGTGTGGCCTTTCTTCGATCGTGGGAGCGGTCCGACTAAATCGGCTGATACGACATCCCACGGGTAGGCTGCTGGCGTGGTGTGCATCAGTCCTGCTGGTGCCTGTTGCGACACCTTGTACTCCTGGCACTTAGTACACTGGCGGACGTAGCGGGCTGCATCTCGGAACATCCCGGGCCAATAATATTTTCTGGCCAATCGGGCGGTGGTCTTGTTAATTCCGAGATGTCCGGCCGTGGGGGCATCATGGTTGGCCCTTAGTATTTCGTCCCGCTGGGGTCGCGGCACGCACTGCTTCCACTCGTCTTTGGGGTGGCCACCGGTTGTGTCCGGGAAGTGCCGGTATAATTCGCCATCCCGAATCTTGTATTCCGGGTGAAGGAGCGGTGTCTCCTCGACGGCTCGCTTCTTTACGTCGTACCATTCTTTGGGTACCCCGGTGTCCACGTCTGCAATCTCGCCTTGTCGTGATAGGGCATCTCCTACGAGATTGTTCTCCCCCTTTCGATACTCTATTTTGAAATCGTACTGCTGGAGCTCCAGGCTCCAGCGCGCCAGGCGGCACGAGGGGCTGTCAATTGACTGCAGCCATTTCAATGTTTGGTGGTCGGTCAGGACTGTAAACGAATATCCCTCCAGGTACGGGCGCATCTTTCTAATGCCCCAGACCACTGCCAAGCATTCCTTCTTGGTGACTGAGTAGTTTCGCTCGGCTGAGTTGAGCGTACGGCTGGCATAGGCCACTACTCGTTCCTTGCCATCGTGGTCCTGCGTAAGTACAGCACCCAGGCCACCTTGGCTGGCGTCTGTTTGCAGTACGAATGGTCGGTCGAAATCGCGGCAAGTTAGCACCGGCGCTGTGGCTAGCTGATGGCGGAGCGTCTCGAAGGCGGACTGGGCTTCTTCGGTCCAGCTCCAACGTGTACGTTTCTGGAGGAGTTGGTGCAATGGTGCTGCTGTGTCGGAGAATTGGGGGATGTATCTCCTGTACCAGGAGACCATCCCCAGGAAGCGTCACAATTCACGCAAATTCTGCGGTGGGGGCGTGTTACGAATTGCCTCGACTTTTTTGGGGTCCGTCTTGACCCCTTGGTCGGAGACAACGTCGCCGAGGTATTGCAGTTCCGTCTGGCAGAAACGGCATTTGTCTTCGTTCAAGCGGAGTCCCGCTTGCTGCAATCGGCGTAACACTTCTCGGAGGTTCTCCAAGTGTTCATCGAACGTTCGGCCTAAGACAATAATGTCGTCCAAGTATGCAAAGGCCCTGGGTTCGAGGCTGGGTCCAATGATACTATCGAGTAGCCGCTGGAACGTGGCGGGGACCGAGTGGAGGCCGAACTGCATGACGCGGAACTGATATAGTCCGCGTCCGGGAACGGTAAAGGCCGTTATCGGGCGGCTTTCCTCAGCCAGCGGTACTTGCCAATACCCATTCGCGAGGTCCAGTGTTGAGATGTAGCGCGCCTCGCGCAATTTGTCAAGCGTTGCCTGGACTTACGGCAAGGGGTAGGCGTCTTTTTCGGTGACGGCATTTACTCGGCGGAAGTCGATGCAAAATCGCTTCTTCTTTTTGCCTTTCTTGGCCACCATAACCACGGGTGAACTCCATGGGCTGCTGGACGGCTCGATTACTCCGTCTGCTAGCATTTGGTCCACTGCCTCGTTAATTAAGGCTTGCGTGGCCGGGTTCATGGGCATGTATCGTTGCTTGATCGGTACGGTCGTCTTCAGACGTATTCGGTGGTCGGCGAGGCTAGTCGTGCCTCGTAGTTTCCGGAGTGGTGGTAACTCCTCGTCCAGGAGTTGTTGCAGGGCGGTCTCTTGTGCCGGGGTGCATTGTCGAATGCCCGGGGCTTCCACGACCGCGGTTTCGGCGTGGCGAGCCCATCGGTGGGCACCGATTTGCACCTCTAGGCTCAACTTTCCCATAACGTCCACTCCTAACAGAGCGGCATGTGACAGACCCGGAAGCACGGCATATGTGTGCTCCACCTTCTGATCGTGGATGACTGTGGGTAGTGTCATTTCGCCTCGTAGTGCTACCTCGGCGCCGTCTGCGACGCTAGCCGTAAATGTGGCGGGGGCGAGGGCATATCCTCGCCGCTTGCATGCCGTGGCGACATCTGGTCGTATGAACGAACGGGTTGCCCCGGTGTCGACCAGTGCCCACCAGCGGATTTTTCCCACCTGGAAGGCAAGGTACAATCGAGGGTCCTTGTTTAGTTGCTCGGTTGAAGCGTTGTGGGTTGGGCGTTTTGTCGGTCGCCTCGGTTGCCGCATCCGGCCTCGTTTCCCGAAAAGGGATTGCACTTGCAGTCTCTGGAAGTGCGTCCGGCAGTCCCGCCGTAGGAGCAAAATAGCTTGCTCGCTCGTTTGCACTCGGGGCGGCGGTGGCCACGCTGGCCACATCGCCAGCAGCAAGTCGCTCGGTCGTAGTCGGCCTGTACTTCCGCTAGGCCGCTGCTACGGGCTGGTTCGGCTTTGTTTTCCGGCCGTTTTTCGGGTTTGGCGGTTTCCTTTCGCCCGACGCCGACGGTTTCCTTTCGCCCGACGCCGGCGGCCTCTTTCTCCTCGGCCGTGACTTTGTCTTGGTCTGCTGCCAGTCTCATTAGCTCTGGCAGAGTCTTGAACTCAGTCCTTTTGATGTACCGACGGTACTCTGGTCGGAGATTACGGTAGGCACGATTTACCTGCTGCTCGAGAGAGTATTTCCCGTACTGTTGCATCAACGGTAGGAGATCCAAAATATTTACGGTTATAGTACGTATAGTTACGGTTGTTCGACGCGTCGGTCTCGCGGCGGCGGCGACTTGGCGGCGAGCGGTAGGAGATGGGATGCGGTGTGTGTAACGTTCTGCTCGGAATGGCCTTAAGGGGCACGTTCGTACGAGAGTCGTGTAAGAGAGGTTCAGAGTACAATAGGGTTCCGGCCTAATGGGCGCGGAGGTACCTCTCTGACGTAGGCAGGGCGCAAGATAAATCTCGGCCTATTTCGGACAGAGGCTGGTAATGGTACAGTATGGCTATGGCCGACACTGACACACCTCACGGTACGGCACGAGGGAACTCTCGGCCGTGTTTATCAAAAATGAGCGTCTTGTATTGCTTGAAGCGGTATAGCGACATGCACAAGAGCTCCTGATTCCGCTCGCCCCGGCCTTTATATTGAAAGGCCGTACATTTTCGCCAGCGAGAGATATCGCGGGATCGCGGCCGCTAAGCGGTCGCGGCGCAAAGTAAGCCGATTGTCTCGGTTCCGGGCGTTCGCACGGCTCGTGACGTGACTTCGTCACAACTATATACAAATCTATGTACAGTAAGCGCTGGGCGCGAATGGCTCGAAGGGCCGTTCCCCGTGGTTTCGTAAATCTGTGGGTCGCTGGGCGGCAAGGAGGTTTTCGAGAATTCGTGCGTGCGAGAGCGTGTTGTTGTTGTCAGAGCGATTCGAAGAACTAACTGCCGGATTCTCGAAAGCGCGCAACGCTCGAATCCGGCAAAAACGCGTGACGTCGGCAACCGCCTTACCGGACGGTGTGTCACCGTGTTTACACGCTTGTAACGTTCTCGAACGAGACGTTGCCGTTCTTTACAGGAGTTTCACAAGTAGAGCGGTTTACCTGTGAATTTGTGGGATTTGGTTCGGGTGGCGTGCGATTAAGAAATGAATTTCCAGATACGAGAGTCCTTCTTTTAACAATATATAACAAAGATTTATTCAAAGAGTTTTGACACTTGGTCTGATGAACATATATGAAACACAGTTATGTGAGTTATTACAGTTCCTATAGCTACGTATTAGTCGGTAATTGGTTTTTAACGCTAGTTCGGTTTTGGTTCGGTTTAAGGTTAGACGCTAAGTCGGTATTAAAGAGTATAATTTGGTTTAGGTTACGACGCTAAGTCGGTAATAAACATATAATAACGCTAGGTCGGTAATACAGAGTAGGACGCTAGGTCGATTTGAATGTTTGAAAGTGCGAGAGGATTCCTTCTCTCGGATTTGGTGTATGCTTCCAGTTGCCTATAAGCTTGCCCACGCTTTCTAGGATGGTAGCCGAGTTACTAGCAGTAGCGTCCTCGGATAGTAGCCAGGTAGCCGGTTAGGGCGTCCCCAGAGGGAAGTGGATAAATGGCTTCCTTCCTTCTGATTTAGTAGTAGCTTCTGGTGCCTATCAGCTGGCCCACGCTCGGTAGGATCAGGCGTTGAGGGGCTAGTGAAAGCGACCTCAGATGGAAGTTTGAGGGGCTAGTCAAAGCGACCTCTTATAGGTGTTAAGGGGGCTAGCTAAAGCGACCCTATTTGGAAGTGATTTGGAAGTTTAAAGGTAAACTTTTAGAGACAGAGGGGCTAGTTAAAGCGACCTAGGTCTTGTTCTTGGTTCGGTGGCAGAACCAAGTCTGCTCTTCTGCTGCCGGAGTGCCTCTATTTATACCGCATCGTAGCACTAGTCGCACCAATCACAATTCACATCCGGTGTGCGCCACTCGCGTATTACACTAGGTTAATTCAGCGTCCGGTGGCTCTGCGATGTGCGCATGCGCGCTCAATTCACTCGCGGCACTGAGTCTGTAGTTTGAACAAGCGACTACAGCGCATGCGTTGTGCGTCACAGGTTTCTGTCGCGCGCTATTTGGACGCGTTGTACGTTATCTTAAATATTAGAGGAAATTAACAATGTATGAACAAAAGGAAAAATTTACAGTGAATGGTAGCGGTACGTTACACGCTCTCGCACGCAAATTTAAATCCGCGCGATAGCTGATCGGCGGATTTCGGCTGCAACACCCTAGTACTCCCCCCCCCCCCTTTACTCCTGTTTCCTAAGACTTCCCACAGTTATCCTACACTGCAACAGTGCCCCATTGTTTTCCCCCCAACCTCCCCCCCCCCCCCGCCGACCTACAGTCTTTAATCCTAAGGTTATAGTGTTCTAAGACAAGGGTCCCCACGGCAAGAGGGCCCCAGAAACGCACCACTTCCCTCCCCCCCCCCCACCCATTCCCAGATTCAATCCAGTCTTGAACAAAGATTGCGAGATCTGATAGCAAGGCACGGTCCAGAAGGGGGGCGGTCACCACCCGCCCCCAGCGGCACTCCGCATTCCTAAAGAGGTGTGTAAAAGCCGGTGCGTCGGTATCGCTTAAGTGCTTGGAGCACTGGAACCATTCTTGCTTTCCTACTCTTGGCACTGCTACCCTTCCGCGGTCCCGGATCGAACTTTCCAAGACTCAGTCACCACTGGACCACGGTCAGAATAGCTGCCTCACCATACTGCCCTCATTTGCTGCCTTACTGTTGGTGATGCGAGGGGGGCCCCTGCCTCCGCCCCCCCCCCCCCCCCCGGTGAACCGCGGCAAGGGGCAACGGTTCCCCTCGAAACGCGGCTCCAGCGTCCTTCTCAGTCTACTTCCGAGTCACTGACCGAGAAGGGGGCCAGCGTGAAGGTCCTCCCCCCCATCCGCAAGTAAATGCATTTACTCATCCGGGCCCTACGGCCAAGATACGAATGTACGAAATATCCCCACAGATGCTGCACAGGAGTAAGGGAAGCGAAGGGGAAGGACACAAAGTAAAATATATATATGAAATTCAAACATGAAAAAGGAAGTGAACATTGATAGCGAATAAAATCAATGCATGTTCCATAGAACACGTGTATAACCTAAAAATTTTACCGAGTGTAATACATTGTGTGAACAAGTCCCCACCTGTACTTGATTCTAACGACTCAATCTGTCAAATCTACCAATTCAACCTACCTACCTACTATTATTAATTTACATATTATTCCAATTTATAATTAATAATTAATTTAGACAAACCTGTTCTGATGTTACTACTAAGTTCAATGTTTCAAAATCACTACGGTTTGATTATAATACATAATTGATAATTGATTCGTATGTCAATATTTTCTTTCACCCCCCCCCCCCCCTCTATCCCACTCTTTCCTTTCACCGACTTGATTGAAAATCTATTTTTTTAAAGTATCTTACTTGAACTCTTTGATGTAAAATAACTAAAAAGTAGTAGAAGAACATTAAAAAAAACAAATTACCAACTGAAGCGAATTTTTACATTTTCTTGAAAAAGTCGATTTCCCGGGTCCGGCCCACGAAAAAGCCAAGTATCTTCCGATCTGTACGTTTGTGAAACAAGTTGCGGTAATGAAAGTTGAAGCCAGGAACATTCTCTACAAAACTAAAAAAAAACATGTTCTTAGCAGAAATCGTTCTAATTGTATAGCGGAAAAACCCAATTTTTTTAGAAAAATAGCTGTTTTTCAATACTTTACTGACGAGGCAGGTCTTAGCGGTATCCGATCAAGGCTAAAACTTTCACAATCTCATTTTTATACCAATTGGCAACTTTTTGGAGGGTACCGTCGAAGATACGATGAAAAAAAAATTCCCCCCATGTCTTGCGACCACCCTACCCTGGAGTCTAGACATCACCGTCTTGTACGGCTTACCCCAGGGGTCAACGTCCACCAGGCTACCCATATCCCGCCACCATGTCTCCTTGGCCCTCCAGATCAATATTTGGACGCATCTTCTGACCTTCGAGTATATGGTCCTGAGGTCCTCTGTCGGCGGGTTCTTCCTCTCGTCGCAAAATAGCCTGTGAATCTTCTTCGTGGTATGTACTTCCTCTTATGCTTCTTTCTTCTCCAGTCCATTTCAGTTCTTACAATATTCTTCGATGCAAGGTCTTCTGGAAAGTCCATTGGCATTTCCGAGGGCTCTTCCTTCCCGGTGACGAATCTCGAAATCGTACTCCTGTAGTCGTTCAATCCAACGGACGACCTGTCCTTCGGGACTCTTGAAGGTCAGCAGCCAACGAAGGGCTGCATGGTCCGCGTTTATCAGGAATCTTCGTCCGTAGAGGTAGTGATGGAAGTGTTCGATGGGTTTCACTACTGCCAGTAGCTCTCTCCGGGTGACGCAGGACTTCCTTTCCGCTTTTCCCAGGGTCTTGAAGAAGTATGCTATGACCTTTCCCTGTCCTTCGTGTTCCTGTGAGAGGACACCTATGGCGAAATTGGAGGCGTCCATGTCCAGAATGAAATTCTGGTTTATCACTGGATAGGCTAATACCGGGGCTCCGGTTAGTTTCCTTTTCAGTTCTTGGAAAACTCCTTGGCATTCTTCGGTCCATTGGTAGTTCTGTTTGATCTCGGTGAGGCGATGCAAGGGCTTGGTGATACTGGAGAAATCCTTTACAAATTTCCGATAGTATGTGCACAATCCTAGGAAGCTTCCTAATTCCGTGACATTCTTCGGCTATGGCCATTCCGAAATGGCTTTAATTTTCTCCGGATCCGTCTTGACTCCACTCTCTGTTACGATGTGGCCCAGGTATTTTACTTCTCGGCAGAAGAAGAAGCATTTCTTGGGGCTCATCAATAGTCCAGCTTGACGTAAATGTGAAAACACTGTCCGCAGGCGATCGAGCTCCTGCTCGAAGTCATTCCCATAGATGATGATGTCGTCCAAGTAAACCAAGCAGATTTTCCAGGTCAGGTCTTGAAGTACGTTTTCCATCAGGTGCTCGAAAGTTGCAGGGGCGTGGCAGAGTCCAAAGTGGATCACCTTGAACTGCGACAGTCTCGTCGCCACTGAAAACGCAGTTTTCTCTCGGTCCTTTTCGTCCATAGAGATCTGCCAGTATCCGCTCTGCAAATCCACGGTCGAGAACCACGAAGATCCAGCTAGGGCGTCCAGGGTATCCTCAATACAGGGTAGAGCCTACGAATCCTTCTTGGTGATCACGTTCAGGCGTCGGAAATCCACGCAAGTACAATGGCAAAGGGAATTCTAGATTAGATCCTCTCAAGGGAACTTTGGGCGTGGGGGGAGAGGGGAGTGGTAGTCTGGTTGCGCGCGCACGAGCCGCGGAGTAGGGGAAGCCGTAATCGTGGAGGGGATCACTCCAGGCCGTGCCGCCGCGGAGACCTTATTTTTTGTCTTGGAGGAAATCCTCACGGATACCCTCGACCGCCGGGGGAGGATCGAGGGTTATGTGGGACTCGAACCCACTAAAACTTCCAAGGTGGTCGTCCTCGTGCGAGGAACTTGCGCGCCTGAGGGGCGGGACTTACGCGGGAGCAAACTAGCGATACGTCCGCTTGCCCCCCCCCCCTGCGCATGTGTGAACTCCGCGCGAGACAGCCCCGAACATGAGGTCTTCCCCGGAGGAGTGGAACCTCCCCCAGCCCTGTCCTAACTCCGGCGACGCCCCACGGACCACGCGTCCGCAACGCCACTTCTGGAGTCGCTGCTACTAGGGCGGGTAGTTTCCCCCGACACCCCCACCCCACGACCCCGCCATCGAACTGCTACCCGGCCCCGACAAGATGTAGCGTCGAGCCGGGCGGGGACGATGGCGAGCCTGAGCGGCCGTCCGGACCGCGAGCTCGAGGGGGCCTTTCGGCGATGCCGCGCATAGCTGTCCACACTTGCCCACAGGGCCGCATTTAGAGGGGGGCGCAGCCAGGGCCATCGTTCGGGGCGCCAAATCTGTAGGGGCGCCGCACAGTGGTCGAAAATGACACAGTCGGCGTCAGAAATCGATTCCCACACCAAATCGAAAGGAAATTCATCGAAACTTGGTATACTGCGGTATTAGGTATCGCTGATTACGAGTTTGCTGCAGTTTTTTTTTAAAAAGAAGATGGCGGATCCAATATGGACGCTCAAATTCGAAAAAAACTAGAAACATAGGGATCCTACGAACGAAACACATTGTTAATTCAAATCCTACAGCTATAACTATATATTTTATGAGTCTAGGAAGTTGCATTATACTGTATAGAATGCTATACTAATAAATAGTTGTTAAAAAATGAATGTTAACAATAGAAAAACCAACATTATTTACTAATTTTATCATTTCCGCGGCAAATCCTGCAAATACGTGATTAATCTAACCATTGAATATCTATCGGAGACGAAAATAAAGATTATTGACATAAAAAAATGTTAGTAGAATTGTTTATTAATAATTTGTTTAAACAATTTTTTAATAAAGTGACAGAAATCCATTTCATACAATCAAATTGATCATATTTTGTTGTAGCATTAATATCAACAATTAATTATTAGTAAACAATTTGTTAACATAATAGATTTCAGTAATATACAACAAGATAAGAGCAATTTGGCAAGTACGTTGGTTTTATGACGTAGGTACCCACTACGTAAGGATTCTTGGAAATTTCATTCTCGAGGGGGTGAAAAGGGGTAAAAGGACGGTATTCAAAAACCCTATAAAAGTACCGAAAACGGATTTGCCTAAAGTTTTGCACATTAATAAATTGATATTCGGGTGATCGATTCCACCCTTTACATTTGTCGCAGGACCACAGGAGGGGGTCAAAGTGCGCTGGCCACCAAACGCATCGAAAGTCATAACTTTTAAATAAATCAACATATCGAGACGCGACTGGAGCCAAAATATCACAAAAACATCAAGCTTTCTAATGATATAAGTTTTATATATCCTATATATTTTTTTAAATATATTTTACGCGTTTTTTCGGTTTGCTCGTGTGCAGAAAATTGAAAAAAATTGCATTTCCTAAAAAAGTATCGTCTGATTTTAATCAAAAACTCAGTATTTGCAGCTTATTTTGTGCCCTTTCAGGTGGTATGCGTCAAACCTTGGGGAAATGTTTCGTTTTTGAAATATAACATCAAGAATGCAGAGAAGTGTGTTTGCGCGGTTAAGTATTTGAGCTAGATGCATGTCCTATACAGGAACTAATTCATTCATCGATCTGGATGTGTATTATCTGCTTATAAACTACCTAAACTACATGATTCCACCGAGTTTAATTAGTTTGTAAGCGCGAAATGATTATTTATTGTCTTACAACATATATGCGTGCGCATTAGGGTGGACCTTAGGTACTCGTGACGAAAATTATTTTCTGAGATTTTTTTGGTCCCGTCCCCCAGAAATGTGACACTTGTTGGGAAAATGATCTGCAAAAAATTTCAGCTCGATTGGACCACGGGAAAAGGAGGCGCCACGAATTTGAAAATTTTGAACTTTTTAAACCTTGACATAAATATATTATGATATATCGTTGAATTTGTATTTTTTTTCTATTTAAGAATACAAACACAGCATATACGATTGTTAACGAAGAAATATCCGTGACCTTGAAAACTCGAAAGAGTAACCCTGAAAAAAAAATTTCCCCCCACTATATTCGCCTCTTTGTATGCTAGAACTTTCGTCTGAAGAGTTTTTTCATATATTCATAAACGATGGAGATATTAAACATTTTTATTTTCAATATAACGCTCCATTATACAGAAGAAAAGCAATTCTAAAACTGAAAATAAGTTATTATAGCTATTATGTAAATTACGAATGGAAATGTCATTAAAGTATTGCGTCCCAGACCTGCTCGTGGAGTTCGATAAGACCGAGCAGATCTTGCCCTAGACGCGACTGTGTTAACAAACACAGTCTTAAATGCGACTCAAAAATGCAAATAGCCACGGAGGTATTTATTAGGGGTTCCTTGTGACGAAGTCACGTCACGCGTCGTGCGAACGCCCGGAACCGAGACAATGGGTTTGGTTCGCGCCGCGCCCGCTTGGCGGCCGCGGTCCCGCGATATCTCTCGCGGGCGAAAATGTACGGCCTCTCAATATAAAGGCCGCGGCGAGCGAAATCAGGAGCTCTTGTGCATGTCGCTATACCGCTTCAAGCAATACAAGACGCTCATTTTTGATACTCACGGCCGAGAGTTCTCTCGTGCCGTACCGTGAGGTGTGTCAGTGTCGGCCATAGCCATACTGTACCATTACCAGCCTCTGTCCGAAATAGGCCGAGATTTAGGCCGGAACCCTATTGCACTCTGAACCTCTCTTATACGACTCTCGTACGAACGTGCCCCTTAAGGCCATTCCGAGCAGAACGTTACACACACCGCATCCAATCTCCTACCGCTCGCCGCCAAGTCGCCGCCACCACGAGACCGACGCGTCGAACAACCGTAACTCCGCAGCTCTTCCGACGGGATCGGAAATAATTGTAAACATAATTATAGCAGCTTCCAATAAACACTGTTACTGTTTAAATACGCCTTGAACTCATTCGCCGAACCCGGACACACCGACTGAGTCAGCAACTATCCCTTCTCCGTCCTACCGGTAATCGTTCCGCCACAAAACACGATTACATCCTTTATATTAAAAATGCTTTAAAAATCCTTTGATAAATTCTCTTTTGTGACGTCAGGATACTGCTTTCTATATTCCATCACATTCTGCAGTATAAATTGTTTCTCTTCTTCATTTTTTGATAATATTTTGTTATATTCTTCCATAAGTTTAACGCCACGTTCAGCGGTGTCATTTACCACTTTTAATCCTTTCACGATGTTTCGCCCAATTTGGAATGCCTCATCATCATCCCATGTAGAAGGGTCTTTTTCAAAAAATGTGGTAGGCATTAAAAACCTTTCAAAGAATCTTTTGGAATCAGGAGAAATAAAATGTTCCATTTTTTTTTGGAGACGAATTGTTCCACATCCTTTGGAAGGATTTTATATTTTTTAAGGCATTCGTTGTCGTCAGTGCTTTCACTGGCATTTATTGCCTCTATCATTTTTATTTTACTGTCATTCCCAATGACACTATCGAAAAATGATAATGCGGCAGTTTCTGGTGCCAAATACCACAAATGATTGATCATTTTGTTCATTGCAGTGCGGCTTATTGTATCGTCAATTTGACGATAAGCGAATAAATTGTTTATAAATTCCAAATCTTGTCGCGAGGCTTCTGTTGCGACTGGAGCTTGTATCCACGCTTTTAAATATAAATTGGCGAGGAAAATACAAATGTCGCGAATTCCAGTGGCCTTTTCGCTGGTCAAGATAAATTCTTTTCGGAATAAATATATTTTCATATAATATATCGCCTTAGCCATCCATCGAGCGTGATGAAAAGCTCCTGGAACTCGGAATATATAATTTGTTCTAGGAGTTCCGCCTAAGAAAAGAACTGTAAGCTCCAAGAATTCTTTATAATCTTCTCGTGGCTGTTTGATATTTTTCAAGGTGTGCATTGCAAACTCCAGCACTTCAGTACTATTTATAATTGTAGATTGGTGGACGTACTCGTCTTCAATTCCTGCCACAAAATTTGATTTATTGATCTGGGGCCAAGCCTGTTGAAATTGTTTGAAAAGTGGAATATTTGGACCCGATGATTTCTGTAACTTTACGTCAAAAACACTCCGTAAAATAAGTTCGTATATATGATGCCGGCAAGGAAAATATAACAAATCTCTTACAAATTTTTGTTCGAGAAGGATACATGCGCCTTGGAAACGTCCCATGTTTGATGACGTTGTGTCATAGCTTGCTACCTAAATCCCATTTCTGCACTAAATCGTATACTGCAGAAGCTTGTTTGTCTCCAGTACCCGATAGAATTGCAGGGATTCCAAGCAGCTGCTCAATACCTCTGCAAGTTATTACTACAGGTAAACGATCAATTTTATCATTGCCTATTAAAGCTGGCAACAGCTTTCCGGCCCAATGTAGTGTAATAGCACCAAGCTCACAGTCTTTGAACGCTACACGATATTTGTCAGCAAGTTGTGCTCGAAGATCCGTGCGATGACGTTAGACGTTCGATTAATAATTAAGTCGCCTAGGTCATGACCAAGAGCTTGAGCTGTTGCTGTTATTATACGAACAGCATCACGATCGCTTACTTTGCACTTGTCAAGGGTTGCAACAAGTTTTGGCGTAATTATATCAATTTGCGCACGTCTCTTTTTAGGGTTGCTTGGACCAGCTTCATCCACGGGAATAATAAAATCAATATTTTCACCCTCAATTGATAGGTGATCATCTTCTTCGCTGGATGATGCTACTTTGTCCATTGTTTCGTCTTGATTTAAACGATATACACGTGTCAGTAAAGGCCAATATATTTTATATTATATATCCAAGATAACGATCAGTATTTTGAGTTTTAAAAATGAATTGCATAAAGAATATTTACCCTGCACAGCTTCTACTTCCCCACTGCACCTGCCTTGATTCTTCTTGCTCCTTCCGAATCGTTTTTTTCTGTTCTTTCCTGTATAATATATGATCGCTTCCAATCATAGAACCAGGACGACCTTTTTTTCGTTGATTTAATAGAAAAAGTTTGTCTTCCTCTATTTTAATAGTTTGTAACGCGTCCGCGGGTGCAATATCAAAAAGGTTATCTAGCTTGTCTAAAAACTCCTTCTCCCGATTTTTTTGCGTTTCAGTACTGCGCTTGCAATTTTTATGCAAATCCGCCCATTCCTGATACAAAGCATCTAACTTGTCAATGCAATGCTGTGGTCTTTTCGTTGGAATTCGCGCTTTCTCCCAAAATATTTGAACTTCCTTAATAACTAAAGAAGCACTAGCCTTAAGATTCAATTTCACGTTCCGCATATTGTGAAATAGGACTCGTAAGACTTGCCCGTTGGATGGCAATTTTGCACCGATAATTTGACTTTCGTCATGATCGAGTAAATATAATTTTTTCCTTATGCCTTCCATTTCACTTTCACTTTCACTACGATGTGTCACTGTTACCTCGCTGAAAGCTCAGAACATAATGGCCCAACTATGAGTTTTCGGACCTTCTGTCCCATCCCTTCCTGCGCAGGTATAATTCTAACGGTTTCTGAGGAGTACAAACTGATTACCTGACTCAGCTGTAGCTGCATTTCGAAGGCTTTCAAAACTCGCATTTCAATACATGTACGAATTAAATATTTAAGAAACTGTAGTACTGTCAAAAATGCAACTATTTCACATTAAATTTAAAATGTTCCTTTATATACCATTGTCTACCTTTTTTCTACAAGCTATAAGGGCGTTTAAATGAGCATGTTTAATATCTCCATTGTTTATGGATATATGAAAAAACTCTTCCGACAAAAGTTCTAGTATATAAAGAGGCGAATATAACGGGAGGAAAATTTTTAAATTTTATTAAGGCTAAAATACAATCTCGGCATATTGCACAGAAAGTATACTGCATTTTCATCTTAATTGATACTGCATTGTCCGCACCCGAATCTGTAGTATCATACTACTGTCAGTGCCGAAATAAATATATCGAACTATCTATGTAGTAGATTGAATATCTTCTTTCATTCCTAACTATGTGTAGCCTTCAAGGTCATAGTATACCATATGGTTGAATTTGTCTTGACAGTCGCTTTCATACTTGATTATCAAGTATATCGCATACCATTTAAAAAATTACGGATCACCTTCGTTTCAAGGAAAATAGTGCGAACACCAAAAATTGAGTTATCGCATTATGTTGTGTATAAAAAACAGTAAAAGTTTTCCTTCTTCAGTTTTTCACAAATACCATATTCGAGAACACTGTATAGGAATAGCAGATATAGCCGCTTGGCCGCTGCGAGTACCGCACGGCTCAGTCAGTCGAGTCGGTGTGATTTGACGCAGCGTCAACTTTCGGCAATTTTTACAGGGCTAATTTTAAAATGTCCATATTTTTGAAAATTGGACCATGAAGGGGAAGAATAGAACTATATTCTGATTTTTTCCATATTTTTAAAATCGCGCCCGATGTTAAAAAA
Source organism: Andrena dorsata (assembly GCA_929108735.1). Taxonomy (NCBI): domain Eukaryota; kingdom Metazoa; phylum Arthropoda; class Insecta; order Hymenoptera; family Andrenidae; genus Andrena; species Andrena dorsata. The sequence goes on from OV815487.1 coordinate 4,812,194, forward strand.
CTTCATTTGTTTTTAATAATTGCACAGAAATGGTACAAATTTTATTTTTTTAAAATTGGAATTTTTTTCTTAAAACTTCAATGTCTTCTCTATAAGCACCATAAATTTCATCTCCATCCGTTCACTACTTCCATAGTTATAATTTAGTGAAAAAAAGTTAGTACTTATCTTCAAACAGCTGTAAAATCGACATTTTTCAAAAATTTAAAAACTCCTTCGAGACATGTTTATACATCCCTAAAGACTACAACATATTCAAATTGGTGCCACATCCGAAATGTTACTCCAAAAAGTGTCCGATTTCGCGTGGAATGTCCCGTTGATTTAGTCAAAAGTTATGACTTTCGATGCGTTTGGTGGCCAGCGCACTTTGACCCCCTCCCCCTCCCCTTCCTGTGGTCTTGCGACAAATGTAAAGGGTGGAATCGATCACCCGAATATCAATTTATTAATGTGCAAAACTTTAGGCAAATCCGTTCTGGGTACTTTTATAGGGTTTTTGGATACCGTCCTTTATTTTCTCGCACTCCCTAATATCTCTTAGGTCCGATTAGATATCACCTTGGTTTTCACTTACAACGGTTGCCCACACAAATACCTAATACTTAATTTCAGGATTTTGCCCTACTCAACCCGTAAGGGCTAATAAAATTTTGTAGCAATTTTTAATGTAATTTCGGTAAAGTAACCTCCGCAGGTATATGTTCGTTCACACCTACTATTCAAAACTTAAGACGCCCCAATTCAATGCACACTTACTTAGTACACCATATTCAGAGTTAATCCTTTAAGGGTTGAGTAGGGTAAAATTTTTAAATTGGTTTTTAGGCATTTGTGTTGCTAGGCTTAAACCAATTATCGATATCGAATCGGACCTAAGAGATATTGAGAAGTCCGAGAAAATAAATTTTACCCTTTTTCACCCCCTCGGGGATGAAATTTCCAAGAATTCTTACGTAGTGGGTACCTATGCCATAAAAACAATGTACCTTTCAAATTGCACTTATCTTGTTATACATATATTACTAAAATCCATTATGTTAACAAATAGTTTGTTGTAGCATTAATTGTTGATATTAATGCTACAACAAAATATGATCAATTTGATTGTATGAAATGGATTTCTGTCACTTTATTAAAAAATTGTTTAAACAAATTATTAATAAACAATTCTACTAACATTTTTTTATGTCAATAATCTTTATTTTCGTCTCCGATAGATATTCAATGGTTAGATTAATCACGTATTTGCAGGATTTGCCGCGGAAATAATAAAATTAGTAAATAATGTTGGTTTTTCTATTGTTAACAATCATTTTTTAACAACTATTCATTAGTATAGCATTCTATACAGTATAATGCAACTTTCTAGACTCATAAAATATATAGTTATAGCTGTAGAATTTGAATAAACAACGTGTTTCGTTCGTAGGATCCCTATTTTTCTAGTTTTTGTCGAATTTGAGCGTCCATATTGGATCCGCCATCTTCTTTTTCAAAAAACCTGCAACGAATTCGTAATCAGCGATACCTAATAGCCCAGTATACCAAGTTTCATTGAGTTTCCTTTCGATTTGGCGTGGGAATCGATTTTTGACGCTGACTGTGTCATTTTCGACCACTGTGCGTCGTCGGGGGTGTTTTCCCGGCTCTGGTCGCGCGATTGCGAGGCACCGCGGCGCACAGTGTGGCTGGAGAGGAAAAAAGTCTTAAAATAAAAGTTGTATTTTTATGTATTCATCACTATATCCTGATAGCCAATAGACCAACGTATCTAACCTATATGACAGATATGTCATATTAATGTTAATTGCAAAGAAAAATTGGTCTGAAGTTGACCGTTCGTATTCTAACGGGAAACGTGTCTATATTCGTACCAGATTGTCGAATTTTTTCTGAATTCCTCTAGATATTTTTATTTTTTTATGGCATGTATTTCGAATGTGTATAGTCTCAGCTTATTTGTGACATAAAAACTTTTCGAAAATTCTTCACCGTAATCCCACTATACAACTTCAAATGAAGCTACCTAGTATTTCAAGTTTTCATTAACTCTTTTAGGTTAATAAAAAAAGCTCCGCCTTCCTCCGGTCTCTAGATAGTACTAATTGAAAGCAGATACCATCTACTAACAGCCCTCCAAAAATTGGCTGCATATATTTGCAAGTTTGGCTGTTATTAATACATAATCACACGAGTGCGCTGTGCATGCGATTTCGCAGAAACTTATCACCACAGCAGTATTTCTCGCTATTTTTGCACAGTTTCTATTTTCTATTATTTTTGATAGTTTTAGTTTGTATGGACATGTAATATTATGACCATTAAATAATAAAAAACAATAAAATAACAATAAAAATTATAAATAAAGTATTGTTACTATAATCGGTACAGAGAAAACATATTTCATAATTATTTACCAATACTTAAATAACATGCCTTGTTTCATTATAAATTAACATTTTAAGATTTTAAGATATTTAGGCTTATAATCTTTTATGTAAATAGTTGTAAATGTTATAAGATATCAATTATTTTATAAAGTGTATATGCGCATGTTCATTTCTAAAAGTTTTGTTCTATTAATAAAAAAATGATAAAATATTAGTTATAGCTTCAGCAATTTTTCTATTTATTATAGTGCAATATAAAATATTATTAACATTACTTTATTATGTAATTTTCGCCGTTTAATGTTATATGTTATCATTCAATTGTGTTATTTTCTTTCTCTATTATGTTTCATACTGTTCGAAAATAATTAATACATTGTTTATGTAATATTACATATTTATTAGTACATAATTATCAAATATAGTTTTCGTATACCGAATGTTTACGGGGTTTATTACTATTTCATTGGTAAAAAATGCTTAAATTTGTTTAATGTTCATGTCCATATAACCGTTGGCTATTAACAAATAATATAAAAAAAAAGTACTCAAAAATATTGAGAAACACCGAAGTTATGACATTTTTTCCGCGAATCCTATGCTACGTGCCCCACTGTGCGGCGTCGTCCTTGGGACGTCGAGCGTGTCTGGCGGTAATTGTCTTCGCCCAAAGGAAGGGCCGCGATTTCGCGACGAAGTTCGGAAATCTCCGCGAGGAGATCTGGGGGCGGCTTCGATGGGTTACGTGAGGGCGTTAATTTTTGAATGACCGAGCGGATTTGTCTAATTTGTTCCACGTAACGCTTAACGAATTTAAAAAGATTTGTTTATGGGATACGTAACTGCAATAACCAATACAGGTTGACCCGTCAGAAGGTGGTATTTTCTAGGAAGACTGGTTTAAAAGAAATGATACCTGATTTGTATGAAAATGTACCATGTATTACAATAAAAAGGAAAAGGAAATCAAGGTGGTACAATAAATGGGAGTTTATACATGGTTTTTGAAACAGATTCGGAAATACGCGCGATATTTCGCGAACGACAATTGATCGCGGGAAAACCCCACAACTCTCTCAAGAGGTTGGATCAATAATTACGCAATGTTCTAACAAAATTTTAAGATAGCGGTTTAGGAAAAGTCGCAATATAATTATTCGGTAATAAAACAGATTCACCGATTCGGCGTAGGGATTGTCAATTTTTTGTGTCGCTTACTCTTTCTGTCTCGCTCTCTCTCTCTCTCTCTCTCTCTCTCCCTCTCTCTCTCTCTCTCTCTCTCCCTCTTTATGTTCTTTCGCTCTCTCTTTCTCTCGCTCTCTCTCGGTGAACTGGAGCGCTGGACGCCGGTGTAAGGTGTCGAAGCGCAGGAGCGTCGCACAACACGCACAAGGTTGAAAGTCAATTGTCTTTATATTGTATTTAAATATTAAGCGCAAGAATGTAAGTAAAGATTTAAACGGTAGAATTTAAAACAGTGAAAACGCAAAAAAATATATAAATATTGTCTCTACGAGGAAACTGAGTCCTTCCACGCACTACAAGACAACACGGGAACTACGGCTCATAGACTAATTTATGATAATTGTCAATGTCCCTTGGACAGAACGACCTCGCACCGACCGATTTAACAGGCGACTGCCACGAGCGGTCACAGGGTAGGCCCGAGCTTTGTAAAAATTGCTGATTTTGCACCGCTTGGAACGTTCCCAGCATCTAGGTTGCTATCGCGTCTGGCGTTCTAAGAACGTCGACGGTGTCGGAAGATTTTCTCATGAAAGAGCGCAGTGGCGTAGCGACTCATATAGAATTATTAGGGGAAGTCGGGGTATTGTGAGCCACTTTTTTTATTGCTAACAAACTGCTATAAAATCAAGTGTTTCTTCAAATTTCAAAGCTGGATGTTGTAGTATGACGATTTACCTTTCTTTTAGTCACAATAGTGGAATCGAATATTTGCAAATTAGACAATTTTCAGACTATTACAAAAATTTGCATTTTCTTGAATCTGAAAAATCTCGGGGAATTGTGAGCCACTTTATTAATTGAATAAAAATGACAACGCTTTGTTTGGGATTGGTCGCAGAGATGCGACCAAGCGTACGTATCCCCACTGTTGCTTAAAGGCGCGGATTTTTTAATGCGATTCTGCTACCGGTGTAGCTGCTGGGCGATCGCGGTGACGGCCTCGTCGAGCCATCTCGGGTTGGACACATGGACTAATTAGCTATTGTCTTCCCCACTAATTAGTTTTGTCTCGCGTGATGTACGTGGATCGCGTTGATTGGCCAGTAGGGTGGAGTGAAAAAAACTTTTTTTTGATAATCAAATTCTAATAGTGCGGAAAAGTTGTCTACTTGGCCCAATAAAACGTGTAAAAAATTTCAGGTCGATCGGATAATTTCTTCTGTGTGCACCAAAGGCCTTAACTTTCAAAATTTTAGTACAAAACTTAAGAAAGTTGAACTTTCTTCAGCTGGTGGATTCTACCTATTTTTTTTACCCAGGACTATATTTGCTGCGTAAATGATGCAAAGAAACATCCGTGGCTGGTTTCGGAACGATAGGATTGGCCTGTCGGCACTGTAAACTATCAAAAAATACAGCCGTTCCCTATACTTTCTAAAAGTCGTCTGAGTGGTCGTAGACTACAGTGACTGCCTGGGTTGAGTACTACTCCCACCTTCACGCATTCCCCCCACCATCCTCTCACGCGCCTGCCTCTGCGGCACGGTGAAATTACAGTACTACTTGCCGCGCCTTGTCAACAGACAAGGTTGATCTTGCGTCGATAGACCCCAGAGCTTAGCGCTGTCCGAGCGTTGTTCACACGCCCTTAAGTATGGCCCAATCAAAATTCTCTCTTCGCCAGACTTTTGTCTGTCCCCTTTTTGGCAATCCAAAAGATTTAGGGCTCACTCAACTCCCCACGTATGAGGACGTACTCAGATGCTGTGCTCATGAGAGACGTAGTTTGGGTATTGATTCGGGTGGAAACAGAGAACCGTCCTTTTCAATTATTGTTGAGAGGGTAGCGAACAAGGTTATCAGTCTTTATGGAAAGGCATCTATTCCTTCTGTTTCGTATACACGCGTCGTACAACTAATCACAGAGTACCATAAAAAATACAGAAAGGTCATAAAGTACACTTACAAGGCCGGCAAAAGCTCAGCCTTACAGAAAAAAATTGATTGTTTCAAAGCAACTGCCAACTATTTATTTGACATTGCCGCTTACAAATGCCGTGATTTCCAGTCCTGTTCTTGTCCGAAGGATCGAAAGGTTCCTCAGAAGGAACAATCTTTTCTTCTTGACCAGCGAGGGGACCGAGTCGGTCGCATCGGAGGCGTTGACATTCCTGAAACAATAAAGCTTATAAACAGAGCTAACCGTCATAAGAAAATACAAAATATATATGCGGGGGTACCTACGTCAGAAGATGAACCTTGCTCTTCCACTAGTCGACAACCTTTACTATGTTTATCTGAATCTGAAATTTCAGAAAGCGAATCGAGTGATTTTGACGACCCTTACTTAGCACCATCAAAGCCTTCTCAAATGAGAGTGAATTTGAAAGAGACGGCACTTACTAGTCAAAGGTATGGTGTCAGTGATAGAGCGACAGCGATGATAGCTACTTCAGTGCTTAAAGATGTTGGTCTAGTATCTCCAGATGCCTCCGAACTAGTTACAGATCGAAGTAAAATAAGGCGGGAAAAGTATAAGATTCGGGAACAGGTGAAATTACAAGCGCAACAACATGCTACCCCACCTAGAGGACTGTACTTTGATGGTCGAAGAGACGACACACTCATTCAGGTCAAACAAGGAGCAAAGCTTTATCGACGCACTGTAAAAGAGGAGCACATTTCAATAATATCCGAACCTGGATCAAGGTACTTAGGACACGTAGTACCGAAATCAGGGAGTGCACGGGATATTTGCGATAGCATTTACGAATTGGTCTTGAAGGAAACAGATTTAAACGAGCTTGTAGTCGTAGGGTGTGATGGCACTGTTGTGAATACGGGAGCAAGAGGTGGTGTTATTAGGTGCCTTGAAAACAAGCTTGGTCGATCGCTTCATTGGATAATATGCCTTCTTCACTTTAACGAGCTTCCATTTCGGAGTTTCTTCGAGTTTATTGATGGAGGCACATCTGGGCCAAAGTCATTTGCTGGGCGTATAGGTGTTCGACTTAAAAACGTTGAAAGCTTCCCAGTTGTTTCCTATAATACCATTCAATGCTCCTTACCTGATGTGGGACCTGTAGATCTGAGTAAGGACCAGAAGTACTTGTTGGACATTTCTAAGGCAATTCAATCCGGTAGTTGCCCGCCTCACCTCAGCTGTCGTAACTCAGGTATCCTTAACCACGCTCGCTGGCTGACCTGTGCAAATAGAATACTACGTTTATACATATCCACTGAAAAACCAACGATAGAGCTGAAAGATATTGTCACGTACATACTTAAGGTTTATGTCCCGATGTGGTTTGCGATAAGATGCAACAGCTCTATTAAAGACGGGCCGAAGCACCTTTTCAATACCATTCAACAGTCACGGTACTTACCAAAAAAGTACTTACGCGTGGTTGATGCCACAATTGCCCGTAATGCTTTCTTCGCATTCCCGGAAAATGTTCTCATCTCCATGATGACGGATGAAAGGCGTGAAGTCCGTCTAGATGCGTTACGCAAAATTTTGCAAGCCCGAGAATTAGATGAAAGTGATGAACAAGTACTACCTCGTGCAGTTCCGGAAATCAACTTCTCCGCAGACGACTATTATAAAATAATCGATTGGTCCTCTGTCCGAATCACGTCACCTCCAATTTTGAACAAAGTAACTAATCAGGAGCTATCAGAAAAATTGTCGAGCAACAGCTTGTTTCTAGACTGGGAATTTCTTAAGTATCCCTGCCACACCACTGCAGTCGAACGCATGGTGAAACTCGTGACCGAAGCATCCTGTCAAGTGTGCGGTAGCGATGCAAGGGATGGTTTCATTCGGTGTACATTGTTATCCCGCCAGTCAATGCCAAAATTTGAAACGAAGAATCAGTTCTCGTTATAAAGTTTGCACACCAATAACTGCTATAACAAGCGCAGTTTCTCATTTCGACAAATAAAAATATGAAAAAACATTATAAAAAGCAATAAAATTATTTAAAAAAAAAAAATATAAAATACAAAAAACAACACAAAAACAAGGAGCCCGTCGTACAGCTACCTCCACGTGGTGGGTTCTGGGTCGTATTTTCCGTTAGGAAAGTGAGCGAAGAGCTGTATTTTTTTATAGTTTACAGGGCCGACAGGCCATTCCTATCGTTCCGAAACCAGCCACGGATGTTTCTTTCCATCATTTACGCAGCAAATATAGTCCTGGGTAAAAAAAAAACGGTAGAATCCACCAGCTGAAGAAAGTTCAACTTTCTTAAGTTTTGTACTAAAATTTTGAAAGTTAAGGCCTTTGGTGCACACAGAAGAAATTATCCGATCGAGCTGAAATTTTTTACACGTTTTATTGGGCCAAGTAGACAACTTTTCCGCACTATTAGAATTTGATTATCGAAAAAAAGTTTTTTTCACTCCACCCTATTCCACATGTTGACCAGAGGGTTATTAAAACACAAAAGTAAAGCTTGGCTTTTATTTGATACACCTATTTGAGGTTATGACGGCGTTCGGCGCGTGCACAGTCAGAAGAAGTACTGAGAAAGGCCACGCACGGTGGTAATGTCGACGCGTTAGCCATAGACTATACAAAGCAATAGATTGGAGAATGCAATCCAGGAACAACACCCCGCCTCAAGCTATTGCGCGGGAGACCTGAACACCAAGCCGAACCCTTCCACGCATCTTCTGTGCTTGAGTCCTGACAATCCCTTTGTCAGAACGTCTGCAATTATGTCCGACGTTGGTATGTATCCCACGGTGATCAGTCCATCAGCCGATGCCTCACGCACGTAATGGTGACGAATGTGAAAGTGTTTCGTCTTGGAGTGGTACACGGGATTCTTCGCCAGCTTTTGTGCTCCCTGGCTGTCGTTGCAAATGTTGATACTGTCCTGCGGCCCCAGTCCTGCCTCTTGGAGAAATGTTCGCATGTGAACTGCCTCTTTTGCAGCTTCGGTGAGACTCATGTACTCGGCCTCAGTACTGGATAAGGCTACAGTTCCTTGCTTCCTGGCTTCCCACGAAACTGCTCCGTTCGCGAGCACAAACACGTAGCCTGTGTATGATCGTCTATCTATCAGACAGTTTCCCCAATCGGCATTCACGAATCCTTGCAGTGCCCTTCCCGTTTTTTCGAACTTAATTCCAAGTTCCGAAGTTCCCCGTAAATAGCGCAGAATTCTCTTTCCTGCAATCCAGTGATCCTTCCCGTGACAATTGTTGAACTGACTCAACGAGTTCACTGCGTACGCTATATCCGGTCTAGTACCCACGGCCAGATACATCAAGGCTCCTATCAATTCTCTGAAAGGATAAGCCTCTGGTTCCGGACTGTTCGGTTTTGTTAATTTCAATCCTGGATCCAAAGGTGTAGGGGCAGCCTTCGAATCTGCCATGCCAAATCTCTTCAAGACCTCCTCCGTGTAGTTGCTTTGAGAGATCTTCATTCCGCCGTCTACTGGAGTAAATTCCATACCTAAACAATGCTTCACGTTGCCTAAGTCCTTTATCTTGAACTTTTTCTTGAGATTTTGCTTGAACTCTTCTATCCAGCCTTGATTTGTTGAAGCTACGAGGATATCGTCCACGTACGTTGCCACAAGCAATGTGTATGAACCTCGTTTTCCTACGTAGATGCAGGCATCCGAATTTGATGGCTTTAGTCCAAGTTCCACTAACGCGTGATTCAATTTTTTGTGCCACTGATACCCCGCCTGCTTCAAGCCGTACAAAGATTTCTTCACAGCGCAGACTTTGTTTTCTGCTTTGGCTTGCTGAAGCATCTTCAAGGTGTTGTCAATTCGTCCCTTTGATCGTTTCTGCTCTAAGATTAATTCTGGTAGCATTTCTCTGAATAATTCAGGAATCTCCATAAAAATCTCTTCCTCAATATCACCATTGAGAAACGCCGTGGTTACGTCTAAGTGATGGACTTCCATGCCGTGTTCCACAGCTAGAGCTATGAGTAATCGAATTGAGCTTAACCGTGCCACTGGTGCGAAGGTCTCCTGGAAATCAACGCCAGGACGCTGCGAATACCCCTTCGCAACTACACGCGCTTTTCTGCGCTCTAGCTCTCCATTGGAATTGTATTTATTTCGTGATACTATCCTACATCCGATCACACTTCGATCTTCTGGTCTATCTACCATCTCCCAGGTTTCATTTTCGATTAGAGCACGAAACTCATCTCGAATGGCTGCTTTCCATTCATCGACTTCGTTTACAGAGAGTGCCTCTTTTAGCGATATTTCGGCCATGTTTGCATATTCAGAGGACTCTTCGAGAGCCATTCTTCCATTTGCGACTCTGTACTGTTTTGCAGGTCTTCCATGATTACCGGTTCGGATGATTTTGGGTCTTCCGGGTAATCGTCTCGGTTGTGCTCCCTCGTTGACTTCGTCGATGTTTTCTTCGGCACCTTCTTCTTCTGCTGGTTCTTCTTCTTCTAAAGAAGAATCTTCTGCCCCTGAAGAATCTTGAATGACGTTGTCATGCCTCGGATGCTCCTCTTGCATGGGTTCTATTTTGAACATCTACCCATTTATTTTCACACAGTTCATAGGTTATTCTTTTCTAGAATGTTTCATCTGAAGAAAAGTCATTACTGCTCTTCTTTGATGTGATCTCACCCATAAAGTGTACATCTCTGCTAACTTCTACTCTTCTTTCAATCGGTAGCCAGACCCTATATCCTTTCGACTCCTCAGAATATCCGACAAAAATACACTCTCGTGCTCGTGCATCAAATTTTTCCTTGCCTGTTGTTTTGTTCAATGCGAGTCTTTTGCATCCAAAAGTTCGGAGATAGGACAGATTTGGCCTGCATCCTCTCCATCCTTCAAACGGGGTTTTCCCATTCAAACTCCTGGAAGGACATCTGTTTCGAAGATGGTTCGCCGTCTGCACGGCCTCCGCCCAAAATGTTCTTGGAAGATCTGCCTCGAACAACATGCATCTTGCCATCTCTACCAGAGTACGATTTTTCCGTTCTGCTACTCCGTTTTGTTGCGGAGTGTAGGGGACGGTCAGCCTCATCTTGATACCACACTTGTCCAGGTAATCGTTGAAGGCCTTGTTGCAGTATTCTTTACCGTTGTCCGACTGTACTTGCTTGATCTTTCTCCCTGTTTGGTTTTCCATGAGGTTCTTGTAAGTTTTGAAAGTTTCAACGACTTGGTTCTTACTTTTTAAAAATCTCACCTCACACCATTGCGTTGCGTGGTCCACGAAAGTCAAAAAGTACTTGGCACCGCCCATCGATTGTGTGCGCATCGGACCGCACAGATCTGTGTGCACAATTCCTAGCACATCTGTGTTCCGAGACGAACTTTTTGGAAAAGGAGCTTGTGCGAATTTCCTCTTAACGCATGACTCACACGCGGGTAAGTGTTCTTTTGTATTAAACTCAATACCGAGAACTCTACCTTCGTTCACAAACTTCTTCAAGTCCCTTTCATTTAAATGTCCGAGTCGTTTGTGCCACAGTTTTATCTTTTCGATGCCGCGATTTTCAGTCACTACACTTGCGATTTCCGCATTTTCACGAACAAAGTATAAGTCTCCAATTCTATCCGCGAGCATTTTCACATTATCGGTTTTGTCCGTAACTACCGCTTCATGTTTTTGAAACAATACATTGAAGCCTTTAATGGTGATTCTGCTTACAGACATCAGTGCCGTACGAAGGTCCGGCACATATAATGTATTTTATGTATGGCATAACCATTAGGTTGCTTCATGTATATGGTCTCTGTTAAAACCCCATTGAGAAATGCCGTCTTCGCGTCGAAGTGCTTAATCGACATATCCTTCTGACCTGCAAAAAAACCTCGTCGTAGTCAGTTCCGTATTTCTGCGAGAACCCACGTGCGACCAGTCGAGCCTTATATTTCTCAATGTTTCCCTCGGCGTTCCGCTTTAATTTGAAAATCCATCTACATGTGACGATGATCCTTTGGTTTAGGCACAATGTCCCACGTACCATTTTCTTTCAAGGATTTGAGTTCCTCTTGAATGGCATTCATCCATTTGTCCTTATGTGGTCCCGATAAGGCCTCTTTTATATTTTGTGGTTCACTGTCCTCGATTTTTATATCCTTTATAGTTGCTGCCATGTACCTGTTCGGTGGCACGCCTCTGTTTGTCCTTTCAGAACGTCTACATTACATCTGATTTACTTCTTCATTGCGTGTATTTGCTTGAATTTCGCTATCAGTTTCATCTGCAGAGCAGAAATTATCTTCCATGCTGTCTTCTGTTGATGACTCCTCTTCAATGATATTTTCTTGCACGCTTTCCTGATTATCTTCATCCTGAGATTCAGATCTTGAAAATGTAACTTCATCGTGCAGTATCTCATTACCATTTATCCTTTTTCCACAAATTCCATCTAGAAAAATCACGTCTCGACTAATTTTAATTCGGTTAGTTTCAATATCCAATAGTCGATACACCTTCGATTCTTCTGAGTATCCGACAAACGTGAATTATTCTGCCTTGTCGACTAACTTTGTTCGCTGTTCCTTATGAATATGCACAGCACATATGCTTCGCAGCCAAAAAGATGTAAATTTTTTACATCTGGCTTTTTCCGAAACCATAGTTCATATGGAGTCCTTTCTGTTGCTTTAGTGAGTAATCTATTTTGTAAATAATTTGCTGTACATACCGCTTCACCCCAATAATTTTTTTCCATACTTGCATCAAGCAGCATTGTTGCGAGGTTTGATGGGGTGGAGATTCTCTTGCGGAATCTTACCGCACTCCGGGTGTATCCTCGAACGGATCGTTCCTCGGGCTCCGATAGGACGGGTGAATGTGGCGGGAACGGGAATCTCGGGTCGAGCCGAGAGGTAGTAGATCGTGCCGGTTGAAGAGTTAGAACTCACCGTAGTTACAACAAGTTTATTTCACTGACGCGACGGGCGATCACGGGCGTGATCGCGTACTGATCTTTTATAAGTAACATGAATGATTGATTCGCCGTGAGTTTATATACAATGTTTTGGGTCACGGTTTGGTGGCTGCGGGGGAAGGCCTAATGGTCTTCGCCCGTGGATCTGGGTCTCTGCAGCGTATGCGTTTCTTCCGATTGCGCGTACTGCTGAGTTTGCTGGCGTCGGTTACGCCAGGTGTTATCGGTTATGATTTGGGTCATAACATCCTCCCCTCCTTATAAGAAGGGTGGCCTTGTCGGGATTTTAAATTACATTTGTTTTACCGATTACATTTGTTACATGGGCCTTTCTCGTCCATCCCGTGCTCGCTGTCCTTGCGTATTTGTCCTGCGGCGATTCAGCGGAATCGCCTCGCGCGTGCTGGTCACGTTGTCGAAGAACGTGAAGCGACACGCGGAGCGTCAACGTGACCGTCGCCGGACCGGGCCCGAGAACCTTCGCGAACGAAAGAACTGCCGATGGGGCAGTTTCCCCCATACGCGCTAGATCGTCGGAGATGCGGCCCGCTATGCGAAAAGTCGGGGAGTCAGTGTTGAGATTCCGGTCCGAACGGACGACTGGCGAACGTGCTACGCAGAGCACCCTTGAATCGCGCTCGGCCGATCAGGTGAGGCGAAGTGTACCTCCGTTCGACACACCGAGAAACGGCCTAGCCGGGAGGGCACTTACGCGCCGCTACGGACCACCGCGAGACACGGGAAACTCCGTAGTATCAAAAGTTAGTCGTTTTTAGGAATCAATCGGAATCGATCGAGGGAAACCGTCCCTATCGAAGAACCGCGTCTTCGACTTCGCGTAATATCGAACGTAATCCGCGCTCGGCCGCGATCATTCGCCGTGGTGTAACTTCGTCCGATAAACAGTGAACGGCCTCGCCGGGAGAGCAACCACGCGCGAGTACGGGCTAACGCGAACGCGACAGAGAGTAACGTGAGCGATCGACGATAGACGCGCGAGTTCGTCAAACCCCGAGTGCCAGCTGACAGGACGACCGCGACCTTCACTCGTCCAGCGGCCAGCGAGCGAGGCGATAACAGCCGGCGAACCGCCCTTTAAGCATAAGACCTGCGAGCGACAGCTGAGACAGCTGTCTCAAGGTAGGATAATCCAGTATGTTTTATGTAACAATATATTTTTCTCTATTGTTTTTCCTATATATCCATTGTATTCTTTGCTTTAACCCCTTATCACCTTCCTCTTTCCCCGCGAGTATAGTCAAGGCGTGCTTTAGCACCTTGATAGAGCAGGAACTCGGTGAGTCACCCTAACCGCTCGGGGTGGTTCACAAAAGTCCCTTCAGGACGTAACACATTTTTGTGTTACAATCGTTTCTTAATCTAGTGCCCAAGCTGGACGTTTAATTCGGATCTTTTTAATTCCGGCGCTATATATGTAGCTCTTGCTTCGCTTCCCGTTGTTTTCTTTCGGCGAAGTACAAGGTATATTATGGTTGTGAGTATTATTATAGTTATTATTAGTAATGTGGTGGCACTAGGGTATACTATGTGCCATATTGGTATGTTAGTATTTGATTCTTCGGATAAGTTGCTATCGATTTGGTCAAGTTGTTTGTATAGTTGCGAAAATTCCGAAGGATCTTTTATTATTCTACCTAGTTGTACTTGGGTTAGTGGTTTCGGTGTGTTGACTAATCCCGTTAATTTTGTGTTAAGTTTGTATAGTAATATTGATTAAAAAATTCCTTACATTTGTTAAGTTCCTGTGCGTCTGCGATTATGTACTGGTTGGTCTACGTGTCGATGATCATCGTTGACGAGTGGATCACGAGTAGTGCGTAGATATTGTCGCGTACATGCACGGGTACTGGTCTCACCTTCAGGACGCTGTACATCTGCGTTGAGATCAGTGGCACCTTGATGACCGTGATGAGTGTCCGCCTGTCATAGTAGGCTACTATTGACGATATTTCCTCGATCACGTGTGCGTTCTTCGGTGTCGGTGTTATCGGAAACGTCAGTCCGTTTGGTAACTGTTGCGCAGCCGTTTGTAGTAGTCTGGAGACCTCGCCTCTTGATAATACGCTCGGGTCGATGGTTCCGCTTTTCAGCTGACTACAGTATTGGGTTACATCGTTCACATCTTCCGTGAGGTCGACTAGTAAGGAGTTCAAAATCGTGAAATGGTCACTTAACGTGGTTCTTTTATTTTGTTCTGCCATGTGCGCAGTGTTTCGTATCTGTAGTTCCTTCATCTGGTCGTTCAATAGATCCTCATTCCGTTGGATTGCTATTTCTACTTTTTCCGATGGCCTAATGTTGTGTTTGTTAATTGTATCTGTTTTTTTCATGGCTTTTTGTAGCGTCTCCTGCTTACTGTCTACTTCCGCGAAATGAGCGCTGATTTCTTCCGCGTCGCTTGCATCCATTGTGCCAAATAGTGTTTTGGATATTGATCCAATCCCGTTTATTAATCCTCTGCGCTTATTTTGCGTTGTAGGACGGTATTTCGTATATATTGTTGCGCCGAGGTGATTTCATCACCGGCCACCCCGACGCAACGGAAATATTGGATGGTAGACGAGTATCTCGACACGACTATATTTGAAGGTACAGAGCAATACACGTCCGAACGCTATGGCGTTCGGTACTAGAGCTGTTCTAGTACCCGGAAAAAGCAAGCCGAGCCTAACTCGGCTTGAACGATCCAGCCGAGCCGAGTACCCGAATGAACCGAGCGGCTTGAAAGAACCGAGCGGCTTGGATAGAACCAAGTAGCTTGAATTTTTCAAGCGGCCCGAAGTAAGCGGGCGGCTCGAACAGAACCAAGCGGCTTGAATTATTTCAAGCGGGCCGAAAGAACAGAGGCGGCCCGAATGTATGTCTGTACATTGCAGTACAATGTACTACGAATTGTACTACGATGTACAGACATACATTCGGGCCGCCTCTGTTCTTTCGGCCCGCTTGAAATAATTCAAGCCGCTTGGTTCTGTTCGAGCCGCCCGCTTACTTCGGGCCGCTTGAAAAATTCAAGCTACTTGGTTCTATCCAAGCCGCTCGGTTCTTTCAAGCCGCTCGGTTCATTCGGGTACTCGGCTCGGCTTGGAAATCGAGTTTCAGCTTGGTTCGGATTTCAAGCTACCCGAATATTCAAGTACTTGAACAGCTCTATTCGGTACAATACAATTTTCGGCGTCTTCCTGACAGTCTTCTCGAAGGGGGTCGATCCTCTTCTGTCAGCCGCCGCGAGCACCAGCAGGCTATGCACGGGCCTATACCCGGTGCTCGCAACACTGCTCCCCCCTCTGGAAAAGCGGGCGTCCCGACCGCGTTGGCTCCTCCTCGCAGTCTTCGTACCCCGGTCTGAAGAAGTGGTCGTGCCGTCCGGGTGGCTTCCTCAGACCGCCGCCTCCGCATTCGCCTTCACGCCCCAAGGGAAAACCACCAAAAACCTGGGGCAAGGCGTGGGTACTACGGAACGGCTGGCAGGGTCTCCTCGCCGCGAAGTCCTCCATCGATGATCCCAACTGCGTTGCGTTCCCTCCAGTGGCGAAGCATCCTGGGCTCGTGTCCTCTGGAACTCCAGCGATGTTCTCGTCCCGTGTGTCCCGCGACAAAACCCAGCAGCCTCCTACGGCAAAGGTCCAACGTCGACGTTCCTCCGGGGGTCCAACGACGTTCTCGACTCTCCTCTGCGTGTGTCCGTCCGGTGCGCCCTTCCTGCCTTATCCCGCAACGCCTCTGGAGCTCCGCCCTGGCTCGTCCCGCGGCGACTGTCGCTCCGATACTGCATCCGAAAATTCCCTCGGTGCAAATCTCCAGCGACGTAGTCCACGGAATTCCAACGTCGCTCTCGAAGCTCCGCGGCTCCTTGTCCCACGCCGTCGCTGCTACCATACAGCTCCTTGTCCAACGGCGAAATTTCCGGGGAACCCGGCCCAGCACTCAGGTGCAGCACCGCGGACCTGCAATCCTCCCGCGACGAGACGCCTCTGCTTCGTGTCCCGCGACGTCTCTCCCGCGGGATCTCGCACCGAAGCGTCCCACGTCAGGCCCAACGGTCCGACGCATTCGCTTCCTGCCGGGCACGGCTCCGTCGCTGATTCTTCCACGTGGGCTCGGTCCTGCCGCTGCATCTCCGGCCTGTAGCCTTCCTCGAAACTTCCTTCCCAAGGTGTCCCGGAGTTCCCTCCAGTGTTCCAATCCATGGTCCGGCCATGTAAAAGAGAGAGGGAAACATAAACATTCTCTTACGTATGAGAGATTCTGGTGGAGCCGATCAGAACCAGGAAGACGGAAAGGCGAGACGGAGACCGAAAGCAGGGGATTGCAGCTAGTCACAAGCCTGCCATCGACCCGTTCCCCGATCAATCCGCCCAGAACTGGCGGTTAGTCTTCTTTCTCCAGTTATCCAGTCTTTGGCTTCCTGATGGCCCCATTCCTTTTCATGCCATCCGGTGCTGTTCCAGGGGACCGTCTTGTGCGTCCGGTCGGCGCTCCCGTCTCCGCGACATCCCCCCCAGCTGATCCAAACACCGTTTGGCCAACTGGTGATTGGGGATGCCATTTCCCGTCTGCTGTCCACCCTCTCTCCCGCTTTGTCCTGGGTGCCCTGCGAGAACCTCCATCCCGGCCGTGCCAGGGGCTCGTGGGGCACCTCCAGTGGGCTAGCGGGGCGCTTTCACGTATGTCCGCACCCCGCTGCGGACTGCCGCGCTATTATGGCACATTCGGGGAATTCGGGAGCGCCGATCCCGGCCGCGGTGACAGTTCCCCTGACACCTTGTCCCTCGATGTGGGGTATCGTGTACCTGTAACAAAGTATAAGGGCCGGGGGCTGAGCCGCGTATGCAGCCCGGTCCACCAGATTTGCTTAAAACTAAACTTCTGATGCTTCGTTTCTCTTTTTCGCCGGTTTCCTCCGCGGGGATCTCAACCAGAGTGAACTTCCTTGACCTTCCGTTAACGAACAGCCCATCTCGACTAACGACTCCACTCATCGCTGCTCGTCCTCGGGGTTTGGCGATCCTGCGACGGTATTCGCCCTCGAACTCCCTCCGTCGCGACTTCGCACTCGGCCATCCTGCGACGATGTTCGCCCTCGAACTCCCTTCGCCGCAACTCAGCAACTTCGCACACTCCAGGCGCCTCCACGTTGCTACGGTGGTGTCGCACTCCTGGAGACGCCGCTCGCCAGCAACACAACTGCATGGATCCCTGGCCGCCACCCAGAGCCGTACACCCACCCAAGGTGTGGTCCGTGCACTCCCGGACATCGCTGCGTCTCCGCCGAAGTCGCACCATCCACCACTAATACTCCGACGCTCCCTCTATAGGGTCCTAACATGACCTTTATGGATGATAACTCCCCGAACACGACGAGTCCCTCGATTCTTCTTGCAGCTCCAAGTTGAATCGGCATTCCTGGACGTCGTTTCTGGATGGCGTTCGACGGACCACGCCGACCTCACGGAAAGACCGTTTTCCTCGTCTTGGGAGAAGTCGGAACGTCAATGTGCCAGATATTGTTGACAGTGGAAGACATATAGGGAGGAATAGTGGAACAAATTACATATTGGGCTTCACAGTGGGGTAGCATATAACAGTGGGGAATAAACAGTGGGGAAATATTGGGAAACAGTGGGTTACGTGGACTCTCCGTCTCAGAGCGACTCCATCAACTCAAACGCTTTATGCCAAACCGTCTCAATCCTCCCAGAGACATTATCCAGTGGTAAAAAGGGGGGGGGGGGGGTGGCCTCCACGACTTTGCACGTTGAAGCAGGTTTAGCTTTTTCTTTTTTTAAAAAGATAAAGGACGTAGGGTTTAAAAAAAATAAATTAACCCCCACCAGTCTGAAACTCGGCCCAAGGAAAGATGTCGATCGAGATATACGGTGAGGTTATCCGTCAAAAAAATGTCCACGCCTTCTCGACACCGCGCACGGCTCGTCGAGAAGCCAACTTCAGCGCGCTCCTGTCATTTCTATTTGATGTCAGCGTATTACATTTTACGTTAGCAAATGAGAACGATACAACCAGAATGCGGCTCCCTTTTCGTAGGTCGGCTTCCCAAGCTTCCAGAGCCGACCCAGCAATGATCTCCTGGTTCCGCTCTCCCTCAGCATCCTCGCTGAAGCCTCGAAGCCGCTCCGAATGTCCCTGGATGTCGACGGACTTCGACCGCCGTCGCCGCCGCTTCGGACGTCCCTCGATGTCGGCGGGCCTCGGCCGTCGTCGTTGCGCTCCCCAGTGACTGTCCCTCGCTGTTGCTGCTGCTCCTGCGGCTGTCCCCCGTTGTCCTGCTGGATCGCACGCATCGGCTCCTCGCGTATCGCACGCGACAGCTCCTTGCGTTGCCTCGGGATCCGCGGTTACGGATCCCACTTCTGATACACAGTGTTGCGCCGGGGTGATTTCATCACCGGCAACCCCGACGCAACGGAAATATTGGATGGTAGACGAGTATCTCGACACGACTATATTTGAAGGTACAGAGCAATACACGTCCGAACGCTATGGCGTTCGGTACAATACAATTTTCGGCATCTTCCTGACAGTCTTCTCGAAGGGGGTCGATCCTCTTCTGTCAGCCGCCGCGAGCACCAGCAGGCTATGCACGGGCCTATACCCGGTGCTCGCAACAATATGTTGGATGCGATTATTCAATTTTTCCATTCTTTTGTCCAAAAGGTTAAGATTATTCCTACATACTTCGTATATTTCTGGTGCGTAGGATCTTTGGCTACATAGTGCTTTTATCCCCTTGACATATGGTTCGAGTTGCTCGCAATCTTCCAATTATCGGTAACCGTGTGCAGCTCACCGATGTGGGTAAAGTGGATTCCCGCGTTATGCTTCATCGGCTCTATTATGTATGGTAAATCATCGGTAGTGGGCGCCGTTTGCGAATTCAGATATTGCAGTCCGATGAACCTGTAACATGGAAGTTCGGCTCTATCCCCTCCAATTTTCTTTTCGCGCGCGAGTATATATTGCATCGCCCCGCGATTTTTTTCCATTGTTAATTTGGTGTGACTAAGTGAACAAAAGAAACAGCTACACTATGTATCCAGAGAGTTTACTAGAAGTAAGTATTTTTACTCCTATTTTTCGTGTTTATGTATGTGTTCTGGTTGTTAATTCTTATTCCTTTTTTTATCTTAGTGGTGGGCTGGGCAGCATATTCGTGGTTACATCAATATACGTCAAATGCATTATGTTCGGCTGGCACGTTCGCTGGACCGCCTTGCTATTATGGACTTGTGGGAGATAGATTTCCCAGAGTGGCGTTTGTCGTATGATCCCCTTGGCCTGCGGAGGTTGTTTTCCCTCCAGCTTCCCGAGGAGAAAGTAAGTATATCTATTCCCTCGAATATTTCCTTTTTGTATTTTTTACTCATTTTCTTATTTGCCCTTTGTGTTTGTTACAGGAAGAAGACTGGGGCCAATTTTCTATCATGGGCGTTCTTCTATGATTTGTTTTTTATTTTATTGTACTGCCCTTTCTTTTTGAATATATTTATTTTTACCTAATTATGTGTTTACCTGTTTACTCTCCTTTGTTTCCTTTTCCTCTTAGCGTATAAGGTCCTTTTATTCGATGAAATGTTTTATTCGGTTCGTGTGAACCGTCAACGTTTTCCTTCCCTTTTTGATTACTACATTGACTTTAGATTTTTTCTCGATTATTATATATGGTCCTTCCCATTTAGAATCTAACTTCTTCGATCTTCCTCGCCTCACGGACTCGTCATGCAACAGTACTTTGTCTCCTTCATTGAATTGAATCTCTTTAGCTTTTTTGTCGTTTGTTACCTTTGATCGTAGTTTCGCTTCCCTCAAGTTTTTGCGAGCCGTCTTGTTTGCTGCTCGTAGCCTTTCCTTAGCTTCTTGTGCGTAGTCATCATAGTTGTATGTAGGATTAGGCGCGAGTCTTAAAACTGTCGGTAGCTCTGCTTGCTGTCCGTAGACTAGTTTGTGCGGGGTGTAGCCTGATGCTGTATGGGGAGAAGTATTGTAGGTAAACGTTGCGTATGGTAGCCACGCGTCCCAGTCTGCTTGATCCCCATCTATGTAGTGTCTTAAATATTCCACTAATGTTCTATGGGATCTTTCGAGTGCTCCAGTCGATTCTGGGTGGTACGCGGTTGTTTGTAGTTTGGTTATTTTTAACAGTTTGCAGGTCACCTCACCTACGAAGTTGGACCCTTGATCCGTTAGAATCTTGTCAGGTATTCCGTACTCACAGACTATACGGGTTACAAATGCTTCTGCGATGGTCCGTGCTTCCTGGTTGGGGAGGGGTAACGCCTTACTAAATTTGGTCAAATGATCCTGAAATGTTAGGATATACTTGTTTCCTAACTTAGTTATTGTAAGGGGTCCCACTATATCCAGTGCGCATTTCTCGAATGGTCCAGTGGGCGTATAGGATATTACTATCGGTGCTTTATTTCGTTTACATATTTTATTCTTCTGGCACCATGTGCACTTCTGTATGTATTCTTCTATGCCTTTGTCCATTCCTTTCCATTTGTATTTTTGCTTAATCCTTTGCGCCGTTCGCTGGATGCCCTGGTGCCCTCCTAATGGTGCTAAGTGGTACTCATATAGTATTTGTTGCCTGTCCTTCTCTTCTTCTACTTCTATAATGTCTGTTTCACTGCTATTTCCCTGCTCGTTTCGCATAATATTTATATTTCTACTGAGTGCGTCTGCGTTTGTGTTGGCTTTGCCTGCCTTGTGAATGATTTCATAGTCGTGCTCTGCTAGCTGTATGCGCCAGCGGATCAACCATGACCCTGGGTCTTGCACCCTAACTAACCAAACCAATGCTTTATGATCTGTCACTACCTTAAAATGTGTACCATATACGTATGGTAGAAATTGTTTTGTCGCCCATACGATGGCGAGTAGCTCCTTCTCTGTTGTGCTATAGTTTTATTCTGCCTTATTCAATACTCTGCTTGCGTATGCTATTGGTCTGTCTTCTCCTATCACTCCTTGTGATAGTATCGCGCCTATGGCTACATCCGACGCATCTGTTGTGACTATGAATTATTTTGAAAAATCTGGGTAGGCTAATATAGGTGCTGTAATTAAGCAATTTTTTAACGTCTCGAACGCGTACTGCTGCTCAGTTGTCCAAATAAATTCTGTTTTATCGTTTGTTAGCTTTGATAACGGCCTAGCTATTTTAGAATACTCAGGAATGAACCTTCTGTAGTATCCTGCTAATCCTAGGGAGGATTGTACTTCCTTCAGTTTGGTTGGTACAGGGTATTGTTCTACTGCCTTGGTTTTTTCGGGATCCGGTTTTATTCCCGTAATTTCCTCATTACCTTTCGCAATCGTATGTTGTGCTCCTTTAGGTTAGTGCCAAACACTACCAGATCGTCCAGGTAGACAAAGCAGTCTATTCCTTGTAGTCCCATGAGGATGGTGTTCATCAATCTCTGAAAGGTTGCTGGCGCGTTTCTTAGACCGAAGGGCATTCGGTTAAACTCGAAATGTCCTTGTGGCGTAGAGAACGCGGTTTTCTCCTTGTCTTTGTCGTCCATGGGTATCTGATGATACCCAGACGCGAGATCAAGCGTAGTGAAGTATTGTGCCTTCCCTAACTGGTCAAATATTTCCGTAATATTTGGCAGAGGGTATGAGTCGCCGATTGTGACTTCGTTTAGCTTCCTAAAGTCTATGACTACTCGAAACCTGGCTTTCCCTTCGGTATCCTTTTTCTTAGGTACTACCAATAGGGGTGCGTTCCATGGGCTGGAGCTGGTTTGTACTGTTCCATCTTCCAACATTTGTCGTACCTGTTCTCTTACTTCCCGTTTATGTATTTCAGGTAACCTGTACGATTTAATATTACAGGGGGTTGTTCCTTCCTTCAATGGTACTCGATGCGTGGTCGCGTTCGTAGTTCCTAATAGATCCCCTGCTAGGTGAAAATTGTCGCAAAATTCCCTTCCTATTTCTTCCATGCTGATTCTTTCTTCTTTATTCAGATGGCTAAGTTTAATTAATTCTAGGACACGGTTAACACGTGTCGTCAGCGGTTCTTTACTTACTGTTGCGCGAAATGCTGCGGCAGCAGAATGTACTTCGGCCGTCGAGTCGCTCTGAATCTCGGTCAGCTGTATGTATGGCAATTTCACTGTACGTGCTTTATTTGATAAATTTACCACACAAGCTGTACTTTCCCTTGTTTTGGTTTTACGAGGCATTCTCCTAAGAATACTCCATCTCCTAAATCCTGTTTCTCTATTATTCCTTCCTTGTTGCTATCTACTTCTACTTCTACTAGCGTTTGTGTACGCGGGGGAATCGTTACTACATTCTTTTTCTGGAGAGTTTTCCAGTGCTTCCCTTTAATTGTGACTTCTCGTGTTGTGTAATGTATTCCTGCTCCATGCTCCTTTAAGAAATCTATTCCTAAAATCCCTTGGTGGACCGTTAGTGTACCGTCTTCTATTACATATAAGGGGTGTTTAATTTTTTGTTCCCCAACCGGGAAGGTAGCTTCTATTTCTCCTAGTGTCTTTATGGTCCCTTCTGATAGGGCTACTAGTTGCACCTCGCTTTCCCTCCATGCTACGTCGTCCTTGACGCATGCTTTATTTATTACGGATACTTCGGCTCCTGTATCTGCTAGTATTCTTACTTCCTGCTTTTTGGCTTCTTCTATTTGCACTTGTATTTCATCTGAAACAGAATTAGGTTTTCCCGCTTTTTGCGGTTCCTTCCTCGCTATTCTGATCAATTTCTGATTTATATCAGCATTATTGGAGTTTGTTGCCGTAGGAAGAGTTCGTGGTCCTCCTGCCTGTACTCTTGCTGCGTAAGCATCAAGGTCGTCGTCCCTATGTATGTGATCTATCGTTGTAGTCCGACTGACGATTCCCATAGTTGGTATCGGTGGTTCCCTTTCCTGTGGAGTTTATGTTACCCTCATTTGGATTTCTTCTGTTTCCGGGTCCCGTACCATATTGTCGTGGTCCATTTCCTGTGCCTTTCCAGCACTCCCCAGTGGAATGTCCCGACCTCTTACAATTGTGACAGTATTTCTGTCCTGTTTGACCACTGTAATTCGGGTTGCGGTTTGTCCCGTTCGTTGGGGGCCGCTTCTTAATTGACCGTTTTTCTTCTATGGCTATTGATATGGCCTCTGGTAGATCAGCCGATCTTCGTGATTTTACCAAAATTTTCAGGTCATCACAAAGCCCTTCCTTGAATATGCAGTGTGCCTGGTTCTTGAATATCTCGATGGCCGTTGTCTTCTTTAGCAGCGAATCCTTTTCATTTAGTCCGGTCTCAATTAATTCGTTGAGCAATAGGGACAATCGATTCCCGTATGCGTGGGCATCTTCCTGCATTCCTTGTCTGCATTGCAAAAGTTCCATTTGCACAGCTGAGGTCGGGCGTGCTGGTTTATACAGCGAATTCAGGACATTCTCCAGGTCCTCGAATGTCTGTATTTAACGATTCCTCACCTCTACTTGTGCTGTACCTGTAATCTTAGTTGCTTTTATTCCTCGTATTATTTGTGCCCTGTATTCAGGCATCCTGAATCCTTTTATTATGTATTTGCAGGCCTCCAGGAATGTTATTAACTCTTTGGGGTTCCCGTTGAATTTGGGTATAGGTTTTAAAGCGTTGAAGACTTTGTCGTCCTCTAATCCTATTGGCATGTCAGGCGCTTCCTCTATCCCGTATGTAGGGGGTACAAAAATGCTGGATCGCCAGGGCATGTCTTCTTCGCCTATAGGGTCCTCGAAGTGTACCGTGGTCCTGTTCCTGTCTTCTTGCAGGGAACCGTTCATTGACGATCGCATCCTATTTATTTCTTCATCTACAATTCGGTCGCATTCACTATTAGTTCGTGTTTCTATTCCTGTTCTAACAGTTACCTCTAGGTTAGTCACCCTTTCGGCTAATGTTTGCATAAGCGACCAACTTTGCTGCACGGTTTCTTGAAGTAGAGTTAATGTTTGTTCTATCCTAGCTTGTCTATCATCAGAACCTGTATTTCCCGAATCGTATTCGTATGCCTCGTCGTTGACTGCGATCGAGGGTACGCTACGTGCCCTACTTCGGGTATCTAGTTGCTCTGCCCTAGGTTGTGCACTATTTTGCCTTTCTCTGAGGCCTAAATTACGCTCGAGATTACTGTTTAACGAGGTTGCTCGTTGCATGAAAAAAATCTGGGGCGCGATGCTTGAATTTCTTAATATGAAATGTCCCACTTACAGCACGTGTAGCAGGAGTCGCATCGTCATCGTTATTGCCGCTGCTGGACTGTCGATCGGTTGTGCGGCAGACTTTGTCGCTTGGCGTCCTCTTCCGGAAATCGCTGGTACTTGGTTATCGATCGGGTCCTTGTTGATGTTACTTGTGGTAACTTCTGGTTGTCACTCACGTTCAGGCTCACTTGTTTCCTATCCCACCGCTGCCACCAATTTTGTTGCGAGGTTTGATGGGGTGGAGATTCTCTTGCGGAATCTTACCGCACTCCGGGTGTATCCTCGAACGGATCGTTCCTCGGGCTCCGATAGGACGGGTGAATGTGCCGGGAACGGGAATCTCGGGTCGAGCCGAGAGGTAATGGATCGTGCCGGTTGAAGAGTTAGAACTCACCGTAGTTATAACAAGTTTATTTCACTGACGCGACGGGTGATCACGGGCGTGATCGCGTACTGATCTTTTACAAGTAACATGAATGATTGATTCGCCGTGGGTTTATATACAATGTTTTGGGTCACGGTTTGGTGGCCGCGGGGGAAGGCCTAATGGTCTTCGCCCGTGGATCTGGGTCTCTGCAGCGTATGCGTTTCTTCCGATTGCGCGTACTGCTGAGTTTGCTGGCGTCGGTTACACCAGGTGTTATCGGTTATGATTTGGGTCATAACAGCATGCATCTCGACATCTCCAGCAACGATCTATTTTTGCGTTCTGCAACTCCATTTTGTTGCGGTGAATATGCTGCTGTAAATTGGGATCGAATTCCTTCCTCCCTTAAATATGACTGTAAATCTTCATTGATGTACTCCCTTCCTCGATCCGACCTTATAACTTTAGGTTTTTTGTTAAATTCCGTTTTTACCATTTCGACAAATTCTTTAATAAACGGTGCTGCTTCACTTTTATAACTCATTAGGAATACTTTGGTATATCTGGAAAAATCGTCAATAATTGTTAAAATATACCTCTTATTTCCTGGCGTTATCGTCTGCATGGGTCCACAGACGTCTGTATGAATAAGATCTAAGATTGACCGAGTCCTGTTTGTTGCTTCTTTGGGAAATGGTATACGTGCCATTTTTCCTTTTATACAGCATTCGCAAATTTCACGCGTCCCACAGTCTGTAATCTTGATACCTGTCGCTAGACCTTTTTCAGCCAACTCCTTAATTGCAACCAGGTGACGATGTCCAAAACGCCGATGCCATGAATGCTGACAGTCGTCCGTATGCCCCGTATTTATGGCCTCATTGACCGCGCAGGGCTTTTCGACGGTTTCCAACTCGTACAGTTCGGAAAACATTCTCGCCGTTGCCTGCAGTTCCCCGTTCTTAAGAATTTGACACTGCTGTTCTTCAAAGTTGACCTTGTACCCATCCTTCGTTAGCTTCTTGACTGACAATAAATTGCAGCCAAGGGTCGGAACATGCAACACGTCCTGCAACAGAATTTCGACGACTTTCCCCGAGTCCGCACCGTACTTAATGGTTCCTGAACCGATGCCTTCCACTTCAGCCGTCTTTTCTTCGTCTGCAAGACAAACGCGTCCCTCCCTGACGAAAATGAACCGTTTGCGAAAGCGTTTGAGAACGGTGTACCAACCGTTTGAGAGCGTTCATGAATCCTTACGAAACATTCTCTAGGGCGTTTGGAGAGTGTGAATGTAGACGCATAGGATGTTTCCAAAGCGTTCTGTAAGAGCGGTTCAAGAGCGTAGTAAGGCGTTTCCTTAGTGTTTGTATGGCGTTTAAAAAACGCTTAGGAAACATTCTGCAGGATATATGGAAAGCGTTGTAAGGCGTTGCCTTAACGTTTAAAAAAAACCCTTATGAAACGTTTTTCAGGATATATGGAAAGCGTTGCAGGGAGGATATTAATATAAAAAATAATTAGATTTGTACAAAAATATTTATTTAGACTATATTTTATTTAGGGTTTCCACATAAAAAGATTGTGTTAGGCACTACTGTGCGTGGCTGTCTCCGGCTGCTCCACCTGCTCCAGCAGAATTAGAGACTCCGGTTGCTCCAGGAATTCTACACATTCCGGCTGCTCCAGCAGTTCCAGATATTCCGGCTGCTCCAGGAGTACTGAAGGCTTCGACTGTCGAACAGTTTGTGGCTTCGGCTGATGTCCTCGTTTGTTATATGGCCTTGAAGGTCCTACTCTTTGTTTCTGTTCCAAGGACCTTATTCCCTCGCGTTCCCTAAACGTTTTCTTTTTACTTGCCGCCCCCCTTCGCCCATTCATTTCATATGCCCTGTCGGCTAGATAAGCGGGGAGACTGGCGACATATTGCTCGATCTCTAAATTGCTATATTTCGAGCGACTGTGGTCGTTTTCAATTACACTTTGTTTTGCCAGCCATTCGCGGTGTAATGCTGAAAGTGAAAATGGTCATTATCAATCAACACGTATATTTTCATCATTAAGAATTACACCATATTATGTAACACAAAACAGAAAACCTACAATTTGCCACCATAAGGAAGTGTTTAGGAAAGGCTTACCATCGTTCTCGGATGCTGTAGTTAGTGGCTCTGAATCGTCCATCTGTACCTTCGGCCACCTTACTCGTCTGACTGAAGTTAATTTTTCTAATTCCTCTTTTGATTCTGTTTACAACAAAATGAAATGTAAATTTGTGGAAACATTAATCACACGATGCATCGTGAAATAATATTTATAACGTTTTGAAACAGTTCGTAAAGCGGATGTGAAACACTATTACAAACAGCGGTTGTAAGAGGTTCTGAAAACGTGCAGAAAACGCCATACTAACCATTCGGAAACGGCATGTAAACGCCCTTTCAGTAGGGTGTTTTGAAAAAGTTCGCGTAGGGTTTGTGAAACGCTCTTGCAAAAAGCGTTTGTAAGACGTTCTGAGAAAGTTATTTATAACGCCACTACACACAGTTTTGCAGGCGTTTCTTGAGCGTTTCGTTCAGGAAGTTTACTTACCGTTTGTAAATTTTCTAAGAACGCCCTTCAGACCGTTCATGGAGCATTTTGAGAGAGTGAGCGTTTCGAAAGCGTTTCAGGACGTACAAAAAGCGTACAAACGCTCGTGAAAATTTCCTGAAACGCTTAAGAACGCCCTCCAAGGTCATTCATTTTCGTCAGGGCTTCCTGCCAGAGTCAAATTCAACGAAAAAATCCTTCGAGGTTGTCATGTGACTCGTTGCACCGGAATCGCCAATCCAAAAACTTTCTTTTCCCTTTGTTGCATTCACCTTGATACAAGCTTCTCTCAACACTGCATGAAAACAAAATTCTGAAGGAGACTTTTCATCAGATACTTTATTTACTTTTTCTTGTATGCTCTTCCAAGTCTTATACTTTACGCATTCACTCTTAAAATGACCGGGTTTTTTTTACAGAAAAAACAACTTTTCTGCTGTTGCGCACCGCTTTTATTTTTGAATGCAGTTTTCATAGCTGCCTCTTGAAAATTTTCTTTTGCGTCCTGTGAACTCTTACGCCTCTTATATTCGTCTATCAACTTACTTTTTACGAATTGCGTGCTGATTTCACTGTCCTGTCTACTCTCTATTGCCGTTACTAAAGTGTCGTACGAATCCGGTAAACTTCCTAATAATAGTGATGCAACGAGATTATCAGGTAAATCCTGTCCGAGAGTTGACAGTTGATTGATATGATTTGAAAAAATCGTAATATGATCTTCCATATTCCCACCTTCCTTTAGCACCATTCTGCATGCCCGTTTTAACAAAAATACCTTACTTGTTAAAGTGACTTTCTGGTGGTATCCTCTAAGGGGGTAGACACGGGTAATGCAGCGCGCTGTATACCGACACAATCTGGCTCGAAACAGAGGGTTGGGATTTTTAATCATTCGTCGTTATATGAGCAGATTTTGGGCTGGGCGAGGTCTCATTCGAAAGATGAAGGTTCAGTGCAGCGCGCTGTTCTCATGGTTCAACGAGATTGTGTCGATATCTAATAATATGAGTGTCCAAAGTCGAGCAAAAGTCGACAAAATACACCCGCAGAATCCAAGTATTTTCAGGTCACTAAAAGAGCTTTGTGACTGAAAAGGTGAGAATAGCGCGCTGCATTGAACCTTCCTCTTTCGAATGAGTCCTAACCCAGCCCCAAATTTGCTCATATAAGGACGAATAATGAAAAACCGTGACTTCAGTCCCAAATACGAGTTCCGCCATATTGGCGATAATACAGAGCAAGTCTCGTGACAAATTTAGTTCAGCTAGTGAACACGAGATGGCGCCTACTCGGGAGGACTGCCGACGTGGAATCATAGCAAAACTGAAACGTAAGCACGTAGCTGGATACATGACGCTCAGAGTTAAAGCGTGATGCAGTCAATATATGCATTGACGTACGATTGTAGGTTAGCTTATATGCAGTCAGAGTTGGGGAAAATGTAATCTAATTACAAATTACAATTAAAATGTAATTGTGTAATTGATTACATTATTTTCTGTAATCGTTAATATTTGAGTACTTGAGAAAATTGTGGTCAACTACCTAAATTAATGATTACAGAAAATAATGTACCTAATCAATTACACAATTACATTTTATTCGTAATTTGTAATTTGTAATTAGATTACATTTTGCCAAACTTTGTATACAGTTTAGTACACACATTGACTAGGAACTGCTAGGAACTGTATACATTTACTAACGCCTTTACCGTGACACATATGTACATATATCCTTTGAAATCGCTGTTGAATTTAGGTTATAATTGAGGCAGTGAGAGCAACAACGGACTAATCCATATTAAAAAAATTTCCTATTTTATATGATTAGTAGAGCCTATTGGAATACGTTATCGCTACTAACTCAATTTCGAAAAAAATGTGGTTTAGTCCGTTGTTGAACTCACTGCCTCAATGATATGACAAAATACCAGAGATGAACATTATAACCCGAGCCAATTTTTATTTGAAACGTGGGGAATTCAATTGTCGGCCATGAATAATTTTCTCGTATTTATTCGTACATTCTCGACTAAATATAAGTACTTTAAAGAATCAATGTTATCAGCGCGTAGGTTCGGTCAATTGACTAAAAGTTATTTGCAAATTTTATGATATACTTTCCGACGTTTCGGTCAATATTGAGACCATTATCAAGGAAATAGTTTTCAAGGAGAGTCCGCCAGACCTGTGTTCCGGACGTCAAATACGTTACGGAATTTTTAAAAGTAAACGCAGTTTTCATTTGATAAAACTATTTCCTTGATAATGGTCTCAATATTGACCGAAACGTCGGAAAGTATATCATAAAATTTGCAAATAACTTTTAGTCATTTGACCGAACCTACGCGCTGATAACATTGATTCTTTAAATTAAAAAGTTTTTCGGTCGAAAATTTAAAACATTTTATTTAAATATAACTACGAATAAATATGAGAAAATTATTCATGGCCGACGGATGAAAGGCCTTCGATTAAAGAAATTTTGGAATATATGTATTTAAGATTTATTTATTTATTTAATTAAAATAATAATTTTTGGTTCCGCCTACTCCACTATCTCCTCTTTCCCCTCTTCCTCCTCTTCCTCCTTTTCCCCCTCTTCCTCCTTTTCCCCCTCTTCCACCTCTTCCCCCTATTCCTCCTCTTCCTCCTCATCCTCCGCTTCCTCCGCTTCCTCCGCTTCCTCCGCTTCCTCCGCTTCCTCCTCCATATTTTAACCGCCCCATTTCTCTTTTGAGGTCGCTGCACTGTAATATGAAAAATAAATATAAATCTTATGATTACTGCAATAATGTGTTCACACTTTCGTGAGAATGTAAGAAATGTTTGCGTGAGATCGCCTACGTTTCTACATACCTGTTTCTTATATTGCAGCGTCATGCGCATCCACACCATCTCAGTGTACCTTCGACTCCGTCGCGAGGACGGAGTCCGGCTCCTCGTTCGATGCCGTCTTCGCGACGGGCTCCGTCTTCGCGACGAAGTCCGGCTGCTCCTTCGACTCCGTCTTGGCGACGGATTCCGTCTTCGCGACGAAGTCCGGCTTCGACTCCGTGGCGAGGACGGAGTCTAGTTACTTGTTGGACTCCGTGGCGAGGACGGAGTCTAGTTACTTGTTGGACTCCGTCTTGGAGACGGAGGCTGTCTGCTTGGACTCCGTCCCCGAGACGGAATCACTTCATTTCTTCCTCTCTGCTGGCACACTTCATTTCCAGACATCTAAAAAAGAGTCAACGAAACGGTGAAAGTATTGAACGTAAATGAATTTGAAAGTGCAGTACAAACGTGTACTCCTCTCTGAGTTGCGCAAAATGTAATCTAATTACAAATTACAAATTACGATTAAAATGTAATTGTGCAATTGATTACACTTTATTTTCTGTAATTGTTAATTTAGGTAGTGTTACATGGGCCCTTCAGGTCCATCCGTGCTCGTTGTCCAGCGTATTTTTCCGGCGGCGATTCAGCGGAATCGTCTCGCGCGTGCCGGTCACGTTGACGAAGAACGTGAAGCGACACGCGGAGCGTCAACGTGACCGTCGCCGGCCCGGGCCCCAGAACCTTCGCGAGCGAAACAACTGCCGACGGGGCAGTTTCCCCCATCGTGCGAAATCGTCCGACGTGCGGCCCGCGATGCGAAAAGTAAGGGAGTCAGTTTTTGGATTCCGTTGAGAACGGACTAGCGAACGTGCTACGCAGGGCAAACTTCGAATCGCGCTCGGCCGATCAGGTTAGGCGAAGTGTGCCTCCATCCGACGTACAGTGAACGGCATAGCCGGGAGGGCACTTACGCGCCGATACGGACCACCGCGATTCGGCGGAAACTCCGTAGTATCGAAGTTAGGCGTTTTCAGGAATCCATCGTAATCAATTGAGGGAAACCGTCCCTATCAAAGAACCGCGTCTTCGACTTTACGTAATTACAAACACAAAACGCGCTCGGCCGCGATCATCCGCCGTGGCGTAACTCCATCCGACGTACAGTGAACGGCATAACCGGGAGAGCAACCACTCGCGTGTACGGGCTAACGCGAACGTGACAGATTGTAACGCGAACGGTCAACGATAAACGCGGAGTTCGACAAACCCCGAGTGCCAGCTGAGAGGACGACCGCGACCTACACTCGTCCAGCGGCACGCGAGCGAGGCGATAACAGATAGCGAATCATCCTGTAAGCTAAGACCTGCGAGCGACGGTAGGATAATCCAGAATCTTATATGTAACAATATATTTTTCTCTATTGTTTTTCCTTTAGATCCATTGTATTCTTTGGTTTAACCCCTTATCACCTTTCTCTTCCCCCGCGAGTATAGTCAAGGCGTGCTTTAGCACCTTGATAGAGCAAGAACCCGGTGAGTCACCCTAACCGCTCGGGGTGGTTCACAAAAGTCCCCTCAGGACGTAACAGTAGTTGACCACAATTTTGTCAACTATCTAAATTAACGATTGCAGAAAATAATGTGTAATCAATTACACACTTACATTTTCATCGTAATTTATAATTTATAATTAGATTACATTTTGCGCAACTCAGAGAGGAGTACACGTTTATCAAGTTGGTACATTTGGGTACAATATAGGCTTCTTTAACCAAGATTTAGCGCAGCAGGAGAATCTTCAGATTTCTAAATGCTGTAATTTCCAAGTTGGAAAGCATTGAAATTCAAAGATTTCCAAAATTTGTAATTGTCAGGTTATCAAGTTTCAAAATATTTGTATTTTTAAATGTCCAACATTTGTGATTTTAAAATTTCCGATTTTTCCACTTCTAAAGTTTAGAAACTGTTTAATTTTCATCAGGTGTCTTCAGTTTCAACTAAAAGAAGCCTATGTTGCACCCGAATGTATATACCTTTGTAGACATTTCACGGGTAAATTATAACATAACTTTCTTATTTTACGTGAGAATGAATACATGAATCTCTGAGCGTGAAGCTGCGTCTCGACATTGCGAGGATGTCGTGCGAGGCATGCTTCGCGACGTGGAGAGTCTGGAGACTACCTCGATCATGATCACTTAGCGAGGCAGACTCGTGCGGCGGTCTTGCGCCACCTCCAGCATGATATTTGCGTCGCCCGAACCATGCGATTTTTGATCGTGGGGCCGCAAGGCACCTCTGAGCACGTCAAAAAATCGACGGCTGATGCCTCGTAAAGTAATAATGGTCGAGGTAGTCTGCAGACTCTCCACTCCGCGAGGTGTGCCACGTGAGGCAACCTCGCAAATGGCGATACGCAACTTGAGAAACACGCGGACACTCAAACAATCACAGCTCGCACGATAGATTTTGCACAAAAAATTACAACAATACTAATGAAACTTCACCCGAAATATGTCTAAATACATTCTTAGGTTGGAAGTAAAATGTAGAAGTGTGTTAGTTTGAAAATGGCGTCAGTCGAAATTTTAAGAAAAGAAATTGAACTTCACATTTATTATGTATCATGTTGATATATTACGTAAAAAATAAGTGAAATGTAATAAACGAAAAATTTGGACTTAGACCATTTTCATAATAACCGGCGCATATTGTGAAAAAGACAGGAGTAGTAAGCGTGAAGGTACTTACGATCTTGACTGTTGCAAACGCGACTGTTCAAAAACGCGTTTTTCTTGTTAGTTCAATGTCATTTTAGTAAAAAGAATAGATTTAAAAATTTGAATGCTGATGCCAGTTATCGAAGTACAGTTTTTGTAATTGCGAGGAGTTTGATTAAAAATGTTTTTCTTAAAATTTTTAAATCTTTTTTTTACTAAAATAACATTGAACTAAGAAGAAAAACGCGCAACAATCGTTCAAAAGCCGCGAGATCAAAAGAAAGGGTTTTACAGAGAAACATAACGTGAAACAGGTGATCCTCCTATTTTTCAGACCATATCGCATGCTTGATGATCAAGGACATACGGAAAAAAAATCTGTTTGGTCCGACCTGTTGCACAGTGTTTAAGGGGTAGTTTCACCTCAGAAAAACGTGGACACTTGAATGATTCCATGATTTTCCTTGAAGTGGTATCATGGTTTCTAGAAAATGGTAAATATGCAATTTTTGGGATCATTTTAAAATGAATTTAATACGGTTAAAAAAAATCGCATTTATTTGGCAACTAAAGGTTCTGAAAGGAAACTGTCTTAGCTTTCCAAAACACTCATGAACAATGTTCTACGATAATGCGTTCGCAAGTTATAGGCGTTCAAAGTAGAAAGTTCCTTTTTTGCTTTGATGGCGGATAACTCGGTCAATAAAAATCATAAAACATAGCAAAAAAAACGAAATTACAGAGAAATGTTTGCTCTATAAAAGCCCTCCATTGGATTTATGTGAAAAAAATTTTTTTGGCCCGTGCATACGTCCTAACTTGGCAAAAATTTCTGAAACTTTGTTTCCTGTGCTTCATCTTGATAAAATAGTATCATAATGAATGAAGAAAAAAATTGAGTGATGGTTTCAAAAACTAGAGTCTTCAAGCGTTAATATGCTTTTTTTTAAATATTTTTTGCAACCATTTTTCGCGGAGATATAGCCATTTGAAAATGACCAAAATTTTCGGGAAATTATAGTGTTCCTTTAATTTTTTCCAGGAGTGTATATTATACAAACTATATGCGTTTTGTTAGTATAAATCGTTCCAACTACATATATATATACGCGTTTCATTAGATATGCTTCCTTTATAATGCAGTTGTGATTATTTAAATCGTTGTACGTTTTCATTGGATAAAAAATGTAATTCAGATTTTATTTCTGTGATGTAGAAGATAATGTTTAAAATTAGCAACAGTCATGAATGCTTTGCGGTTCGATGTTGAGCATGTGTAGTTACTTGTTGAATACGAAATATGTACACATTGCTTCTTCTTTTGTGAATTTTGACCCCAATATGTACGTTCATATGTGTACCTTTTGCGAAATTCTCTCATTGAAAAGCCCATTATTCAGGTGAAGTCAGACGGCGCGGGGCTTGGCGAGTCGGCTTGGTAAGCGCGAATCGGCCGCTTATACATAGTAACTCCGATTGTTAGAATGCTTCAATATCAGCTATATGTATATCAAAAGTGCTCAATTGTGTCGCGATTTAAATTGTTAGTATTTTGAATAATGGATTGCAGAGGTACAAATAAGTAGTAAATCAGCCATGAGTATTTTAATTACCAACGAACAGAATTAAAATTTAATCATAAAAATGACGGAATTTTTCAATAACTTTCGTTCGAAAGGCTCTAGATATCCAGGAACCTCGTGGAACCTGAAAATTTTTGTGCTATTTGTTCTATTTGCTTTATAGAGTACATATTCAAAAGTTATAGCGGCAAATATTTGCAACTCTACATAATTTTTATACATAATTAAAATAATTCTGTCTCCAAAAACGATGATGTTAGGAGCTAAAATGTATAACTCATTCCAAATAACGTGGTCGTAAATAATTTTTCTCTACAAAACAGAGTTCATATTCGCTTTCTGCATTCTAAGAAACCTCTAGTTTTTAATTAATATGTTAGCAGATTGCCTGTTTAGCGGCCATCTTTGGTAATTATGCAGAACAGGTGTTTCCTCACCGATTTCAATTATTTTTGGATATGTTGTCGGGAACATGATTCTGAACAACTTTTTCCTATATATGTTACCGCCGCTCGACCTTCGTTGCCGAGATATTTGCCAGAAACTATCGGTATTATTGTTAGTGTATGCGCCAGCATGGGACAAAATTAATGAGGAACCTTTGTTTCCGAGATATTTGCGAAAAACTTCTATTAATTTACTCCGATGCAACGGACACAGCGATCACTTGAGCTTCGCGCCCCGAGGTGTCTAGAGGCAAATATGAACACATCCCCCAGTTGACCAACCACCACAAGTTGATCGCTGTGTCCGTTGCGTCGGAATAAATTAATAGAAGTTTTCGCAAATATCTCGGAAAAAAAGGATCGCCATTAGTTTTGTCCCATGCTGGCGCATACGCTTCCACGAACGTATACTGTAGGTAGGTTTACGGCAGAATACATTGTAGCAGTAGCAGCAGTTTTCCGCGAATATCTTGGAAACGAAGGTCGAGCGGCGGTAACATATATAGGAAAAAGTTGTTCAGAATCATGTTCCCGATAACATATCCAAAAATGATTGAAATCGGTGAGGAAATCCCTGTTCTGCATAATTACCATAACTTATTATTCGAAAAAATTTATTCGACATTGTATTTGAATAACGTCCAACTCTGATTTGTAACCAATCGCTCTGAATTCCAATGCATGCTACGCTCTCAAACGCTCGTCGATGACCCCGACGTCATCGACCTTGCTTGTTCGTTGAAACGACATTGTATAGCGTTAAGCATCCTCCTGGGCTTTCCAAGACGGCGAGCGATACCCAGTGCTGTTTTCAATATTCCCGCATTGGGCGTTATGACTTCCTTACACAATTGTGAACAGTTCGAAAAACTGTTTGCAGAAAATGTTTCAAACAATGGAGTGGGTCTAATTTCTGTTACCGGCACGATCAAGTAGGGTTTACTTCACGAAAGGCACACGACACGTGCTTATCGGACGCTCCGTTTCTTGGTTATTTTACAACGTTCCATAAAGCGAAGTACCACCCTGCAGTTCCTCGTTGAATTTTAAGAGATACAACGTTACAAATATGATAATGATAATGATATAATTCCGAATGGCCCCATTGTTAACTTTTTACAAATTTTTTTTTAACTGTATACACGTAGTCCTAAAACAGCCTGCAGACGGTCAATATTATTGTGCAATATTGAAGATACAATATTATTGAATATTATTGAATATTCAATATTGCATAATAATATTGACCGTCTACAGGCCGCTGAACGGGAATCCATCCTGCCCCCCTTACCTCCGCGTGCCCCTCGGGTGGGTAAATGGCACACGTATTTAGCTGAAATTCAAAGCTAATTTTCTCGAAAACGAAGCGCGATATTAAAAAAACTGAGTTCTATATGTATTTTCGTCTTATTTTGGCCCATAGAATCACCCCCTAAAGTATCGACTATCAATAGAGTAACAGGTATCTATCCTGTATAATAGTGTTTCTTTAAATCTGCAAACTCTCATCGGCTCGCTACCACGATTTACGTGACTGCAAGCGGGAGGCGCGCCCCCGCGTTGATCTTAGCCCCGTCCAATACTAATATCCAGAACAAGTTGGAAAGTGGAATGCGTTATTTCGGAATAAGTCTACCGAAATATTAAAAGTTTTTTATTAATATCTCGGAAACTAATGTCTGAAAGCGCAAAAGGACAAAATGTTTGTTTAGCAACACAGTATTGTCTCCGTATGTGCTCGGTTTGGTGCATACGGTACGGATTTGTCGCTATCCCCACCACTTCTGTCTTACTCTTGTCTGGCGAAGGCAAGACCGAGATGGAACGAGATGGAACAAGAGCGAGCGAGAGCCACTGAAAGCGAGCTAGGACGGTACGAGACAGACGACGTGTTGATGTTTTGTCTCGCTCCGTTTTTCGGGTGCCGTGACACTCCTTCCTTTGCGTGCACGATGGTCGCAATCACTTACGGTGAGCATGGGAACCGCTTCGCAAAATGTTGACGCAGGCTCGGCTCAAGTCTTTTTTGCGCCCTAGGCGAAGTTGGCAAATTGCGCTATTTATTTATTTCTGTTGCGTCGGAATAAATGAATAGAAGTTTTTCGCAAATATCTCCGAAACCAAGGTCGACCGCCAAAAAGTTTAGAGGAAAAAGTTGTTCAGAATGATGTCCTTAACAACGTATTTAAAGGGTGTCAAAATCCGCGAGGTTGCCCTCTATCTATACCATTACCGGTATTTTCTTTGTTGGCATTGTTGAAAATAAATTTTTAAATGAAATATTACAAATTGTACTGCAACGGTTTTAAACTACGAGTAAGAATTAAGAGTAAGGATATGAAGAAGCTCAATTAAATGTATTATAATAAATGGCGGAATTTGGCCAGCTCGCCAAGGTCACAAAAAAGACTCGTGCCGTGCCTGATTATCTGACCGTCGCGCTAACAAAGCGTTCCATCTCGCTCCCCCCTTCGGCCAGAAAGAAGCGAGAAACGAACACTCGGAATTAGGGCTCTGTTCGCGATACGGGTTCAGCTGCGTTTAGACCAAACGAGCGAATGCTCGTTCGCCCCCCACCCCTCCACATCGACAATGAAAAGTTGCATGTGAAGATTGCCGTTTACACTAAATGAGCATGTATTTTGTCGAAATCAGGTGCGAACGAGCATTCGCTCGTTTGGTCTAAACGCAGCTTTCCACGCCGGTCCCGACCAGCGAGCACATACGGAGACAATACTGTATTTGTATTCCTTCAGGTTATAACTTATTAGATACCTATGTGGTCCTGTGTGTCGCATACAATGTTCTACCATTTCAGTTATATTATTACCAACTCTCGCTCTACAGTATTCTCAACTTTCAAGCAGGGTCATTCCACGCGAAATCGGATACTTTTCGGAGTAACATAACAAATGCAA
This sequence comes from Andrena dorsata, assembly GCA_929108735.1. Taxonomy (NCBI): domain Eukaryota; kingdom Metazoa; phylum Arthropoda; class Insecta; order Hymenoptera; family Andrenidae; genus Andrena; species Andrena dorsata. The sequence goes on from OV815487.1 coordinate 4,850,385, forward strand.
TTTTATACTAGCAGGGCACTATTTACACATTTGAAAAAATGAGGATATAGCCCTACTTCTGCTCTTTACGGACTCGGTTTCAGAAACGCGAACACTTTAAAATTGGTCGCATGAAAATTAATTAAACGTGACGCTGGATCGCCCAGCGCCGGCTCGACTGGCTGAGCCGTGCGTGCTACAATATGGAAATATTTATGTCTGTCATTCCTAATCTTGCGTGGCCTTGAAAGTTATACATTCCACGTCAAAATTAAGGGAACACTATAATTTCCCGAAAATTTTGGTCATTTTCAAATGGCTGTATCTCTGCGAAAAATGGTCGCAAAAAATATTTAAAAAAAGCATATTAACGCTTGAAGACTCTAGTTTTTGAAACCATCACTCAATTTTTTTCTTCATCCATTATGATACTATTTTATCAAGATGAAGCACAGGAAACAAAGTTTCAGAAATTTTTGCCAAGTTAGGACGTATGCACGGGCCAAAAAAATTTTTTTCACATAAATCCAATGGAGGGCTTTTATAGAGCAAACATTTCTCTGTAATTTCGTTTTTTTTTCTATGTTTTATGATTTTTATTGACCGAGTTATCCGCCATCAAAGCAAAAAAGGAACTTTCTACTTTGAACGCCTATAACTTGCGAACGCATTATCGTAGAACATTGTTCATGAGTGTTTTGGAAAGCTAAGACAGTTTCCTTTCAGAACCTTTAGTTGCCAAATAAATGCGATTTTTTTTAACCGTATTAAATTCATTTTAAAATGATCCCAAAAATTGCATATTTACCATTTTCTAGAAACCATGATACCACTTCAAGGAAAATCATGGAATCATTCAAGTGTCCACGTTTTTCTGAGGTGAAACTACCCCTTAAACACTGTGCAACAGGTCGGACCAAACAGATTTTTTTTCCGTATGTCCTTGATCATCAAGCATGCGAAATGGTCTGAAAAATTTGAGGATCACTTGTTTCACGTTATGTTTCTCTGTAAAACCCTTTCTTTTGATCTCGCGGCTACCCCTTAAACACTGTGCAACAGGTCGGACCAAACAGATTTTTTTTCCGTATGTCCTTGATCATCAAACATGCGATATGGTCTGAAAAATTTAAGAATCACCTGTCTTACGTTATGTTTCTCTGTAAAACTCTTTCTTTTGTTCTCGCGGCTTTTGAACACTTGTTGCACGTTCTTTTTTGTTAGTTCAACGTCATTTTAGTAAAAAGAAAAGAAATTCAAAAATTTCAAAAAAAATTTACCCAAACTCTTCGCAATGACGAAAACTGTACTTCAATAACTGGCATTAGCACCAACTAAAGCGTGCCACGAGCTGGCGCATGGGCGGTCGGATTTACACTTCATTGTATGTGCGTCACATGGAGAGATGAAACCCTGCGGTTCGTCACTCCCGCAGTATTTTTTGACTCCAAACTCACTCTCCGATGCGTATGTGTATGAGAGCACGTGCGTGCGTTGTGTATGTCTGTGTGTATTTGTGTGTGGTCTAATAATGTGTGTTGCCACCTCTCCGCATGATGACTTCCCTCAATCGGTTGCGCATATTAATGCAGTTGCGAATTTGCCTTTGGGGAATTCTCTGCCAAATTTGGCGGAGGGCGTCTGCTAATTGTCCCAAATTCGCCAGGTTCGGGTACAGTTGTCGCAAACGTCGCCCAAGAATGTCCCAAACGTGCTCAATCGGATTCAGATCTGGGCTCACTGCTGGATGGCCAAGAACTGATATCCGATTTTGCCGTAGAAATCGTAGCGCATGGCGTGCCGTATGCGCCCTTGCATTATCCTGCATAAGGAAGAAGCGGTTCCCCATACGTTGACGCAGGGGGAGTACAACGGGGCGCAGAATCTCGTCCACGTATCGCGCAGCGGTCAGCCCACCAGGTGGGAGCACAATTAATGGGGTACGTGAGTACCGCGTTACCCCGGCCCAAACCATAACTGAGCCACCATTGAACGCAACAACCGGACTTGTATGGTTGGCATTATGGCGTTCACCACGACGACGCCAGACCCGAACCCGTCGATCATTCCCGTGGAGGCAAAATCGGGACTCGTCAGTAAAAAGGACATTTGCCCATTGTCGCTGGCCCCAGTGCACGTAATGGCGAGCGTATGCCAAACGCTGCTGTTGATATGCGCGAGTGAGCAACGGGACTCGCAATGGACGCCTTGAACGCAAGCCAACGTCGCTCAATCGACGTCTGACAGTACTATTGGAGATCGGACGTGGCGGATTATGTCTGCGGTTCATAAATTGTCCCGCAATAACGCGTACAGTGACGATTGGCTCCCGAAGAGCATGTCGCGTAATCCTCCTATCCTCTCGAGAACTTGTCTCACGTCTGCGCCCTTGCCCTGTTCTGCGAGAGTACAGTCCAGTCTCTCGAAATCGAACATACAGACGGTTGACAACCGACGGACTAACACCAAAAGAATTGACAACGTGTCGCTGGCTGTGGCCCTCCTCCAACAGAGTCACAAGCCGAGCGACTTCGAACTCAGTTAGGTGACGACGGGGCATAACTCGATGCAAAAAAGGAAGTTCGCTAAAATTCGAATTTAAAGTCGCAAGTTGTAGCGTGAGTAGCTGTAGCGCGGCGTCTCGTCTTGCTGTGTTGGCGCATGCGCAGTGAGGCGTAGGTCCGACCGCGCATGCGCCAACTCGTGGCGCGCTTTGGATGGTGCTAATGCCAGTTATTGAAGTACAGTTTTCGTCATTCCGAAGAGTTTGGGTATAATTTTTTTTGAAATTTTTGAAATCTTTTCTTTTTACTAAAATGACGTTGAACTAACAAAAAAGAACGTGCAACAAGTGTTCAAAAGCCGCGAGAACAAAAGAAAGGGTTTTACAGAGAAACATAACGTAAGACAGGTGATTCTTCAATTTTTCAGACCGTATCGCATGTTTGACCATCGAGGACATACGGAAAAAAAATCTGATCGGTCCGGCCTTTTGCACAGTGTTTAAGGGGTAGTTTCACCGGAGAAAAAAACGTAGACGCTTGAATGATTCCATGATTTCCCTTGAAGTGGCATCATGTTTCCTAGAAAATGGTAAATATGCAATTTTTGGGATCATTTTGAAATGAATTTAATACGGTTAAAAAAATCTCATTGAATTGGTAACTAAAGGTTCTGAAAGGAAACTGTCTTAGCTTTCCAAAACACTCATGAACAATGTTCTACGATCATGCGTTCGCAAGTTATAGGCGTTCAAAGTAGAAAGTTCCTTTTTTGCTTTGATAGCGAATAACTCGGTCAATAAAAATCATACAACAATCCAAAAAAAACGAAATTAAAGAGAAATGTTTGCTCTATAAGAGTCCTCTATTGGATTTATCTGGAAAATTTTGTTCAGCCCGTGCATACGTCCAAACTTGGCAAAAATTTCTGAAACTTTGTTTCCTACGCTTCATCTTGATAAAACAGTATCATAATGGACGAAGAAAAAAAAACGAGTACCCGATTCAAAAACTAGAAACTTCAAGCTTTAAAATGCGTTTTTTAAATATTTTTTGCGACCATTTTTCGCAGAGATACAGCCATTTGAAACTGACCAAAATTTTCGGGAAATTATAGTGTTCCCTTAATTTTGACGCGGAGTGTAGTATACCATATGGTTGATTAATAAATAATTGTAGAAGATACGACGATATATATAAATCTCGCGCGCCACCAACAGTCAACAACCGCGTATAATGCGCTATTTAGCAGTTTTAACACTCGCGTTGACAGTTGGCGCCGTGCGAGAATTATATATATCGTCGTATCTTCTACAATTATTTATTAATCAGTGTGAAAATTGGTGAAAATTTTCCTTGTATATTAAGGAAAAACTTTGTCGCTGCAAGTTACGTGTACCTCAAAATTGCCTCGATACTTTTCAACGGCGAACGTTGAAAAACATGGGTTGTGTCCAGTATTACTTTTTAATTAAATATTAATATTTTTTTTAACATAAGGGTTTTGTGCATACAGTTTACGGCTTCGCTAGAGTTTTCTGAGTTTTATGTTGCAAGTCTCATAACGATCCGTTAATATTTACTCAAGTTATCGCAATTTATGTTTAAAAAGATATTGACTGGTCGAAGAAATTTTTTTGTTTATAATTTTTATTTCGAATACTAATGATTCGATAGAAAAACTGCAAAGAGAAAAAATGTATGCCGTTATGAGCTTTACAACACTATATTTTTTAAAATCCAGTTTAACGAAATGTAATTTTCCAATTTATCTTAGCGTTTAGACAACACTTTTTCACATTTTCGAGAGCTAAGTACCTAGTCCCTTTCTTGCATCCGAGCCCTCAATTTGTCTTGACAGTCACTTTCATATCGGGTAATCAAATATGTAGCATTCCAAAACTGATGCTCACCTTCGGTTCACGGAAAATATCGCGAACACCAAAAGTTGACATACCGTATTATGTTTGCTATAAAACATAGTAAAAGTTTTCCTGTTTCAGTTTATTTCAAATACTTACCATTTGCGAGAACCCTATATAACAATATCAGGTATAGCCGCTTGGCCGCTGCTAGTACCGCACGGCTTACAATTAGTCAGTCCAGTCGGTATTTGGCGACACAGCGTCACATTCAATTAATTTTCATTGAGGCAAATTTTAAAGTGTCCGTATTTCTGAAAACGGGCCCGTAAAGAGGACATATAGGACTATACCCTCATTTTTTTCAATTTTTTAAATAGTGCCCCGCTATTAAAACATGGCATTTATTTAGAACAATTGCAAAATAAATGGTCAAAAATTTATTTCCTTTCAGTGAAATAATTTTTATTAGGTACTCTTACTTCCCCAGTATAAGCACCCAAAAACTCATTCTTATCTGTCTCTTAGTTCAACAGTTATAATTTAATGAAAAAAGTCAATTTTCACGATCTTGAAAGTTTTGAAAAATCCTTTGAAATACGTTTATGTATCACTAAAGACTACAACATATGCAAGTTTCACAAAAATCCCAAATGGTACTCCGAAAAGTGTCCGATTTCGCGTTGAATGACCCACGATTGAAATGCGAAAGGTATTCTTTTCACACGCGGTCAAGTGCACGCGTGCCTGCATACACACACAGCCGCGTATCACACCGCAGACATGTCTGCTTGCGGCTGCCTTCGCTTGCGAGCAGGGATTTCAAACCGGTATGAAAATCATACCGGTATGAAAATCATACCGGTATTACGTCAACAAAGCTATAGGGGAGACCGGGGATAGTTTGGACAATTTTTGATTAATAGTCTTTAGCGGGCCGGTATGATGCCTTACGGGTATAAATGGTACACCATTCGATAGCTCAGAATGTGCGCTTCTCTTTTGAACCTGATAAACGGGCCTCACATTCCCTAGTATTATTTTGAGTTGAAAAAAGTTCAGAGATGCATATTGTCCAAAGTATCCCCATTGGTGGGGTTACATTGGACATAGCACGGGGATAGTTTGGACAGATGTATATAAATGATAATGAAGAATCCAATGAATATATAATTTATTTAAAATGACAAATAGATAAGAAATAATGAAGTTTAAAAACTTTACAAGATTTGCTTACCGCAGTTGGGGCCAGTTGGGCTATTAAGGGGACTAGGCAGTCGAAAAATCGATTTTTTTTATTGCATTTTCCAAAAGTACTATCCTTTCTGAATAAAATGTCACTTGGTTTATAGTAAAATTCGCAAAATTATAGATTTGGCAGCTAAAAACGTCAAGCGGCAATGTATTCCCATGTCTGTCCAATGTAACCCCTCATATCAAATAAAAACAAAATGATTCGTGCCTTTCCTCAATAAGGATACTTTGATTTTTGCATAGCATTACTTTATTCTAAACACATTCAGCAATGCCTCAAAAAATTTACAATAAAATTCTTCCATAATGAAGTATCCGAATCACAACAAAACGTAAATGAAAATATTATACAGTAACATACAAGAACTGAAAAGTGTGACTTACTTTGTCATTCGTGGATGCAACTCTCTATCGCGATTCGTAGCTTCATTATAACGTGGCCGCAGAAAAAAGAAAATAATACAACGTTTCCCTTCCGAATTCCGGCAGTCCCAACATCACTTTCTTCTTCGCTTGCGAACACATTACACATGTTATTTTATGATTAGCTTCAGTATTACAGCAATATCAATATCATGTACAATCGGTTTTGTTATGTTGATTTTAGATTTTTGTCTAATAATATTTTGAAAATTGTAATAAAATTCGAAAATCGAAAAAATTACCGGTAAATATAGGTAAATATACCGGTATTTGCATATATCGGTATGACGTCATACCGGTATTTGCGTATTTCGGTTTCTATAAAGGTTTTGAAGATGGAACCGAAAAATACCGGTATCATATCGGTATTTTCAGTTTCGGTAGAGGTCCCTGCTTGCGAGTAGCGGAGATGGTTGTGCAGATGTGTATGTGTGTGAAAAGAAAACGGGCCAAAAGCGCATGTCCTTCGGTTTGCGTAGCGAAGGAATCGCGTTGTCTAATGCCGCGTTTACACCAAGACGAACACGAACAAATACATTGTTCGCAAACGTTTTCGTCTGATCTTGCCGTGTCCACACCGCCACAAACATGAACAAAACTCAGTGTACGAATCGTATGTGAACGGTTTGTTCTATTTACGGCGGTGTGAACACGGCGACAACAGACGAAAACGTTCGCGAACAATGTTTTTGTATCACGCTACGTCCCTCTTCGTATCGCGAAGATAAATTAGAATGATATTCACAGTAATGCAATAATAATAATATTTTCATAAATAAAGCATCGTAACACTCGCTCTCTTTTCCTACGTTCCGAGGCTTTCGCTTACATCGAGACTTTACTGTACTATATCTTCTTTTACTATGCCTGCTTTTCTTTTCTATTGTATGTTTTTCTATGTATGTACCACGTGTTACTGATTACTGAGTCTTTACGTGTAGGCAACGATTAAATAGAGCAGCGTGCCTCGCGGTAAGTCAGGGCACCGTGGCGGAAGTAGGTACGCGTGCAGGTACCTCTTACCAAACACTTCCAAGTACATCTGCTGCGGATGATTGTCCTATGAGCAGAATACATGAAGAAGACGGAGGAAATTTTGAAGATTTTCAAATTATGGAAGGAATTGTAGAAGAAGTGCATTTCGATACGGACGCAGAAGATAATGAAGAAGAAATACATTTCAACGCGGACGAAGAGGAAATTGTAGAAGAAATGCATTTTGAGTCGAACGAAGAAGAAATTGTACAAGAAATAGATTTCGACGCAGACTGCGATGAGATACATTCCGTGGCAGACATAAACGAAGAAACGAATGAAGATGTTGAAAGTGATGCCGATTACTGGGTGGTGGAGGCTGCAGAATCAGAACAGCCGGAAAAGCCAATTGCAGAAGGAAGAGACTTCGTCGATTTTCCGTATGTTTTCGAACAAATAAAAAATCTTCGAAAACATTCGACTATTGGCTGTGGCATCGAACATTTCGATATTATTAGATGTCAACGGAATGGACTAGAAAATGTGTATTATGTAGAGTGCAAAATGTGCAAATACACAGAGTGCATATCCTGTCTTCGGAAGAGTGATTCCATTATGGATATCAACAGCGCCGCTGTTTCCGCAACAATGATGACGGGCGGCGGATATAATCAACTGGAGGACATACTGACTGCCGTGAACGTGTCCTGTATGACGAAAAGGATCTACGAGAAATGTCAGATTGAGCTAATCGATGCCCTCGAAGTGGCCGCACAACGCGAAATGCAAGATGCTGGAGAAGAGGAGAAAGCATTAGCTATAGAAAGAGGCGACGTACATGCAGAATCCAATCTACCGTTTATCCCAGTTGTCGCGGATGGCAGCTGGATGAAAAGGTCCTACCGCGGAGGAGATTACAATTCTCTGTCTGGCGTAGGAGCCATCGTGGGATACCATACGAAGAAAGTCCTGTACATCAGCGTGAAGAATAAATTCTGCATGACTCGCCAAATAGCAGGTACGAGGAAGGAAGAACCGCGCGAACATCGCTGTTTCAAGAACTGGGGTCGTTATCAGAGTTCAACTGGCATGGAGAGTGTTGCTATTGTCGAAGGATTCAATTGCAGCATAGATATGCACGGCCTAATATACCATATATTAGTTGCCGATGGCGATAGCGGTGTGTACAAAAAGATATTGGACAGTAATCCATATGAAAAGTACATGGTGCAGGTACAAAAAATCGAATGCACCAACCACCTGTAAAAGAATAAACGAAATCGGAACAAAAGGCCGCAATAAAGATCTAAGAGCTGTCGTACAGAATAATGCTCTCCACCTGCGTACTGGTATTAAAAAAGCTGCGGAATACCGGTTGCGAGAAGAAATACCATTCGAGGAACGAATTCAAAATTTGAAGCAAGATTTGAAAAATGTACCGAGTCACGTTATCGGTGAACACAAGGAGTGCCAGAAGTTAGAATACTTCTGTAAGAAATACTCTGATCCCAACAGAGTAGACTACGTTCCACGACTGAGAGAAGCTGGGATTTATGAAAATATCGAAGAAGCGATGCAGCAACGTTTCGTTAAAGCCGACAGTTTGCTGCGCGGTCTAAACAACAATGTTGTTGAAGGTTTTAATAACATCATTGCTAAATTCATCGGAGGCAAAAGGATAAACTTTGGACGAGGGGGCTCTTATCAGGGTAGAGTCTCCGCTGCAGTCGTCCAATATAACACAAAAGAGGCGTTCAGCAGATTGAGTACGGCAATGAATAAAAAGCCGCCGAATAAAAAGTGAGATTCCCACTTCTGCAATTAAACAAATGTCGAATATTAGGGATGGGATCAAGTTCAATATGTACTCACGAAACTAAGTCGAATACAATACAAAAAGTTCACTTCATGGGATTCGATTTCTACTCATTTATTTATAGGATGCGAATATGTGCTTACAAGTACTTTGTCATTTGAAAGAATCGAATCTTGTAAAAGTAGTAATCGAACCCTGAAAATGTACATAACCTATACATATAACATATGACTTGAGTTTTCAAATCGTACTGGTACGATTGCAGTGGTACGATTTTAGGAAACATGATTGTTCAATTTATTTATACATATCGATTTAAACTTCATAATAAATGTAATATGTACATAAAATGAATGTGAAATATTCTACAATAAACTCGCTTTTAGAAAAATAGAAAAATGCAGGATGCTCTGCTACAATAAAAAGCAGCGTCGACAGTAGCCAGTATAACTCGACGTAGGATTGTCGCAAATAAAAGTAGTCCACATTACATTTATTTCGATTATACTTGCAAGTACCGCTGTGTTTCGCACGTTTCTTAAAGTTCTTATAAAGAGTTCAAACCTTTCTCGTCAAGGTTCGAGTCTACTTGAAAGTAGTGTTTTTTTTTCCGAAGTACTCGTGAACTGTTCGAAACTATACAGTCAGATTCGAACCTACTTCCAATATACTTGATCCCATCACTATCGAATATCGTGAAATAAATATTTTCTCAAGACTAAAAGTAATTTTTGTTGACAAATAACAGTATAGAAAATAATTACTTAGGTTTAGCAAATACATTTCCCATTCCAGTAGAGTATATTTTGAATTAAAATATCTGTTTCTTCAATTTAAAAAAAAATGTATTTTCGTACAAGTATATTTTTTTTCATTCAAGAATCATCCTGTAATAAATAATTACTTTCTTTTAGGAAATAAATTTTTTGTAAATAAACGAGAACTTGAGTTACGATTTTCATTTCTGTAATTAATCATACATTTACATTTATTTAATAAGATTTTCCTTCAGAGTATAAGTATCTTTATTGATGAACTAACTTCTAGATCTAGAAAATATTAACCTTTTTTTAGTAAATGTATGTTTCTTTGTATTCAATCTAAATGTACATTCTTTCAATTGAAGAATTTCGTGTTTGAATATATTAAAACTTTGTTAAAAAGCAGTAATCAATGTTTATGAGGAAATAATGTTTCAAAACTAGTTACTTATCTGTAAATAATACTTTTTAAATGAACGAAAGGAAATTTTATAATAAGAATATCATATAGTTGTGCCAGCAATACATTTTATTTCAATGTATGTATAGTAGAACAGTCAGTACTGCATACAAAAGATAGTGTAGTACATATTTTTTTATATAATCATTGTGATGAGACATCGATGGTAACTACAGACGTAGTGCTTAAACAGTCATACATATATATATAAGTGAATGAAAGAAATGAAGAAGAAATTGAATGTCAGTGTAGCGACACTCGTCTGTATAATATAAAATATTTTTAGTTTTTAATTTTCATTCATTCATTCATTCAAATATACTGACATATCATTTTTGTATTTGATAGTTGTACATTTTTAATTATTGTGAAGAAAATTAGTTCTAAAAGGAAAATTGTAAAAAGTGAATATTTCTTAATTGTACCCTTACTTTTCAAATATAAAAAAACAAGTGCTTGTTGAGATCACTTTTACAAACACTTTTACCATATAAAATCGGAAGAAATATAACATTTTGAATCAGACATAGTATGCACGTTATAAATCTTATAATCTACAAGATTTGTGTGCTTAACTAATCCCCATTCTTTGGTTTCTGAAACTTCGAACGCCTCAAGATGCAGGCAGTGTTTCACAATATTAACTTTACAATATAGAAAAAAAACGTCACTAAAACTACTAATTATTACATATTTTATCTTAACAAACGAAGTATTGAATATATTTTAACTTATATTAACAATATTGTTTGATTCATAACGCGTGCCATTCACTCTCACCCAAGAGTAACAATTATAGTTCGAACAATTCTCAAAAGGTAAAATATTTTTTAAACTCAAAAATTCTGTTATAGCACTTAGTTTATACAATGCAGGACCATGAGAAAGATCGTCCTGAAGCTCTTTATTGAGCACTAAGCGGTGACAAAACTGTAACTGGTGCTTCAACGCTAAACTGTATGAAGGATTTTTTCGACTTGTTATTACTTTACTCGTCTCTGTGATTTGCTTGTGCTACGCCTCAAAACGCATGCTTGACATATGTTTTATAGGACCGAACAAACGCATGATTCTCGGATAATGCAAAAGGTTATGATGTTTAAATTTATGAGTACATTTGAATATTTTTTTACGTAATGTAAGGTATTGCATATATAAATTTTGAAACGTATTAATTATATCTTCATTTATACTGTCTAACATTATTATACAAACAATTTTGCGAAGAATTAAATATAATTTCCAAAATTTATTGTTATTACTTACAAGATCACCAATAAATAAATTAAAATGTTTAACTAAACAAAGCATTTCTGATGCTGTTAATATTATATTTTCGGTTTTTATGCATTCTAATGATAATGGCGGTGGTATATTTGTATCGGTTGAAACATAACTAAAACAACTCATCCTTTGATTTAAAACATCTATATCAAACAAATTTTCTTCATTTATAAGCATATTCAAAATTTTCCCATATCATATCTACATATCCCCTCTAATACATCATGCATTGGATCACACGAAAAGTTTTGGACAACGTGAAAATTAGGTATAATATTAAAAACACATTCTTCTTGAACTCCAAAAGTTTTTTCGACCATATGCTGAGAATAACTTTCTTTAGTTCTTAAAATATTTACTTGTTCATTGATTTGTCTTTTTAATTCAACGTTTGGCATCGTACAAATCCTGCAAGGGTAAGAAGCGTTAAAACTTCTTGTATAACCCAAAATTGTATTTAATCCTAAATTGTCACCAATAATATTAGTAAGAATAAAAAAAATCTTTTTTTCATTTCCATCAATATTGATAACAATTCCAGTATTCTGCAAATCAATAATTTCTTTTATAATACATGTAAACATTTTTGAGTTTCCAAAAGTTTTATGATCTTTATAATTATGTAACTGAAATAAAAATATGTTTTCTAATTTACTACAATATTCTTTAGGTAAAATTGGAATGGTCCAGTATACTGCGCCAATTTTGTTGATTGATTTGTGCGATCCAAGAGGATTATTTATTTCAAGGTCATCAAAATAAATAACTAAAGGAAAAGTTATTGTATTTTGATTAAATGATATTGATTTCCAAAAATCACCTTGCATAACCGTATCGATAAGTCCACTGTTTCTACATTTCTCAATATATGTTGAAATTACAAAAAAAACTTGTGGAAATTCCAGAAAATGTTTCAATACTAATTTCATGGGTACAATACTTAATGTACACTGACGAATTGAAAAACATCTCTTTCCTTTTGCTTTACCATATTTCAAAAACGAGTTAATCACAACCTTTTTGGGAGGGAAAAAACAGTTAATTTCTTTCAAATATTTAAAAGTCAAATGTTCAGTTCGGAATACTTTGAAACCATTTTTTATTATATCAAGCATAATGTGTAACTCATCCATATTCTGGAATACCTGTTTTAAATCATCCAAACAATTATTAATGTATAATGAGCACATGTTTACAATAATTTTATGCACCAATTTTCTATTCAAAGTGCCGAAGGCATACAAATGTGTAACAAAGCACAAAGCAGAATGTACAATTTTATTTTTAAAAGTATTAATGCAGAATTGGTTACCATGAAAAGTTTGCGGTAATGAACTAATAGAATCGTTGGAAGGTATTAACTGTAATTCTACAGTATCATTGTGTAGATTTTGTAGATTTGTGGGCAGTCTTGCTGTTTTACAAGACACTTTTTCTATTTGAGACCCTTCACCACTATGCTTGTTCTTTATATGCTTGATTAACGAATGAACATTAGCAAATTTATCAAAACAATCTTTGAAGTTGCACTGTACTTCATAATAAATTTGTGTTTTATGTTTTACATTAACGTGACTTACTAAAGACTCTATGGATAAGAATGAACAATTGGCACAAGACTTCCGTTTCCGGTGGCAGGAGAGTGTGTAGTGAGAGAGTGCGAGCGAGTGTAATACGTGTGCGAAAGTCAAGAGAGAGTGTAAGGAAGGGCTAGGACGGTGGTGAGTGCGAGGTGTGGGTGCAAGGGAGCTAGGGAGTGGAGTGGGCAGGTGAGGACAGGGTAGGGAGGTGCATAAGGGCGGCGAGAAGTAGTGAACGGGAAAGTGAGGTTAGGGAGAATCGTCTGGGAAAGGCGGGATAGAGGATAAAGAGGAAGGAAAGGATAACGGGGACACCTGTGGGAGCGTAGACGTAGTTATAGGAAGAAGTAGAGAGGTCGGTAAAGTAGGAAAGGTGACAGGATTGAGAAGAGTGCGAGAATGGCAGGTGAAGACGAGGGTAAAGGTGAGCTGGTAAAGAAAGGCAGGCCGACAAATGCGGAAAGATTAGGAAGGGAAAGGGCGAATAGCGTGACCGGTAGTATGGAGCTTATGTGGGGAGTGAAAAGCAAGGACAGGGAAGAGGGTAAGGGTGAGGAGGCTGTGGTCCTTAAGAAGAGCGCGAAGACGGAGGGAGTACCGGCAAAAGGTGAAGGGGAGGTGATGATGGCGGTGCTGTTAGAGTTAAGGGAGGAGGTAAGGGGAATGAGGGAAGAGATGAGGGTAACCAGAGAGGAGCTAATGGATGCGAGAGAGGAAAGATTGGCCGTGAAAAGGATGATAGAAGATATGAACAGGAGAGCGGAGGAGGATAGAGAAGAGTTGGGCAGGAGGATGGAGGAGGTAGAGAGAAAGGTGGACAGAATGGTGGTGAAAGAGAAAAGGTGGGAGGGGATGGAGAGGAAAATGGAAATACTGGAGAAAGGGGGCGGTGTTGGGGCGGGAGGGGGTTGGAATGAGAAAGTTGAGAAGTTGGAGTGGGCAGTGGAGATGCAGGAAAGGGAAAGAAGGAGGAACAATATCATAGTGAGGGGCCTGAAGGTGGAGGGGGAGGGAAAACAGGGGATTAGAGACGGGCTGGAGAAGGTGTTGGAAGAGATTGGGGTCAAAGTGGAGGTAAAGGACGTGAGGAGCCTAGCCAGGAGGGACAAAGAGGGGAGGGAAATGGTGTGGGCGAAACTGGGGAGTGATGAGCAGAAAAGGAAGGTAATGCAGGAGAAGAGGAGGTTAGGGGGGAGGAAGGAAAGGATCGGGGACGACCATACGGATAAGGAGAGGAAGGCTGAGTGGATGGTTAATAGGGAGGCGGAGAAGGAGAGAAGGGAAGGTAAGAGGGTAAGGGTAGGATATATGAAGTTGTGGGTGGAGGGCAAATGCAAAATATGGGATGAAAGGGAAGGAGGCTTTAGGGAAAGAATGAGTGGGGGTAGTGAAATGAGGGAGACGACAGAGTATATGGGAAACGGGCAGGGGGGGGAGGCAAGGAAGTAAAAAAGTGAGGAGTAGGGATGGGGGGGAAAAGGTGAAGATATGCTTCTGGAATGTGGCGGGGCTAAGGGGGAAAGACGAGGACTTTTGGAGGGGTTTAAAGGAGTGGGACATTGTGTGCCTGATGGAGACGTGGGTGGAGGAGAAGGGATGGGAGGGATTAAGGAAAATGCTGCCGAGGGGGTACAGGTGGGATTGGCAGGAGGCTAGTAGAGTGAGCAAAAAAGGTAGGGCGAGCGGGGGGATGTTGATGGGGGTGAGGGAGGGTTTGGAAGCAGATGAGTGGAGGGAGGAGGGAAAGGAGGTGAGAGAGGGAGTGATGATGAGAAGGGTAAAGATAGGTAAAAGGGTGTGGAGGGTGGTGGGGGTCTACGTCAATGGGGATCTGGAAAGGAAATGGGAGAGAATTAAGGGCTGGGGGGAGATGAAAAACGGGGAGCTGGTGTTGGTGGGGGGAGACTGGAATGTCAGGACAGGTGAAAGGGGGGGTGATCTAGAGGATGAGGGGGAGCCCAGGAGGTCGAAGGACAAGAGGGTAAATAAAGAGGGGGAAAAGTTGTTAGAAAGGATCGGAGAAATGGGGTGGGTAATATACAACGGGGCAATAAAGGGTGATGAGGAGGGGGAATTGACGTTCACGGGAGCGAGGGGACACACAGTTATTGATTATGTGATAGGGGGTAGGGAGGTAAAGGCGGAGGTAGAGGGGATGTGGGTGGGGGACAACGTTGACTCTGACCATCACCCGCTGGTGGTTGAGATCAGAGGGGGAGGTAGCCGGGAAGTAGGTAGACAGGAGGGGAAGATAGGGCGGAGGAAGGGATGGGTGTGGACGGCGGAGGGGATAGAGAGATTTAGGGAGGCAACGGAAGGGTGGAAGCTAAAGGAGGGCGGTATAGATGAGATGGTGGCTGAGTTAGTGGGAAGGGTGGAGGAAACTAGAGAGGCCCTAGGGAAGGAAAAGGGGGGAGGGGATAAGAGGGGATGGTGGGATGGGGAATGCAAGGCGAAAAAGGAGGAGGTCAGAAGGGCGTTGAGAAGGTGGAGGAGATTAGGGGTAGGGAGAGAGCTGTACGGAAGAGAGAGGGGGCAGTACAACAGAATGTGCGAGGAGAAGAAAAGGAAAAGGGCGGAGGAGTTCATGGATATGGTGGGGAGGGTGAGGTCGGAGAGGGAGGTTTGGGAACTACTGAGCAGAAACAGGAAAAGGGGAAAGGGAGTCAATGAGGGAATCAAGGAGGAGGAATGGAGGGAGTATTTCATGGGCCTCTTAGGGGGCACGGATACGAGGGTGCGGGAAGGGTTGGGGGAGGGGATGGAGGGGGGCGAAGCTGAGGGGGTGGGAATGGAAGAGGTGGAGGAGGCTATACGGAGCTTGAAGGTGAATAAGGCGGCAGGCGGGGACGGTATAGAAGCAGAGGTGTTAAGGTACGGAGGGCAGGGTCTTAGAGAGTGCATTTGGGTGTTATGTGACAAAGTGTGGAGAGGGTGGGATGGCCAGAGGACTGGAAAACGGGGTTAATAGTACCGCTGCTAAAAAAGGGGGAGGGGAGGAAGGTGGAGGAATACAGGGGGATCACGTTGATGGGAGCGGTATATAAGGTATACACAAGGATTATTGAGAGAAGGCTGGGTAGGGAAATGGAGGAAAAGAACATGCTGCCAGAGAATTAGGCTGCTTATAGGAAAGGTAGGAGCACTTTAGACCATGTGTACGTCCTGAATTACCTGGTCAACAGGGAGGTGTCCAAGGACAGAGGTAAAATGTTCGCCTTCTTCATTGACCTAAAGGCGGCTTTCGATTCGGTCAACAGGAGGGTGCTGTGGGGGGCTTTGGAGAGGAGGGGGGTGAGCAAGGGGCTGTTGAAAAGAATAAGGGAGGTGTACAGGGAGACGAAGAGCAGGGTCAGGTGTGCCTAGAGGAGAGAGGGGTGAAGGCGAAGGAGGTGGGAGGATCTGAAGGGCAGTGGGAAAGAATGGAGAGAGAAGAGAGAAGGATTCAGGCTATGGAAAGGTGGGAGAGGATAGAGCAATCTGGGTACAACAAATGGTACAGGGTTATAAGGGTGGAAGGGGTACCCGAATACCTGGACGCAGGGTGGAAGGAGGAGAGATGGAGGAGGGTGGCCAGATTCAGGTTCGGAAATGAGATGAGGGGTGGGAGATACTGGCTAAAGAAGGAGGAGAACATGTGTAGGGCGTGTGGAGGGGAGGTGGAGGAATGGGAACATGCCTTGACGTGGTGTGAGGGGGAAGAGGACGAGGGGGAGGGGATGGTGGACAAAGTGAAGAGGGTCCTGGACGGAAGCGGGAAGGGTGAAGTCTGGATGAAGAGAAGGATTGAAAGAACAAATAAGGGAGGGGGGAGTGAGGTTGTAGCCGGATGAGTGAGTAGTACAGCGGAAGCGGAGGTCCGAAGGGATGAGTGGGAGTGAGTGGAGGGATGAGTGTGGAAGGACGGAGTGTGATCAGAGAGGAGAGGCACGGGGCGGTGGCAGCGGCGCGCGAGAGTTAGGCATAGCGGAGGGCAGGACAAGGCGGGCTGGATGAGAGAGACAGAGGGGTGGCGAAAAGAGGAGAGTTGTAAGGCAGAGCGGGGTCTGCCGTTGTACCCCGTAAGGGAAACATTAAACTTAACAGTAATGAACAATTGGCACAAAAAAAACAAGATAACATTTCGATGTGAAAATAGAAAAATGTGATAATTGTAGTTATTGAATAATAATGACAGAAATAACTTAAATATGGAGTCTATAATATATTTCGCAAATAGTACGGTAACCTATACAGTTATTGATCCCCTAAGAATGATTGACCCCCTTCTTAAAAAAGTTATAACAGTATTAAGAAATATATGCTTCTTTTAAATGATACAGAATATATACAATATACATACAGGATATGTACAGTATATATACTGCAATATGTAAAAAAAGCAATATTTCTTAATATTTATTACTTTCTTAGGAAAGCAGTCAATCATTATTTGAAGGTCAATAACTATATACGTTTATTTACCCTACATAGTTATCTGAGATATAATAGCAAATGAATACAATTATCATTTAATGAAATCAACAATAAAATCTTATAAATTTAAAATGATTACAAAAGAAACAATATCTTTTCTTTGGTTTGCTTACTTTCAATCAAGAAACAATTATAATAGGGAGAAGACATCAAAGTAACTTATACAAATCCTTATACTACTAGAATTGAATTCATTTGTCTACGCCGCTCAAAGTCATCCTCTTTTCCTCTGTTTTTACTTTTGAGTAAACGGCCCTTACTCTGTAGACCGGCACTGTATGACCTACTATGGTCAAGAATAATAAAACTGAAATGTATTTTAAAAATGTGGTCTACTTAAAAATACGACAAAAAAAGTGCGACCTTGAGTGGCTTTGCCAAATGAACCCAGCTATAAGTAACAAAATTAAAAAGACTTATCGTCGTCCAAGTATAAAGTTCAGCACTCTGCAGATTCAATATACTCTAATGTCTGTTGCGTTTCTGCATCAACGATCCCAGTTTGTTTACTTGAGACTTGTGTTCTCTTTGCAGTATTTTTCTCCTTTAGTTTATGCAAAACATGCTGAATGGATACTATATCTTTATCAAAAGGTATGTCAAACTGATAAATCCCTTTCTGTATTAATAGCCATATATGTTCACTAGCAAAGGGATATTCCAATTGAAATACGTGGAAGATTTTGAAGCAAATATCTATGCCTTCTATAGCCTCTGGGACTTTCTAAAGCACTTCATCCATGCAAATATAAATATCTTCAATATTTTCAATAGAGCCTACAATCAGGATATAAGGTTGTATTGTAAGTTTTGTAGTGCTTGCCCTTTCCTGCACTTCCTTCTGAATTCGGGCAACATCA
The DNA here is from genome assembly GCA_929108735.1 of Andrena dorsata. Taxonomy (NCBI): domain Eukaryota; kingdom Metazoa; phylum Arthropoda; class Insecta; order Hymenoptera; family Andrenidae; genus Andrena; species Andrena dorsata. The sequence continues at coordinate 4,868,616 of OV815487.1, forward strand.
CCAGGAATCTGAAAATAGTTAAACAAGATACAAGATACTCTGAATGAACAAAATTAAAAATTTAAAAAATTACAAATTATTTCGAATAAGAAGTCGTTTTAAAAAATTAATATAATCTAGAGATTTAAATACATTATAATTTTATAAAAAAAAAAATAAAAGAAGTAAAACATTTACAATTAAAATTATACTAACTGTTGCGAATTTTATAATGCTATCTTTTGACACACCAATAGAAGGTTTGAAAGCTTTTTTGTTTAATTTCTTCATCTGTTTAGGTGGATACAAATGAGCTATCAGCAAAAAACTCATCACAACTTTAGTATCTGTAATATATAACTTGTATTTAAATATATATATATATATATATCAACACTTCAGTTGGAAATAACTCAATAATTGTTTTAGCAATTAATTCTGCTAATCTATTGTCCATTCTATTAAAAAAATGCAAATAAAAATATAGATATCTTAGAGATTATAAGTTATTTAAAAATATTGGAAAACAAAAGAGTTCTACAGTCTTACATAAATATACATAGATAGATCCTTTATATGGAATGTATTACAAAATAATTAAGTTACCAATCATGCTACCTCATAGATCTGTCTTCGATAGAAGTAACTATAATATCGCATAATTTACTTCGTTGCTTGTCATTGAATACAGTTGTTTGTTTGTATAATGCGATAATCCTTCTGCCCGTTTCAGAATTATGTAAAAGACCTTTTAATTGTTCAAGCGTTATCATAGAGGAATTATTTTTATACTGAGGAACAACATTCAATATTGCTGATGAATTTTCATTGTTTACTTTCTGACAATTAATTTCTTTTTCAGAAAACTCAAGATTGTTGCAATATTTCTATAAACAGAATTATTGAAAGTTAATTTTATAGTAATAGTCACTTATTATTTTGTGTAATCATAACGTACATTTTTAAAATGTTTACATTTATCACGTGAATCGTTATCTTATTTTCTGAAATAGAACAAATAAATATCTAAAATAATCGTACAGTTTTTAAAATTACTGGGAATAAAAACCATTATCAATTTACATATCGCGTAATTTTAACAAAACTTTGATTATATTAATTTTTTTTTTATTAATACATTCCGTGCCACGTGGTCGCATACGCCCCACGTTGAACTTTCCACTCATGCCGTGTGGTCTTATATCCCCACGATATAATAAATGCGTTATACACGTTACGGAGATGTCTGCACATGATTTTAAAAGAAATCTTATTCAAAGATTCTCATTTCGTAGTAAAACTATCAAATGGCTTGAATGGAAAATGTAGCGTGGGGCGTATGCGACCCACATGGCGTGGACCGTGTTAACATTTTTGTCTAATTTTCTTTTCGCTAACAATAAATATAAAAAGTAACTTACCTTCAAAGGATTCCACCAAATGTTCAAGTTCGAGGGATAACAAAATCTTCTTCACCTCATCATCAGCCATAATTTCAAACTGTTTTAAACAATTTGCGAATCACACGAGTCGCGTGATATTTTGAAACAAATGAACGTACTACAGATAGGGGAGAGTCGTACAGTACCGACCAGCTTACAGTACCGACCAAAGCTAGTTCTCGCTTCTACTACCAGATATGAGTGTTTAACTTGAATAAACAAATAAAAATCACAATTCTGTATAACCTATTTCGGGGTCATATCGTTTACTCCATTGCGCTTGGTGTTATGAGACATTAAACGTATTCGTTGATATTCAATAGGTTAAAAGTTATTTCGTAAAGTCGATTTTTTGTTTCTCAGGTACGTAAATGATTATGTTCTATGATGAGTACTGTCTCTAGTCTATTAAATTTAATAAAACGCCCTAGTTTTTCAATATTTTTTGGTACATAATATACCATGATCTAAAATGTTCCTACATGTTTGTCGTACAGTACCGACCATCCGACTGTCGTGCAGTACCGACCAAAAAAGCTAAAAGAGAATTAAAGAAAAGCGAATGAAATAAAAGCGTAAAAGAAGCGGAGGAAAGAAAAGCTAAAAGAAAATTAAGGAAACTTCAAAAAAACTTGAAAAGAAGAAAATTATGGGATAACGTAAATAAGGATAGTTGTGATAACCGACCAAACAGGAAGCTAGGAATTAATAAAGAAGTTACCCACTGTGTTATTTGCAAGGAATCATTTGATGAAGATTGGGTGCAGTGTATCGAATGTGAAAGTTGGGCACACGTCGAATGTACAGATCAAGACAATATTAATTATTTTACTTGCGATGTTTGTACTAATAAAATTGGAAAAAAATTTCTATTCTAACAATTAAATGTCTGTTTATTGACATTGTTAGTCATTTAGACTTAAAAATTTACTAATTTAACAGTTGGTCGGTACTGGACGACACTTTTTCGTTTCCTAGAAATTACAACTTTTTTACTTTTGCGAATTATCAATTCTTATTATTAAATTTCACAAAAATAATTTTCCTCCTCTTATTAAGTTCCATCTATACTATAAACACGTTTTTGAATTTTTGATTTTTATCGACTCTAGCCGAAGATATAACCAAAAAACTTAGAGCGGTCGGTACTGCACGACTCTCCCCTATTACTACGCGTTGAAGTCAGACGAAGCGTCTGGATGGTGGACAAAGGCAGTCGAAAAATGTAACTCAGTGAAGCTGGCCGTTCCAATATGCCGCACATTGGAACGGCCGTCGGCCAGCTTTACTGCGTTACATTTTTCGACTACCTTTGTCCACCATCCAGACGCTTCATCTGACTTCGACGCGTAGTAATGTCTATAGTACGTTCATTTGTTTCAAAATGTTGCCACTGACGCCAGTAGCGTAGCGTACCGTTCAAGCAGCGGTTGCAAGTCAAACTTCCAGTGGACTTCCGGTTTCATGATTTGACCACTTTCATATCACCTCACGTCGTTATTTATTAATATAAGTAATAAATAATAATGCGAGATGACATACATGAACGTGGCTAAATTTTGAGACCAATAATACACCAAGTTTTTTTCCCTTACATCATGTTTTTAGCTTTGACATAAAAGATTTAGAAAATTAATTCCATTTTAACTAAATATTCTTCTACGTATTTTGAATAAATATATTTTTACTTTTAATAGATGAAATTGCAAAAATCAGTGTTCCTTTTTTCATTTACCGACGACATACGAAGGGTATGTATGAAGGAAAATATTTTACTTACGTATATTTAACGAGGGAAAAAAGCATGTTTTATTATTAAATTGTAGTTCGCCTCTTATACTTTATAATGCTTATATATCGTTTATATACCACTAAATAATAAACGAAGAAAAATCCGAAATGCGTTTGGAAAAAAAGGACCTTCCTGTGGAACTTTCCTTCGGGAGTCTAGAGAATTCACGACTTTCAAGACGTGAAGTCGGGACACTCTAAACCGCCAAAGATTGTTATGTTCGAAGTAATTTTTCTTTTGCTATATAGTAAAAACTATTTTTTTATTTTGTATAATTATTAGTTCATTTGGAATCACACATTTTCTTAAACCGAATACATATTTCTTAAACAACTAATATAAAAACAATAAATTCGTTTAATTGAGGTTCATAACTATTATCTCAGTTGAAATGACTGATTTGTTTATTTTAAAAACACGGTTCTCTTTATGACATAAGTCAATATGTGGTAATGTTAAACAATGCCTACTTCGATGCAAATAATACATTTTGTTAAATCAAACACATATTTCTTTAAAAAATAGCATAACGGCAAGGAATTCATTTAACAAATTGAAAGAAATATTTTTCATTCCAAATGTATAATTTATTTACATTAAAAAAATATTTCTCTACAAAAACTAAAAAATATATTTTTTAACTCAAATGTACGGTTCCTTGATTTTTAGCATACGATTTTCTACATCAAGAAAATAATTTTTAGTTTTGTTGCATAATTCGAAGTACATTAATTTTTCGATTTCAGTAAATATTCTCTAATTCTTAGAAATAGTTTCACTCTTAGAAGTACATATTTTTTTTATTTCAAAATATTCATTTTTACTGATTGGTTTTTCTGAGTCAAATAACTATTTTTTACATTGACGAAACTTGTAATTATAACCGAAATAAATATTTATTTACATTAGATTACTAGTATTAAGAACATGCGTTTTCTTAATATAAGTAAATGATTTATCATAATTCAAATCATACTGCTTATTTTAAGCAAATGTTTACGTAACTTCAGTAAAGTTCTTCTAAATAAATGCAGTACTCAAATTTAAGTAAATATATCTGACCTCTAAAAATAATGTACTTACATTAAAAATATGGTTTCTTCGATCAAATAAGTTGATTAAAAAAATTGGTTTGCTTGAATTAAGGGGGTAGACACGTCACGTGACCTGGCCGATTTGGCAGGTCGGTATTACAGCAGATTTTTTCTGCACAGAAATGGTAATACCCATAGATACGCGGCTGCCTGTGCACGCGAGAGGGAGCTGTTTGCTACTTCCATATTTTATTTTGAATGTGGAAAGAAATTGTCAGCTGTTGCGTTGAACTTGTAAAAATTTAAACAGAAAGTCCGCTGGTACTGCAAACGTAGAAAATTCATTGTACATCTAGTTGAAATGTGCTTATGGTAGAATATTCTACGTTGGCAGTAAGGAATTATAAGTGAAAAGGAAAAATACGCGAGGGCATGTCCCCAGAAAATGAAGTTTGTTAGGATAGACATTTTTTAATTAGCAAAACACTGAAATAGAACATGAAATACACATCTTACGCAGAAGGCAGTTATGAACAAACATATATAAAATTGTGTTTGACGTTGAATCCAACGCGTGATTATTATGTGGTCCCTCGAAGTGACAGAAAATATAACCTATGTATATTCTATATGACAATAAATGTTTAGCGGCTATTTCGTTCTATTACGCTACGTTTGTGAACTTTTCCTCATCCTTCTGAAACATTATTATTACACCGCAACAGTATCTTTAGGAAATCGGGTATAGCATATAGGTTATATTTTCTGTCACTTCGAGGACAGAAACTCTGCTCCACCAGCTGACAGAAAATCTGCTGCTGCACATTTTCTCTAGCCCGGTCGGCGTCATGGAAGGGGTACCTCTTCCACCCTGCATTTGTGGTAGTTGCAACGATATTCCTCAGCCCAGTGTACTACACCCTGGTTTGATCTGCAAAAAGAAATAAATTTAATAAAAATTATTTTTGTGTTTATACCACTTGAATGTAAAAACTGATACTCACACTTACTGAAGAAACCATTATTATTGTGTCCTATTTCTCATAAATATTTTCTTGGGATGGCACTGACCCCTTTCGATTCCAGTTAGTTGTCATAGACCCTGTGATAAAAAGTTAGAAAGAGTTGTAATCTGAATGCTGTAAAAATGTAAATGTATGTATGGTATTTACTTATCTTTATGCTTGCGGAGAAGGCAGCCTTCCTTTCCTTGCTTCATACAGCATGATTTTCAACGTTGATATTGGTTGGTGGAAATATCTAAAACAAATTCATATATGAGAGAAACATTCAGGATGATTTCCAATTAATCTAATTATTTGCATAACAAAAGTATATGTCATACTTACGCTTTTATACATGTCATTTCCACTTCATATGAAAGAATAGCTATAGCTATTTATTATTAGAAGAGTGTGAAAAGGCCCACCACCACCCCCGTCATAGACGGTCCTATTCACTATCCGTATGTATCTTCTACATACTTTCTTACTTACATTTTGGAACATTACTTATTCGACAGCTCTTCATATGTGCTGGATGCACTCGCCGGTGCAATAGTGACTTTGGATTGCAATTGATTGATTTGACAGCTCTTCGTATGCGCTGGATGCACTCGCCGGTGCAATAGTGACTTCGAATTGCAATTGATTGATTCGACAGTTCTTCATATGCGCTGGATGCACTTGCCGGTGCAATAGTCACTTTGAATTGCAATTGCGTATTCGACAGCTCTTCATATGCGCTGGATGCACTCGCCGGTGCAATAGTTACTTTGAATTGCAATTGCTTATTCGACAGCTCTTCATATGCGCTGGATGCACTCGCCGGTGCAATAGTCACTTTGAATTGCAATTCCTTATTTGACAGCTCTTCATATGTGCTGGATGCACTTGCCGGTGCAACAGTGACTTCGAATTGCAATTACTTATTCAACAGCTCTTCATATGCGCTGGATGCACTCGCCGGTGCAATAGCCACTTTGAATTGCAATTGCTTATTCTACAGCTCTTCATATGCGCTGGATGCACTCGCCGGTGCAATAGTGACTTTGAATTGCAATTGGTTGATTCGACAGCTCTTCATATGTGCTGGATGCACTCGCCGGTGCAATAGTGACTTTGAATTGCAATTGGTTGATTCGGCAGCCCTTCATATGCGCTGGATGCACTCGCCGGTGCAATAGTTACTTTGAATTGCAATTGGTTGATTCGGCAGCCCTTCATATGCGCTGGATGCACTCGTCGGTGCTATTGCGATGTTTTCATCCATCGTTTTGTGTACTTTCTTGTGTACTTGTACCTGCTCCTCCTATTTTTATGTACGGAGGTTCTCTAATCGGCTGTTCTCGATTGTATCGACTATCTATAATTTCTGGCAACATGCAGTCCTCATAGAACTTCTTCAGTTTTTCCTCCATCTCTGTTGCCCAGAATCGATCATCTCTCGATACTGTTGTAACTTTCATGCCTTTCGGCGTCCATAAACAAAAATAGGCCCGTTGCCTTTTCGTTATGTGCAATTGTCCTTGCACTTGATAATAGTAATGATGATTCTTATTCATCTCATTACCCTTGAAAATACGCCTTATATTGTCAAGTTGCTTTATGGCTTCAGCAGGTGTTAAATCCTTCGCCGATTCAGGACACTTTACTTCGACGATTTTATCATTGTCCACGAGGCCGTCAGGAGTTGCACCTAAGTGAGGCACAGTGTCATCGATGAAGAGGCCACACGGTAGAATATGCATTCCTAATTCTTCTTGCATTTGTTTTAAGGCGTTTGCCTCATTTTCCCTTCCGTATTGGAGGGAATGTAAATTGTGGAGTTGCGGGTACATTATACTCTTCACAGTATTTGCCCGTGGTGTAGTTTTTCGTAATCGGCATACCTTGCCGAAATTCGATGCAGTTAATAATTTTTTCCTATAACCGATCCACTTTTCCCTATTCGCTTGATCGCGAGTTTCTATTTCGATCTCGTCTCGCCTCGTTTGCCACTGAAGAAGTATATCCGCGTGCCTTTTACGCTCGGAAGAATATACTGTCTCTTCCACATCTGCTTTTGCTGCGTTGGGGCCATAATCCTGGTCGCACGATTGTTTGTTATTTCGGAAGGAGGATGCTTTCGCTTCTTTTTTATATTCTATTGCTTTTTCTGCTGCGCGTTTCCGACATCTTTCCAGTTTTCCTACCATGGTTGACGGCTCTTTCTTCATTGCCGTACTCAATCTGCTAAACACCTCTTTAGTGTTATATTGGACGACTGCAGCGGAGACTCTTCCCTGATACGAGCCCCCTCGTCCAAAGTTTATCCTTTTACCACCGATGAATTTAGCGATTATATTATTAAAACCTTCAACAGCATTGTTATTGAGACCGCGCAGCAAACTGTCAGCTTTAGCGAAAAGTGGCTGCATCGCTTTTTCGATACTTTGATAAATGCCAGCTTCTCTCAGTCGGGGAACGTAGTCTACTCTGTGGGGATCAGCGTATTTATTACAGAAGTATGCTAACTTCTGACACTCCTTGTGTTCACCGAAAACGTGACTCGGTACATTTGTCAAGTCGTTCTTCTAATTTTGTATTCGTTCCTCGAGTGTTAATTCTTCTTTGAGCCGGTATTCCGCAGCTTTCTTTATACCGGTACGCAGGCGGAGAGCATTATTCTGTACGACAGCTCTTAGATCTTTATTGCGGCCTTTTGTTACGATTTCGGTTATTTTTCTACTGAAATTGCGTAACAGGTGATTGGTGCATTCTACTTTTCGTACCTGCACCATGTACTTTTCATATGGATTGCTGTCCAATATCTTCTTGTACACACTGCTATCGCCATCGGCAACTAATATAGAGTATATTAGGCCGTGCATATCTATGCTGCAATTGAAGCCTTCGACAATAGCAACACTCTCCATGCCAGTTGAACTCTGATTACGACCCCAGTTCTTGAAGCAACGATGCTCGCGCGGTTCTTCCTTCTTCGTAGATGCTATTTGGCAAGTCATACAAAATTTATTCTTTACGCTGATGTACAGCACTTTCTTCGTGTGGTATCCCACGATGACTCCTACGCCAGAAAGAGAATTGTAATCTCCTCCGCGGTATGACCTTTTCATCCAGCTGCCATCTGCGACAACTGGGATAAACGGCACATTAGATTCTGGATAAACGTCGCCTCTTGCTATAGCTAATGCTTTTTCCTCTTTTCCAGCATCTTCCATTTCGCGTTGTGCGGCCACATCGAGGGCATCGATTAGGTCACTCTGACAGTTCTCGTAGATCCTTTTCGTCATACAGGACACGTTCATGGCAGTCAATATGTCCTCCAGTTGATTATATCCGCCGCCCGTCATCATTGTTGCGGCAACAGCGGCGTGGTCGATATCCATAGTGGCATCACTCTTCCGAAGACAGGATATGCGCTCTGTGTATTTGCACATTTTACACTCTACATAATACACTTTTTCTAATCCAATCTTTTCACATCTAACTATATCAAAATCTTCGATGCCACAGCCAGTAGTCGAATGTTTTCGAAGATTTTTTATTTGCTCGAAAACATGCGGAAAATCAACGAAGTCGATTCCTTCGGAAATTGGGTTTTCCGGCTGTTCTGATTCTGCAGCCTCCACCACCCAGTAATCGGCATCACTTCCAATATCTTCATCCGTTTCTTCGTTTATGTCTATCAGGGAATGTATCTCATCGCAGCCTGCGTCGAAGTCTATTTCTTGTACAATTTCTTCTTCGTTCGATTCGAAATGCATTTCTTCTACAATTTCCTCTTCGTCCGCATTGAAATGTATTTCTTCTTCAATATCTTCAGCGTCCGTATCGAAATGTACTTCTTCTATAATTCCTCCGATAATTGGAAAATCCTCAAAATTTCCTACGTTTTCGTGTGTTCTGCCCGTAAGACAATCATCCGCAGCAGATGTTCTTGGAAGTGTTTCGTACGAGGTACCTGCACAAGTACCTGCTTCCACCACGGTGCCCTGACCTACCGTAAGGCACATTGCTCTTTTCAATCGCTGCCTGCACGTAAAGAGTCAGTAATCAGTAACACATGGTACATACATAGAAATAAGAAAAACATACAGCACAAAAGAAAAGTAGGCAAAGTAAAAAAAGATATAGTACAGTAAAGTCTCGATGTAAGCGAAAGCCTCGGAACGAAGTAAATTTAAATACCCCTGTAAGTAGGTGTGAGACAATAGGACATTCCACGCGAAATCGGACACTTTTTGGAGTAACATTTCGGATGTGGCTCAAATTTGAATATGTTGTAGTGAAATAAATATATCGAACTATCTATCTAGTAGATTGAATTCCTTCTTTCATTCCTAACTATGTGTAGCCTTCAAGGTCATAGTATACCGTATGGTTGAATTTGTCTTGACAGTCACTTTCATCCTGGATTATCAAATATATAGCATTCCATTTTAAAAATTACGGGTCACCTTCGTTTCAAGGAAAATAGTGCGAACACCAAAAATTGAGTTACCGCATTATGTTGTGTATAAAAAACAGTAAAAGTTTTCCTTCTTTTGTATTTCACAAATACTTGCCATATTCGAGAACACTGTATAGGAATAGCAGATATAGCCGCTTGGCCGCTGCGAGTACCGCACGGCTCAGTCAGTCGAGCCGGTGTGATTTGACGGAGCGTCAACTTTTGGCAATTTTTACAGGGCTAATTTTAAAATGTCCATATTTTTGACAATTGGACCATGAAGGGGAAGGATAGAACTATATTCTGATTTTTTCCAGATTTTTAAAATCGCGCCCGATGTAAAAAACTGCATTTGTTTATAATAATTGCACAGAAATGGTTCAAATTTTATTTTTTTAAAATTGAAATAATTTTTTCTTAAAACTTCAATGTCTTCTCTATAAGCACCATAAATTTCATCTCCATCCGTTCACTACTTCCATAGCTATAATTTACTGAAAAAAGTTAGCACTTACCTTCAAACAGCTGTAAAATCGACATTTTTCAAAAATTTCAAAAACCCTTCGAGACATGTTTATACATCCCCAAAAGACTACAACATATTCAAATTTGAGTCACATCCGAAATGTAAACTTATTTTGTAAAAAAAAGATTTCAAAAATTTAAAAACAACATTTTTATCGGTTTGTATGATGCTAATGCCAGTTATCGAAGTACAGTTTTTGTCATTGCGAGGAGTTTGAATAAAAATGTTTTTCTTAAAATTTTGAAATCTTTTCTTTTTACTAAAATGACGTTGCACTAACAAGAAAAACGTGCAAGAATCGTTCAAAATCCGCGAGAACAAAAGAAAGGGTTTTACAGAGAAACATAACGCGAACAGGTGATCCTTCAATTTTTCAGACCCTATCGCATGTTTGACCATCAAGGACATACGGAAAAAAAAATCTGATTGGTCCGACCTTTTGCACAGTGTATACGGGTAGTCTTAGCTCGCAAAAAACGTGGACACTTGAATGATTCCCTGATTTTCCTTGAAGTGGCATCATGATTACCAAAAAATGGTAAATGTGTAATTTTGGAGATCATTTTAAAATGGATTTTATACGATGCAAAAAAACCTCACTAAATTGGCAACTAAAGGTTTTGGAAGGATAATTTCTTAGCTTTCCAAAACATTCATGAAAAATTTTCTACGATCATGCGTTCGCAAGTTATAGGTGTTCAAAGTGAAAAGTTCCTTTTTTGCTTTGATGGCGGATAACTCGGTCAATAAAAATCATACAACATAACCAAAAAAAACGAAATTACAGAGAAATGTTTGCTCTATAAGAACCCTTCATTGGATTTATTTGAAAAAAATTTTTTGGCCCGTGCATACGTCCAAACTTGACAAAAATTTCTCAAACTTTGTTTCCTGCGCTTCATCTTGATAAAACAGTAGGTATCATAATGGACGAAGAAAAAAATTGAGTGATGGTTTCAAAAACTAGAGACTTCAAGCGTTAAAATACTTTTTTAAAATATTTTTTGCGACTATTTTTCGCGGAGATACAGCCATTTGAAAATGACCAAAATTTTCTGGAAATTATAGTGTTCCTTTAATTTTTTCCAGGAGTGTATATCTTCACGATACGAAGAGGGACGTAGTGTGATACCGTTTTCTTTTCACACGCACACATCTGCATAATAGGCTGGGCCGAAAAAAACAAAACTTGGATTCTTTCCTCGTCATAGTGAAAAAAAGGTGTGAGGTATGTCAAAAAGCTCGCTGATTTTTTTTTATAATTTTAAACCTATATTTGGCCGCGCCCCGACGGGGTGAAAGGTGTCGTTCTTTCAAATTAATAGTTTTTGTAGATCATAGGGCGCAATCGGTTTCTACCAAGCTAGTAAGTAACCAAAAGCTTTTGTTAAATTATCTCAATGTTTCACTGCGCCTTGCTATCAAAAAGGAATGTGTATTACATACGTAGTAACCGACGCGATGTTGCCAACGTCTCAACGCCGGTCCTCCGCCACTTATTTATTAAATAGCGAGGCGTAGTGAAACATTGAGATAATTCAACAAAAAAACTTTTGGTTTCTTACTAGCTTGGTAGAAACCAATTGCGCCCTATGATCTACAAAAACTATTAATTTGAAAAAACGACACCTTTCACCCCGCCGGGGCGCGGCTAAATACTGTTTTAAAATTATAAAAAAACATCAGCGAGTTTTTTGACACACCTCACACCTTTTTGTCACTATGACGAGGAAAGAATCAAAAATTTTTTTCGGCCCAGCCTACTGCACAACCGTCTCCGCTACTCGCAAGCGAAGGCAGCCACAAGCAGCAAGCCCGCGCTGCGAAACGCGGCTGTGTGTGTATTAGGGTGGTCCTTATTTTTCAACTTCCGATTTTTTTTGGTCTTACCCTCCTAAAATATGAGGTTTGGTGAGAAAATGATATGTGTAAAATTTCAAAGTGATTGGACAACGGGAACCCGTGCCGCATTTGAGTTGAAAGTTTTGAAAATATCGTGATTTCTCGTCAATTTCGGATATAATTGTGTTCGTCTATTTTGGAAGTATCAGTGAATACTTTGTAATAAAAGTACAGTTTATTAGATGTACAATAATAATATGTATGCGTTACTTCGAAAAATATTGACGAAATCTTTGAGTTTTAGCTTTTAAAATTAGTACACAACGCTAAGTATAAGCCAGAATAGGCGATTTGGGGTCTTAATTGCACTGTTCAACACGTATTTGGATCTGCAATATGCACTCCGAGATCCTAGTACAGTTTTCCGCCCCAAACACGAATCCGTAAATAAAAGTGTTCTATCACCCTCAGTTTTTGGAAAACATGCGTTTTTGTAAAAAGCGCACGATTTTGGGCAAGAATGACGTATTACGTGAAAACCAAGAATGCTAGAAAGTTCAATTTACTCTCAAAAGACAGAGGAGAGTTTCCCGAATATATCGGTGTATACAATTATCAAATTTGATGGTTTTATACAGTTGTAATCGGTCGTCAAAGTTTAAAAAAGTGCCGATGTGCATAATTTCTACGCAATACTTTTGCATTTTTACGAAAAGTTGTTTATCTAGCACGAATTCGCTCAAAAGTATCGGATTCTGTAGACATTTCTGATGAAGAAACCATTCACGAAAAATGTCGGAACGGTTTTAAATTCGGATTGTTTGAGAAAATACCCAGCAGGAACGCGTGCACGGTGTTTTTCCGCTTGGCGGCAGTGGCGACCATTGCTCGTCTGACGTGTCTCGCCAGGGCCGTGGCTTCGCGCAATCGACACGGTGCCCCGTAGAACGGTCCTTAGCTATAAAAGTCAAAATTTGTTTTGAATTTTTTTTGGCCTTCGACTACTTTCGAAGTATCAATGAATATTGTTTAATAAAAATACAATTTCTTACATGTATAATAGTAACATTTGTACATTACTTCCAAAAATATAGACGAATATACAATATTTTTTATTTATTAAAATTGTATTATTCACTAATTTCTTATAATTATGTAAGTATTTATATACAACAAAATATTATTACAATTTAACTTAGATATAGGTATAAATATAATTAAAATAATGCATAGGTGTTAGTATTTCTCTTTTATCAAGCTATATTTCTTTGTATCGGGGTAGAATTGTCGATATTCTTCCAAAATTTGTAAAATGTATTGTTTGTTGTCTTCATTTGTTGTTAATATGTCATTGTAGTCTGACATCAGTTTTACGCCTCGCTCCGCAGTGTCATTCACAATTTTCAAATTCCGTACAATTTCTAAACCCGCTTTATAATCTTCGTCGTTTTCCCAGGTTTCCGGATCTAGTTGCAAAAAATTTGTCGATATATTAAATCTTGTAAAAAATTTTTGCTTTCTCCTGAAATAAATTTTTCCACGCTGGCATTAACATAATTTTTTATGTCAATATTTTTTATAACAATTTTTTTAAAGAAATTTTTGTATCGATTTCATCTAACTTTGTAACCATACGCCTTTTTACATCCAAACATAAATCTGCACCAAAAAAAGATAGAGCTGCACATTCTGGCGTCAAATACCATAAATGGCCACTAAATTTACGTAATCCAATTTGGCTTATCTTTTTGTCAACTGCTTCGTATGCATAAAGCTGTTGCACAAATCTTAAGTCCTGATGCGGAGCTTTTTCAGGAATTGGAGCACTAAACCATGCTTCAATGTATAAACTAGTTAAAAATATACATATATCCTTAATTCCTACCATTTCTTCGGAACTTAATGCAAATTCTTCGCGAAATAAATATATCTTTAATATATATATGGCTTTAGCCATCCATCTGGCATGGTGGAAAGCTCCAGGAACATGAAAACGATTTCCTTTGGCACAAGTTCCACCAAGAAAAATAATCATTAATTCGAGGAATTCCACATAATCACCTCTTGGTTGCTTTTGCTGTATAGTATTGAAGTAGAAGTTCAATTTTAATTCTATGTCTTGGAGCTTTCCACTAATATAATCATCTTCTATACCTGACCGAAAATTTGATTGTTTAATGGTCGGCCAAGCTTTTTGAAATTTCTTAAATAACGGTATTTCAGGAGCTGAAGATTTCGATATTTTTTCTTCGAATACACATTTTAAAACTAATTCGTACATATGGTGACGACACGGAAAGTACAATAAATCCCGCCCGACCATTTGCTCTAAAATAACGCAAGCACCTTTCAATCGTCCCATATTTGTAGCAGTTGTATCGCAGCAAATCGCTTGTACCGAATCTGTTAGTTGCCAATTTTCTAGCATTTCGAATATGGCTAACGCTTGTTCTTTACCAGTAGATTCTACTATCGCAGGAACCCCCAAGAGTTTTTCTTTTTGTTGATATGTAATAACTATAGGCAATCTCTCTACCCGTCCTTTGCCAGATAAGCATGGTAGCATTTTCCCATCCCAATGAACGGTTATAATTTTAGATAAATTTTCTTGAAATACTTCCCGCAATTTCACGGTGCGTTCTGCGCGAAGATGATGGCGGATACGCCGAATTGAAGATCGGTTAATGATCAAATCGGTTAATCTATGTCCTAATGATTCGGCAGTAGCAATGATGATGCGAACTGCATTGCGATCACTCACTTTGCAGTTGTCCAATGTTGCGATCTTAGCAAAAGTTTGGAGCAACGCACGTGGCAGGATGGGACACTCGCGAACTGGTTTAAACTTAGCTTAAAGACTTTAATGGTAACGGCTATGTTAAATTTACAATATTTACAGTTTGTACAATAAAGGTCCGTTATGCACGTTATAAGGTTTGATTTACAGCTCTAAGACACTTAACAGCACTAATTCCTACGCTGTAGGCAAT
The DNA here is from genome assembly GCA_929108735.1 of Andrena dorsata. Classification (NCBI taxonomy): domain Eukaryota; kingdom Metazoa; phylum Arthropoda; class Insecta; order Hymenoptera; family Andrenidae; genus Andrena; species Andrena dorsata. The sequence goes on from OV815487.1 coordinate 4,883,675, forward strand.
TTCTATTTAAGTGGCGATAAAGCACGTGGATTCGGCGCGAATCCAGTACAAGCGAAGCAATTCAAGCGAACATTAGCAAGCGGAAGCGATTTCAAAGCGTGTTACCTGGTGGACGGCTCGTCGACAAGTAGATCGAGGAAATCTCGGGCGATTTCCTCGAATCCGCTTGCTCTCCCCCTTCCATCGATCGCCGATCGATCGCCGATCGATGGAAGGGAGATAGGATCGATGCTCCACATGAACAAGGGGGGGGATAGGACAATGCGTCACCACGCCTGAGTGATCTAGATCTCGGGAGATGGCGCGATAAGTGCGATTTCTCGAATATGCGACGAGTTTCATATTAATAACATCCTGTTTCCCCCTTTGCTTCTTTGGGTTACTCGGACCCGGTTCATTAAGAAAATCAGGCTCCTCTGTAATAGAACCTGTGAATGCAGAAGATTCTGGTTCATCACTAGATGAAGTTGATTCAAGTTGTGCTAATTCTGCAATACAAGAAAAAAAAGTTACCTCAAGTCTAGAAATACGTTAAAACAAATTAAAAATTAGAAATACATATATGTATAACAAATTTAAATATATATACCTTCTACTTCCGCCATCACTTCAAATCGTTGTTTGCGTATCTCATCTTCTTCTTGTCGAATTGTTTTCCGCTGTTCCTTTTCTGTTAAATTTCTATCTACTCCAATCATTGATCCTGGTCTCCCCTTTTGTCTTTGATTTAATAGAAAATGTTTGTCACTTTCTATATGCATCATTGTTAATGCATCACTATGTGCGATATCAAAAAGATCGTCTAGTGAGTCAAGAAATTCCTTTTCTTTGCTTTCTTGTAGTTCACTTCGGCGCTTTTCGGACCGTTGCAATAGTCGCACACTTTCATACAACGTTATTAGTTTTGTAATACTATTGTACGATTGTTTTACAGGGATACGTGCTTTCTCCCAAAATACTTCCACTTCTTTTATTACCATCGCGGCACTTGGTCGAATATCTAATTTTACTTTTCGCAAATTGTAATACAATACACGTAAAACTTGTCCATTACTAGGAAGTTTTGAGCTAACAATTTGACTTTCGTCATGTCCCAGCAAATATATTTTATTAGAACTTCTGGTGTCCATTTTGCTAAATTCACGTTCCGTTTAGCACTCCTTTATATCAACGCGAACTGGCGATGCGCGCTGTTTTAATAAAGTCCAAGAACCGGATAATATACTTGTAAATATTAACGACTCGACACGGTACCTTCAAGGGCTACTACAAGACTGAGAACTCGCGTCACTTTTGGAGGGCAATTTATACAGCCCTCGCACAGGTACGCGTTCCTCAAGCGACGCCAGAAACGCGCCGGAAAAATTGGCGCCAAAATGCGATACTATCCACTTCCACACGCCGAAAAATACCTGGGTGAGTTTGCCTGCCAGTCAGGTAACGCGGCGATAGCCTGACTCACTCCGGCCCACGGCGAAAAACCGGAGAGTAGGAGAGACCGAGGCTAGTTGTCTCAAGGGGTAGGTTGACTAATTGTTAATAACCTTGCACCGACATATGCTTTACTGCGAAAAGATTCACTGTAGAAAGAAGTCACTTCTACTATGCCATTCATTTATGTCCGACCCCGCGATCGCACGTTTTTTAACAGTTATAAGCGTTTGTAAAAAAATTGATTATGTAAGTAAATATTTTTTCTTAAAGATTTTATTTTCTCACGCTCTATATAGTTACAATAGAATAAATGTTAAGGGACTATTTTAAAGTTTGTTTATTAGACGATCTATTGAGATAGTATTTTTGTTTATACACAAATAAATGAAGATTATATAGATTATTGAAGTTAAAATGATCGGTCGGGGCTGGTTGACTACTAACGTTAATAAGGTTTAAACTGTTATTTTGTTATTTATAAAGTGATTTTTATTTTTTGTTTAAATTTCGCGCTGTTATAAATATATTATAATTAATGTTTAAGTTGAAAAAATTTTCAGCTTATTATTAAAATATGAAAGAAAGAAATTAATATTTTATAATGAAACAACTCTTGTGACATTGTGTTATTTTATTACGACTGAGATAAGTTACTAATAACATTTTCTTAACTGATGACCAGCATGGAAGGTGTTAGAAAAACATTAAAATACCTTAATTGTTGTCACATTGAGTCAACATTAATAATTTAATCAGATAGGCAAATGTATGCTCTATCAAATATACTAACCGGTTTAATGATATTTCGTCCACATAATTCATTAAAAATCAAAAATTGAAAAACTGGCCTACCTGCTCTGATCTCCCCTACCCACCTACGCCAAACGGTACAATTATCTCTTACTTGGGAACGCGAGCTAGTGACGAAGCCGCTAACGTTACAATAAAAGATCCTTCGCAGGGAAAAACCAGTGAGGGTGACTAAATGGATGACTGGGTTTTATACCTCAGGTAGCTGGCTTACGTACTGCCGTAACTCAGACGCTGTTTTATATGCTAAGACTAATTCAAAGATTTTGAGTTTATTGTTGGAAGTAATATACAAATGTTACTATTATATATGTAAGAAATTATACTTTTATTAAACAATATTCATTGATACTTCGAAAGTAGCCGAAGACCCAAAAAAATTCATAACAAATTATGACTCCTATAGCTAAGGAGCATTCTACGGGGCACCGCGTCGATTGCGCGAAGCCACGGCCCTGGCGAGACACGTCAGACGAGCAATGGTCGCCACTGCCGCCAAGCGGAAAAACACCGTGCACGCGTTCCTGCTGGGTATTTTCTCAAACAATCCGAATTTAAAACCGTTCCGACATTTTTCGTGAATGGTTTCTTCATCAGAAATGTCTACAGAATCCGATACTTTTGAGCGAATTCGTGCTAGATAAACAACTTTTCGTAAAAATGCAAAAGTATTGCGTAGAAATTATGCACATCGGCACTTTTTTAAACTTTGACGACCGATTACAACTGTATAAAACCATCAAATTTGATAATTGTATACACCGATATATTCGGGAAACTCTCCTCTGTCTTTTGAGAGTAAATTGAACTTTCTAGCATTCTTGGTTTTCACGTAATACGTCATTCTTGCCCAAAATCGTGCGCTTTTTACAAAAACGCATGTTTTCCAAAAACTGAGGGTGATAGAACACTTTTATTTACGGATTCGTGTTTGGGGCGGAAAACTGTACTAGGATCTCGGAGTGCATATTGCAGATCCAAATACGTGTTGAACAGTGCAATTAAGACCCCAAATCGCCTATTCTGGCTTATACTTAGCGTTGTATACTAATTTTAAAAGCTAAAACTCAAAGATTTCGTCAATATTTTTCGAAGTAACGCATACATATTATTATTGTACATCTAATAAACTGTACTTTTATTACAAAGTATTCACTGATACTTCCAAAATAGACGAACACAATTATATCCGAAATTGACGAGAAATCACGATATTTTCAAAACTTTCAACTCAAATGCGGCACGGGTTCCCGTTGTCCAATCACTTTGAAATTTTACACATATCATTTTCTCACCAAACCTCATATTTTAGGAGGGTAAGACCAAAAAAAATCGGAAGTTGAAAAATAAGGACCACCCTAGTGCGGAGGTACCTCTCTGACGTAGGCAGGGCGCAAGATAAATCTCGGCCTATTTCGGACAGAGGCTGGTAATGGTACAGTATGGCTATGGCTGACACTGACACACCTCACGGTACGGCACGAGAGAACTCTCGGCCGTGGTTATGAAAAAGAGCGTCTTGTTGAATGCTTGAAGCGGTATAGCGACATGCACAAGAGCTCCTGATTCCGCTCGTCGCGGCCTTTATATTGAAAGGCCGTACATTTTCGCCCGTGAGAGATATCGCGGGACCGCGGCCGCCAAGCGGTCGCGGCGCGAACTAAGACCATTGTCTCGGTTCCGGGCGTTCGCACGACTCGTGACGTGACTTTGTCACATAGTTTTTAATTTCAATTTCAAATTTAACCATAGTTTATAAAAATCTCCAAAAAATAATTGGCTTTTTTGTAGCTTTAATGTAGCTTCATTCAATGCAGTGAGTACTTTCGCCAGATCTTCGATTGTATTCCACTCATCATTCGATAAAGCTAGCGGACGTTTTAAATTTTCCTGACAAAACTCTTTATGCTCTAGAAGCCGCTGTATCATGTCGTATGTCGGCGAGAATCATTTTAAAAAAAGCGCGGCACAAATGTTTTTTCGTTCAAACAGGTATGTATTATGTATATCATAGCTGTCATTTAATTCTTGAAATATTAATTTAATTCATCCAATCTCCTACCGCTCGCCGCCAAGTCGCCCTCGCCGCGAGACCGACGCGTCGAACAACCGTAACTCCGTAGCTCTTCCGACGGGATCGGAAATTGATGTAAACATAATTACAGCTTACAATAAACACTGTTACTCTTTAAATACGACTTGAACTCATTCGCCGAACCCGGACACGCCGACTGAGTCGGCACTATCCCTTCTCCGTCCCACCGGTAATCGTTCCGCAACCAAACACGATTACAACTATGACCTCAAATGCAGCTGGACTGATTCTGGATCATATAGAAGCAAGAGAATCACAGCTTTTCGAGAATGACGCGATTAATGCCGCAATTTTTTTAGACCCTTGCACAGTGTTCCGCGTATTGGACAAAAGTCAAGAATCCGAAGTGTTTGATCCACAAATTCTTGTATTTTAAAATGTTAAGAATGGAACGTAGATTTCAATGTTACCCATAACTTCTGCTGAATTTACTAATTTGTTGTCAAAACTGATACTAGAAATTCATTACAAATTTCGTTACATTTTTTCAAACACGTGCCATTGGCAGAATGTTTATGCTTTTCATTTGATGTTTATAAGTTGTGTTTAATACTGTCATACCTTCAAAACTGCCGAGTCAGTTTTTTATAATACTAACAATTTGTACTATTATTTTTTATGTTAAATGTTTATGAACTTCGATGGGACTTTTAAAAAAAACACCAAAAAATACCTCCGTGATGTTTTTTTATATGGATTTAGGGATCATTAAACTTTATATTAACATCGCTTTCAACTGCACATACTTGCACGAAACAGAAAAAATAGCCAATCATTATTAAGACGCTCACCGCTCCGGCCCTTAGCGTAATCTCTAGGTCAGCGCTGTTCAAGGTCGCTTACGCGTAAGCTTGGGGTTCTCCCACTCTCGTCCGCGTTGTCAGGGATACCGCGCGACGCTCACCACGAAGACGATTGCCCGGCTAGCTCATTGTGGCAGACTTCTTAGCGTCGCGCGTTCTCCTTGACGACGGAAGGCACGCTGTGCGAGGAAAAGATTGGAAGGGGAAGCTGGCGCGTGAGGGGCTCCTACGCTGGACAGCGCTGCTCTTGGTCTCCTCGTGCATAAGACACTTATGTGAATCTACACATCCGATATGCTTTTTCCAATTGTTTATACGATATCTACCATGAATTTTCCATTCTGGATGCTGTCTTCAGTTTTAAAATAGCAGTCAAACGCGATACACGCGATAAATATAATTTGATAAAAAAATGTTTCGAACAAAAGTTAGTCAGTATACATTTGACAACAAATTGCAAAAGTAAATATTAATAAAAAACTTTTTATTCACTGAAAAATCAAGATCGCCTTAGTGTGATAGAGCAATTGGCAAAATAGCGGAGGCGACTTGTAAAGAAAATGATGCGATACCAAGTACAAGCGGCACTTCTGTGTCGTTGTTACAGAAAACAATTAATGAGATGGAAGTTGATTCGTCGTCCGATGACGACACACAAGCTGCAACTTCCACAGAACTTGCCAAAATGTATACTGAAATTGATAGTTATAAGGAAAAGCGTGTAGATATAGAGGTCAAGATCATGGCTTATTGGCAAGACAAAAAATATATAATGCCGTATGTTTCAAAACTGGCAACAATTTGCCATGCTGTTCCGGCTACACAAGTTAGCGTTGACAGAGCCTCCTCGGCGCTGAAATTGATGGTGGACGATCGGCGGTGCAATTTATCCGAAGAGAATTTGCAAAAATTATTATTTGTAAAGCTTAACACCGATTTTAGGCCCTAGTGAATAAAATATATAATTATTACGTATGTGTTTTTATTGATTAAAACGTATAAATTCTATAATTCATTATACATCGTTCATAAATACAAATTATTCGTAATAATATTTTTAAAAAATGATGCCCTAGGGTGACCAAAATAAACCTTGCGCCATCGATATTGGTTACTGGTAACCAAAACAGAATTCCCGCAACCGATGTTCGTTACCGGTAACCAAAACAGAATTCACGTAATCGATATTGGTTACCTGAAACCAAAACAGAATTCCAGCAAGCGATTTTGGTTATACTCATTGAACTATAAAATTTCTGGAATGCAAACACGGTACGGAAAAACCTGGATTGGCCAGGCCGAGAGAAATAGTGGCATTGAATGGGTGTCTATCCTGTATTATACCGTAACCTAAAAAAATTCCCGTAATTCATATTGGTTATACCGTAACCAAAAAAAAATTCCCACAAAATTTATTGGTTATGCCGTAACCAAAAAGAAAATTCCCGCAAAACATATTGGTTATACCGTAACCAAAAAGAAAATCTCGTTAACGATAACGGTTATTCGTAACCAAAAAAATTCTGGTCATCGATAATGGTTATTCGTAACCGAAAACAATAACAGTTATTAGTGACCGAAAATAATTTCTGTCGTCAATAATAGTTATTGGTGACCAAAAAATATTTCTGTCGACAATAATGATTATCAGTAACCAAAACAGATAAGTCTTAATATTTTTTAATCACTTCATTTTTCGGAAAAGTTATGCAGTATTTAATGAAGACTGACTTCCATTTGAATAAAAATTAACTTTTTCTCAATGATTTTTTTCTAAAAAATTAAAGAAATAACTGTTATTTCTGGTCTCTGATTTTAAGGCGTTACAAAGATCCTGTTGATTAAAACCAATGACTTTCATGATTCTTTGGGTATTATTTTAAAAAACAACATGAAATTAAAATTCAAATAAACATGAATTTTTAAATCCAGCGGTATTCCAGTAAAAAAGAAGCACAAAAATCGTGAAATAATCGACCGAAAGCTATGAACTCAGCGATGTTTTAGTTTATAAATTTAAAACGCAACATGAATTTTAATTTCGTACAGTTTGCAATAAACCTGTATAAATGAGGAAAAGAACAACGCCAAACACATATCTGTATTATTTATAATATCCTCACTTTATAACGTTACAAAAAACTTGACATTTAAAGCTTTACAGAAAACGTGTCAAAATCCCCCTCTCGAGAAATGGTACTCACGACCGCTGCGGCCTCTCAGTTGCTTGCAGCCGTACCCTGGCCCGGAAGGGTGGGAATGACGCCGTGTGGCCCCTTCCGTCCCTCGCCTTGGCATTCGCCTTCACGCCCGCGGGGAAAACCACTCCAAAATCCCTGGGCAGGGCGTGGGTACGCGAATCAACTGTCTCTGCCTTCCACTTGCATCTTCGTACTTGCATACTTCTTTCTTGCTCGGCTTTCCACTTCTTGGACGGCGCATCTTCTTCTTGGGCAGAGACGGTTGAGGAGGTATTGTTCTGCTAATCGTCGGGACCCTTCGACTCTTCAGCCGTTGGTGTTCAGGCCCAGAAACCCGCGACGGCTCTGCTGTTTGATGTCCTCGAAAGTAGGGCGTCACATATCGTGAGAATGCTATCGGCCAGCTCTCCGATGAATCCACCCAGAACTGCCAGCTCGTCCTTGCTTTTCTTTCTTCTCAGCGTCTCCAGCTTTCCAATCATTAGCTTCCTGATGGCCCCGTTCCTCTTCTTGGCCTCTGGTGCTGCTCCAGGGGACCGTCTCGTTGCAGCTCGTCAGCGGCCCCGTCTCCGCGATGCCCTCTCCGACCGATCGGTGCGACTGTGTCGCACGTCCGTCCGGTGGTTGGGGACACCATTTCCCGCCTGCTGTCCATCTCGTAGGGTGGGACCCCTTGCTATGCACTGTACCGGGGACTTGGGCAGATCCCAGCCAGGAGGGTAGCGGAGTGGTTTCACGTATGTCCGCACCTCGCTGCGGACCGCCACGCTGTTGTGACACATTCGGGAAATTCGGGGTCGCATCCAAACCACGGCAGCAGTCCCCCAACACCTTGTCCCTCGTCGTGGGTTATCGTGTTCTCTGAAATAGACACAAGAACGGGGGCGGGCCTACGAAGGCACCATCCGCAGACCGAGTCTTCCCGATTAGCCTAAACTAATCTTCTTTCTTGAGTCCTCCAATTCCTCGCGTATTTTGTCCTTCCATCCTTGGATCCATGTTCGCGGTTATCTCTTCATTCCTCTTGGGACCGTGCCTCCTATTCCGCATGGTGGGGTACGCGGACCATCTTGCAGCTCCTTCGGGCCGAACGCTGGATCCTGTACACTACGTCGTCGATCCTATCCGTTATACTGTATGGGCCTTGTCAATCCGTTTGTGGCTTCGGGGCAGTGATGCCAGAATCGTGGGACACGGGACGGGACGCTTACCCCCACTATGACCTACCGGCGTCCCCCACTTTCTTCCCACCGCACTGCACACAAGCATATCCCTACTCCTGTCCGTGTGCGCTGTCTGTTCGGCTCTCTTCGGCAGCAATCCACGTTGTCGAAACCCGAGACCGGCGCCTCGGCCGCAATCATGATATGCGAATGTTCAAATCCCGGTGTGACGGTTCTATTTTTTCTTTTATATATAGGCTGTCACCGTAAGAATTGACTCTGACATTATTGCATAGTTTTTGTATTTATTGGCCAAAAGTTTAAGTTTTTCTATTTATTTATTATTCTTTAATATGTTGAGTTGAAGAAAAAAATGTTCGAAGGGAATATCACAAAACAGCGTTATACAGAAAATTAAGATTTAATACTTTAGTCCATTAGTAAAGAAACAAGGTTGAATGAATTTAATTTTCTTATATAATTTTCTTCTTAAATAATTTCTTTAAATAATTTCTTAATAATTACCTTGATGATAGAAGCTTGTGTTTAGACAGAGAGTGGGGACATTCCGTATTTTGTTCCAGTGCAGATTGGACATTTTCTGTTTTTAACCAGTATACCAAATCTTTACTTTGGAAACCGTCTAGAAACCGTGGTGTAGGAAAAACAAACATTTCAGAATTGTGTAACGGTACTGTCGTTACGAAAAGTTTTTATCATATCAGTGGAACAAGTTTTAATAAATTTTTCATCCATAAAATATTTCTTTGCTTTGCTGATTTCCCACGCAACCGGATATAAAATAGTCAATTTCCCAACTAGAGTTAAATTTTTTTTAAAAATTATTAACTTGAACTTTGGACATTATGGATCAGACAAGAGAACTGAAAATATGTACACGGCATGCAGAATAAATTTCATAATAAATTATCACTAAACCTACCACGACCGGTCATTAGACCGGTTGAACAATTTATATCTTTCTGTAATAGTATTTATATCTTTTTGAAAGGTATAGGTGTATGTAATGCAAGCGTCGGCGCGACATTAGTGCGTCAAAATAAACGTTCGCGGCCTTTCTTCGCCTTAGCCGTTCTAACTTCTCAATAGAATACAAAATTGAAAATTATTAATTTGGGCAGCATTTTCAAAGTCTGCTTTTATTGTTAATGATACAATTAGCGTATTCGAAACTGTTGCAGTTAGTTGACGTGCGATGTTAGTCTTCCACCTTTCTACACATAAACAGAAATAAACACGTAATTAAAATTATGATTATATTGTAATTGTATAGGATGAAATGAAAATAATATTATAAACTTATCGTTTTTGTTAATAAAAAATGATAATTTTAAAATGCTGTTTAATAATATTTAATTTTCCAATATTTCCTAGCGTTTGGACAATACTTTTTTCCATTTTTGAGCGCTAGTCCCCTTATTGCATCCGTGCCTTCAATTAGCGTTATCGAAAACCGCTGCAGTTGGTTGACGTACGATGTTAGTCTTCCACCTTTCTATACATAAACAGAAATAAACACATAATTAAAATCATGATTATAATTATAATTGTATAGGATAAAATGAAAATAATATTATAAACTTATCTTTTTTGTTGATAAAAAATGATCTGGGTTTTGCAATCCTGCAATATTAATCGTGTTTTATTTTATTTCCATTTATAAAAAATTTAAATTTTTCTGAATATCAAAGAAACGTTTTAACAATGCTGTGTACAATATCCAACCACTATAGGTATGTGACTGTTACGTCCTGAAGGGACTTTTGTGAACCACCCCGAGCGGTTAGGGTGACTCACCGGGTTCTTGCTCTATCAAGGTGCTAAAGCACGCCTTGACTATACTCGCGTGGGAAGAGGATGGTGATAAGGGGTTAAACCAAAGAATACAATAGGTATAAAGGAAAAACAATAGAGAAAAATATATTGTTACATAGAAGATTCTGGATTATCCTACCTTGAGACGGCGCTTCGTCTCAGCTGTCGCTCGCAGGTCTTAGCTTACGGGGTGATTCGCCTTGTCGTTATCGCCTCGCTCGCGTGCCGCTCGAACGCCGTAGGTCGCGGTAGTCCTCTTCGCTGGCACTCGGGGTTTGACGAACTCGCGTTACAATCTGTCGCGTTCGCATTTGCCCGTACACGCGCGTGGTTGCTCTCCCGGCTATGCCGTTCACTGTAGCGAGCGCGATTCTGTGTTGTAATCGCGTAAAGTCGAAGACGCGGTTCTTTGATAGGGACGGTTTACCTCGATTTATTACGATGGATTCTTGAAAACGCCTAACTTCGATACTACGGAGTTTCCCCCGAATCACGATGGTCCGTATCGGCGCGTAAGTGCCCTCCCGGCTAGGCCGTTTCTCGGTACGTCGGATGGAGGCACACTTCGCCTAACCTGATCGGCCGAGCGCGATTCGAAGTTTGCCCTGCGTAGCACGTTCGCTAGTCCGTTCTCAACGGAATCCAAAAATTGACTCCCGACTCTACGCAACGCGGGCCGCACCTCGGACGATTTCGTACGATGGGGGACACTGCCCCGTCGGCAGTTGTTTCGCTCGCGAAGGTTCTGGGCCCGGGCCGGCGACGGTCACGTTGACGCTCCGCGTGTCGCTTCACGTTCTTTGACAACGTGACCGGCACGCGCGAGGCGATTCCGCTGAATCGCCGCCGGAAAAATACGCGAGGACAACGAGGACGGATGGACCTGAAGGGCCCACGTAACACCTCCCCCCTTAGACACGAAACGGCCTCGCGAGGCTGTTTCGTTCGTGCGAAGCTGTCCTGCGTGTTTTTCCGTTTTACGACTTAAAACTAGCGCTACGCTATTAAATTTAAAAGGGCGCAAGGTATTTCGATTAAACAATTCATATTTAGGAAAAAAAAATAAAACCATATATTGTTACATAAAGTAGTAATGGTAATAATGGCAGGGGGTTGAAGCGAATGAATATATATAAAAAATCAAAAATGGGGGAAGCTAGATATAATAATAAGGGGTGGGGGAGGGGTTGGGGCGGCGCTGCGGTTGTTCGTCCGTTGGCTTCGGGCGGATCGGCGATACTCTGCTAATGCAAGGGGTGGCGCTGGCCTATTCCGCGCCGGCGGGGACGATCCAGGGTACGTCCCTCGGTTTCGGGGGCTCCAAGGGCCGGGGCGCCTCCATTATTGGAAAAGCCGGTAGGAGATGTGGCTCTACCTCAAGTATGGCGCGGATGCACCCAGTACAGTCGCCGTTGAGTCTTATTTGAAAGTGCTGGTTGCGGCAACACGCACACCTGGTGCAGTCCATAGCCCTGTTTTCCTCCACGAGCCAGTGGATTGGCGTTTTCCGATACGCGGCGAAATCAGTTGGAGGCCGCAGCCACGCACAGGCGTCGCATATCGTCTGGAATTTGCTTGTTTGGTGGGTCCATACGAGCCCACTGCTAGCGTCGAAGCTCAGTCGCGGCCGAATGCAGACTCTCCTCCCGAACGGCGCGTGTAGGTGCCGTGGCAGGACCACCTCAGCGAGGGTGGACCGGGTGTATTTGGTGTCATTGTAGCGCGGGGCGTACATGGTGTAGTCGAGGAACTTTTCCGTAGGATTTTATAACGACTGTTACTCGCTTAGCCTAATTGCTAACTTATATATTAGTATCCCTACCATCTAATTTTCGCAGCAGAGCGCCTCGTGGGGGTCGGTTCTTAGGATTAACGCGCGGGGATTCTTGCTGCTATCAGCAAGGTACTTCCTAGAATACTTCGAAGTACGGCTCGGAACCCGCGAAACTTCTCGCTCGCTCTACATGGGCTCTGTCTCTTGTCCTCGAGGATGGTATAACGGGTAGATCTGGAGGAAAGGATGTAATTGCTAAAGGACGGGGTCTGGAAATTATTTGAGGAGGGGGACGGGTAGGTACCATTTCTATATTAACTTTTGTCTCTTTCCTTAAGGGTTCTTGATGTCGATTCCGGCGGTTCCTCAAAAAACGGTATCCAATCCAGCTGATTAGGATGATTATGAAGGTGCCACCTAGTCCTGGTAGTCCATACGTGACGTATGTTGATAAATTTTCGGCTCTGTGGTGGGTGGCTATTTCTCTTGCTTGTCTTTCAATGTCATCCAGTGCGATCGCGTTTGCTTTCGCATGGGCATCTTGAAGGGTTGCCTGGGGTTCCTTTTCCTGATAGTCGGTTAAAATTTTGACATGATGTTCCGAGAGGGTTGGCAGAATTTCCGAAATGTTGATACCAATCGATGGTTTGTAAATAGTTGTAAATTCCTCGGTGTCCACACCGGTTGCCCAAATCTGGTCGGTCCCGATTTTGGCCTCCCAGTCTCTTTTCAGTTGTAGTATTCCTGCCCCCTGTAGCACTTCGTATCCGGCAGCGTGCTTATTGCATCGAACCTGCAGTGCCAGGGTGTCCTTGATGGAAAATAACCAGGTGTTGGGTGTTATCATCTTCTTGAGGAAAGTTCGGCTTCCAGGAAGGGCTTGAATGTTGCAGCTAGGCCACCTGATGTTTTGTGGTTTCAATAAGGCATCCGTTTCGCAGCTTGGTGCCTTTTCCAAATCTTGCAGTGGTACGCTAAGTTCGCACATGTACATGCGAGGGTGGTTTCTGCATCCTTCGATGTAGTTCTCGTCGGGCATGAAGTATTGAGAGTTGATATGACTGATATAGTTTGGAAAGAAGGGCAAGATTGAATGTAATAAAGGTCGAAGGGAATTTGATCTAATAAAGGTATGTCGAGTGACAAGATAATTCGGCCTTGTGAATAAACTACGTTTAATTTGGTCACCCCTTGTAGTTGTTCGGAACTCAATTCTTCCGGAGTCAGCGGGAATTCATATAGAGCAGTTTCGCGAATTCGTTCGCAAGTCTGCGCTAGCTTGCTGGGAGAAAGAACGGCCGGATGTAGGATACCAAGTTTTGCGAACGTGAGCGCGTCTGTAATTACGATCAACGCGGTTACATATTCGTCCACGTGCCTTGTCATTAGAAACGTCCACGAAGGAAAGGCTAATTCTAATTCTATTTTCGTTTCGCGCTCGTCTAGTTGAAGAGTACCCGACGCTATTTCCTTAATTCTATCGCCCATAGTTCGCACGGTGCCTGTTACAGCTTTTAACGTTTGGTGCAGTGATGCCAGAATGAGGACGGGTCCTCTCGAGAATTTCCCCCACCACCCATGCACATTACGCCGGAGCGGCGTGTCCGTGAGCTCGGCGCTTCGGACAACGTCGCGAAGACGAGAGAGAAAACGAATGTGCGTCTTTCTCTCTCGCTCTTGAAATGCTGTGATCCATGGTGGGGCGCAAGCGACACGCGGCCGTGCGCGATCTTCTTGAGGGCCTCGAGATTTACTTTTCCCTTTCTGACATATGTATAATACTCTTGTAATGAAAAAAAATTTGGAAAAAATTTTATTACGGAAATCACGTTTTAAGACCTCCTGATCACGTTTTTGCTATTTAGAAAAGAGCTTTTTTTTAAATATCTCATATATTTGTTAACACGATTACGTTTAAACGGCAAAATGGATTTCAATGGAACTTTATATTTAAATTTTATATTGTCTTAAGATCCGATTAGATCACGAAAAACCATAATTACCCGTTATGGTTCTTCGATTTTTCAGATGTACGAACTAAAATCTACATAAAAAAAGGTTAGATAAAGTTCCTCTGTAACTTCTTTATCAAAGAAAAATGTACATTCATAATTTCTTGTTTTCATTTTAAATTTCCGTACTTTTTATTCGAGCTATTTCTATTTTTCAAACCTTAAAATGAATTTTTTTATTAAAAGATGAATATTTTGATACTATAAATTGGTGAACTTTGTTAAAATTAGAATCCACTCTTGGCCAGTAGCATGGACGCTGTAGCGCCTTCGATAAAAAAATATTTTTTCAGGTAATCTCATTTCTCGCTAGATTTTTCGACAATTATATCACGTTGCGACAAAGAATCACGCACTATTTACAAATTTATTACGCGCAGCGTCCACGATACCGCTCGATGGAAACTACGGGAAAGTGGTGGTCTCTTCCATCTGGAGGGAAATGTAAACGATTCGTTATGCAAAGCTAACATCGCGATATACGGTACATTAAAATGTGTAAATCGGTATGAAGGAATTGTACAAGAATAAGAGAAAGGTAACTGATAAATGCATCTGAGGCAGTTCGGTACTGTCACCATTGTCTTGCTGTTACTTCTTTTAGCCTTTTCTTCGATTTTTCTCCTTCCTAAATTTTTCTTACTATTTTACGATTTCCTATGTATTCTTTTCGTTTCTCGTTGCGAGGGTTCGTTCGGGCCTGGTTTTCGTCAAGTACATTTGACGGTCAGACTCGCGCGAACCAAGTGTATACTTTGTTTACGTATCCGATGCGTTTCGTGGGGTCGCGCAGTCGCGCTTCGCGACATTTAACCGTCAATTTCAGTAGAAGTAGAGATCAGGTGGTGGATACTATTTCTTTCGCGCTGTCTGCATGTTTTTCGGATCTGTGGTGTTGGAAGTGTAATTAGTAGCCTGCATGTTTTTCGGATCTATGGTGTTGTAGTGAGTAAGTAATTAGTAGCCCCCTATATCACCCCTTTTCTATACGCTAGCATTTGCTTCTTGCTTTGTATATAATATCTTTTCTACATATTTCAATTTTTTCGTGGTAAGTACGATGGAAACGTTTGAGAAAACAGGTGAAAAGGCTACTTCTGTTTATCGGCCGTCGTGGGAAACGAATGAGAAGTTCCGATCGTGGATTCGCGAAGTACCCAATGATAAAAGCCTTTTCTACTGTTCTTCTTGCGAGAAAACTTTTTCTTGCGGCTCGTCAAGCGTTAGAAGGCATGCGGAATCAGCGAGACATAAATATTTGTCATCTAGAAAAATTCCGCGAATGACTATGTATGCTAAGGTCTCGAGAAAAACTTTTATGCCTCAATGGCTTGAGGATTTCAAGCCATGGATGAATAAGGTCACCGATGATCCTTTTTCGTGTTTTTGTTCAGTTTGTAAAAAATCATTTGCTTGCGGACTGTCGCAAATCCAACTTCACGCGGATTCCAAGTGCCACATCAAAAACTGCGAAAAAAATGGAATAGATGTGAGGAAATCGGACGATTTCAGATCGCAATGCGAGGAATCGCCTTTGTCATTTGATGAACGAAAAAAAGTCGCGGAAATTCGTTTTGCTGCACTAGTTGCGGAGAAAAATATTTCGCATCAAGCGGCAACGGCGATTCTTCAATTTTTCCAAGACGTTGGGAAAGATCCCGATGTTTTGGAACGTATGACGTGTGGTCGAACCAAGTGTTCCAATATTATATCGAACGTTCTGTGTCCTCGGGAAACAGAGCGTCTTAGTGATGTTTTACAAAATTCTAAGTTTTCAATATTTATTGATGAGACATCCGACATTTCCAATGAGAAATGGATGTCGTTTATTGTTCGGTATGTCGCACCCGAGACTTTGGATGTTCGAACGGAATTAGTAGAATTAATTAATCTTGACGCGCGATAATGTACTACCGATAAATTATTTACTTCATTTAAGAACTCTATGTGGAAAAAGCAAATTCCGTTCGGAAACATTGTTGCTTTGTCGTGTGACAACGCTTCTGTGATGACAGGTTGTCGCTCGTCATTCAAGACCAAACTTGCAGAAGTTCGCGGTGAAAATTTTCTCACCATGCCGTGTCCATGTCACTCCTCTGCATTGGTAGTGCATAAAGCATGCGCTACCATTCCCGAGGTCTGCGAGGAATTATTACGGAAAGTCACCACATTCATTTATAGCAGTCCCAAACGTTCGGCCATTTTCCGCGATTTCCAACAATGTTATCAATTTACTGACCGCAAAATTTTAAAATTCTGTACTACGCGATGGTTATCGCGTTACTCATCCGTAGTTACACTTTTAGAAAATTGGGACAGTGTGTTGGAATTTCTGAAAGAATTGGTCGTAAGTGAGAAGACAACGTCTGGGGAAGATCTGCTTATCATAATGCAAAATCCAGAAGCGAAAGCATATCTTCTGTTTTTAGAATATATTCTAGAGTATTTTAATGAGTTTAATTTATTCTTTCAGTCTGAAAAAACAAGAATCCATTTGCTTCAAAATACTGCCAAAACTCTATTGTATAATATTTTAGGTCATTTTTTGAAACCGCAGCTTTTGAAGCACATGGATTTAGTAAAATTAATAGATTTTTCAAAAGGCAATAATCAGATTGCACTTAATTGTATTCATTTAGGTCCAGAGTGTGACATTTTTCTTAGTCAGTTACTTGCAGAAGGCAAACCCGATGTTGTCCAAACCGTTCGAAAAAATTGTATTAAGTTTTACATAACGGCTGCAAACGAAATTCGTAAGCGATTTCCAATCGATGACGAATTTCTAAGCAAGTTATGTGTTTTTGAGCCTCATTTGGCATTAGTAGATAATGACAGAGACACTTCCTTTAAAAGTGTTCTCTTTATTGCTAAGAAATTGGGCGGTTTCGACGAAGACGGTTTGCAAAAAGAATGGTCGACATTGCATCTGAATTTTGCAGATGAAGATAAGCAGAAGATTTGTACATTAGCTTTTGATGAAGTTTGGAAAACGGTGTTGTTAACGCGAAACGATCAAGGCCCATTCAAATATCCATGCTTGCAGGAATTATTAAATTCCATTAGATGTCTTCCAAATTCAAACGCTGACGCTGAAAGATTGTTTTCCATGCTTCCCGACATAAAGACCAAAAAACGAAACCGGCTTTGTTCGAACAACGTCAATGCGATTTGCGTAACGAAATCGACATTAAAGGCGCACGGGGAAACAGCTCGGACCATAGAGGTAGATGACAAACATCTATCTCTCATGTCATCTAAGACTTTATATCCAATTTTTGCGAAGAAGCAAAAAAGTAGTTTACCTTTACATGCCATTGTTGGCTTCGCGGATTTTCCCTCTACGTCGAGTAATGCCAATTCGTGATGTCCAGAATATTATCAATTGCATCCATTTTCTATTTCATTCGATTTTTGGACACCGCGAATATGTACATAGTTGTTCGATTTACCTCATGCAATTCTTGTTCTATCCTTGCGATAAATTCGCTTGCTTGCTGTACATATGCTTTATAGAGAGAACTTCGAGATAATTGTACAAATAAATGTATATTCTTAATTATATTCATTTTATATGTAACAATTATCTCGAAATTCTGTCGCATGTAATATAGTAAATTTCTCTGCTTGCTTTCTATCCTTTGGAAATATGAACAATTGTAGCATTATTTCAGACTTACATATCGTCAATATATCAAACCCAATTGATATATTTACGTGCTGCCTTTCTTTTCTTTTTTTTGTAATGTTTTTGTACATTTTAGTATACAACATGTATCGCGATGTTAGCTTTGCATAACGAATCGTTTACATTTCCCTCCAGATGGAAGAGACCACCACTTTCCCGTAGTTTCCATCGAGCGGTATCGTGGACGCTGCGCGTAATAAATTTGTAAATAGTGCGTGATTCTTTGTCGCAACGTGATATAATAGTCGAAAAATCTAGCGAGAAATGAGATTACCTGAAAAAATATTTTTTATCGAAGGCGCTACAGCATCCATGCTACTGGCCAAGAGTGGATTCTAATTTTAACAAAGTTCACCAATTTATAGTATCAAAATATTCATCTTTTAATAAAAAAATTCATTTTAAGGTTTGAAAAATAGAAATAGCTCGAATAAAAAGTACGGAAATTTAAAATGAAAACAAGAAATTATGAATGTACATTTTTCTTTGATAAAGAAGTTACAGAGGAACTTTATCTAACCTTTTTTTTATGTAGATTTTAGTTCGTACATCTGAAAAATCGAAGAACCATAACGGGTAATTATGGTTTTTCGTGATCTAATCGGATCTTAAGACAATATAAAATTTAAATATAAAGTTCCATTGAAATCCATTTTGCCGTTTAAACGTAATCGTGTTAACAAATATATGAGATATTTAAAAACAAGCTCTTTTCTAAATAGCAAAAACGTGATCAGGAGGTCTTAAAACGTGATTTCCGTAATAAAATTTTTTCCAAATTTTTTTTCATTACAAGAGTATTATACATATGTCAGAAAGGGAAAAGTGAATCTCGAGGCCCTCAAGAAGATCGCGCACAGCCGCGTGTCGCTTGCGCCCCACCATGGATTACAGCGTTTCAAGAGCGAGAGAGAAAGACGCACATTCGTTTTGTCTCTCGTCTTCGCGACGTTGTCCGAAGCGCCGAGCTCACGGACACGCCGCTCCGGCGTAGTGTGCATGCGTGGTGGGGGAAATTCTCGAGAGGACCCGTCCTCATTCTGGCATCACTGGTTTGGTGTATGTCTTGAAATTTCGATTTTACAATATGAGTTTGATTTCCTAGTAATTCGGCGAGGTGATTTTGATCTTTATATAGCTTATCTATTTCTTGATTGTAATATTGCGCATCATCGCTGTCCAGGGTTCCAAAAAGGGCTTTAATTAGCGATCCGATGAATCCCAAGGGTACCGATCGCTTGGTACGAGGGAACTGTGGCTTTCCTAATATGTTGAGCAGCAATTCTTCATATCGTTTACCGTCGAGGAGTTTACGTTGCAGGACCGTGTTAAGGGTGTCGGCCGGGCAAGACGTCCAGTTGTATGTTTTACATAGCGCTTTCATTCTGTCGATTTGGGGTTGCGTTTGCTGTCGCGAGGCCAGTATTTCGGTGACTCCTAACCCCGTGACCAATCTCCATTGCGTGTGAAAGACTCGGAGAGGTCGGATTTTCTCGTAATATAGCCCCGGATTAGGGTTTAGCGACGAAATTTTGTAGTCCCCATCTATGACGTCACTGCTTGCGCTTGTCCATAGGAACGTAAATAGGAGAAGGCCACGTCCGTCCATGGTGGCTGTAATTCACGGTTTTGCGAATAGTCTGACGCGGAGAATTCTATTGTTTTAAGGAATTGTCTACTGTAAATACGAAAAACAGGTGAGATTACGAAGAAGGGTAAGAATTTGATTATTCTATGTAAATAAACTAAAAATACAATAAACTAAAAATACAAAATAAGTAAGGTAAAGGAGGGAAAAGGTATCCGATTTTCGGAATGTGGGACCTTGGTTATGAGGATTGGCAATATGAGCCCTCCTGCTGGTCCGTTTTAAGCTGGAACCACGTAGAATACGCTCTATTAGCGTCAAGGCGGCTTTTCTTTAATATAAGCATGTTTTAATTTGTCGAAATGTTTAATTAGCTGTTGACCCTCGTCCGTAACCAATATTGCCTTATTTTGTTCAGTAATTGCTTTTATCTTCCAGGGGCCGACGTACTGGGGGTCGAATTTATGAAGTCGAGGTTCCTTTTGTACATATACAAGATCATTTACCGCGAATGTGATTCGATTACTTTTACGGTCATAAATATTTTTCGAACGTGATTTACTTGAGTCCAAATTTGATCGCGTAGTGTTTCGGATTTCGTCTAAGCGCTCTACCAAATTTTGTACGTAGGTAGGGTACGTTAATAATTCTTCGCGGCTCATCGGTATAAACGGATCTCGGGCTAGTTGTCCGAAAACCACCTCGTATGGTGTGAACTTTGTGGCTTCGTGTACCGAGGTGTTATATGAGTACATCGCGAACGGGAGAAGCAGATCCCAGTCTTCGTATCTTTCCAAGTAATGTTTCAGGTATTCTGTTAAGACGATATGGCTTCTTTCCAGAGAACCGTTAGTCTGTGGTCGGTATCCTGATGTGGTTACGTGTTTAATTCTGAACGTTTGAGCTATTCCCTGTATTGTGTTATTAATGAAGCTCGTTCCGCGGTCCGTTAATATCGCGCGCGGTGCACCGAAGATTGCAATAAAGTAACGCGATAACGCGTCGGCCACGGTGATGGCTCGTATGTCGGGCAAGGGCACGGCCATACAAAATTTAGATAATAGACATTGCATTGTGAGTATGTGACGGTTTCCACTAGGGGTAGGGGGAAGCGGTCCTACGGTGTCCAAGGCTACTTTATCAAAAGGCCGTGCAGGCGTATCGGTAATTAGCATGGGTTCCCGTGTTTTAATTCGTATAAGCTTTTGTTCTTGGCAGCTAGGGCAACTTCGCACGTAGTCCTCTACGTGTCTGTGTAAATGTGGCCAATCAAAAACGCTACGTATGCGCCGGTATGTTTTTGCCACTCCCTTGTGTCCTCCTATCAGGCTTTCATGATAGTGGCGGATAATATTTTCCCATTCCAATTTTGGTGGTTGTTGAACCTCACCGGTGCAAATTTTTATTGTGATAGGAGTTTGGCTGAAAACGATTAACAAATGTCGTTGGAGCGTTTCGGCGTCGAATCGGTGTAGGGTTTCGCCATGTGCCGCTATACGAAACGAGCGGACGTGTTCGCTTTCCACGGCGTCTCTGAGCGCCATTAATGCTGATGCCAGGTCGGCTTCTTTCATTTCGTGGTAAAAGTTGCTCGCTCCCACGATGCTAAAAATTTTTTCTTCTTCATTATGGCTAATTATGACGCGATTTCTGGTTAATTCTTCGGATAATACTTTGGTTTCATCGAGAAGTCCTATAGCTTTTAGAGTTTTACAAATTGGGCTGGTTAGTATTCTATCCGATGATATAAAGTGAACATAGTTATCTGGAGTTGCTGCAAGCGTGGTTCTTACGATTTTCATTTTGCATTTCGTCAGTTGGTTTTCGTATTTCAAGGAGTCTATCGTATTTTCGCGATATTCTGGTAACTCTCACGTGATTTGACTTGATGGGTCCGTGTATGACTCAGGGGTTATTCTGAATCGCTCCGGGGGAATGGGGATCTTAATTCTGTCAGGTTCTGGATTTGGGTTAGAAATTTCTTTCGGGGGTAATTGATCAGTTAGTTCCTCCAGGGTTTCATCTTCCGGACAAATCATGGTCGATTGTGGGACGCCTAAGGCTTCATTGTGCAAAGCTATACCCCATGACACTCTTTTCTTTGGACCTGCTCGGGACGTTGTTTTCGTGGGGCTCGCGTTCTCGAGGAGATTCGGTGTTTTCTCTTCTTTTCTGGGTAGACCCTTCCCGGTGATAATGCGCATTTCCGTTTCTGGGCCCCGCGGAGTGTTTATGGTTCGGAAGGTAGGTTCGCAGTCTTCCCCTCCTGCCTCTGTCCAGGTGGGCGGCGCGTCCAAGCTTTTTAAGAAGGCTAGTTCATCGTACGTATATTGGCCCTTGTAGGGACCTTCCGCGATCATGGGGGAAAATGGGACTTCGAAATCTTCGACAACGTGGTGGTCGGGTTGTCGGTACGGTATTAATCCCGGAGAGTCCTCGTCTTCCATACTCTTCAAGATTGTGATTTCTTCCTCGGTTAACGGACCGACACTCGAATCGTCGCTTCCGAAAGTGGAATCCAGGATGGTTTTTTCCTGGTCCGTATCTTCATCCAAGAATTCGGGCATTCCCGTTCGTTCTTCGACTGTGTCCAGAACGGTAGAGTTGGCTCTGCTCTCCATACCGTCAGTAATTTCTCCTGCTTCAGTGGAATCGTCAATAAGCGACGGTGGTTCTTCGTAGTTCGGCCTTGGCATGGCTTGGCGACGCGCCTGTACGCGTGTTCCTATCCCTTCATCGTCGCCCTTTGGTGGGTTTTCCTCTTCGATAGTCGGGAATGCGTGCGAAACCGGGTTTCGGGATAGCGCGTCGGCGTTCGCGTTAACACGGCCGGGTTTATAGACGATCTCGTAATTGTAGTCGGCGAGTGTAATTTTCCATCGAGCGAGTCGCGACATCGGATCTTTTACCGAGAATAACCATTGCAGTGGCCGGTGATCAGTTACTAAGGAGAATTTTCGCCCGTAGATATAAGTACGGAATTGTTTTACGGCGTAAATTATCGCGAGGTATTCCTTTTCGGTAGTTGAGTAATTTTCTTGAGCAGAATTGAGCACTTGTGAGGCGTACGCTATTGGTGGATCTTCGCCTATTTTACCTTGGCTTAGTATTGCCCCGATGGCTACGTCGGACGCGTCGGTCGTAATAATAAACGGTTCATCGTAATTCGGATAACGTAAAACCGGCTCTTTACAGAGCGCCTGGCGTAGGTCTTTGAAGCTTTCCTGATGTTTTTCAGTCCAATAGAATGGAATTTTAGTGCTAGTCAAAGTTGAAAGGGGTTTAGCTCGTTTAGCCATATTTGGGATAAAGCGACGATAATAATTTACGAGACCCAAGAATTGTTTTACATTTTTACGGTTTTTAGGAACGGGGAATTCGGCGACGGCTTTAATCTTTTCTGGAATAGGACGTACTCCGTCAGCTGCGATTATATGACCTAGATATATGACTTTGTCTTTTAGGAACTTGGCTTTTTCCGTCTGTAGGGTTAAGTTATGCTTGCGTAAGCGTTCGAAGAAAGTCTCGAGTCGTTGTTCGTGCTCCGCGAGTGTACGCGAATATATCACCACGTCGTCTAGATACACGAATAACTCTTTCCAGATAAGCCCTCTCAGAACGTTGTTCATTAAACGCTGGAAGGTAGCCGGGGCGTTTTTTAATCCGAAAGGCATGCGGAGGTATTCGTAGTGTCCGTCGGGGGTGGTAAACGCGGTTTTTGCACGGTCCTCGGGAGCCATAGGGATTTGATGGAAACCGTTTGCTAAGTCGAAAACTGAGAAATATTTGGCTCCACCTAGTCTATCGAGAATGTCCGTGATTCGCGGTAAAGGAAAGCGGTCATCAATCGTTTTCGCGTTCGTAATTCTGAAATCTGCTACCACTCTCCATCGTTTCACTCCATCCTCGGTGGCCTTTTTCTCTACCACGTGCAAGGGTGAGTTATGCGGTGACGACGAAGGAGCGACTATTCCTAGCTCCTCCAAATTACGCGTTTGCTTGGTAATTTCTTCTTCCATCCGCGGGAGGTGCGGGTATTGTCTAGTGAACGTGGGCGTAGAATCTGTTAACGGGATAGTGTGTTCTATCGATGAGGTTACGCCAAGAGGGTCTCCCGGTACGAAAAACCTATCCGAATATCTTATAACCAAAATTTCGGTTTTTCGACGCGTTTCCGGATCTAAGTCTTCCAATTTCAGCGTTTCGAATATATGCTGTAAACGTTCTTCGTCAGATTTTGGATCTACTCGGTATTCTCCCAGATCGAGGTCTTCGTTAGTGTCGAACTCTTCTCCGAAAGAGGGGGAGGGGCAATCTCGCTCGTCCTCTTCGGAACAGTCACCGTTTTCAGGGATGCAGATGTTTATTTCATTCGCGTTGGTCTCTGATTTATTAAAGTCTTTTAGAAAATCTTGGTGGCACTGCTTATAGCCTTCTAGCGTACCTTCTAAATCTTCAAAGTTGGAGAAAATTACGGGGCTGATTGGATGTTTCGCGGTTACCATCGTGCGCTGGTGGTATGAGACGATGGCTTCTTCCTGAAGCAGATACGGGCTTCCAACAAGGCCCGCAATCCCCTTAGGTAAATGGGGCATACGTATTACGTGGAATAATGCCCAGCTACCGTTAATTTTCACAAGACGGTTGTCCCTAAGGTCAAGACCTTCCCGTTTAAACCGGTAATTTCAAGGGGGGTAGTACTTAAAACCCGGGCCCTTGAGCTTGCGGACCCGATTTCTAATAGGTTCAATGCCGAACCCGTGTCTATGATAAATTCTCCCTCACCGTTCTCCAATTGTTCTGCCTTGACTCGGATGCGGGGGGAGTCCGCTCGTAGGAGCGTCGTTGCGGGCTCTGGCTCCGGGGTAGATTTTGAGGTGATCTTTGGGCCTGCGAGGAGGACCCGCCCGCCTCGTTCCGGTTGAACGGGCGGGCACGCTGGGAGTTTAAATGATCGGGCTTCTCAGGGGTAGTTTCACGTGCTTCTGGTCTCTGGGGTTCACGAGATTCATATGCCCGCGACTCGCGAGGAGGTTCATATCTTTCCGTTTCGCGAGGTCCATACCCGCACGGTTCATATCCGCGCGGTTCATATCCGCGGGGTTCGTATCCGCGAGGTTCGTAGGGATCATACAATCTAGGATCGCGAGGTTGTGACTGCCTATTATTCCAAGGTCTCCCGCGTGCTCCTCTTCCACGGGGCGCACTCGGTCGGCGATCGTAGTACAACGGGCGTTCGCCTTGCCTCGTCAGCAAGCACGATGGACGGCGCTCCGGCGTCGGATCGCGATAATACGGCTCGTGATAATATTCGTCTCGATAGCGAGGGGCACTATACGCGGAGTACGAGGAACGAGGCTCTTCATATGAGTCATTTTCGACATTAGGTTGCCTCCATTCAGTCCATCTACGCTGAGGGTCGTATGGGGACGGGGGACGCGCGCTCCGGTTGCCGCCGTACGTGTCGTCGCGCGGCAAGCCGGCCAGGTCTTGTTCACGTCTTTGCGTATGTAAAGCTAGATCGAACGCGTCGTTCAAAGATACGGGATTTGATAAAGCTACTTTAATCGAAATTCTTTGAGGTATTGCCGTAATAAATGAAGTTCGAGCCAATCTCTCCACGTCTATTAGAGTTCTCTCGACATTTTCTCCGATTAATTCCTTCGCCCTAACGGTTACCTGTCGGTACAGGCGGGCCATGCGGTGAATAAAATCTATTAAACGCTCCCGGGGAAACATGCTTATACGTTCCAGTTCCAGTCGGAGCTCCTCATAACCGCGACATGGGGAATATCGGACCCTTAGAAGGGAGAGCAGATCGGCCACACTTTTACAACCTTTGTCTTCAACATAATATCTAATAGGATCTTTCAATTTGTAAATGAGCTCGGTCAGAAATCTGTCTTCCTGACCGGGCGGTACGCGTTTTATGGCGCGCTGTATCGAGGCAGCGAAGTCCTCCAAAGTTACAAAATCAGGGTCAAAACGAGGAATATTGTCAAGCGCCCGATATACTCTCTCCTCATCTTCTCGGGAACGCCATACGTCTAGTGCAGACATTTCTAGGTCGTTCGTCCGTGAACCGAACGATAGTCGATTGTTCGGCAAAGTCGACAGGGGAGGAGGAATTGTAGGAGGAGCTGTCTCAGGTATTTGGGAATTAGAGGTATTATTTGGAGGTGATCTCAGGATACCACCAGGCATTGTTAAGCAATGCTTTGCAAGACTTTAGATAGCAGGAAGTATAGTCAAGTTACGAGCAGATAAAATTGCGGCTGTTCGCGGAAGATAGCGACGGCACACTCTCTTTTACATATATAATAAGTATAAAATAAGGGAATAAAATCCCACTTCTGACACCAGTTTGTTACGTCCTGAAGGGACGTTTGTGAACCACCCTGAGCGGTTAGGGTGACTCACCGGGTTCTTGCTCTATCAAGGTGCTCAAGCACGCCTTGACTATACTCGCGTGGGAAGAGGATGGTGATAAGGGGTTAAACCAAAGAATACAATAGGTATAAAGGAAAAACAATAGAGAAAAATATATTGTTACATAGAAGATTCTGGATTATCCTACCTTGAGACGGCGCTTCGTCTCAGCTGTCGCTCGCAGGTCTTAGCTTACGGGGTGATTCGCCTTGTCGTTATCGCCTCGCTCGCGTGCCGCTCGAACGCCGTAGGTCGCGGTAGTCCTCTTCGCTGGCACTCGGGGTTTGACGAACTCGCGAGTCTATCGTCGGTCGCTCGCGTTACAATCTGTCGCGTTCGCATTTGCCCGTACACGCGCGTGGTTGCTCTCCCGGCTATGCCGTTCACTGTACGTCGGATGGAGTTACGCCACGGCGGAAGATCGCGGCCGAGCGCGATTCTGTGTTGTAATCGCGTAAAGTCGAAGACGCGGTTCTTTGATAGGGACGGTTTCCCTCGATTTATTACGATGGATTCTTGAAAACGCCTAACTTCGATACTACGGAGTTTCCCCCGAATCGCGATGGTCCGTATCGGCGCGTAAGTGCCCTCCCGGCTAGGCCGTTTCTCGGTACGTCGGATGGAGGCACACTTCGCCTAACCTGATCGGCCGAGCGCGATTCGAAGTTTGCCCTGCGTAGCACGTTCGCTAGTCCGTTCTCAACGGAATCCAAAAATTGACTCCCGACTCTACGCAACGCGGGCCGCACCTCGGACGATTTCGTACGATGGGGGAAACTGCCCCGTCGGCAGTTGTTTCGCTCGCGAAGGTTCTGGGCCCGGGCCTGCGACGGTCACGTTGACGCTCCGCGTGTCGCTTCACGTTCTTTGACAACGTGACCGGCACGCGCGAGGCGATTCCGCTGAATCGCCGCCGGAAAAATACGCGAGGACAACGAGGACGGATGGACCTGAAGGGCCCACGTAACATGACATTCCAATTTTGTAAAAATATTTGTAATATCCGCCTTAGAAGGTTGGTGACCGTAGTAACTACTTTGATTTTTTATGATAATTTTAGTATAATGCATGACAATTAATAGAACTTGATTTGAATATTCCAAACAAACCTTTGTCTGTCCGTTTCTGCGCAGTGCCCCAATAGTTACAGTGTTGAGTGTACATATGCTGTACCGATGCGTGCACATACGACCTAAATAACAGCGATTCCTATAGAAAACTTTGTCCTTGCTATACATAAACAAAAATGAACATAATTAAAATTATAATTATAAATATAATTGTCATGTAAATGTAAATTATAAATATAAGTGTTACAATAAACTTATCTTTTTTTTAGTTGATAAAAAACAATTCCATCGATTGAAATGCTCGGGAAGGTAAAAAGACATTGTATAGGGGTCACTATAATACAATTGTAACTTTAGGATAAATTGAGAAAGTACACGCCAATATAACAGCTTTTACAAAGAAGGAATGGGGGAAATATAAAAAACGAAAGATGCTACGAGCAGTGCTGGATTTACCCCTTAGGCTAACAAGGCTGAAGCCTAGGACCCTATTTAGCTGGGGGAAAATTTTTTCTTCGAAAAATAGATCAAAAATCTTGCTAGGGGCGGAAGCACGATGGAACGTACTGAATGTAATAACCAGCGCCGTTCCTGGGTTTTGTGTCGCCCAGGTGCAAAAACAATTTTGCCGTCCTTATTAATTTAATATTCTTTAATTAAGAATTTAATATTCAGTGTCTTTTATATTTCAGTTTACTTTTATATGTATATATGCATAGTTGTGACCGTTTATCATGCAAAAGAGATTCGAATATTATTCTTTTTAGTAAAATTTTTTACATATAATAAATGGCCTACGGCCGCCCCTCGGTTTGGCCGCCCAAGTGCGGGGGCACCTTCTGCACCCCCGCCAGGAACGGGCCTGGTAATAACTAATTCTTTGACAGTGGAATTACGTAAACGGCAACATTGTACGAGCACGTACGAGCACGAACGCGGAAGCTTCTCGCGTTCGCGGATTAGTTATAGGATTAGTCTTAAGCTAGTGGTTAAAAAGTACGTTAAGAATAGTCGTTAAGTTTAAACTAAGGTCACTTGGTATTTACAGGACGAAGCACAGAAATATATTTACAAGAGTATTTAACAGCCACGCACTATTAATACACGTTTTTGCTTAACTAAACTTGCGTATAAAGGTGGCCGTTCCAATGAGCGGCTGGAGTCGCCAGCGACTGCGACTGGCGGCTACAGCCACCAGCGACTGTAGCCGCCGTAGACTGGTACAATGGAAAAGCATTCATCCCAACTCCTATGAGCGGCTGCGACTGCTGCGGCCACGCCAGGATTGCTATAGCCTATGCGCGTCTGCTTCATGAGCCGCCTAGGCTACTCGAGACACAACACAATGCCATGAGTGTCTGTTTTCCGCCATAACGGCAGAATCTCCTAGTCGCACAGCGGCTGTCGCTCTACTGCTCCAGAAGCAGTCTAGCGACTCTAGCCGCTCTGCGACTCTAGCCGCTCTGCGATCCATCGTCACATTCGGCCAGATTATTCAGAAATAAGGAAAGAAATCAGAATTCATAACTTATGGAATTATGTTGTTTTTATATATTTCTTGTAAAGTAATAATATGAGCTCTTGTAAACAAAGGTCAAAATTATATGACGGCTACATCTGATCTGCGTGTAAATACATGTAAAATTTGTTGTTTTATGCAGAATTTTAAATCGTTTCTTTTAAAGTTTGTTAAAGTAAAGTTAAAGGGGTCAGAAATAATTAGTATCGATTCTGCAAAGTAACAGTAAATATTTCGTTATATACAGTTGTTTTTCTATAAGAAACCCAATGAAAAAATATCAGTAATTTTCGACTTTTTAGTTACCTTCCGCGAACTTGTTTGATGTTATTTAAAAAAATAACGTCAACAATTTCAATAAAACTAAAAAAATTTGATAAATACATACTATGGAAAGTGCAGAAATATCTGCAAACCTGTATCCATGTTATTCTGGTACCAATGTAGAGCAAAATACAACCTGCTATAATATACAACTAAGAAAATTATATACCAAGAAGGGTCTAACTATTATCAAATCAAAAGGCAATTCCACAAATTATTGAAACATTAAATATTTGACACGTATTTTCTTTTATCAGCAATCATCCATATCTGGGGGTAAAAAACACGTTTGCCCCAATATCTCGGAACATATGCACCATATAGAATAATCTGTTTGGCGAAACTGATGTACCTACTTTTTTATAACGAATCCAGTCACGCAATCAGATTCGTAATATATCAATTGTTATATATTAAAAAGTACTCGTTTTTTACTCCTTTTTCTTATAAATTGTTGGTCCATTTTGGCGTAAATTTGTCAACGTAAACTACAGACCAAACTGTGAAATACGGATACGTAAAATTCTTCAATTTCGACTTTTTAGTAAAAACTAAATATGTACACTATATTGAACTGGCTACGCGTAGGGAACTTCAGCTGTACAATTCTAGTATATTTCGGGCCTAATGGAACCAGATGTTTCCGAACAACTAGCCAGGTTAATCGGCCAGAGCGTCTCATTAGAGTCGCGGTTTATGATCGTATTGTCCCGCACTTCGACGACGGACAACAGTGCTTACGGGTGGGAAGTCACCATTTACCTGTACCCGCCATCCGCTGACAGAGCAATATACGGATTAACGAAATGGCCGCTTTTTATTGTATTTTCAAATTTTATTATATTTTGGACCTTTATATTGTGTTCTGTGTTTTGCCTTTATGTTGCGTCCTTAATGATCTCAAAGGGAGCAGCCTCTGGAAGGTAACAGTCGTAAGCGGAGCGAAAATTCATTTATCGTTTATGGTCGGCAATTTGTTATTTTCGAAGACGGCTTCGACAACATCTGTTTGCCAGATTTTCAAAGGATAATCAGGAACGTAACATTGCCGCCTTTAAGAATTCAGATATTATTCGCAGTGAACAAAAGCGTGCCTTTTTATTAATCCGCGGGTGTCAGCGGAAACAGTAAACACCTAGATATTTCTTAACGTATTCGAGATAAATGAAAAAAATTATTTATATGCGATTGCATAGTTCGAGGGGGCAAATTTACTAGCGCAGACGAATTTTTTCTTCAATTGTTGTTTTAAGATATATTTCTCCAACATGCGATTTTTGCTCTTGCGGCCGCGAGGCACCTTTGATTATGTCCAAAAACCGATAGTCGCCTCGCACGCAAGGCTGCTTTGGAAAGTCGGGGATGGTTTCCATGAGCGAGGGAAACAGTTTCCAGACTTTCCACGCGGCGAGGCTAGCCTCGCCAGGAGCCTTCGCAAAGTCAACACGCACCTGTAGGATAAAGATACAGGGTGATTCTCCAGCGACGCCTGTGAAAGAGATGCCGCCTGCTACTCCGTGGCGAGGACAGTACCCTCCAGTGCCTCACTGAATTTGATGGCTCTCGACCTTCGAAAGGGTTGGAATACCATTAAACAGTCAGAAATGTCCATGATTTCCGAATTTCTCATCAGATCTTTGCGAAAACGACGCCTATCGATTCCTATGAAACTAATTCCGATGAAACTAATACCAAGAACGACATAATTCAGACCATAATGAAGGAAATTCCATGACAAATCGAATTATATCATTTGAAGCTGACTTAGTTAAAAATAGTCAGATTTACATGAAATTTGGTATAATTTCCTTCGGAAAAATATAAGGAATCCATCGGTGTCACTTCCATATCGATACAGTAAAGAATAAAGAATTTCTTAATACGCTGTAATGGATATTTCAACCTCGACTGCAAGGGGTCGACCCCGATTTTCCAGGGTCGGCCGAGGATACCTCATACAACAATAGACCCTCTTTTCAAGTGCTCGAAAAGGGCCTGTGCGGCGTGTCGGTGCACTGGTGGGGGCCATGGTGTCGACGCTTAGGTATAGGAAATACCATTTGCGACGACGCCAGTTGCAGTCGCTGGCGGCTGTAGTCGCCAGTCGCAGTCGTTGGCGACTCCAGCCGCTCATTGGACCGGCCACCTTAAGACCGCGAGTTAACGCACGAAACAAGGAGTTCGGTAGCGACAGATCTGGAAAGTTCCAGTTTAGCGCGAGCGCGCGAGAGAATCTAACTGTACTGATCTAGTCGACGTTTCCAGGAAGAGAGATCGATCGCTGTGATGGATCGAGCCGTTTCGCCGAATTCTGTGACGTCAGCACCCCACCCAACAGCTGTTCGTCCTAAGCAAGACGAAGACAGTACCGACGACACAAGCCGGTCGCGCGATAGAGTGAGAGAGCTGTCTAATTAGGTGAGGTGCGAGACAACAGATGACCCGACCGATCTCATCACCGCGATCGTGTGTACCGCGATCTGGTCGCGTTAGCCGCTTTAAAGTGCGCGCGATTTCGGGAGCGCATCCGCGCCGCCTTGGCCTGTGGCCGTTTGGGCCAATCCCAAACAAACATTAATATTTAAATTTAAAGACCTCTTTGCATTTTTAACAGAATTTAAAACCTTAAGTTTGACAGATTTAAAACATTAATGCATTAATTTAGTTGAAGCGTATCAAAACTTCTCCGTGAATTGGATTTTGATTCGATTGTTAAAGATTTTGCACAGCAAAAGTCTCGCCGAAAAGATTTTTAAATTTAATAGTTTCACATTTTTTATATTATCTTTATTAACTTCTATCTTTAATGTTTATTTATGTTAATGTTATGTTTCGTTTTGATATTCAATGTTAATTTTGAAATTAAATTCTTATTTATATTATACGAGTATTATGATAAAAAACATCAAATCAGCGTTATTTTATTTTTTATATTTAACCGAGGGCCCCCGAATATTCAGCCTAGGGCCCCTAAAAAGGTAAATTCGGCTCTGGGTACGAGTCTGTAGAAGCGCGAACCGTTAACAAATCGTAATTGTGTGGATGCGACGAAGGTGCGTATAAATGCTGCCCCGACATGAGATTTAAATGCCTGCCATCAACAACCATGGTGCGGCTAGTCTCATCTCGTGCCTTTAACGCAGTACGCACAACACAAATGGAATTCAATAGGTCGATACTCATTCTATTTCTTTTTTTTGATTTTGCATCAGGCAAAATCGAAAATATTCTTTCGGCTTCAGCGTTAGAGTGTGGTAGACATCTGACAGTATTTAATAAAGATTTAATCGAAGGAAACACGAGATCGTGTTCGGGGTTTTCAAATTTGCAGATGTCTATCCACATGTTATCGAATGACATTTTCGCCCATGTGTCCCTTTGAAATCGGGAAGTGTTAAAATACAAAAAATCCCATTCCTTCTGCAAACTTTCGTCGACTAAAAGCCCTAATTTTTGGGCGACAGCTGTAACATTCTTGAATGTTACTTCTCTGTCGCAATTAAACAAACCATCATCCGATTTAAAAACAGTCATCTGTTTTAAAAAAGGGTCGTCATGACAAAGACGAGTTTTAATTTCAGTGCTTATCGTAATATAAAACCATAAGCAATTTTCGCATACCGACAGAACCTCAACTTCCGACATACCTTCGTTTACTGCCTCTTCCAAAAAAT
Source organism: Andrena dorsata (assembly GCA_929108735.1). NCBI lineage: Eukaryota > Metazoa > Arthropoda > Insecta > Hymenoptera > Andrenidae > Andrena > Andrena dorsata. The sequence continues at coordinate 4,916,092 of OV815487.1, forward strand.
TCTCACATTCGGTACCAAGATCCACTTGAGTAAGTGGAAGTTGGTTAGATTTTACCGAAAAATTTACCATTCTAATTATATCAAAATGTTTTAGAAGAGGGGGTTTCAAAAATTTTGTTAAGAAAAATTGAAGCATAATTGCTGAACGGGGCTGCAATTCCTGGACCAATGTTTTTCGTTTTTGGAACGAGGCATTAAACTTATTTAAGACGTTTAGCACGTACTCTAGAAAAATGAAGTAACCTTTCATGTCATATCTGCTAAGCAATGAGAAGGAATTGGTAGTAGTTTCTGACTTCGTAGAAAAGGCTTGCTCCCTAAAAAAATTGTGTAAATCGTCCCAGATTTGCAAAAATCTCTTGACACACTGATGCCTCGCAAGCCATCGTGTGTCGGATAATTTCAGGACTTTTAAAGGAGAGTGCTCATAACTCTCCTGAAATTGTCGAAAAATTGTAACACGTTTGGGACTGCCATTAATGAAAGTCGCAACACCCCGAAGTAAGTCGTCGCATTCTTTTGGAAGCGTAGCACAGGCAGCACTTGCCGCCAACGCTACAGAATGGCAAATACACGGCAGTGTAACGACATGGGGTTTTTTTTCAAGTAACTTGGACTTGAAAGATGAATGCCGACCCGCCATTACCGCAGCATTATCGCAACTAAAACCCGCGATGTTTTCCAGCGGAATTTGCATTTTCTGCAATTGATTTTCGAAAGATTTGAAAATCTGTTCCGCCGAACAATCACTGGCATCCAGATGGATCAGTTGCAACAATTCTGCTGCAATGGACAAACGACATGGCTCAACATATCTGACTGCCAATGTAAGCCACTTGTCGTTTGTGGAATCCGAAGTTTCATCTTCGTAAACGGAGAATTTATTACACCGTACATTGTCGGCAATCCGTTCCGTTTCGCGAACGCATAAAACGTTCGTAATAATTTGACCGCACTTTGTACGGCCAACTTTCATACGCTGTAAAACATTAGGCTCTTTGCCTATATCTTGCATAAGAGCAAGGAAATTAGAAGCAACCGATAGGGGAATATTGTGCTCGGCGAAGAAACCCGCGTACCTAACTTCCGCGATTTTAACTTTTTCATCCAATGAAAAAGTACAAGAATTGTGTGCCTGATCGAACTCATCTTCTACAGTCAGATTCGAATTGATATCCCTATCACTATTAGTGAACATTTTCTGCATATTGGCAATATGCACCTGTCTGGACGAGTGCTTGCGTATTTCCGAAAGCCCACAAACCAAAGTTTTATTGCAGACTTTACAGAAACATTTCGACTCGTCCGAAGAAACATCTACTAACCAAAACTTTAAAGATTCATCAGTGTCATACCAATGACGCTGAAAACTTTTTCTGTTTTTCTTGGCGGGTGTACAAGCCATTATCAAACCAGTTACAATTACTTACAGTACCGCTATACACTATCACTGCACCAACACCGAACACTTTAATCACTTTAAGCACTTTAAGCACTTTAATTACGTTTATACAATATGGAGAGCGTAAGACGTCAGAGCGTGGAGAGATGCTAGCTGACAACTGACAATGTCCGATGCGCGGACGCCCAATGCGCTTCGCGGATATCTTTTGTTTATGCGCGCGATGTATCGAAAACGCGGGATTTTTATGTAGAAACAGCGGGATCTTTACGTAGATAAGGCGGGAAGACAAATTACGTTTGTCACTGCATCGTACAGACGTATATAAATATGTCGTAGTCAGTTAAACAATGTCCTTAAATTCATTACAGTGCTAACAGTTCTGTCAATAGTTAATACTAATAGTACTATTAATTGTAGTGGTGTTAAGCTTCAATTAATAATAGTTTTATAGTGTATTAATAAAGGAAAGTAATAGCCAATTTGACAGTGAAAAAAATATAGTTTCTTTCATTTAGAAGTAAATAATGTACATTTTATTCATTCTCATCACATTTTTTACAAATAGGCTTCTCAATTGCACATTTTATGCATAGGTACGTATTTGGCGTGAGACTAAATAGTTGCCTGAGCCACGCTTAACCCTCCGTATCAATTTCGAATAGTTTCACGGCTAAGGCGAAGAAAGGTCGCGAACGTTTATTTTGACGCGCTAATGTCGCGCCGACGCTTGCATTACATACACCTATACCTTTCAAAAAGATATAAATACTATTACAGAAAGATATAAATTGTTCAACCGGTCTAATGACCGGTCGTGGTAGGTTTAGTGATAATTTATTATGAAATTTATTCTGCATGCCGTGTACATATTTTCAGTTCTCTTGTCTGATCCATAATGTCCAAAGTTCAAGTTAATAATTTTTAAAAAAAATTTAACTCTAGTTGGGAAATTGACTATTTTATATCCGGTTGCGTGGGAAATCAGCAAAGCAAAGAAATATTTTATGGATGAAAAATTTATTAAAACTTGTTCCACTGATATGAGAAAAACTTTTCGTAACGACAGTACCGTTACACAATTCTGAAATGTTTGTTTTTACTACACCACGGTTTCTAGACGGTTTCCAAAGTAAAGATTTGGTATACTGGTTAAAAACAGAAAATGTCCAATCTGCACTGGAACAAAATACGGAATGTCCCCACTCTCTGTCTAAACACAAGCTTCTATCATCAAGGTAATTATTAAGAAATTATTTAAAGAAATTATTTAAGAAGAAAATTATATAAGAAAATTAAATTCATTCAACCTTGTTTCTTTACTAATGGACTAAAGTATTAAATCTTAATTTTCTGTATAACGCTGTTTTGTGATATTCCCTTCGAACATTTTTTTCTTCAACTCAACATATTAAAGAATAATAAATAAATAGAAAAACTTAAACTTTTGGCCAATAAATACAAAAACTATGCAATAATGTCAGAGTCAATTCTTACGGTGACAGCCTATATATGAAAGAAAAAATAGAACCGTCACACCGGGATTTGAACATTCGCATATCATGATTGCGGCCGAGGCGCCGGTCTCGGGTTTCGACAACGTGGATTGCTGCCGAAGAGAGCCGAATAGACAGCGCACACGGACAGGAGTAGGGATATGCTTGTGTGCAGTGCGGTGGGAAGAAAGTGGGGGACGCCGGTAGGTCATAGTGGGGGTAAGCGTACCGTCCCGTGTCCCACGATTCTGGCATCACTGCTTCGGGGACTTTCCTTTTAGTCTTCGTGGTTGCATCAATCACACTCGTTCTCAGGGTTCGAAATCTACCGCGTGAACATGAATGTTGTATCACGACTTCATGTTCGAAATGTAAATGTCCAGACGGCGTCGCAAGAATTCGTGGATCCTCTTCAATATTCGTCGGATCTGTCCTCCTCCTCCTCCACTTCTGGGGCAGCTATTTTCTTTACACACAATACCTCTTTCCAAACAATATTTTCAATAACCTTCGAACTCTGAATTTTTAAACCATCCTTTGAGCGGCATCTTGACAATGCAACATATAACTGTCTATGGCTGCATAAAGGTCTGCTGAGGTTTATTCCAACATGATCAGAACTCTGTTCCTGAGACTTATTAATTGTTATAGCAAATGCTAAGACAATGGGAAATTGTCTTCTGTGCACCACGAATGGTAATTTGCTCGCATTTGTATCGCCTGTATCCAATTTAATACGGGGAAGGAACACAACTTCTCCAGCATGATCACCAGTCATAATTTTGCCGGCAATTAAATGCCTATGCAATTTAACTATTTGTAAACGTGTTCTATTGCAAAGGCCATCCTTAATGCTTAAATTTCGAATGACCATGACAACCGTTCCTACTTTCAGATGTAATTTATGCACAGAGAATCCAGGGAAGTTTAATGAATTCAAATATTCAATCTGATATTCTAACTGCACATCTTCATCTGTTTGATCAAGTCCTCGAGGTTTAGCTGTATTTACACTCACATAGGTATGATCTTCTCCATCAACCAATTTCAATCAGTGAGGTCGGGAAAGGGCTTGATAGTTAGTAGCTACCCGCTATTGGCATTTTCTTATTTCCGCTACGCAATCTGGTGGCGAAAATTAAAGCACTCAAATCGGGTTACCTGTCACATGTATTTGGCAATATTGTGAATTTCGACTGTTTGATAATCGATTTTGTAATATTTAACAGACTATTTAATGTCAATAACATTATTGCACTATTTCAATACTTGTGTGAGACCAGTTCTGTAACGCGATTGACCCGATTGCAGAGCTTCAAACCGTAGATGGCGCTCTCACAGAACTTACCAATTGCGCATGCTCGCGAAGAGCTGCGACGTCAAGCCAATCAACGCCAAGCTGGTGAACGAACCGAATCGACGCCAGCACCAAGGGACACGGAACGGCTTGAACGCGAAGCCGAGCGAGTGACGCCACGCTTTCCAGTCGTGCTTGTATTAACCTTTAAAACGCTCGGCTTCGCGTTCAAGCCGTTTCGTTTACCTTGGCGCTGGCGTCGATTCGGTTCGTTTACCAGCTTGGCGTTGATTGGCTTGACGTCACAGCTCTTCGCGGGTATGCGCAATAGCGGGTAACTAGTAGCTATCAGGCCCTTTCCCGACCTGACTGATTTCAATATTTATTATTTAGTGCGCGTACATCATCATTATGGCAGGCTAATATAATTCTGTCGGATCAATCAGTTTCCGGGGAAATGGGCTTGCTGTAAATATCACGAACGATGTCTATTGACCTCCAGGATTCTTCAATCTCCAAAATTGTAATAATGCCGTTGCCGATATCTAATAACCAGTTTGCGTGTTTCACATCAGACGATCTCATATTTTTTGATAACTTTAATTGGGTACATTTTGACCATATTGAAGTTGATTTTAAAGTTGATCTTACAATTTTTGATGGTGGGGCATATTTTATTACAGGTATAACTAGACAAATATCACCACCGAAGATTACAAATTTACCACCAAAGGATCTGCTATCATTACAGAGATCTTGAAGTAATTCATCAACCATCTCTACTACCCTACTTGGAATCATTGAAGCCTCGTCCCAAATAATTACGTCTGTTTCATATAACTGAATCTTATCCTTCGCATTTTTAATATAGCATTTTGAATACCTATCTGTTTCTATTGGCAATTTAAATATACGGTGCGAAGTTGTTCCTCCAGGTAGCAATATCGAGGTAATTCCTGTCCACGCAACAGTGATAATTTTTTTGTTGTTTGCACGCAGAAAATGTATCAAACAGTTATACAGATACGTTTTACCAGTTCCCCCCGGTCCATCCAGGTGGTATATTTTTTCCTTACTGTTTGTCAAAACCGAGGACATCAGTCTATCCAATATAAGTAACTGATCTATATTACAGTTTTCTTTCATTTCAACAGCTTGTTTTAATTCATCGTCCTTTTCCTTGTTTTAATTCATTCTTCTTTTGCGTTCATCATCTGTCTCCACCAATTGCAAATCTACAACAGGCTCCGGGATATTAAAATGTTTGCATGTAAAGTTCTCAGCTTCCAAAATTGACGAAATATGTTGTAAGGCTCGGTATTCAATGTTATCGTTAAATCCCTCACAGAAATGGTTTTTGTATTTTTCCCAAATCTGTAAAGCGGTGACTTGTTGTTCACCGATTAGGTACGTCCAGTAAAATAAACGTAGTTGACGGGGCATCATGACCGCAACCGCCTCATCAAATATTTCGTATACAATAGCCTCGGTGTGCAATAAATTTCACGATTCACTCGTGTAACAAATCCCAAAAAGCCTTTCTTTCTTTTTTAATTAATAAACCTAATTAATAAACATTTAAATACTTATATTTTATTATATTCCTATTATCCTTATTTTTATAAGAGTGTTTAGCGTTAACATTAATATTAGTTCAGGATATCGCGAGATGCGAGTATGACGAAAGAGAATTGAGAGTAAAGGAGTGGGAAAATCGAACGCATGCGCGATCCTCAGTCGATCAGCGGATCGACGAGAGCAAGGATCAGAAGCAGTAGATTGTGATTCGTGCATGATGAATGAGAGAGGGAACCGAGCGTTTCATGCGTGCGCCTGCGTACTATTCAGTCGCTGATAAACCGACTAGAGAACGGATCGAGAGCAATACGAGAATGCTTGACGCGTAATAGTCGAAATCCATTCCCATTGGTGCGCTCCCAGTACTCAGAATGTGTATAAATACGGGCAGGAAAGCCCAGAGAGGATCACTCTGACTTATGAATTCAATCAATGATTAGCCAAGACGCTGTTAAGAATCATTTAAAGCTACAAGCTGATTCCAACCTAAGGTTAGGCTTCAACTTTGGAAGCCGCCTCGTAGGCCCCTTGGTATTGTCGATCGGTTTGACCAAGGCTATAATCGCCTGGTCTAACGACGTATCTGCCTTGGAAGCCGCCTCGTAGGCCCCTTAGTTGTCAAGCTAGATTTATGAATAATAATTCTCAGGTTAGTAAAATTACTCCTGAGCGACGAGGGGACAATACTATTCCAGGTGGCAAAACCGCCCCTGATGACAATGAAACAATTCAAACGATTCTCAACTTAACATATTCAATTTCCTAGATCCATAAGCTAATTCCTAAATTATAAGCTAACTCCTATATCGACCGAGAGTCATAATCCGTTAATCAATTCCTATATCGACCGAGAGTCATAACCTATTAACCAACTCCTATATCGACCGAGGGTCATAATCCATTAATCAATTCCTATAATTCGACTAAACGTCATTATTAATTACTTAAGTTATATTACTCAAAATCGATCGTTCGAACGGACATTTCTTCTGTAACGACCTAGAGTCGCAACCCAAGACGATCAACTTTACTTTTTGTAACGACCTAGTGTCGCAACCTAATTAATTTCTTTAATTTCTTTAATATTAAGGCGTTAAATTATAGCTTTATGTATCATTTAAAAGTGTTTTCCTTGAATAAACACTATTTCAGTTAAATTCTTGTTCTTGAATTTTAATTCTTTATCGCACGCCACACGAACCAATCCCGAAATCCTGTAGGGAGCGTTACGCTACGCTCGAAATCGTTACACTCGACACAACACTCGATTCTCAGTTTGTTTTGGTTGTGTTGAAAGAAATTTAGACGTTGATTTTCTATTCGAATGTATGCATGAATCACGTATTGCTGATGTAACCTCCCGCCATAGTAAATAGGATTAAACTGATCTAGGTTTCTGTACATCAAACGGTAGGCATAGTACTGCAACACTGATATCTGTTTTGTTGTACCTTCTCCTGTCTGCTTTATACACGGGGTCCAACCCAAATCGCCGCTCGGAAATAATTGTGGAAAAATCATGGGATCTATATGTTTTGATAGTTTTGGTAGCCGTACACCTTCATTACTCGATTTAGGATATACGCATAAATCAAAGTCTGGAACGATTCCGTTGTTACGTGAGGGCGTTCATTTTAAAAGAGACCGAGCGGTTGAGTCTAATTTCCTCAGGTAACGCTTAACGAATTTTAAAGAGATTTTATAATTTTGACATAATCGGATTATTACGCAAAAATCAGGATTGTTTTGGGGCGCGGCTTTCGTCTACAACCCATACAGGTTGTCCAATCAGGATGTGGTACTTTAGAGGAGACTGGTTCGAAACAAAATAAGACAAATTAAGGAATAATATACCATGTATTACAATATAGATATATGTATAGGAGTTTTCAAAGGTGGAACAAAATGGTGTAAATTACATGGATTTGAACAATGACTGCTCGAGAATAATTGATCGAGGGAAAACCCCACAACCCACTAAGTGGTTGGATCAATAATCGCGTGTATTGTTAATTTTACACATTCACTCGAATAATTAATGTGATTACAATTTATATTACGCGAAACAAGCCAATTTTAAAAACGCGTCACACGCCGAAGGGAAAGTAGCATCTAAATGAGGGAAAACCCATAACCCACTAGGTGGTTGAATCAGCTGCTGCCTCCGTACAATATCATGATAAATCGAATCACTCACCAACTCCGTATTCTCAAGTCCTCTCTCTCTCTCTCTCTCTCTGAGTTTCTCTCTCTGTGTTTCTCTCTCTGTGTGACCTGGAGGGTCCCGCGTCCGAGATGATAAAGCGCAGGAGGGTCGCACAACACACACGCACAATGTCGAAAGTCAGTTTACAATAAAGCTCGAAGATATAAGTGTTTAGTTAATATACGGTTGAAACAAATAGGAGTTTAAAAATAATGAAAACGCAAGAATATATAAGTCTCTACGGGGACTGAGTCCTTCCACGATCACTGGGATGCACTGGAACTCCGGCTCAAGACTACTTTAGAAAATAGTTATGTCCCTCGGACAGATCGACCACGCACTATGCGACTTAACAGCCGACTGCCACGAGCGTTCGCAGGGCAGGCCCGAGCACTTGGGACTTTGAACAAAGAGAGTCAAATTGCTGAGCATGCATTTCGTACACACAGGCCCAACCGTCGTCGCCTCGGACCGTTCCCAGCCTCGCAATGCTTAGGTTTTCGAATGCCATCGCATCCGGCGTTCCAAGAACATTGATGCTGATGAAAGATTTTCTCATGGAAGAACGCAGTGGCGTAGCAATTATTATTTTAAATTGGTTAGTATACCATATCGGTTTATTGACAATTGATCGAGGGAAACTCCCACAACACTTAATGGTAGGATCAGATGTCAACGATACTGTAATAAAATTTTAACAGGGAAGAAAAATATAAAGTAGTCTACTACAATGCCTCGAAAGACTTATCACAGCACGCATTCCAGGAACGTCGATGGCGTTGAAGGATCGTTGATAATATTCCTTCGTGAGTACCTGCCCTGACGTGACCGGCTTCAAGCAGAAATAAATCAGAAATAAGTCAAGCACTATTAAGAATATCTACAGATAATCTACTATTGATTGAGGGAAATTCCCATAACACGCTAAGCGGTTGGATCAATAGAGAACATCTGCGAAATGACTGTAAAAATTAGTAGAATTTAGAAATGAATTTGGAAAAAGTAACCGGCACGTAACACCGTCTTTTGAAACAATAATCGCTGCACAATCGGACATTACGGGTTTGTTATATACTCGTTTGTCGGGCTCTCTTGTAAAATATAAAGAATATTCATCCTGGATTTCCTCAACTACATTTTTTAATTCTCTGTATTTTTCAACGTATGGATTATGTTTTTCTAATATTTCGGTTATTTCACCAATGTAACTGTGTAATGCAGTATCCTTTCCAACATTGTCCTATATTTCAAAGCAACATCAGGTTCGTACATATAAGTCTGACCACAATACGATTTAATAGTAGATCCATAAAGAGATGTTGGAGCAATATGATGAACCTGTCCCTGTACTTTCAGAACCGGAAGACGTTTATCTGTCGTTGTATCTGCTTGGAATGTTACAAAAGCAAACATCGAGTTAAACATTCGGATATCTTTCTTAAATGTTCTATTACAGAAAATTTGTAGTAAACCATTTGGGAATGGAGATAAATTTGATAATCTAACTTTACCGTTATGACAGCAACTCTTTTTGCAAAATTCATTTTTCCAAAAAATTGAGACTATTACTAGACTATTACTAAATCAACGTTAATTGCCCCACCTGAAGACTCTCTTGGCTGTTCCCTTGATTCTTTGATATGTGCAGTAGATATTGTGGCTGGCTTTATGAATGTCGAGGCTCTCTGTTCCTCCCGCAGTTGTTGTCGCTCCCTAATTTCTCTTTTACGTTCATCGGTTGTTTTAACTGGCTCTTTAGATAATGAGGTTCCCTGATCCTGTAGTAGTTGTGGGTCGCTAAATTCTCCACCAGATTCAACCGATTTATTCGCCTGTTGAATCCCCACCGAACTGTCTTCATCGTTACTTAATTTTCTTTGTCGAGACAGTAATATTTTGTTCATATCTACAAATTTACAAAAGGAGTCTCTAATACCGAAAATTTATTGTAATTTATTCGTGAATTGTTATTGTCGTTCCCTCCTCGCACTGTTACATTCAGCAGATGTTTCCGTGGGCCGGTTCGACGACGAATTTCCCTGTTCCTCCGTGTGTAGGTGTTGTTGTCGTCCCAGAAATTCTCCGACACGTTGAGCTGTTACTTTCAAAGGAGTATGCGATACCGAGCCACTTTCTTCACTATCGGCTATTTTCCTTCTCGAAGTGGCATTATTGCAGTCAAATCTAGAAATTTGCAATGGGAGGATCTAAGATGGCTTTATCAAAGGAAACGTGTGTAGTCTATCGTCGTTCCCTAAATTTTCTCATACGTTCTGTAGATGTTGTTGTTTGCGGTTCTAATGGCGATACAACCCGTTCCGCTCGCAAATCTCGATGCCGTTTCCTACTTTCTCTTTTTCCTTCAGCTGGTGTTTTCGCTGTCTGCTTAGATAACGAAGTTCCCTGTTCTTGGTGTAGCTGTCGTTGTCGATCCCGAAATTCTCTGACACGTTGAGCAGTTTTTTTCAAAGACGTATGCGATACCGAGCCACATTCTTCGTTATCAGTTATATCTACGTTCAAATCTACAAATGTGCCAAATGGGGATCTATTACAATAAATCTTGGATAATTTAATCGCGAATTGTCATTATCGTTCCCTACTTTCTTTTTATATTGCAATGCTGTTTTCGCCGGCTGTTTAAATGTAAAAGTTCCATGTTCATCATACTGGTGTCGTTGCGGCTTCTTAAATTCTCTAACGCCTCCTGCAGACTTTTTCCCTGCCTGTTTAGCTATCAAACAACTGCCCTCCTCGTCATTACCATTATTTTCTCTCATTTTTCTTTTTTTGAGGCGGGTGTCTTGCTTTAAATTCTACAAATATATACAAAGAAAGCAGTAATCTCTTATTTAGTGCTATCTAAAGCACAAATTATTATTGAAATAACCCTCTTCTAATTGGCTCTTATGATTCCACGAGCGTGTAAATTCTACAACGCTCGATGAATATTTTGTACAAAGAACACCGAACGCATATCATTCACGTGTACACTTCACGTTGAATTGCACGTTATTAACTCAGATTTGTAACAAATAGTTGGCAAACATACAAAGTCTTCTATTAAACAAATAAACCCTGTAAATCAATGACCGCGGGGTGAGCAAAGCGATTCCACCCGGGTGTTGCTCGCCAAAGGGGACAGATGGTTGTAGAATATTTAATTTGAACAACATTCCATTAATCTTTGATAAATGTAGAAAAGCTGGCTAACACACACATATCTTTTTGATTTCAACATAAATTTTTTCATCTCATTCCCTACCATATCGACACAATACCTAACCGCGATCTTTACCGCATTCCTAACCGTGACCTTTACCGCATCTGAATGGTTTACAGTAACCTCATTTTTAAAGCGTTACAAAGATCGTGTCGACTAAAAACACTGACCTCCATGATTCTTTGGTTAATATTTTAAAACATAACATGAATTTAAAATTAAATTATACATGAATTTTAAAATCCAGCGGTAATCCAGTAGAAAAGAAGCACAAAAATCGTGGCATAATCGATCGAAAGCTATGACCTCCGCGATGTTTTAATTTATAAATTTAACACGCAATGAATTTTAAATTCGAACAGTTTAAACCTCGACAAATGTAGAAAAGAAAGACACCTAACAACTGTTAAATAACCTCCATTTAAAGAGTTTCACAAATCGTGACACATTTTTATTCCATAAAACCTGAATAAATCGCAAAAAGATGAACACCAAACACATTTCTGTATTATTAATAATACCTCCACTTTATAGCGTTACAAAAAACGTGACATTTAAAGCGTTACAGAAAATGTGACACAGAATACGTGACATAATCGATAAAAAACAATTGAAATCGTCACATTATGATTTTATAGTTATAGGGTAGATAAATAGTGATGACCCTACAAAAGTAATAGACCGAAGTAAATTACGTCGTGAACGCCAAAAAGTACGACAAGATTTACAATTTAAAGTCGGCAAAACAACCATATCCTCACTGTATTTTGACGGCCGTAAGAACAAAACTTTTACTCTGACTAAGATTGAAAATAATTATCATCGAAAAACAGTCACTGCAGAGCATATTTCATTAATATCTGAACCAGGTTCTGTGTACATTGGACATCTTTCAATTAATTCGGGAAAAGCAATTACAATTCCAAAAAGTATGGTACAATTTCTTTCTGAAAAAATTGAGTACCAGCCTTCTTTAGTGCCAGTTGGATGCGATGGTACTGCAGTACATACCGGACACAAAAGCGGTGTCATTGTATTATTAGAAAAATATCTAAACAGACCTTTACAGTGGTTCGTGTGCTTGTTGCATGCAAATGAATTGCCACTCCGTAATCGGTTCGCAAGTATTGATGGTACTACTACAGGCCCAAATACACTCCGCGCCAAAATTAAGGGAACACTATAATTTCCAGAAAATTTTGGTCATTTTCAAATTGCTGTATCTCTGCGAAAACTGGTCGCAAAAAATATTTAAAAAACGCATTTTAAAGCTTGAAGTTTCTAGTTTTTGAATCAAGTACTCAATTTTTTTTCTTCGTCCATTATGATACTGTTTTATCAAGATGGAGCGCAGGAAACAAAGTTTCAGAAATTTTTGCCAAGTTTGGACGTATGTACGGGCTGAAAATTTTTTTTCCAGATAACTCCAATGGAGAACTCTTATAGAGCAAACATTTCTCTTTAATTTCGTTTTTTTTGGTTAGTTGTATGATTTTTATTGGCCGAGTTATTCGCTATCAAAGCAAAAAAGGAACTTTCTACTTTGAACGCATATAACTTGCGAACGCATGATCGTAGAACATTGTTCGTGAGTGTTTTGGAAAGCTAAGACAGTTTCCTTTCAGAACCTTTAGTTGCAAATTCAATGAGATTTTTTTTTAACCGTATTAAATTCATTTTAAAATGATCCCAAAAATTGCATATTTACCATTTCCTAGAAAACATGATGCCACTTCAAGGAAAATCATGGAATCATTCAAGTGTCCACGTTTTTTCTTAGGTGAAACTACCCCTTAAACACTATGCAAAAGGTCGGACCGATCAGATTTTTTTTTTCGTATGTCCTCGACGGTCAAACATGCGGTACGGTCTGAAAAATTGAAGGATCACCTGTTTTACGTTATGTTTCTCTGTAAAACCCTTTCTTTTGTTCTCGCGGCTTTTGAACACTTGTTGCTCGTTTTTTTTGTTAGTTCAACGTCATTTTAGTAAACAGAAAAGAAATGCAAAAATTTAAAAAAAAATTTACCCAAACTCTTCGCAATGACGAAAACTGTACTTCGATAACTGGCATTAGCACCATCTAAAGTACGCCACGTTCCCTCATACACATACGCATCGGAGAGTGAGTTTGGAGTCAAAAAATACTGCGGGAGTGACGAACCGCAGGGTTTCATCTCTCCATGTGACGCACGTACAATGAAGTGTAAATCCGACCGCGCATGCGCCAGCTCGTGGCGTACTTTAGATGGTGCTAATGCCAGTTATCGAAGTACAGTTTTCGTCATTGCGAAGGGTTTGGGTAAATTTTTTTTTTAATTTTTGCATTTCTTTTCTTTTTACTAAAATGACGTTGAACTAACAAAAAAAAAAACGAGCAACAAGTGTTCAAAAGCCGCGAGAACAAAAGAAAGGGTTTTACAGAGAAACATAACGTAAAACAGGTGATCCTTCAATTTTTCAGACCGTACCGCATGTTTGACCGTCGAGGACATACGAAAAAAAAATCTGATCGGTCCGACCTTTTGTACAGTGTTTAAGGGGTAGTTTCACCTAAGAAAAAACGTGGACACTTGAATGATTCCATGATTTTCCTTGAAGTGGCATCATGATTTCTAGGAAATGGTAAATATGCAATTTTTGGGATCATTTTAAAATGAATTTAATACGGTTAAAAAAAAATCTCATTGAATTTGCAACTAAAGGTTCTGAAAGGAAACTGTCTTAGCTTTCCAAAACACTCACGAACAATGTTCTACGATCATGCGTTCGCAAGTTATAGGCGTTCAAAGTAGAAAGTTCCTTTTTTGCTTTGATAGCGAATAACTCGGCCAATAAAAATCATACAACTAACCAAAAAAAACGAAATTAAAGAGAAATGTTTGCTCTATAAGAGTTCTCCATTGGAGTTATCTGGAAAAAAAAATTTTCAGCCCGTACATACGTCCAAACTTGGCAAAAATTTCTGAAACTTTGTTTCCTGCGCTCCATCTTGATAAAACAGTATCATAATGGACGAAGAAAAAAAATTGAGTACTTGATTCAAAAACTAGAAACTTCAAGCTTTAAAATGCGTTTTTTAAATATTTTTTGCGACCATTTTTCGCAGAGATACAGCTATTTGAAAATGACCAAAATTTTCTGGAAATTATAGTGTTCCCTTAATTTTGGCGCGGAGTGTAGTTATTCAGGAAATATCGGGAAAATGCTGGTAAAATGCCTAGATCAGAAGGTGGTAGATTTCCAAACTATAGACACAGATTCGCCAGATGTTAATACTGAATTGTTAAGCAGCGATCAGAAGTGTTTGTATGAGATGTGTCCAGCTATTTCTCGCGGAAGTATCCCACCGCTAATATCGCTAATATCGCTAAAAGTATCGCTAATAAAGACCCAAGAAAGGTAGCCCACTCTCGACGGCTCACTTGTGCACAGAATTTTACGTTTGTATGTGGACACAAAAAAGTCGTCAGAAAATTTGAGAGAATTGGCAATATTCATTATGAAAGTTTAAGCACCAACTTGGTTTGACATCAAGATGAAACCTTCTTGTAAACATGGTCCAATTCACGTTTTCAATATGATTAAAAGATCCCTCTAATTACGTCAAGAGCTGAAGGACATTATCCTAAGAACTATTCAACGGAACGCGTTCTTTGCGCATCCAAAAAATGTATTGCTTGCTATGCTACAAGACGAACACCCACACATTAAGAAACTAGCTCTTAGAAGAATTAAAAAAGCGAGGGAGCAGACGAAGGGAAAGAATTTATGTGAGTTAAGGATACCTCACCTGGATTTTGAATCGTCTTCCTATTGCGAACTGATCGATTGGTCGAATGGAAATATTACTGAGCCACCAATGACCATAAAATACAATAACCATGAAATAGAAGAAATGATATCGTCAGGAGACAATATCACGTATTTTGAGAAGTTCCTTTGTTACACTCAAGCAGTTGAGCGTTGCGTTAAGCTTGTAACAGAAGCTGCGTTATCTGTTTGTGGTTCAGACGCAAGAGACGGTTACATTAGAGCGCAGATAAAAGCAAGACAAGATTTACCAATATTCGAGACAAAATCCCAATATTTGAAACAACATAGTGACGCCCAGCCACGAGATCGCAAAGATTAAGTTCCTTTTTTACTTCATTTACCATTGTAATATACAATTTTAGTTGTACCATTCAATTAAAAATTATTTTTAGAAATTTTGTGATTATTTACTTATAACTCTGTTTTCCCAATTTTTACGAAAACTTTAAGTCACCTGCGCCACCTGAAAATAATAACGCAGATGGCTGAAAATTTACATAAATGTTTTCGGCGCACTGATTCGGTCAGTTTAAGGGAAGAGGTCACTGAAATTTGGAAATCCGAAAATATTTGAGACATGCGAAATTCCTTTTAAGGGAAGGAAGTAGGTTTGAAGTAAAGGCCTTATGCCAGTGGGAACACAGTTTTAATCACTGGTTGTCATAGAATTTACATTACGTTACAAAAATCAAGCATAACTTCAAAAATCTTCTTGCGCAAAGTGTGTGATGCCACAGCCTCCAGGATTTACAGCGAAGAAGGGTCCATAGTGAAGTAAAAAATTGTGTATCGAGAAGTTTCTACGTCTCATACTTTTTAAGCTAAAAATGATTGAATTTATTAAATGGCAAAAATGCAAAATTTCATCAAAATTTTGAGGAAAAGCAAGCGCAGCGCAAAGAGTTTTGCAGATTTCTTCATGCCGATACACAATCTTTTTGGTTTCATGTCGCTCTTGAAGCACGCCAAGCTGTAAGAGAATCGGACCAACAGTTTTGCGCAAGGAACATTAGATATATTAAAAAAGTAAGATTTGAGATAAATGCATTTTAAATCTAAAGAGTAAATTCCAGACTACTTCCCTTTTTGTATAGTCTAAAATCCATCTGGTTGATACACATTCTCATCAATCTTGCGTCTTTTCCTATCAGCAGCAATTTTCTTTGTGTTTTGTTTCTTCTTAAAGCGCTTTCTTGTAGTGGATTGCTGTTGTGAACTGCAGGTTTCTTTTCTGTTGTCTCTGTCTCTAGCTATACTTATAGCTGTTTCAGATACAACTTTCCCAGCTGTTTGTTTCCTCACTGTCAATGAGCGTACACAACCCATATTAAATTCTGAAACAACGCATGCCACAGGTACTTCAAGTCTTGCCTGCGATACAAATGTTGTCTTCGGGCAGGATCTCCACACTTTTGAATGGAGAGATTAATTTGCATTTTCAGTGCCTCCCTTACAGCACCTTGCCATCAAATTTTCATTTGACAGTCTTTCGTATCGGGTTTTCACTTTGGTGGCCACATCTTCAGACAGCTTGAGTGACATGTGTGTGTGGCTCATTGGTTTTAGTCTAATACTTTTTGCTCAATTGTAAAAGTACCACGATTGCTTGCCCTTAGTACATCTGGCATGGTTAGGTTTGCTGTCTATAGAGCTACAGTGATCTAAAATAGCCATCACAGCATATTCCATGGCCTTTACATTTGGCATATTTTTTACAATAGCATTTTTGTAACATTAGAAATAACTTTTGCAACCCGACAGAAAATATCAAATTGATAAAATATACATGTTTTCTACAAATCGTTCTATAACCTATAATAATAGCATGCTTCATTCTACTCCTACTCTTGCGATATTTTCTTCTAATGAGGTCCATTTCACTCGTTTTATATAAGCTAAGTTCACTGCACCGTAAAATCTCACTCTGTATTTTCACGTAAACCGAAGTTTTGAAAGATTTAAAAAAATATAGTGTCTAGCGCCCGAAGAGACTGACCTCTGTCGGCAACCACTGACCCTTTTGGGCCCGCTTAGAGAGTTACCTATTGTACATGGCGGAGTTACATATTGGCCGCGTTACAGATAGCCGAGAGATACGCAACCTGACCACGACCTCCGTCACATACTGTACTTTGTAAGAAAGCGTTCGTAGTTTAGTAGGCGTAGTCGAATGCGTTTTAGAATCATGGAACGCATTTTGGCCATTGAAGAAAATAAACAATGTCAAGTCCATGCAGTTAATTTGGATTTCCCAAAACACTAGCCAGCGATTGAACATACTCGAAGAGCTAAATAATAGAGAAATATACCGAAAAACCAAGGTTTTGGTTTTCGGCTCTTTCGCAACGTTTTGGAGAAATAGGTTTTTCTGGTAGAAAGACAACACTATGTGTCAAACCATGTTGTGTACGGTTGAACAAGGGTTCAAACTTGCCAAAAATGCAAAAAAAAAAATCTTAGAAATGGTCGAAAATCGCGATTTTTTCAGTGTCCTCTTCCCTTAAACAGTAAAAAATTAGTTATTTTGCAATATTATTTTAATTATAAAATCTTTCAACGTTTCGATCTTGTTTTAGATCTTCTTCAGGAAAGTTTTTAGAAAAGATATATAAAGTAATGCTTTTACTAATTAGTTGAGTCACTGTGCTAACGCATTTCATGTGACTCCCGAGTCGGTTGGAATAAGACTCAATCAAGACAGTCTTATTCCAACCGACTCGGGAGTCACATGAAATGCGTTAGCACGGTGACTCAACTAATTAGTAAAAGCATTACTTTATATATCTTTTCTAAAAACTTTCCTGAAGAAGATCTAAAACAAGATCGAAACGTTGAAAGATTTTATAATTAAAATAATATTGCAAAATAACTAATTTTTTACTGTTTAAACTGACCGAATCAGTGCGCCGAAAACATTTATATCAATTAGTACGGTCGAAATTTATAAACAACTTTGAAAATTTACAGTTACACACTTCCAGACACGTGTTAAAAAATAGTAATACAGGAATAAAAAATATGACTCTCCACCCTATCGTACAGTCCGATTCCTTATTTTCACCAGGCACGAATGCCTCGTGCAAGAGAGTATGGTGTTCCTTTCCACACAGCAGACAGCGAAAGGTCGAAGGACAGTTCGCTACGAAGTGTCCTGCATTCAAACATGATAGACAAACTCCTACCTTCATGGCCTATCCCTTGCGTTTCCCCGCATTCATTCCCTTACATTTCGGTCAGTAGTTGAGATTGTGCGCTCCATGACACAAGGGACACTGACGCGTCGACTTTCGCCCCTTCGAAGGAGCACTCGCCTTGACCGACAAGGCTGTCCACGACCGGCTAGACGGTGACTTGGATTTCCCCGTCTTTTTTCGTTGACTCGAGGATGACTCAGTATCTAACTTCTGAGAAGCTTATAATGCATGAACACGCGTTTCGAAGAAATCTTCGACCAGAAGGTAGCTGGGGCTGATCGAACGATCAGTGTACATAAGCTCCCAAACCAGCCGGGATTCAGGATCCAACTTTTCAGTAAACAGAAACACAAATCAGTCGGCCCATTCAGCTACGGGTTTACCTAAAGCCGATTCAGCGATTCCCTGCCCTGAGCGAGGTCGTCGAGGAGTCGCTTGAGATCCGAAGATCGTCCCTTGGTCACCGGGGCGCAATTCACCAGCCGACGCATGTGCCCGGCGCACAGTGGGCCGAATTTTAAATTTGCCGCCTTTTGGGTCTTTTTTTTAAGATATCGGAATGAAAGTTGCGCTAAAAAACAGGAAAAAATTATTCCTATCTAATGGTGTATAATTTACATTTTTAAACAATTATTTATTTATTTATTTTTTAATTTTGTTAACTTATTTGTGATAAAAAAAATTTAGTTCTGTTTATTTGATACCTTATTCAATGCCCTTTACAGTGGTGTACGCAAAATTTTGGGAAACTTTTCGTTTCCAAGTTATACGGAAAATTCGAATTGTTTGGGATTGGCCCAAACGGCCACAGGCCAAGGCGGCGCGGATGCGCTCCCGAAACCGCGCGCACTTTAAAGCGGCTAACGCGACCAGATCGCGGTACACACGATCGCGGTGATGAGATCGGTCGGGCCATCTGTTGTCGCGCACCTCACCTAATTAGACAGCTCTCTCACTCTATCGCGCGACCGACTTGTGTCGTCGGTACTGCCTTCGTCTTGCTTAGGACGAACAGCTGTTGGGTGGGGTGCTGACGTCACAGAATTCGGCGAAACGGCCCGATCCATCACCGCGATCGATCTCTCTTCCTGGAAACGTCGGCTAGATAAGTACAGTTAGATTCTCTCGCGCGCTCGCGCCAAACTGGAACTTTCCAGATCTGTCGCTACTGAACTTCTTGTTTCGTGCGTTAACTCGCGGTCTTATACGCAAGTTAGTTAAACAAAACGTGTATCAATAGTGCGTGGCTGTTAAATACTCTTGTAAATATATTTCTGTGCTTCGTCCTGTAAATACCAAGTGATCTTAGTTTAAACTTAACGACTATTCGTAACGTACTTTTTAACCACTAACTTAAGACTAATCCTATAACTAATTCGCGAACGCGAGAAGCTTCCGCGTTCGTGCTCGTACGTGCTCGTACATTTTGGTCCTTCGAGCCGGAGTTCGGAAACGTCGCGAGAACTTTCGGGCGACCGATTCCGGATTCTTCTACCGCGACCGCGTGGTGTTCAGTGTCCGCTTCCGGCCTTCACAATGACAGACAAGTTTAACGTCCAGGGCGAGGTTTTCCACCACTTAACGCGCGTCTACGACAACCTAAATAAGAAAGGAATGGCAAACATTACGAACGGGATGATACAATCGCGGTTAACCATGCTCGACAACCTCTGGCAGCAGTTCACCGCTCAGCACGCTAAGCTGATGGAGACTCGAACTGCCGAGCAGGAAAAGCACGAGTACTTTACAAAGGACTGCTATAGCATAGCGGAAGAGTCCTTTATGGACCAACAGGCCCAGCTTTTAGATCTCCGCGAGCAAATTATCGGGACTCAGCCTCACGCTTCAAACACGACACAGCCGTCGGGTCACGCAGAGGGCGGTGAGCTGAGGCAACGCGCCTTGTTGCCTCGTATCAACCTACCGACCTTCGACGGTAAATACAGCGACTGGACGCCGTTCCACGATCTATTCGTGTCCTTGGTAATTCAAGATACGTCGTTAAAAAATGTAGACCGTTTCCATTATCTCCGAGGCTGCCTGAAAGGCGAAGCGGCCGGTCTAATCCGGAACATTAAGACGACGGAATCCAATTTCAAACGCGCATGGACGGCGCTCCAGGAGCGCTTTCAAAACAAGCGCCGCTTGGTGCGAGCACAGCTAGCGAGCCTCGGTGCCCTTCAGCCAGCAAAGAAGGAGTCATCGTCCGAGCTGAAGCGTATCTATTACGCAACGTGGGACGTCGTCGACGCACTCGCCGACATGGGTCGTCCCGATCCGACAGACTGGATCGTCTATCTGACGGTTGAACGACTGGATCTCCAATCGCAGCGCGAATGGGATATCGAACTCGGATCGTCGACGGAGCCACCGACCTTAGACCAGCTGAAGAAGTTCATCGATGCCCGCATCCACAGCGTGGAGGCTCTAGAGGAACGACGCGGTGAAAAGCGAGTGGAGGAACCGACCGAGAAGCGAAGCAGCGGTAAGCCTGCTCAGGTGCACCAAGTTGCTACAAGAAAGGGGTCCACCAAGACGTGCGGGCTATGCACGGGCGCGCACTACCTGCTCTTCTGCCCTCGCTACCAGGAGAAGTCGCAGCCTTCCAGGAGAAGTCGCAGCCTTCCAGGAGGGACGCTCTCACCTCCCTTCAACGCTGCCTGAACTGCTTAGGTAAGCACAAAGTGGATGACTGCCCTTCTAACAAGCGTTGCCAAAAGTGTTCAGAAAAGCATCATACCTCCATCCACGAGACGTTTGATGAAACGCACGAGGCAACCGTCAACCATGTGGCACCCTTCCTCAGCGGCTCTCCGCGGACCGTGATACTAGGAACGGCCCGAGTGCGTGCGTATACTCCAGCTGGACAATACGCCGTCGTTCGCGCCCTGATCGACCCTGGAAGCGAAGTCTCGCTTATCTCCGATCAGCTAGTCAAGCAGCTTGGACTCAAGCGACAACGCGCAAGGATCCCGCTGGCTTTCGCGGGCGGCGTACGCTCTCTCTGCACTCGCGGCTTAGTGTGGCTTGATGTAACAGCTGATCAGGCGAAGAAACTTACGGTACGAGTGCCAGCCTTCGCTTTAGCTAATCTTTCCAGCTACAAGCCGCGTGCGCTACCTGACTTGGCTCGCTGGTCGCATCTGCACGGCCTGCAATGGGCCGACCCGCTTCAGGCTAACCAGGATCCAGTGGAGCTGCTACTGGGAGCTGACGTCTATAACGACATCCTGATGGACGGCGTTCGCAAGGGACCACCGGACTCGCCACTGGCTCAGGAGACCGTCTTCGGCTGGATCCTCACGGGAGGAATCAAGGGACTTCACGCCCTGTCTCAAGACCAACGGAGTCCGACAGTTCAATTTTGTTCCACACATGCGGACTTGACGCGCGTGCTGGAGCGATTTTGGGAGCAGGAAGAGGTACGAGTGACACCTACCCTGAGCCTCGACGATCAAGCCTGCGAGGAACACTTCCTCAAAACTCATCGGCGTACTTCGGAGGGTCGGTTCGTCGTGCGACTCCCGTTCAAAAGCAGTCCTGAGCTGGGCGTGTCGAGAACTGCAGCGTTGCGCACCTTGGGTTCGAAGCAACGTCGATTCTCCAAGGACGCTGAATTCCACAAGGCCTACACCGAGTTCATGAAGGAGTATGAAGACCTCGGACACATGCAGGCAACCCGACGCTCCCCGAGCAGCACGGGGTACTACTTACCCCACCATGGAGTCCTGCGAGAAGCAAGCACGACTACGAAGCTTCGCGTCGTGTTCAACGGCTCCATGCCAACTAGCTCGGGTAAGTCGCTCAACGACTTCTTTCATATCGGGAATAACCTGTTACCATCTCTGACTGACGTCCTCCTCCGCTGGCGGCGGCACCGCATCGCTTTCGTCGCCGACGTAGAAAAGATGTACCGGCAAATAGTGGTACATCCGGACGACCGGGACTTCCAGCGGATACTCTGGACCAAGGGATCTGGCAAGAAAACAACGGAGTATCAGTTGTGCACCGTAACCTACGGCCTCGCTTGCGCACCGTACTTGGCGCTGCGCTGCTTGCAGCAACTAGCCAAGGATGAGGCCATACGGTACCCTGCCGGCTCCCAGACGCTACTTTTGGACGTCTACATGGACGACATCCTATCTGGGGCCTCCACGCTCGAGGAAGCCCAGCTGCTACAACGAGAGCTGACTCTACTCTGCAAGGCGGGCGGTTTCCGCCTTCGGAAGTGGGCCTCCAACTCGCAGGACTTCCTGCAGCCTATCGCTAGCGCCGACCTGGGGACCACGCGCCAATGGGACACTGACACGACGCACGGAGTGCTAGGTATCCAGTGGCTGCCGGAGAGTGATCGCTTCCAGATTCGCTGTCTTCAGGGCTGCTCATCAGCGAAGGTCACGAAGCGCAACGTACTCAGCTCGGCGGCGCAGATCTTTGACCCGGCGGGCTGGCTCGCACCGGTCACAGTGCGCGCAAAAATCTTTATCCAGTCACTTTGGTTGCTTAAGACGGACTGGGACGAACCTCTCGCGCCAACGGAGGAGAGTCTGTGGCGCGACTTCATCAATGCCCTGCCAGCTCTGCGAGATATCCAAATCCCTCGGTGGTTGGGCCTGACGACGTCACAGCAACACCTGCAAGTCCACGGCTTCTCGGACGCTTCCGAGCGAGCGTTCTCAGCCGTAGTCTACCTGCAAGTCGTCGAGGACAATGGACTGGGGCAACTCAGCCTCATCACCGCAAAAACCAAGGTCGCTCCACTCGAGCGAGTGTCCATCCCGAGACTCGAGCTGTGCGGTGCTCAACTGCTCACTCGACTGACCGCACGGACACTGGAGACGCTGGGGCTGACAGTCGACGCGGTACACCTGTGGACGGATTCACTGGTCACTCTGGGGTGGATCCAATCGCACTCAAGCCGGTGGCAAACCTACGTGGCTAACAGGGTAGCTGACATCCAGCGCACGCTGCCGACAGCCCAGTGGCATCACGTGAGGGGCCAGGAGAATCCAGCGGACTGCGCTTCCCGAGGGCTGTCACCGTCGGAGCTTCCTAATCATCCGCTGTGGTGGAACGGACCGGAGTGGCTGGCTGCGACGACTCACTGGGGCGCCGAAGCTGTCCCTGCACCTGACTTGGACCTGGAGGAACAACGGCAGGCTCTACACATTCAGGCAGCACCAGAAGGCGAGGTGAGCTTACATCTGGCCAGATTTTCTAATTATCGGCGTCTCCTTAGAGTCACCGCTTGGTGCTGTCGTTGGCTGCCACAGCATCGGGGCACTCGGACACCCTACCTTCGAGGCCACGAACTCCAGGAGGTGCAGCGCCGACTGGTTCGATTGGTGCAGCACCAGTTCTTCACCCAGGAAGTCGCCTGCCTCGCTGCGAAGCGACCCCTCCCGAGCAAGAGTCGTCTTCTGCGACTCAACCCATTCCTCGACACAACCGAGGATCTGGACGGCATCCTGCGTGTCGGCGGGCGGCTGCAGCACTCGCTGCTTACCTTCAGCCGCAAGCATCCAATAATCCTGCCAGATGAGTCCCACTTGGCTACGCTCTACATCGACGAGGCTCACCGACGCTGCCTGCATGGCGGCATCCAGCTCACGCTGTCCACACTGCGTCAACGCTGCTGGATTCTTCGCGGACGGCCGATGGTGAAGACGTTTATTCACCGCTGTCCCACCTGCGTGCGTTGGAAGGGCAACAGCATGAGTCAGCTGATGGGTAATCTCCCCGCGGTTCGTGTAACCCCCAGCCGACCTTTCTCGCGCGTAGGCATCGACTATGCCGGTCCCATTCTTTTACGTACTAGCAAAGGACGGGGCCAACATGCGTACAAAGGCTACATTGCGCTCTTTGTATGCCTTGCGACAAGAGCAGTGCACTTGGAGGTGGTGTCTGACGGCACGACGGACGCCTTCCTCGCAGCACTGAGACGCTTCATCTCACGACGAGGACGATGCAGCCACATCCTAAGCGACTGCGGCACAACGTTCGTGGGAGCTGACAGGGAGCTCAGAACCCTACTGCAGGTCGTCAACTCAACCAGACTACTGGACGCTGTGGCCTCTGAGGGAATTGAGTGGACCTTCAATCCACCGGCGGCGCCTCACTTCGGCGGAATCTGGGAGGCGGCAGTCAAATCCGTCAAACACCACCTCCGTCGTGTTATAGGTGAGCACAAGCTCACGTACGAGGAAATGGCCACGCTCCTCGTCGAAATCGAGGCCTGTTTAAATTCACGCCCACTACAGCCCTTGTCCGACGATCCTGAGGACCTCCACGCACTTACGCCCGGTCACTTCTTGATTGGGGAGGCCCTCACTGCGCTACCCGAACCGAATTTAGAGGAACTCCCAGTGAATCGGTTATCCCGGTGGCAACTCGTGCAGAAAATGCAGCAGCACTTCTGGCGAGTATGGGCTCGCGATTACTTAAATACTTTACAAACGCGAGGTAAATGGACGCGCGCGCAAGGCTCTATCAAATCAGGCGACTTGTGCCTTATCAGAAACGAGCTGCAACCTCCTTCTAGGTGGCCGCTCGCCCGCGTACTACAAGTGCATCCGGGCACGGATGGTCACGTTCGAGTCGTCACGCTTAAAACAGCAACTTCAGAATTCACGCGCCCTATACATAAAGTTATTCTGCTGCCGAATAACGATGCCACCGGGACCGATCCTGGGAAAATCGCTAACAACAACAACAGTCGCGACCTACATTCCGACTCACTCGCGAACGCGTGATCTAATACCGAGAAACACGCTAGACTAAATTTTTCGCTGTGCTTACCGTTCTTTGTTCGCGCAATCGATCCAAGAATCCAGCGCTGACTATCTACGATCACTAGCAGCACTCGATGTACACTCCGCGCACTCGCGTCGACAACGATGCCATCATCACTTGCAAAACTTATAATTGGTCAATCTCACGCATTCACGATCACCGCTATTCACCGTCCCGCATTTCATGCTGAATGAAAGGCCCAGCCAATAGGCACAGACCCATTTCGTCATACTGACGAAGGCGGGCGGAATGTTTGGGATTGGCCCAAACGGCCACAGGCCAAGGCGGCGCGGATGCGCTCCCGAAACCGCACGCACTTTAAAGCGGCTAACGCGACCAGATCGCGGTACACACGATCGCGGTGATGAGATCGGTCGGGCCATCTGTTGTCGCGCACCTCACCTAATTAGACAGCTCTCTCACTCTATCGCGCGACCGACTTGTGTCGTCGGTACTGCCTTCGTCTTGCTTAGGACGAACAGCTGTTGGGTGGGGTGCTGACGTCACAGAATTCGGCGAAACGGCCCGATCCATCACCGCGATCGATCTCTCTTCCTGGAAACGTCGGCTAGATAAGTACAGTTAGATTCTCTCGCGCGCTCGCGCCAAACTGGAACTTTCCAGATCTGTCGCTACTGAACTTCTTGTTTCGTGCGTTAACTCGCGGTCTTATACGCAAGTTAGTTAAACAAAACGTGTATCAATAGTGCGTGGCTGTTAAATACTCTTGTAAATATATTTCTGTGCTTCGTCCTGTAAATACCAAGTGACCTTAGTTTAAACTTAACGACTATTCGTAACGTACTTTTTAACCACTAACTTAAGACTAATCCTATAACTAATTCGCGAACGCGAGAAGCTTCCGCGTTCGTGCTCGTACGTGCTCGTACACGAATAATGAAGGAAAGTAGCAACAAATCGGTTTGTTTAAATTAAAGACCAGGTTTATGCGATAAATATCTTCTTTTATTAGTAACTAATATAAACAATTCGTTAAAAAATATTTTTATATGCATTAACAAAAATGGCGACATTTTTTAAATTTGATTAGGGATATCTTCCAAACGCCGAAGAGTTCCACTTTGGGACCAATTGCAATATTTTCAGCACGCTTTTCTCTAAATAATCACGTATCGATCATTTCCCCCCTCGTCCCACTGCTCAAATTATTAGTGTTTAAAGTTATCAACGTTCAGTCAGTCCGTAGGGTAAAGGTGGGTTGCGTTGTGTTCATGTTTGCAATATTAATTTCGGAGCTTCATTGTCTAAATTTTGATTTTTTTTAGTAGATGATCTTATTCGCATACTAGATATATAAGGATCGGACGTTAAAAGTAATTTATATAGTATGTCTTCGTTTGTTGCTCTTCTTTATTTTAGGTTAAATTGAAAAAATGCATTTGCTCTTGTTTTTGTTACTTTCTTTTCGTTGTTTTCTGCGAATGAGATTGTCTACCAAAAAATTCAGAATTTAGACCCAGAAGCTGAGGAATTAATATTGCAAACATGAACATAACAACGCGACAATAGGGGCATATTGCAAATATATTAATAATAACATCTCTGTGATCATGTTTCCCTTCTGCTCAACTATCCCACCTTTACCCTACGGACTGACCGAACGTTGATAACTTTAAACACTAATAATTTGAGCAGTGGGACGAGGGGGGAAATGATCGATACGTGATTATTTAGAGGAAAGCGTGCTGAAAATATTGCAATTGGTCCCAAAGTGGAACTTTTCGCCGTTTGGAAGATATCCCTAATCAAATTTAAAAAATGTCGCCATTTTCGTTAATGCATATAAAAATATTTTTTAACGAATTGTTTATATTAGTTACTAATAAAAGAAGATATTTATCGCATAAACCTGGTCTTTAATTTAAACAAACCGATTTGTTGATACTTTCCTTCATTATTCGAATTTTCCGTATAACTTGGAAACGAAAAGTTTCCCAAAATTTTGCGTACACCACTGTAAAGGGCATTACATAAGGTATCAAATAAACAGAATTAAATTTTTTTTTATCACAAATAAGTTAACAAAATTAAAAAATAAATAAATAAATAATTGTTTAAAAAAGTAAATTATACATCATTAGATAGGAATAATTTTTTCCTGTTTTTTAGCGCAACTTTCATTCCGATATCTTAAAAAAAAGACCCAAAAGGCGGCAAATTTAAAATCCGGCCCACTGTGCGGCGGTGAGAACATGTTTATTTTCATAGCGTTTCATCAGAATGCTCCAAGCTCCGTCGTAGCCGGCCTCAGTGATGGGAGTCCGTTCCAGCATTTTGGCGGCTTCGCCTGACAGGCTAGACTTCAAATATTCCAGCTTCCGGACCTTGGAAAGCCGCTTCGACTCGTGGATCAGTAACCGAAAGCGGTCGCGAAAGCTCTCCCTAGAGAGGATGCCACCGGAATATGTCGGCAAGGGAATTCGAGGAAGTGTAGCGTCTCCATTTAATGCATCCTTAACCGACGATCGACCTTTCTCAGAAGACGGTGTGTTTGTCGGACGTACCTGGGAGAGCCATTCCTTCAAGGTAACCATATGTTGAAGGAAGGTTTCCTCCACCTCAGCATACTTGTCCTGGTTGACATAGTCGCAGCAGGCGACATCAGATCGCTGAATCACGCGACGATGACCGGCCTCGAAGTCTGTCCAAACCGCCTGCAGTTTTTCCTTTCGGACCTTCAACACTGAAGGGGTGATCTTCTCCTTCCCCATCTTGTGAAGATTCGTTATAAATCGATCAATTCGGACCGCTGTGTCCTTTTGTTCGCGAATAATGGCTTCGAAGTCTGGTTGCATCTTCGTCTTCCGAACACAAATCGGAATTCTCGCACAGCGACACGAGATCTAACCTCTCAGCGAACGTTCGCGACAGACGTGAGTACCTCGCACCGAACGATCTCCAACGTACGCGAACACCTGAACGCATTGACTCTGCAATCGCGTTTCGCGACGAGAAGCCTACATAGATTCGAACGGTTAGGGTTCGTGCACGACGCAACGAGAATCCCGCACACCGAACGTTCTCGACTGGCCGCGAGCACCTCGCACCGAACGATCTCGAACGTACGCGAACACCTTCACGCACTTTCCACGGATTTAAGTTTGTACGCGAAAATCCGTTTTCCTTCCCGGTATTTTATGGCCAGATTATCACTGTACCCAACCCAACGGCTAAAAATCCCGAAATGAAAAGTTCATTTTCGACCTTTTGGCCACGTTTTCGTGCAACGGCCTGCTCGCTCATGTGGAGCGCTGATCACGTCCCCTTCTATCGACTCGCGATCGATGGCAGGGTAAGGCTATTCCTTCCAGGAAAGCGACCGTGATTTCCTGGATCTTTCACTCTGTTCCCGGACGACTAATCACCTGGTAATCTAATCACCTTGTGAGTAAACTAATCACCTTGCTTGCGCTTAACTTTTGAACTTGCCTCGAAATACCTTTGCTTCGCGACTCTGCTTCGCGCGCTATACTTAAACATTGCTTCTTTTAATTATTAATTATTGCATGGGATTGTAAATAGTGGACTGGATGTGTGTGTGAAATTAACTGTTATTTTATTTGTGCTTGACCTTGTGAGACATTCAAATTATAACTGTAAATTACTTCTAAAAACTCTTAAATATACTTCCACGCTCCTTTAATCGCTTTAAAATAAATTCGTAGCTCCGCTAAACGTATTAACAACTTTGTTGGAGACAGAGTGAGGAGGGGGGCCGTCGACGTCGCGAGCAAGGCGATGCGCGGTGTTAGGGCTCGGCCGCGAGCCGATATAATCGGTAAATGCCTACAAGGAACTGAGTGAGCCATCTCTGGGTGTCCCCGCTAATTACGATGTTTCACTCGGTTCCTAATTACGTCACCTGCGCTCACGTGACTTCCCGGAATCCTGACGAGGATTCTGGGAGACGAGATTTCCGGCTTCTTCTCGCTTCGAGTGCCGAACGAAAAGCACGTGTTGCGATCGCGCGGAGTTCTCTCAAAAGTTCAAGCCTTTTCGAGCAAACGTGGCCAGAGCGCTGGCACATTTTGAACTGTTTTTTTTCAAAGAACATTTAATTCGTCCTCAACCTGTGGGAAGGTTTGATTAAATCAAAAACACTGTAAATATTTGTAAATAGTGAAGTGGTTTATTAAATGTCTATTGTCTCTGAGTTCAAAATCCCGTGAACACTCAATTGTGTGCGTCTGTACATATTCATGTGATTCAAATTCGTAACAACTTTCTTGCAACGATTCTTTAAACATTGTAACAAAGTTCGTGTACAAAGCGACGAGAGTCACACGCATAGACTGTTCTCGAACGACCGCGAACACCTTGACGCGACCTCCACGCACCCAGCGTCGTGGACAATGCGACTAAAAACTCACGCACATAGACTGTACTCGAACAACCGCGAACACCTTGATGCGACCTCCGCGTACCCAGCGTCGTGGACAATGCGACAAAACTCACGTAGAGCGAACGTTCTCGAACCAACGCGAGCACCGGTACACCGATGGTGATTCGCGTGCAACGAGACGAGAATCTCGTACCCTTCCGGTGAGGTCTGGCCTTGAAAATTCTCGAACGACACGTACACCGTCGTACACGCTACCACTCGAATCCAACCTAATCCAAACCCTCCGGCTCGACGGACCAGAAAATTGTACGAAAGATCTCTAAAACTTGTTCAAGATTACTTACGTGACGAGATAGGATAGAAAATCGGAACCTGGTTTGGTGGTTGGATCGAGTCCAGCTTTAATGGCCACAGCAGGGCGCGAGGTAGTACAAACACCCATTCACGTTACGTAAAGCAATATTTAATACGCAGGTCGCACAGGACCAAACTCGCGAACAGACTGTAACCTCGCTCCGTGGAGGCTACTAGACGGACGGGTTTTCCGGGTGACCGAGAGAATAATAAGACAAGGTGAACCGGGTAAACTGACTTTATTACGAGGTATGGTACAAGAACGCCCGGCCAGGTCTGTGCTGGCTAACAATTTAGTTCGGCTTATCCTACGGCTAAAGATAACGGCGGTTCGCGATTCGGTCGCGGCGGAGTACAAACGGCGCGTCGCGGTCACGTTCGCGCTCGCGCTCGCGTTGGCGTTCTCGAATCGTGTCGGCGGTAAAGGGTAAGGAGTGGGGGTGGCCTTACAGATGCTGTGGCTGTTAACTCCACCAAGAGCCCTGACCGAGAAGTCTTGAGCCCGTTCACCCGGTGGGTATAACCCGCGGGAGATACGGAGACTGTGGGATGTCCTCGGGGACAGACGGAGTCTGACCCTAAGATTGACTGCGGGTATCGGCCTTCGTCTAGAAATCGCCGAACTCGCGTTTCTCTAGGAGCCGTGGAGATACGGAAGCCCAAAAATTCACAGTGGTACAGCTTGCTTACACAAGTGATCACCGGGAGAGTTCTGACCGTTTGCCTGTAGCGCTCGTGGCAGACTCTGCCTGAGGGGCCCGTCGCGCTGGCCTATATTGGGCGTCGCGGCAACTTCGCCAGCGAGAGCGCCGCTCGGCGCGCGGCCATCTCGCGGTCGCGCTTGGTAGCGACGGACCGCGCCAGGGGCGCGTACTGGGGGGAGGTTCGCGTCCCATAGCAACTAACTCGTTACAAGACGTGAGTCAACGTATATGAACAAACTCTTAAGATACCACGGGAACACTCGCGTACAAGCAAAAACAGGTTTTTACAAAAGGGAAAAGTAACTCGCGTGCACACCCGTCACACGTCCACACATTACGAGCGCGACAAGAAGAAGACGTCGCTCGCAGTTCGCGAGCCGCCGGTCGGGCTCGGGCGCCCTTCTCGCCGATCCCGCGACTCGAGCTACTCGGTCCACCCGAATTACGGAATCGACGAGAGTAGGCAACCGATCCCCTCATTGGCCCGCGCTTTTCAAACTATATACATATTTACAACTTAAAGCTAGTGATAAAATATATATATAAATCAGAGATCGGAAAGTGTTTCGAACATGCCGCCCGCCTCGTCCGAAGGCACGACGGCGAAACTATTAACTAAAAAGAAAGTCCAGAGGGAGGTGATAGGTGTTGGAAAAAGGATTTTGACAATCCGCGCGCTTGGACTGTTGGTTAACGTAGTAGTTCCTATCTAATGTACCTTTGTATATACATAAGAGTGAGGACGAGATCTCTTCCGTCTTCTTATCCGTCCGTCTGTGGTCGCAGTCGCATTGGAAGCGTATTTTTGTATAAAAGTCCAAATTATTAAAGTAACTCTTATAGCACGTCTGACTGCCAAGCTTCCTTCGCCCTATCATTCCTGTTCTAACAGGTTATAGGCCCAGTGGTCTCGCGTTAAAATAAACAACGCTACGTATAGAAAAGTTAACGAGTTTATGTTTGAGGTTAGATTTGTGTCTTGGATATTGCTCGCTGTGGCCAGAGGCGGATTTACCAGTAGGCGCACTAGGCGCGTGCCTGGGGCCCCGACTTCGGAGGGGCCCCACAAAAACCAACTTTCCACTTTTTTTTAATGACACCAAATTTGATTTCATGAGTACATAATCTGTTTATATGTTTAAAGATATGGTTAACGTGATTTTATTCTTCCTGTCTTTCCCTTTTTTGTAAGGGGCCCAATATTTTCTTTTGCGCCTGGGGCCCCAACCGACCTTAATCCGCCTCTGGCTGTAGCAATGACGAACTTTGTGAATGCGACGCGTATTGAATTATTGACAAAAGACAATCACGATACGTGCAGGATGCAGGCTCAAGCTCTGCTAATTAAGAACGATGCGTGGGATTATGTTAGTGGCGATAAGGTAAAGCCGGAGAGGGCTACAGCGACCGCAGCTCAAGTGAGCACGGGAACGACGGCGTCCTCGCGGAGTTCCTCGATAATCGATAGAATTTCGGGCCCATGAGAGTTGTTACCCGCCTGACGCGACACCTCAAGTAAACGCAATCGATCCACCAGCTCGTTGGGATCGTTGCAGTGCACGTAATCGATCTTGTTATCGTTTACCACCATGGCTCGCGGCGTCGTTACGCCTCTCCCTGCTTTATTGGTTGATGCGCGGGGGAGTAGCGGTGCAATTACATGTTTGTACTTGCATCCCTTGTTGCCCAATATGGGATTTTCAGCGACATGATCGCGTCTGTGGGCGTTCGTCGCCAGTAGTATACCTTTGTATTTTTGTTTAACGGCTTCAGTGTTTTTACGTCCTGAAGGGACTTTTGTGAATCGCCCTTAGCGGTTAGGGGCCGTCCTTAAATTACGTAAGGGTAATTTTGGCGATTTCTTACCCCCTCCCCCCCAGGATAAGAATTCATAAGATTTTATATTCCACCCCTCCCCCCCCCCCCAGTATAAGAATTCATAAGATTTTATATTCCACCCCTCCCCCCCCCCCAGTATAAGAATTCATAAGATTTTATATTCCACCCCTCCCCCCCCTTTCTTACGTAATATTTTTTACATTCAATTTTTTCAGTTAAGAAAATTCTTTTAAACGTTTATATAATTCATTTATCTCGGTTTCGGGAAATTATACTAAAATTACTTTTCTGGAACATTAGTAATATAATTTATATTTATTCTTTTTAGAAACATCGAGTACCAATTAAAATTATGTGAATTTAAAGTTCTTCGCTTGTCCATGGATTTTGGATCCAATCCCCAACTGACTTTATGATAGGAAGTGAATCTATTTCGGGGGACCTATTTTCTCTAATTTCTTTAACATCCACCTCGTTCGCAGGTATCCATTCTGCATCTTCTGCTCCGGTGTCCTGATCTCGGAAGATACAGAGAAATTCGTCGTAGCGCCGAGCTTCGATGCGTTCAGATTTCAATACATTCTTCGCCAATCGAGAGGATATTACACAATGCTTGAGAGATTTTATGTGCGAGGCGGCTGCTTTTTTGGTTGCAAAATAGTGTCCGCACGTTTCACATATTCTCCCTTCTAGTTGAGATTGAACTGTCAAACAAAAATAGTCGTAGGGCATATGTTTAAATTTTGTGGTTAATTTGTAGAGCACAAAGTTTTCGAGAGCCAATCTTTGAAAAAGAGGCAAGAATTTTGAATCATCACTTGTATCGTTCGGACTTCCTAATGTCAATGTTCCTGTTGCTTGATCTTGTCTAACGCGACAAGGAGCTGGAAGGAAACCGTTGGGCAAGATAGAATGGAGGTTACTTCTTAGCGAGCCGCAACATTTGGTGTCTTTGCATTTGCTGACCTGCAAAAGATATTGCGACTCACGTACGTGCATCGCATACCAAACATCATCCACTTCTTGAGGTACATCAAGATTATCGACGGGGTGTTTGAATTCCGCCAATACTGCATAACCATCTATAACCATCTCGCTCCATATGTTGGCAAGCGTGACTCCAGCGCTTGCAAAATTTTGGCGTTCGAGTTCTTTATTAATTGTTTTCCCACTACTATCTAGATGGGTACCATAATTATCATGGCGTAAAATAACACCTGAAAGTTGGGTATTCAGTGGAGCCATCCTTCTTTCTACACGATTGAAAGCACTGCGACCAGGTGCATTAGTGACAACAACTATGGCATCTAAGTCATAATCCTTGAAATGTTGAATTGCAAATGCAATTACCTTCGGAAACCTTGGATTCTCGTCAGGTCCTCCATCGGAAGAGATAATAATTATTGGTTTAATACGATTTCGGAATTTCAGAATGCTTTCAAACTCCTGTAACTCCAACAAGCGTTTAAAATCAGCGGCATGACTCGCTGCAGTTGAGGAGTCGTGTTTCCCACTTCTTGTCGCGATATAAGTAGGTCCTGAGTAGGATACAGCTTCCGGGTGCCCCAATCCTCGCGGTTTAATAACTATCCCTGCATAAACAGAGGGAATGAGCTTATGCTTCTCGGCTATGACCCAATCATGGTCAGGAAGTTTAACTCGATATTCCACGTGCATAAGGATTGGGGACTGCTTTTGTGCAGCTTTTAAGCCAATGATTCTAAATAGCGAATTGATGCAGTACAAAATTGACCATCAGGGTGTGATTTATGGCTATCGTTTTGGGCCCTGCAAAGTTTTACCGGAACCGTGGTAACATGCCTCTTTCCTTCCAGCGTTTTTGAATTTCTAGGTAGAAGTCTTAAGTATGTCGCATTTCTCGATAAATTAAATCCCATCTTTAGAAGCTTTTCATGCAAATCATCTAATGTTTTGCAAGATCTCACTTCTTCCGTTCGACGGCGTTCGTGTGTAGCTCCACCGAAACTTGCTAATTCTAAAATTACTTTGAAAATCTCTGGCTGGTCCTCCTCTACCCGAGGTCTTCCAACCTTTTCACGAATTTTTAAAACTGAAGCAGCGGTCGCATTAGAAGTACAAATTTGAATTAATTTTTGTTTATGGTTTAACCTAAATTTCTGCTGGTATTCTGTCGCTGTTTATTTTTTAATTCTTTTTGCACATCTGCTAAATGCCTTTTAGTTTTCTTTATGTCACTTTGAGCTGTGTTACCTCCGAGATTGGCATGTCGGGCGAGTATTTGAACATTCAATTTATTTTCTAAGATTTGAACTTTTTTGCTGACCACATCTTGAGCAGGCTTTGGATAGTGTCTCTTGAGAATGTTGGAAGGAGCTAATGAATCGTTAAAATTTTCCTTAGAACCTTCCTGTAGTGGATTATCAAGAGTAATTTGTTTTTCGAGAGTAATTTGTTTATCGACAGCAGTTTCTTTATCGAGAGCACTTTCATTGTCGAGAGTACTTTGTTGTTTGGATGTGTATTGAGCCTTAAAAATTGAAAATATTAAATTTTAAAGACAATTATTTTTATTTCTTTAAAATACATAGTTAAACAAAATTATAATCGATTTGTATGGAACACAAGTAAAATGACTTTTAAAGGAACTATAGCTAAAAATATATTAAAAAACATTTCATCTTTAATTAATCGATAATCTTGTTTTTTTAATGATAACGAGTGAAATGATTAAATTATACACAGTATATCACAGAATCTCGCATTCGAGCCTGGCTTCTCCCTTCTGACCCCATTGTCATTATCCCAAAATACCTCCACCCGGGACGTGACACCACAACAAAATGGCTCGAAGTAAGAAGAGTGAGAGCACCGAATTCGGTTGAAGTTATAAAGACACTACGTAGATTGTTCGCAATCTTTGGGATTCCGAATATAATGGTGTCGGATAACGGAACAGCATTTGGTGTCTTTACACGGACGTTCCTGGCCGGCACTCTTGCGCGCCACACGCCACACGCCACGCATTTGGCGTGGCGCGTCGGAACGTCGGAAGGAGCGCGCTCCTTCTCGCAGGCCAGGAGGTCGTACCCGTCACTACTTAGAGACAGCGAGTTCGGGCTCCCATTTCTACGTCGACTCCACATGCTTTTTCCAGGAACCAGCGCAGTCTTGTATTGTGTACTACCTGTTCCATGTATAATATTATCGATCAGCGAAACGATCGGCAAGACACGATCGCGATATACGTAGGTTCGCGAAAAGTATACGAATTCCTCGATATACCTCGCTTATAGAGGATATCATAAATACTTTTACTGTAGGGCACACCGCAACATCTGTTTTTACGAAGCTACATTTGGTTTACTTGAAGGTGCTATAAATTATGGAAATGGTTTATTACTCAGTTATAACGACTATATTGCGATCTGCATTCTCCTTGCAGACGTAAAGTTTCCAACTCATCGGAAGTTCTTGCTAGCATCTTGTGCGCGGTTAGAAGTGTGGCGCGCCGGAATTCCACGTTCTTGCGTGCGGGTAGAACCGTTGTCAGGCGTGTCGCGTCCAAAAGTGTGGCGCGCTTGAATTTTCGTCGCACGCAAACCTCGACTCAAGAGGCAACCCTACCGATAAGCCGTGCCTCGATGGGTTTCAAGGACTTCGACCCTCGAGCCCAGGGGGGGCGTACAAATGTTGCCCCCTAAGAAGTGATGAATCAAAAATTCTATATTTTTCATCTGATCTTGGCGAAAGTGGTGTGAATCGTTTCCTTATGTTTTCCCGATGAAAGTGGTCCAAAAATGACACAAATCGGATCGTAATTAAGGAATCTTCATAATAAATTGATTTCCAAAATTTTGTTAAAAATAGTTCGATTTACATGAAATTTGGTATAATTTTCATTTGAAAATCATAAGAAATGCATCGGTATCACTTCCATATCTATACAATAAAGAAGAAAGAATACAGTTTTTCTGAAACAGGTATGAATCTTCGGCCGACCGCAACGAATCGAGGTCGGTGACCCACAGACGAGAGTGAAATATTCATTACAGTGTATTAAGAAATTCTTTATTCTTCATCGTATCGATATGAAAGTAACAGTAATGGATTCCTGGCGTTCTCCCAGTTAAAATTATCACAAATGTCATGCAAAGCGGAGTACTTTTACACAAGCAATACAAATTATAAAAGGAGTAGGCATTTCTTAAACACACTCTCTTATCGCATTGACATGGAAGTGACATCGATGGATTTCTGGCTCACCCTGTAGTTTGACGAGAGTGTAACTTATCCAAAAGCATGATTAGATCGATGTAGACTCTGTGATCCGTACAGTGATCAAAATAATTGTTAAAACTTCGTTTTATGAGGGCTGCTTGGATTTCGTTGTCCGAACGCTGAGCAGATCGACCAGAGAATCTTGCTGATTGTCCAAATTTTCCTTGGAGGGGAGGGACCTTCCCTTTGTAAGTTCGACGGTATAGGGGGGCAATCCTCCCCCTCTCGATAAGGTAGAGGTGCAAAAATAGACATCTGCTTACCAAAAGTAGCCTGATTTAACGGTCAGCATCTCGCCAGGGTCGCGTTTTATAACCGTATTATTCCGCGGGTCTGCGGGGAAACCCACCGATGGAGTAATATACGGATTAACTCAGACCATTTCTACATCGACCGTAGGCCGTACGCGGATACCAATTTCCAAATATTTGCTGCCCATGGATGTAAATGCGTATCTTCTGACCATGATATGCGATGTTCGGTGCGGGCTAAGAGAACAATCAAAGCTATGAAATTGTCCGCTCGTATTAGGAATAAAAGTTTTGAGATGTAAAAATTATGCCTTACCAAACAACTGTAATCTCCCCGCATTGAGCTACGCCATCATCTTGCACGATCGGAACGTAATAATTCATGCGTTCAACGTTTCCTTCGGCACTGGTCCTGTACATTTTTTTCGGCTTAAATAGAGGTTCAATTGCTTCCCCCACCACAGCATTTTATTTTAAAACATATCGCACGATCGCATGTAACTTGAGTCCCACCCTCAAGGATAAAAAGTCTCGACACATGTTGAATGTAATATAATATTTCTGGGACCGTCGAATCTTACAATTATGCGGAATCAGCAGAAACTGTGTGGGATGATTTTCGATCAGTGTTCGACAATCCATGGTTGCTCGAATCGCGCGTCTCGAGGGACTGAAACATTCATTGCGCGGACGTTTCGTGCGTGAAGGTGCCGGACATTCGAGCACAGGACTTTTGTGGCGCGAAATAGACGCTGCGTTCGATAACCGCGTATTAACTGGTGCCGTGTTAAATTGGAACCACATCGAGCCGTGCAACTTCCTCCAGGATGCGGCGACCATCGTGTTGAAGCATGTGCGAAGTGCTTTGAGGAAACAGCGGAATTTCAAAGTGAACACGGGGTTCAACGGCGAATTTGTGGCGGGTGACAAGCATGCTTGTAAAAGCATCAATACCCGAAACTGCGAATTCTTCGGCACATCCGATCTGCAGGAGTGGTACCAGTGATGTGTCAACACGACAGTGAATGGGTATTAACCCGCCGGCAGGCGCGCGTGTGTACTCAGTACACGGAGGTCGGTTTTTGGCTGAAAAAACTGTTTTACCGTGATGTATTGTACCCAGCACCCCTATGTATTCTTCCAGCGGACATTTCTGCATAATTCTACGTACTTGTCAGGTTCAAATTCGGTTTGAAAGTGTCTCTAACTGAATGAAAACGAAAGTATGCCGCGTATCCTTCCGGCGAGCGCGCCCGTGTACTCACAAGTTTCCCAGGTGTCCGCCTCCGATTGTTCTGGTTTTTGGATATGTTTTAGGGGACAGAAAAATAAGATATACGTGTTTTTTTATTTTGGCCTGTTTGCATATTTAGGGGGTGAAACTACCCCTCAAAGGTTTTCAGGTGTTCGCGTCCGATTGTTCTGGTTTTTGGATATGTTTGAGGGGACAGAAAAATAAGATATACGTGTTTTTTTATTTTGGCCTGTTTGCATATTTAGAGGGTGAAACTACCCCTCAAACGTTTTCAGGTGTTCGCCTCCGATTGTTCTGGCTTTTGGATATGTTTTAGAGGACCCAAAAATAAGATATACGTGTTTTTTTATTTTGGCCTGTTTGTATGTTTAGGGGGTGAAACCACCCCTCCAAGCTTTTCAATTGTTCGCCTCCGATTGATCTGGTTTTTGGATATGTTTTAGAGGGCTGGAAAATAAGATATACGTGTTTCTTTATTTTGGCCGGCTTCCATGTTTGGGGGGTGAAACCACCCCTCAAAGTTACAGGATTTTCAGGTGTTCGTCTTCGATTGCTGTGGTTTTTGGTTATGTTTTAGAGGACCGAAAAATACGAAATACGTGTCTTTTTATTTCGGCCCGTTTGTACGTTTAGGGGGTAAAAGCACCCTTCATAGTTATAAGATTTTCAGGTGATCATCTCCAATTGCGTTAGTGTTTGGATATGTTTTCCCATATGAAATTTTACTCAACACAATTTTGTACCCCTTATGAACTTTGAGGGGTGGTTTTTCCCCCTATACACGCAAACAAGCCGAAATAAAAAGACACGTATTTCGTATTTTTCGGTCCTCTAAAACATAACCAAAAACCACAGCAATCGGAGACGAACCCCTGAATATCCTGTAACTTTGAGGGGTGGTTTCACCCCCCAAATATGCAAACAGGCCAAAATAAAAAACACGTATATCATATTTTTTGGTCCTCTAAAACATATCCAAAAACCAGAACAATCGGAGACGAACACCTGAAAAACTTTGAGGGGTGGTTTCACCCCCTAAATATGCAAACAGGCCAAAATAAAGAAACACGTATATCTTATTTTTGGGTCCACTAAAACATATTCAAAAACCAGAACAATCGGAGACGAACACCTGAAAACCTTTGAGGGGTGGTTTCACCCCCTAAACATGCAAACAGGCCAAAATAAAAAAACACGTATATCTTATTTTTCTGTCCCCTAAAACATATCCGAAAACCAAAGCAATTGGAGGTGTACATCTGGGAAACTTGAATACGCGGGCGCCCTCGCCGGCAAGATACGCGGCATACTTTCGTTTTCATTCAATGAGAGACACTTTCAAACCGAATTTGAACCTGACAAGTACGTAGAATTATGCAGAAATATCCGCTGGAAGAATACATAGGGGTGCTGAGTACAATGCATCACGGTAAAACGGTTTTTCAACCAAAACAAACCCCCGTGTACGGAGTACACGACGCGCCTGCTCGTGTAAAACTTTTAGGCGCGCCTGCCGGCGGGTTAATGAGAATCCTCAACCTCACCGTCAACGTCACCAAATACAATCCGCTGCGCGCGGGATGCCTCTTCAAGTTGCCGCGTGATTTATTGCTGAAGAAAACAACAATTAGCGTGCAATACAATGGGTCGAATTCCGATTTTTTTTTAAACTCAAAATGTAATAGTGCGCGAAAGTTGTCTTACGCAAGTACAAATTCAACGCATAAAAAAATTTTGAAATCGAATAATATTTGACCATCGCGCATCGAGGTCAGAAATTCAAATTTTGGGAAAAATACCCAATTTCTTAAAATAGTTGAAAAACGTTTTCCTCGTATTATTTACATTTACCGAAGTCGTAAAATGATATTTGAACACACCAAAAGACACTTGCGGTATAACATTTCAGTTATTATTTCAATGGCTCGGGGGAGAAGCTTCTATAAAAATGTACTGTGCAGCTCTTGGCTCGTCCATATGAATTTGAGGACGACTCCGAACTCACCACGAGAAGGTGGCTACACGTCGAGTTCCACCCGCACCCTGCCCAACCAACCAACCTTTCGTTAATTATAACAATATTTCAGGGGAACATTAAATTTTTGTTAACAATTCAACCGTCGACTGGAAATTGTACCATGGTTTCGAATTTCCGTATTAGGCCTCTTGATTTTAAAGTTGAACAAATAAATCCGTCCCTATTCTCGAAACCCACATCAATAAAATTATTATTGAATCAATAAAATTATTGAATTATTATTGATTCAATAATTTTATTGTTTCAATAATAAGTGGTCCACGGCACCTTTTCATGGCCATTCAAACGTTAAGGTACTTACCTGACAATCTCCTTCAAATCATTGATCCTGTCATTCAACGAAATGCATATTTCGCTCACCCTGAAAGCTTGCTTCTGACTATGGCGCTGGATGAACGGAGGCACGTGAGAGAACTTGCTCTGAAGAGAATTCTCAAATCAAGATCGTTACCTTCTAAGCAAAAAACGAAGGTACGAAGTTTTATAGTGCCCACACTCACGTTTGATGCTCAAGAGTATTTTAATATAATTGATTGGTCCTCCGCAAAGTTGTCGTCGCCTCCTCTTTTGAGCAATGTTTCGAACGAGCACATTTCCCACCTGATCGGGAGCGGGTTTGTCCCGGAATGGGATATAAGAGACTTTCCATCCCACACGCAATCAGTGGAGAGATGTGTGAAGTTGGTCTCGGAATCGGCACAGAAAGTTGTAGGTTTCGAGAATAGGGACGGATTTATTCGTTCAACTTTAAAATCAAGAGGCCTAATGCGGAAATTCGAAACCAAGGTACAATTTCCAGTGGACGGTTGAATTGTTAACAAAAATTTAATGTTCCCCTGAAATATTTTTATAATTAACGAAAGGTTGGTTGCTTGGGCAGGGTGCATTTTTCACGAAGCTGAGTCGTGAAGAGTGTTGTTGCACGCAGTGCAATAAGAAAATGAAGATGACCGGAGGGTCTACCTCCTCATTAAAAAAACACATGGAGACCTATCATAAGGAGGTTTACACCAGAAATAATGTGGAAATGAACGCGGGAGAACCATCGACGAGCATGCCTGTTCCCGTGCAGTATAACAATACGCCATTGTTAGATAAAGATTCACCTCGGGCTCAAGAATTGACGAACGCAATTGCGCGAATGATAGTTCTAGATTATCAACCATTCTCACTGTTGAAGGATAAGGGTTTTAGAGAGTTCGTGAAAGTGGCTGAGCCACTTTATCAGCTTCCAACTCGAACCACTTTTTCGGATCATATAATTCCGAATATGTACATGAAAGAGAAACAGAGACTGCAACAAATTATTAATAGTGACGTCACAAATGTAAGTAAAGTTTGTATAATATTAGTTGTAATAGTTACCAGCATCATCTGATTCATAAGTGTAATAGTACTTAAATCTGTATTACAATATCTTTTTCGCTATAAGAAAAATGTTTAAAATCTATTATAATTTTGTAGGGAAATGTACGAAGTCTGGCCTTCACTACAGACGGCTGGACCTCACGTGCCAACGACAGTTACGTGTTGTCGACTGTACACTACATAAATTCTAAGTTTGAATTAAAAAATTATACACTGGGAATAAAACCAGTGAAAGAATCCCATACCGGTGAAAATTTAAAGGAGATATTGCGCACCGGCATTGAGGAATGGGATTTGAATCAAATAAATACTAAAATATATTTTACCACGGATAATGCGGCAAATATCTTGAATGCCGTAAAATTGTGTAGCGAATGGGAACGCATACCCTGTTTTGCCCATACATTGCAGGTAAATGTACAAAAAAGTCGACATTAGAAATAAATTAAAAATTATTTTTGATTTATGTTAAATTTCATTTGATGTTCTTTCCAGCTCGTAGTAAAGGGCGCAATTGAAAGTTGTACGGACATGACCACACTTCTAAAAAAATGCAGAGGTATTGTTCGCTTCTTTCACCATTCTGCGTCGGCGGAACAAAAACTGAAGAAAGAGCAGAGAAAAGTTTCCCCCAAATCAAAACCACTGGGTCTTATTCGCGATGTGGCAACCAGGTGGAATTCGCAATACGATATGATGGAGCGTCTACTTCAAGTACGGCGTGCAATAAGTGCAGTATTCAGCGATTCTGGAATGCCCGAAAACCTCACTGGTACCGAGTGGTCTCACATCAAACATTACTGTGATACGTTACAAATGTTTAAAGAAGCGACATTAATCACCACAGTAGATCAAGCACCCACTTTATCTCGGTATATACCGACCGTGCATACATTAAAAAAACTATTAACTAATTTATCGCAACAGCAGGTCTCTAATCCTGCGATAGATCTGCAGAACAACCTGCTATTGGGCCTAAATATCAGGTTCAATTTTATTGACGAGTGTCAAATTTTAATAATGGCCATTTTATTGGACCCTCGTTTTAAAAACAGGCTGTTATCGGACGGACAAAAGGAATCGGCGCACACATTACTGCAGCGTAAAATTATGGAGTACGCAGGAATCCGAGATACAGATGAGGCAACGACAAATAACATTTCAGAGACTTCAGGTATGCTTGAAGAAAAAAATTAATATTATGTGACAGTGCAAAATAACGTATTTTATATATTTTCATTGCAGCATCAACTTCGGCGGGAAGTTTAATGGAACAGTTCTCCAATATTTCGAAGGAGGAGGAGCAGAATAACGAAAATCCACTACGTACCATAGACAACGAATGTAAATGGTATTTTAATGAAAAGGTCCTACCAGCTGAAAAATGTATTCTAAAATGGTGGCAGGAAAATTCAGCACGGTTGCCGAATCTGGCCATTGTGGCACAGAATGTGTTGGGCATTCCAGCTAGCGAGGCATACAGCGAAAGACTATTTTCAACAGCTGGAAATATTGTGACATATAAACGCGCCTCCCTTTTATGCGAGAAAGTGGAGCAAATTTGCTACTTATCGGCAAATTTAAGAGCTAACCATAGCTAAAATGTATAGTTCTTTGTGCGAAGTTCTTTGTACACTAAAATATATACATACAACATCAGCGTTGCCGGGAATGTTCTTCGATGGACAAGATTATTTGGGTGGAGAAACACCTACACACGTGATGCGTGATGCATGATGCACGCATTACCACCACTCCTGTAGGAGTTCCCCCAACAAAATAATCTTGTCCATCGAAGAACATTCCCGGCATCGTTGAAGTTGTATGTATATATTTTAATGTAATATAACGTGGAAATAGTGTATGCATATAGTTTAGCGTTTGCGTGAATGTTACTGTATATAATACAATATATTGCGGATCCCTTTCACAGAATATGCGGTATCGCCAATAGACTTGCTTCAAGACTACCGTTCCTCGTTATACAGTCTGTCGTGTGGCATCTTTGATGATAATTCTGTGCAATAAGTACTATTCTTTGTAATGCGTTGTTGTTTATGTACTTTTTAATTATGGGATCTTGCCCCGTTTATATTATTATAATAATAATAATATTAATAATAAAATATTCTCATATATGTTTTCCCTTTTCTCACTCGTGTTCTGTTCTTGCATACGAAATAAATTTTAGTAAAGTTTTCTATATACAATATAAGTGTTCACTTTATTGTATCCCCGAGAGCAGTAATTGGATTGAATCTGGTTTCACAGTAGGTGTAAAATATAAATCACAACATAATTCGGCCATACATAGAGCTACCTAGTGCTCCATTACAAGTGATCAAGCGAATTTATCTCTTTGAAAAATTTAATCACATTCAGGATATTTTCAAACTTATTCAAGTTTAAGTTCAAATTCTCTCTGATGTTGAGTCGACTTCTTTCCTGCGAGAACTTAGGGTTAAATAACTTGATATGGTTTTCATATCTGTACATCTCATATTATACATCTAACTTAATTTATATTCGGTGACTACGAAACGTTCCAGCTACACCAAGCTAGCACGCTGCACCATACAGTTGACTACCTAAAATAAATGTATTCGGGTGGCTCGAAACATTCGAGTTACCCGAAACATACGAGCTGCTTGAAAAAATCGAGCTAAACGATACAGATTCGAGCGGCTCGAAATAATCGGGCTACCCGAAACACATTCGAACGGCTCGAAAAAATCGAGCTACCCGGAACACATTCGAGCGGCTCGAAAAATCGAGCTACCCGAAACCGTTCGAGTCTCGGCTCGGCTCGAAAAACCGAGTCCCGCTCGGTTCGCACTTCAAGCTACTCGAATGTTTCGAGTCTCGAAACAGCTGCGGCTTTATTTCCCTTGACTAGCTTGGATTGCCGCGACACGTCGGGACGGCAACTAATCAACGACAAGATGGGAAATACAGTTAGAATCTAAAGATTCGCTTAACAAAGCATTAGAGGGTTATAACTGTTAAAATTACGAGGTGCCGGAGCATACGAGGGTTCCAATTAATTGAGACGTTATGGAATTGTAGTAGTAATGAAAAATATATTCACTCTTAGTATATAAGTATTAATTCTCTGTTGTCAATAATA
Organism: Andrena dorsata; assembly: GCA_929108735.1. NCBI lineage: Eukaryota > Metazoa > Arthropoda > Insecta > Hymenoptera > Andrenidae > Andrena > Andrena dorsata. The sequence goes on from OV815487.1 coordinate 4,960,655, forward strand.
TCTGCTCCTCTCAGCGTTCCTTGTACAACTAAGTTTGTGTACACGACACCTGCCTCGAGGCCGCTATACCCCCCACTCACACTCAACTTATACAGACGCGCTCAGTCATACATAAGCCAAATTTACTTGTTTTCCTACAATAACCTCACGTCGATCTACGATAAATGTTGAAATTTCGAGGTGTATAGTGTTTGATTAGTGTTCCAATATGAAAAAAGAATCAGGTAAGACAAATATTTAATAATTTTGCATCAGTGTAATATTAGAAATGAACATTTCTTGAAAAATATAAGTATCTTTTTGCACAAGGATATGCTAAACATTATATTCATTACTTTCTTCTTTCAATATTTATTCTTTTCAATTCTTTTAGTACGCCAGAGTGTTTCTTCTTTGACCATTCCAGTTTCTGATATGAGAAATGTACTAATAATGGATATTTTATACAGGTATTGCTGGAACTAGCAGTGCAGCTGAAATATGCTCAAATGCAGAGAGTGATTCAAGTAAGATATATCTTTAATTTAACTTTCCTCTTTACTTTCTTATTTCACTAATTATTTTATTGAAATTGATTTTCAATATTGTATAAATAATAATTATGGGAAGTCGGGGTATTGTGAGCCACGGGGAATCGTGAGCCAGCGCCATATTTTTTTCCCTAGTGAATAATGACAGCTGCCACCAACTGTTATTTATTTGTCTTATGATAAGCTAATATTTCCATGATCACTGAACGTACGCACCCGCATCGTTACTTTGCTCTGTTAACAAATAAAAATTGGCTGATCTCGATGTATTATTTTCACTTCGTGTGTGGTCTATTATTGTGATTCTTTTCTGTGAATCCACGCAGGTAACTATTTTTATAATACTCGTGTGACTTCAAGCTTTCGAAATAATATAGGAATTTGGCAGTAAGTTAGCACTGTGTTATTTATTTGTGGTCATGTTGTAAAAATAATGGTTCGGGGAATTGTGAGCCACTCGATTCTTGACATTTAAAGAGCTGACCTCACGTGTTTGATGTTTCTTTATGATTGTTTATGTAATATTTGAGCACAATATAAATTTTACTTTCCCGACTGTTATGTATATAACAGAGGGAAAGTATGTAGATCGTGTCAAAAATGACCCCCGGTTTTTTTTGCAATTCTCGACGTTTCATGACCCACTGACTCTAAAGAGTAAAAAAAATGATACAAAAATGCTTGTGTGTGTGTGTGTGCGTGTGTGTTTTCTAACAAGCATTGTCATTTTTATTTTATTTATAAAGTGGCTCACGATTCTCCGAGATTTTTCAGATTCACGAAAATGCAAATTTTTTGTAATAATCTGAAATTCATCTAATTTGCAAATATTCGATTTCACTATTGTGACTAAAAGAATGGTAAATCTTCATACTACAACATCCAGCTTTGAAATTTGAAGAAACACTTGATTTTATAGCAGTTTGTTAGCAATAAAAAAGTGGCTCACAATACCCCGACTTCCTCTAGTATTTTATGAGTAGGCAGTGAACACATCTTCGGTGTCCCCAGCGAAAAGAAAGTAACAAGAAAACAAAAATTTCGTAATACTTGGCTGGAGGAACCACAATTTAAATCGTGACTTGTACCAGTTCAGGGCAACCCGTACAAGGGAAAATGTAAAATATGTATTAAAACTATTGTTGCAGACAAAACGGTGATAGAATATCACGGAATCAGCAAAACACATATGATGAACATGCGACATAGGGAAGACCTAATGGCATTTGAGGCATTTGATGGAAAAAGGGCACATAGGCGTATGTGCCCTTTTTTCGTAAATCGGTTAAATGGACTCAGGTATATGTTATATATATATATAATATATCGAGGACATTTCTTCTCCCACATTTAAATTAGCTAAATGCTATTTTGTTACGTAGCGTGAGCGACATGCAGCTACATAGTCGCTGAGCGGTTGCGCTGCCGTGCTGTCTACTGTCTAGTCGTGCAATACGTTTGATTTTGTGTAAGCGAGAAACTATGGAAAGTGAGACGTGTATCGAATCCGCAAGGAAAGAAGCGAATTTAGGAAAGATGAAATTGATTTGTAAGACAGCTTGTTGCAAAAAATCGAAGAAATTAATACTTACTTAAAACATAACATTTTTTGTTTAGTTTTGCGCTTCATTTTGTATTTTTTATTTAAGCGATGTATAGAAAATGGGCAACGGAGTATGTAAACCAAATTATATGTAAATAACTAAACAAGGAAGCAAGTTTGTTACGAATTTACCCTATTTACGGAAAAAGGGCACATAAACCACTTGCATAAAACTATTAAATAAAGACACATATCATTTTCAAATCATGACTTCTGTTAACGAAATGTTTGAAGGGTATGATACTACATCCTTAAAAAAAATTGGATTTAATTGCATTACTTTTCATTAAGTTACACTGTAATGAAAGCTTTGAAACCGATTTACTCGAAATGGCATTTTAGCGTATATGCCCTTTTTCCATCAAATGCCTCAATTACAAATCAAAAGAGTTTTCAAGAGCTAGTAAAGTTGGCAGAAATGCGAATATGTATGGATGCAGTAGAACATAAAAGACCATTTGCATCCTACTGCCGTATTCTTAACATACTGCAGAGGGCATTGCCAGTGCCAAACTGACTCGCGCACATGACTTTGAGCAGGAAGAAAATGGGAGCTATTGTAAAAAAAAGTAATAAACAAGACCATTATTGAAGAACGCACAGAAACATTACAAGGCAAATTGTTTTCAATGTTGATAGATGAAACTATATATATATATATCCGGTACGAAGATTTTATGTTTTTTAATTCGTTATGTGGAAAAAGATCAGATATAAAACTATTTACTAGATTTCATTGGGATTTCGGACGGTACAGCAGATAACATATACAATTGTTTTTTAAATTCTTTGAAAAAGAACAATTTGTCTTTGAGCAATATTGTTGGGGTGTGCGTTGCCAATGCACATGTCATGGTAGGAGCACACAACTCACTGACTTCCCGTCTGTTAACAGACAACCCAAACATGTACGTGTTCCCATGCATTTGCCACTCGATGCATTTGGTGGCATCACATGCGTCCAAATGTTTGTCATCGTCCATACAGGAATTCTTACATGCAATTTATTCATATTTTGCACGAAGTCCGAAACGACTGTCTAATTTACAAGACGCCTGAACGTTCAACAAACTAAAACTTCTACAGCCATCAGCAACCAGATGGCTGGCAGTGTCAGATTGTGTTGAAAGAGTTTTAAGTCAATGGGGACCTTTATATAGTGTCATAGCGGCGGCACCATTTGAAAACGAGTCCGACGTCGTGGTAAAAATATTTCATTCTATGAATGACCGTTTTTCTAAGCCGTATTTGGAATTTTTATCTTATGTCTTAGAAGAAATTATTAACTTCAACAAACTATTTCAGACTTCAGAAGTTGTAATTCATTCATTGCACTCTCAATGTTATAAATTGCTGAAATTCTTGGCAAGCAATTTTATAAAAACGGAACACATTTGGCGCTCCGATCTACATAAAATAGATGTGAAGAAGGAAGAGAATTTATTAGCACTGGAAACAATTTATCCAAGATCGAATTGCGTAAGCCTTTTAGATGAAATTAAAAATAATAACGGCGAAGTAGATCCTGAAAAGATTACAGAATTTTATAGAAACGTAAAAAAATTTTATCAATCCGCTTTCCAAAATATGGTAAAAAGAATATCGTTCGATGATACATTTTTACAATCATTAGATTTTTTGAGCCCGAAAATAGCTTTAGACTATAGGAAACATAGGCAGCATCATTTAGACATATTTTAAATAAATTTAAATTCAAAAATTTTAATAAAGCGGCCATAAAAAATGAGTGGCGATTAATGGGACGTTTTTGGACAGACGAGGAAAAAAAGAACTACGAACACTCAATATTATTCAATTCTGGCAACACATGGACAGCCTTCCAGAAGTTTCAGAGGTTTCAGAGAGTGCCTGCAATTTCAAAAATATTTCACAACTAGCAGTGTTGTGCTTGTCATTGCCCCATTCCAACGCTGACGTGGAACGATATTTTTCCCAAGTAACTTTAACAAAAACTAAAGATCGAAATAGATTGAAGACGGACACGGTAGCTGCATTAACCAGAATTGAATTAGATGTAATCAATAAAAATTCAAACTGCTTCAAATACAAACTAACAGATGGAATGCTAAATTTATTTAATTTTAAAATGTAGAGTGCAGATGCAATACCAAAACAGCTCAAGGGAATTTTATTGCCAGAGGAGCCCGATGAGAGTGACAGTGCGAGTGAGAGCGATATTTTGTAAATATTTTTAGTACATACCTATTTTAAAATTCCAAATATGCATTCCAATAATGCAAGCCATGGGATTCTAGATTGCTGCACAATTTTTCTCCTTAAAACTGTCATGAAGTCTTTGCGAAAAATTTAGCATAATTAGTGCATAAATAAATAATATTTCCATTATTATTTTGTGTTTTCTTTTTCATCTCACCAATATTACATATACCCGTGTGCCTCACAGGTAATTACCGATTAGTACCACAATTTATAATAGTGGCGGGATAAGCATGTGACGTCAGTTTCGCGGATTGGCGCTGACGCCGTTTAGTTTCCCATCTTACGGCCAATCCAAGCTAGCCAAGGCAAATAAGGCCGCAGCCAATCAGCACCGACAACCGAGTCCGCGGCGACGCTGGTTGGCCTGACTTGGCTATCTTGGTTTGACTTGACGGTGGCGCCGTGTCGTTTCCCATCTCGGCATTGATTGGTTGACGACTCGCCGCGTACCGCCTGCGCTAATTAGCACAAGGCGTACATTTCCTCGGTCCCCTGAATCGACACGTCAACCTGCTCTACACGCCGAATCATGAGCACGGCAATGTAGGGCACTTTGTGCTGATCAAGGACTTGTCCCGGCTGGTGGGCATGCAGCTGAGCAGGCACAAGGCAAAGAAATTCATCTGTGATCGGTATGTATAAAAACTTATGAAATGTTGAAAAATGTCTCGCCAAAAAAATTAAATAAAATTTTTTTTACAGATGCATGCACTACTTCGGATCTACTCAGAAGTTGGAGGCCCATTCACTGGACTGCGGCAAGATAAACGACTGTGCCATCCTGCTGCCCAGCGAAGGAAACAATTTGCTCAGTTTCAACAACCTGTGCAGGATGGAGCGACTTCCCTTCGTGGTGTACGCCGACCTAGAGTGTATCATTGAAAAAACAGAGGACAACCGAGTGGGTGATGTAGATAATAAATTGCGCGCGTATCAGCATCATAAAGTGCACAGCATTGCATATTATATGCATTGTTCGTACGATACATCGCTATCGACGTATCGATGTCGCCGCGACGCAAAGTGGGTCGGATTCACTTATGTTGCGCCATTTGGGTCTTTTTTTAACACATCGGAATGAAATTTACACCAAAAATAGGAAAAAATTATTCCTTTCTAATGGTGTAAAATTTTAAAAAATTTGCATTTATTTATTTATTTATTTTTTAATTTTTTTAACTTATTTGTGATAAAAAAAAATTATTTGTGTTTATTTGGTACCTTATTTAATGCCCTTTACAGTGCCTTAAGCAAAATTTTGGAAAACTTTTCGTTTCCGAGTTATAAAGAAGAATCGAAAAATAAATTAATGCAACCAAATATCGCTTTGTTGAAATTAAAGACTAATCTTTTGCGCTAAACATCATCTTCTATTAGTAATTAATGTAAATAATGTATTGAAAAATGATTCTGAATACAGTGAGGAAATTTGTGATATTTTTTAAAATTGACACAGAATATCTATAAAGTCCCACCGAGTCCCAACTTCTAATCTATTGGAATATTTTTAGTATACCCTCCTCTACATGATTATGTAAAAACCACATCCTACTTCGTCCTACTTTACAAATTATTAGAGTACGGCGGGGTATTCTGGGACACACTTTTATTTTGGAAAAAGTCACATAAAAATCATTTTTTCTTGAAATTTCAACGCATGGTTTTTTGGTACGGAGAATAACCTTTCTTTTGATACCAGTGGTTTGATCCAATTCCATTAAATTGTACAAGTTTTATCAGTTGGCGCAAAAAACTAATTTGCGCGATTTTGAAAAATCTCGGGGAATTGTGGGACATGTTTTAAATCAAATAAAAAATGAAAGTTATAGGAGGAAAACGTGTATTTACTATTGAAATAATACCAAAATAAAATTTCATAATTGATATGAAAAAAAGAAAAATGGCGAACAGAATCATTCAGAATCGCAGTGAACACATGTGCAGGTGTTTGGGTTGGGACCGGCACACCTTATGTGGACGCCACGATGACAAACGGTGCAATATGCAGTGTTCCGGCGGTTCTCTTTCTTCGGCATATTTTTTTTGCACACTGTGCAAAAGTCTAGGTCCTCCTCCACGTCAGTTTCAGTCGGAGACGGAATATGCTTCCGCTTCTTTGCAGCTGGTGCGCCGCCTTTCTTCGCCAATTTTTGCCGCTTCTTCTCGGCCTTATCACGCAGGTCAGCAACAACTTCTGGCGATGTCAAAACAGCCGTTTTCATTGGCTTCCGACCACGATTCGACTTTTTGGCTGGCGTGCCCATTTTCAATGGTCAAACCGTTTTCAGTGCATCCCGCAGCTGTTTGGCCGAAACGTGAGAGCTCAACGAAGCAGTTCCGCTTATCGACGGTTCTGATGTCAACACTTCTTCGTGTGCTGCGGTTGAAATATCATCGCCAGACACAATAATTGGACGCTGGGTATCAGCATTTTCTTCTTCATCATCATCATCATCACCGCACAAATTTTCGCTGCTCAATTTTGAAGCGGTGAAGTCGACTTCGGAGAAGATTTGTGCATCGAACGAAAAGATGCCAGTCGCATGAAAGCCGGATTTGATGATCTTCGGCGTCAACATAACATCGAGGGATTGATAAACAATGAGCGGCACATGATGAAGGTCGAATGAAACACCGATGTTTGACTTTTTCCATGCGTCGTGTTTTGCAGAAAACATGGTCTTAAAAGAACTGAAGACCGACACATTAAGAGGCTGCATTCGGTGTGTGCAATGCGGTGGAAAAGACAGCATGGTGATGCCATGATATAGCGCCAAATCTATCGCCTCGATCGTCAGATGCGCCACAAAATTGACGAGCAGCAGTAGAGTTGGCACATCAGCATTCGCACCGGTGTGCTTGATGAAATAGCGCATGAATGTCGGAAATTCGGCTGATGTCATGCATCCAGATTTGTTGGCTAGGCCAACGGAACCAGGACCCGCGTGAGTCATGTATGACTCTTTCCAGTTTTTGCGGGGAAAGATATAAAACGGCGGTATCGATTGTCCTGTCGCGCTGACGGCCAAAGCTACAGACATATTGGTGCCTCTTTCGGCTGATGTTGATGAGCCGACACGCTTTTGTCCCTTTCGAGCAACGATTTTAACAGGTTTCGATGGCACAGTCGGGCATCCAGTTTCATCCATATTCCAAATGCGATGCGCTTCGACCGGTGTGGCACTGAACACAGACGACAAATTGGCGAAGAAGGCATCGACATTTTCTTTGCAGAAGGCATTCGCTCGTTTATGATTGGTTTGCTATGGTTTCCGCAAAGATAAATTGCTATGCCGCTTCATGAAATTTAGCTGCCAATCCGAACTTGCCTCTTGGTTTTCGTCCCATGAATTCGGATACGAAATGCCGATCTTTTTAGCATATTCGTATGCAAGTGCCTGCAGCTCCTTCAAACTCAAACCATTGTTGATATCGCTGGCCTTGAGCACGTATTTCATGAGCGCCGCTTCTTGTGCTGAATTGAAAACCTGAAATAAAAATTATTCATTTGTTAATGAATGAACAAAATGAATGAAATCAACACAACTCACTGTTTTACAATGGCTTTATTTTAAATAACACTTATTCTAATAACTATAATATTTCTTAAAATTACGATTATATATTCTTATGTTTTTGTATTTTTATGGTTTTTTATAATTCTTAGTCTAATTTATTCCAGTGCGCTTAAGATATGTAAATTTGCTACTTGGCTATGTGTATTTAATATATTTATAGGTATATTGCAGAGCACGGCCGCTACCGTTTCCGGAGCGATCTCGTATACTCTTGGCAATATCTGTAATAAGAACGGCCGCTGCCGTTTCCGGAGCGATCTCGTTACTTTTGACAGAGTTTTGGTCTTATGCTCTATACCAGACCTTGCTTTTACCAAGTACATCGGCCACTGCCGTTTCCGGAGCGATCTCGAAGCCTTTGCCAGAGCAAGGTTCTATAGTTTTAAAATGAAAAGTCCAAAGAGGTGCACCAGTAACTTTTATACACTGGAGATCCGCCGCTGCAGTCTCCGGAGCGATCTGAATCTCACTGGTTGAAACTTAAGCTGCCTCTAGGAACTGACATTCGTTAGTCGCAAACGTATCTGTATTCGAATGAGCGCGCTCGGGCCTGCGCACGCCTCCTTTTATACTGGAAAATTGGCGGGTTGGCGCATGCGCAGTGATTCGATATCTGTTATTTCGCAGTTTTCTCGCTTATTATATAATATTTTGTTTTGCGCTTTTATCAGTACTTATAATAAATTATTCGAAACGTGTCTACAATATTTGTTTCTTTAATATTCGCTTATTTTAAATTTAATGTATAAAAGTATGTACAATGCTTATGCGTGGTAACATAGTTTGGCTGCGCGGTAATGTAGTATAGTTATCGACGGTCGATAAATGATGCAGATAAGCATTTGACAAAGATTTTAAAAAATTTAGAGCCAAGAATATTCGAAAATATTCCAGAATTGCTACAAATGAAGACATATTTCATAAATTGTTATTAACGCCCGCCCCATACATATCGACCTTAAGAATCAGATCATACAAGAAGAAAGTTAAACCACTAGATCCTGAAGCTGCAGAGCTGATACTGAAATAAAATCAAGAAACTCAACTATCAGCCTGTTACTTACAACACGAAATGGTAAGATTAGTCAAATTACTTTTTATGTTTATTTACTTACTTTTTATGTTTATTATAGCTTTATGTCTATTATAGATGCTTTATTAGTAGTTTATTTAATTACTTTTTATGTTTATTATAGCTTTATGTCTATTATTGATGCTTTATTAGTCAAATTACTTTTTATGTTTATTTAATTACTTTTTATGTTTATTAAACATAAAACTTACCATTTCATGTTGTAAGTAACAGGCTGATAGTTGAGTTTCTTGATTTTATTTCAGTATCAGCTCTGCAGCTTCAGGATCTAATGGTTTAACTTTCTTCTTGTGTCATCTGATTCTTCAGGTCGATATGTATGGGGCGGGCGTTAATAACAATCTATGAAATATGTCTTCATTTGTAGCAATTCTGGAATACTTTCGAGTATTCTTGGCTCTAAATTTTTTAAAATCTTTGTCAAAGGCTTATCTGCATTATAGCATAAACAATTTCATGTATCTACAATGTAAACAAATCCTTCGGGGAGTGTCTCGCGGTGTCCCGATATCGGGCGCGACGCGCTTTAAACAGTAATAATTTGTAAAGTAGGACGAAGTAGGATGTGGTTTTTACATAATCATGTAGAGGAGGGTGTACTAAAAATATTCCAATAGATTAGAAGTTGGGACTCGGTGGGACTGTAAGGATATTCTTTGTCAATTTTAAAAATATCGCACCTCACTATATTCAGAATTATTTTTCAATACATTATTTACATTAATTACTAATAGAAGATGATGTTTAGCTCAAAAGATTGGTCTTTAATTTCAACAAAGCGATATTTGGTTGCATTCATTTATTTTTCGATTCTTCTTTATAACTCGGAAACGAAAAGTTTTCCACAATTTTGCTTAAGGCACTGTAAAGGGCATTAAATAAGGTACCAAATAAACACAAATATATATTTTTTATCACAAATAAATTAACAAAATTAACCCTTCGTGGTCACACCTCCTTATAATCACACGTTGGTCACAAGGGGTACATTGTACCCTAGCGTCATTTTTCAGTTACCATTTTCGTATTTTTGAATAATTTAACTTTTCAGTGATAATTTTACATTAATTAATAATAATAATATAAACATAAATTAATAAATAATAGTCTGTTTCTAGAAATGTAAGTTTCGACAAGATGAAATTTACATTTAAAGAAATAATTGTGGAAAAAAGCGATTTTTTCTGTTAAAATTCACCAAATTTTTAAATTTGAATAGTAAGGTCTGAAAATTTACAGAAATATTGGCAAAGCATGTACTTCAGGAAAAGAAATAGTTTCGTGCTGGGCGTGGCAAAAAAGGTATTTATTCTGAGATAAGAAATGTTCTATGTTCAGCAGAAATGAAATCGAATATCTTATACTATAAAGCAAAGTAGTGTGTTTGTCTGTCGCCGAAAAACTTTTTAACGGTAAACTCTGGGATCGCGAAAGGTGTCTCGGCTCATTATGCCTAGCTAATCCAGATGAATGTGACTATTTTCAGCTCGCTACGTCCTTCCTTTCTCCAGTTATTAGTTAAAATAAACGAATAACCTACAATTCCAAGCCGCCGATGGCGCGCGAGAGAGAGAGAGAGACAGGGCACAGGTACGTGAAAGGCGAAACGAGACAGAATATCTTTCTTGCGTAGCAGACGGCAACGGCGTATAAGTATGGTTAATTATTTGCTGGAAATAAAATCTAAAACCTTTTTAGCAGGGTTTTACGGTGTATTGTATTAATACTATGTCCAAAACAAAAAAAAATAAAACTTTGCGCATCTGACTCCGTAGATTATATGGCATCTGCACGACTGCATATAACACATAATATATATCACTGAATAAATCCTTTAAGAAATTGAAGGGTTTAGAAACTTTTACTTACATTTAGTAAAATCTGCTGAATCCAAAGAACTAAAACAAAACTTCAAAATTTTTGCACCGAATCACACTTTGGTCACAACGGGGGGTCGCTACACCCCAGTATTTTTCAAACAATTGTTAGAAGTATACAAACACGATACCGAATTTTCTAAAGCGTTGAATGCTGTAGTAAGGTCTCTCAACTAACGGTAGGTGGCGCACTAAGTCACATTTCGAATTCGTAAAGGCGCGATATTAGAAATCGAAACTTGGCTGGAGTACAATACACCCCGTGTGACCACGGAGGGTTTAAAAATAAATAAATAAATAGACGCAAAAAATTTTTAATTTTACACCATTAAAAAGGAATAATTTTTTCCTATTTTTGGTGTAAATTTCATTCCGCTGTGTGAAAAAAATGACCCAAATGGCGCAACATAAGTGAATCCGGCCCACTGTGCGACGCGGTTTGTGTTTCATGGTTCGTCGATGAACTAATAAATTTTGCGAATTTTGCTAAACCCATCCTGGCCACTAATGTTCCCATGCTCGATTAACCCTTATGTACGCAACCAAAAGTTTCACGGTTGTTGGGCAACCGGTGCACCCGGGTACCCCATGTGTCCTGTTCCGATATATCTCAAATACAGCGATAATTTTACTTTCGTACTTCCTCGAAATACTTAGTTTACCATTCCTATAATATACCAAGTGCCGTTTTAAACTATTTGAGCGGATATATGACTCGAAACCTCCCTTCATAAATCATCCAACTAAGGCCTGTCTTACATGGGCACCCGGGTACCCCGGTTATCCAATAAGTGAATACATAAGTTTGAAGCTTTATTATTTAAAATCTTTTGCATAAATTTTTATTTCAAATACATATATCGGGACAAAAGACTTCATAGAATGGGGATTCGGAACGGTTTTGCGATATTTTCACCAGAACATAAAAAATAAAAAGGAAACATAGAAATGGTTGCGTACATAAGGGTTAAACATCGAACAGTGGACGACATTTCACGATGCAACACAATGCCACATTTGCGAAGAACCATTCGAAGCTAGCGATATACGACTACGCGAGAATTGCCATCTATCCGAACGGTTTAGAGGTCCAGCACATATGGGGTGCAATTTAAATTATAAAAACGCATTTTACATCCCCATAGTTTTCCATAATTTATCCGGCTACAATTCGCATTTCATTATCGAGAAAATGGCCACCGCTTTTGAAGGTCACGTTTATGTATTGCCCACAACTAAAAAAAAGTACATTTCATTCACAGAAATGTCGAAGATACGGCAGAATCAGGCTCGCGAAATTATATTAAATTGCGATTCATCGATTCGTACAAATTTCTGAATAGGGGAAGGTGGGGTAAAACAGAACGCTTAACTTTGGAGGGTGATAACTTAAAATCGGGAGGAGAAAAAGACACGAGACTTCGACAGAAGTCTTCAGTGGACCTTAGACTATAAGCAAATCAAGGTCATTGTTAAGAAAAATCTTTCGGAACGACGGAAAATGAAATTTACCGGAGTTATTGAAATCTTCGCCTCGTTCAAATGGTGGAGTAAAACGGAACACCCACTCGAAGACGGTGTAAACGTACAAAATCTTTATTTTTAAAAGGTATTAATTTATGTTAAAATCTATAAATATATGTTTTAGGTATAACTATAGCAAATAAAATATAACAAAAATATATATTATACATATAAGAGAAAATATTTTATTAGATAACATGAAAATTACGGAAACTAATAAAATATAAATATAATATCATAAAAGATGGATAGATTAATACAGTTTGTTTATTACTGTATGAACAATAAGCGAGCCGAAATCACCCGCTGGCTAGAATTACCCCGTTTTCTCCTACACGTGGATTTTTAGATGAATATCAATACTTGCATGGAGAACACATCTGCGTTAAATGATTATGTTATTTATTACAATTTAAAGTAACAGTTTGATCGAATGAAAGATATATCTCATACATCATAATTTTCTATACAAAATCCTTTTTCTTGGAAACAAGCAGAGTAATTAAAAGTTTAATCTACAATCTATTAGTTAAAAGAGATAATAAACACGTACTAAAAGACGTTTCCATTCTTCCCCATGGTTTGGGAATGCATTGGCTTCCCAAAGCCACCACACTCACTCTCGGCGCAGCACCTCACGGGCTCAGCTGCGAGGTACTGATCTACGATCGATCCACCAATTTCCGACATGGATCGACGGTCGACCGCTAATCGATATCAATTAGCGTCAGTGATCGCCCAATCAGCGCACCGCCTGGAGCGGTTTTGTTTCGAGAATACGCGTCGCGACTCTCTACCACCAATCAGATTTCCCCACGTCGATCCTCTCTCGAGCATGTTCGAGAAGTCGCGTACTGGAAGTCTGATCGGCCATATTCTCATCACTCTTGTTCACGCAGCGTATCTGAAAAGACGCGTCGGTTTCCACCATAAGTTTTTCTCAGTAACTCGTGCGCATCTCATCTCAACCGTTCTCGTAACACCATTGAGCTTCCTCATAAATTACGCGATCAACGTTAATATCGTTTTCACGCGACGTGACGCGAATTGTTCATCCCGCGGCCTGCTAGCCAACGCGTGGCGGCTTCACTGCGTGCGTCTCCGTACATCGAGATTATTAGTGTTGTGCTCAGTAATTCTGTGTGACATTAATCATTACCCTTGATCAACGAGTGTGATTTTATAATAAAGACTGAGTTCATTTCAAACTGCCTTGCGTGCGCCTCTTCACCGTCGTTCCTAACCTCACTTCCTCCAGCGTGCTCAACTACCTCAAATTTAAATACCCATGTATAATAGGCGTTCCGTTTTACCCCGCGTGCAGTCATTTAGTAAACATTTAATATTTACACTTCAGCATGAGGTAACGAACTTTTTATATACGTTATATTAATAATAAGTTATATTACAACAACACACGTGTCACGTATGTTTTATCATAAAACATGGATAGTACAGGTATGTTGTCTATGCATATATACATACACATATGAAAATGACCAAAATTTTCGGAAAGTTAGAATGTTCCTGTAATTTTGTATTGTTAGAATAAACATTTTAACAATTTAAATTGTTTAACTGACCGAACTAGTGCGCCGAAACCACTTATTGTTTAGTTTATTTGGATACTGAAATACAAAAACTGCGAGATAATTAGAACTGATACATAGAGTGCATTAGAAAGGTCAAGTATTTAATATTCAAATCAGTTTAGCACCTGCCATCATGCGCCGAGATGTGTTTGCAGTTTAGAAAGAAGAGCCACACACAAGAAGAAGAAAGGAAAGGGTTTTACAATATGTAATTGATACTTTGGGACAAAGTGACATTGACCAGAATATTGTGCACTTAATTCGACAAAAAACCAATTTATTCTGCATAAAAATTGGTATTAAATGGGCGGCGAGCCATCGGACACTTAATCCATTTTTAAAGAAGGAAAAAATGTGGTTAGACGAAACTATTGACTTTGGGGACATAATTGGAAGCCATATTGATAAGCCAGGTACTTCCGGTACAGTAACAGAACCTCGTGCATCTGTTGGACGTCCTACAAAAAATTTTGGACAATGCAGCGCAAAAAGTAGAAAAAGAAAAATTCAACCAATTTTAGATATGGCAACCCATAAAGAAATATGTTTTGCGGCGGAGACTAGTTTGCGAGCACAAGGTAAAAGAGATGCTGCTGCACTTTTAAAACAAGCGACACAATATTCTCCCAAGAGGGCTAATAAAATAAAACAATCATACCGCTTATCACAGAAGGGTGTGGTCCAATATACTCCCGAGGAAGCCCTAGCATTGTACGTGGATGCAAAAATGACGAAGCATCAGTATAAAACAATATATGCGCAAGCAAAATCACGAAATGCGAAAATATATCCGTCATATAACAAAGTTGCACAGGCAAAAAAAGACTGCTATCCCTCTGCAGAAAGTATAGTAATTACAGAAACTACTGCAGAGATTAAATTGCAAAAGTTATTAGACCATACCGCTAGTCGATTAATAGATGCACAGCCGAAAATAGTGCGTCATATTGATGCTGATACGATGTTGACGCTAATTTACAAATGGGGTTGCGATGGCAGTTCAGGGCATTCTACATACAAACAAAAATTCAGTGAAGAAGAAAATATGTACCAACAGGATAATAACTTATTTGTAATATCTATGGTACCACTGAGATTGTCAAATGGAACGGACATAGTATGGCAAAATCCGCAGCCATCTTCTACACGATATTGTAGACCAATTAAATTAACATTTGCGAAAGAATCTGTAGAACTGATAACAGCAGAAACAACGAACATGGAAAACCAAATTAACATCCTCACGCCAACTATAGTCAAGATCAAGGATCGCGAAATAAAAATAAAACATCAGTTATTTATGACAATGGTGGATACAAAAATTTGTAACGATCTAACCGGAACCTCAGACATGTTATATATGTGGAGCCACACCGAAAAAGATGAATTTTGTAACCTCAGAAGAAGCCGCAGAAAATGCAGACATTACAACATATAAATTTGGATTATCCGTATTACATACATGGATCCGGAGCTATGAGTGTTTACTCCATATTGGATACAAAATTGTTTTTCAAAAATGGCAAGCTAGGGGTGAGGATGCCAAGGATATTGTAAATAGAAGGAAAAGAGAAATTCAAGAACAATTTCGACTTCGAATGGGTCTAATAGTAGATCGTCCAAAACAAGGAAGCGGAAATACAAACGATGGAAACACCGCCAGACGATTCTTCGCAAATCCAAGTGTTTCAGCAAATATAACAGGGGTTAACGAAACATTAATTACACGATTTGGTGTCCTTTTATCCACAATTTCAAGTGGATACGAAATTAAGATAGACGCTTTTAGTGCATATGCAAAAGAAACTGCTGCTCTTTATGTCCAGCTTTATCCCTGGTACTATATGCCTGTTTCGGTCCACAAATTATTATTTCATGCACCGGAAATAATAAACTCAGCTTTGTTACCCATTGGACAACTGTCCGAAGAGGCTCTAGAAGCAAGACATAAAGAATGTCGAAAATTTAGGGAAAACAACGCAAGAAAATCATCCAGAGAAAACAATATAACAGATTTAATCCACATGCTACTCATAACATCAGATTTCTACATTGCACACGTCAGAACAAAATATCCGACTAAAAAGAAGACACTGACATCTACAATGAAACATCTTTTAGAAGACCCTCCGCAAGAATGTAGTAGTTCGTCAACAGAAGATGAATCGTGTAACAGTTCTGGCAGCGAATAACTTGTTTTATTAATGGTGAACATGTCACAATTTTATTTTTTTAATAAATTATTATGTGTACAAATATGTGTGTTTAAAAGTGTATATTTCCCGTGCGCATTCTTATTTAACTCCTTTACTTTAATCATTAAAATATGATTTATATTAAAAAAAAGGCAAATTTTTATAAGAAAATGGATTATTATTCATATCTCATGCAAATATAACTATAACAACAGATAGAAATAACAAAATCCTTCATTTAGAATTTTGTCCAGCTAGATCGCCCGTTTGGCCCACTGTGCGGCGGGGTGAATGGTGTCGTTTTTTCAAATTAATTGTTTTTGTAGATCATAGGGCGCAATCGGTTTCTACCAAGCTAGTAAGTAACCAAAAGTTTTTTGTTGAATTATCTCAATGTTTCACTGCGCCTCGCTAGCAAAAAGGAATGTGTATACTTAGTAACCGACCCGACGTCGCCAACGTTTCAGCGCTTGTCCTCCGCCACTTATTTATTAAATAGCGAGGCGCAGTGAAACATTGTGTTTGCGCACGAACGTGAAGCTTCACGCGTTCGCTTATTAGACTTAGTCTTAGGCTTAACTTAACGAATAATCTAGTTGATAAGGATAGTCTTTAAGCGTAGCCGTTAGAATTAAACGTAAGGTCACGGTCACAGTATATTTACAAGACGAGTTCACAATAAAATACCAGTTTGTCCACTTAAATTAACATAGAATAGCACTTATTAGGCCCCTTTACACGGTCGGTCTTGCCGCGTGGCCCGGAAAAGTACGTGAAGCCGGATCGTGGCGGTCCTTCGCGCGGGCCAGAAGATCGTACCCATCACTACTTAGTCACAGCGAGTTCGGGCTCCCATTTCTACGCCGACTCAACATGCTTCCCCGGCAATGCGATGGGAAATGAAATTGCAGTTAACAATTCACTGTTGTGACGGTCATAATTATTACTATCAACGGCAATAATTACCATGTCACTGCTTGTTTTAATATAAACACTAATATTGATAGACAAATAAATACATATAGGTACCGTTAAGGAACTAGTTTCTGATCAGTTTAGAGGGTTTCCCGCTTTAATATTTATTTTTAACCTAATAAAACATTAAACCATAGACTTTTTTTATACTAAAAGTTGAATTAATGTTTAAACTTCAAGGAAAAATTTTAAAAAGTTGAAAATAACTATATAATTTAATTATTTATAAAGTATGGAATAATAAGGAGACTAGGAACTAGTTTTTGATCATCTAAAACTAACAATATTAATTGCTTTCACAGACAACACATATTTTTTAATTGTCAATTTTTATGTTAGTAATTATTTCAAACAATTATTTGTGACATAAACTCAAAAGAACGATTTATTTCATGAACTGATAAAAAATTAGTGCCTGATCAAGAACTAGTTCCTTAACGGTATGCAAGTGATGTTATATCTAAGATAAATGATGAAGAGATGTAATATGCAAGATGTGTTGAAGAAGGGGGGTAGCCTTCTGATTTTCGTGATGTAGGTCAAATTTTTCACCCACGCTCTTGCGTGGCGCGCAGCAAGAAAGCATCAGAGTCCTGGCCGCGCGCCAGAAAGCGCCACGTTCCTGGCCGCGCGCAAGCCTCGAATCCAGAAGAGTTTGCATAAGAGACAGAAAAGGTAGTTAGAAAAGGAGAAAACTATAGTTGAAACCAGGATCGTTGCGCGCCTCAGGATTTCCGACAGTGCGGATAAGTCTGAGGCGCGCGACGAGCCTGGCAGCGATCCTGGCAGCCAAGGATAAATAAGCCGTGCCTCGATGGGTTTCGAGGACTTCGACCCTCGAGACCAGGGGGGCCGTATCATGTTGCCCCCTAAGACGTGGCGAATCGAAAATTCTACATTTCGCACCGGATCTTGGCGAAACTGACGTGGATCGTTTCCTTATGTTTTTCCCATGAAAATGGTCCAAAAACGACACAAATCGGATTGTAATTAAGGAATCTTCATAATAAATTGATTTCCATAACTTCGTTAAAAATAGTCCGATTTACATGAAATTTGGTATAATTTTCATTTGAAAAACGTAACGAATCCATCGGTATCACTTCCATATCGATACGATAAAGTATAAAGAATTATTTTATTTCTGAAACAGGTATGAATTCTTGGCCGACCGCAACGAATCGAGGTCGGCGACACACAGTCGAGGGTGAAATATTCATTACAGCGTATTAAGAAATTCTTTATTCTTCATCGTATCGATATGAAAGTAACACTAGTGGATTCCTGGCGTTCTCACAATTAAAATGATAACAAATATCCTGCAAATCGGACTACTTTTACACAAACAATACAAATTATAAAAGGAGTAGACATTTCGTGGTCCGAACGATGACCAGAACGAGCAAAGAACCTAATAAAAAGAGAATAAATATAAGGAAAGTAACCGTAATAAACGTACTAATGGAGTAATTTTTTTACCTATTTAAATATTATACGAAAAGGAAAAAACGGGACTTGAAAGCAGGCTCGTCGCGCGCCTCAGGATTTCCGCACTGTTAGCCAAGCCTCTGGTTAAATTTTTTTTAAATGCTGCCAAAATATGTACAAATATAGGCATAAAGTTTTAAATTAATATAATTTGTGGGTTTGTGTGAAAAAAATCGCAAATATCGCGCTCCTGTTGAGGCCGTGAAGGTAGAGTGACTCGTTAAGAAAGGGTAAAAGATTATTTGCGCAGCGTTTGGTTTCCTTAAACGGTTCTTGACCTCGACAACAGCAAGCCACTGCTAGTGTATTTTCAGGAACACCTGATATCGCCACAAACGCCAATACGTTTGCGCACGCGGGGTCCCGCCTGCGCCGTCCTCCCTTCAAATTACAAACGGATCCCTTATCGCTCGGGTATAAACACGACATATTTGTTTACATGGTTACAAACTTCGTCCATTTAGCTATCCGAATAGAGTGATGGATACACAAAAGTTCAACTTTCATACTAAACTACGTCTTTGCCATATTTATTATTTTATGTCTCTTCAGCTGTTTCTAACTTTCACTTTTACTCGTTTATGCGTACCTACCTGTTCATACCGTTTCTGCTTCCATGTACCTGGAGTCAAGGGTTCGCACAGGCCTGGTCAGCGTCAAGAACATTTGGCGACCAGGGCTTTGCTAACCGGGGGACACGTTTCTTATCCCACGCTATCTTTTCACCCTCTCTATGTTTTTTTCATGTTTTTTCCTACGTCATCTTTCTTCTATCTTCTTTTATTCGCTATCTCTAACTGTGTCTAGTCTTTCCTTTTTAACCGGCGAAAATTCACGGACCGGACACTTGGTCTCGAACCGGTTCCCAGGCAACACGTACCGCGCACGCATTTCTACTGTTTTTCCATATTTACTGTTGATGTATTACTGTTAATTGTTACTTTTAATTATTTCTGTTAATTGCTACTTTTAATTGTTACCATTAATTATTATTAATGATTGTTAATTGTTATTTTTAATTGTTACTGTTAATTGTTATTTTTAACTGTTATTTGTGGTTTAACTTCATTGAATTGTGGTTCTTATCGTTACACCGAACCACTTCAAGTGAAAGAACGCGACGCGTGTGTGAAGAACGCGGTTTAAAAAGTGCATCGCAAGTTTTGTGATGTTTGCGGTAAACAATGACCGCAACACGATTTAATTGAATTATTTTGTAATCATAATTCATGAACTAATTCAATTGTAATTCTGCACATCTGTGTCCAATTATAATACACACATACTTAGTCACACTATTAAAATATAATTTCACAAAAAGACAACCATATGTTTCCTTTTTCAAATGTTCAAACAATGTTTTGATATGTTCAAACAATAATATTAACGCATGCGCAGATCGACTTAATGTACAAGGAGTTAAGAAAGTAGTGATCACTGGTTTGGGGAGTGAATTTGTTAAAAAAAATTGATACAAAATTGTTTATAACATTGAAACTAATGTTTCAAGGATTAGATTGTATAGAGTTGCACGTATAGGCATGGGCCCACCTACCACTCTGCCGTTTTGGTAGTATGCACTCGAATGGTGGGGTCTGGCATAGTGGCCTGAACTAGGTCAAATGCACCTTGCACTACCTTCTGTCCCTTTAAACGTCGGATTGTGTTTGTTTACGTTTACGGGTGCGCACTGGGCCAGGCCCCACCATTTGGGTAGATGCTGGCACAACGGCAGAGTAGTGGTAGGTCCATGCCTATACGTGCAATTCTATACAAATGGAATTGTTGAAACATCATTTTCAATGTTATAAACAATTTTGTAGCACGTTTGTTTTAACAAATCTCCACTTGTCCAGAGGTGCACATTCGCCCCCAAACCATGTGTTACCCGCAAACCCGTTCAACATGTGTTACTTTAATTTTAACAAGTCATAATATATGATACATATAAATAATACAAATAATATATGATAGGTAACATTCATGTTTTTTGACGGCCCTTCCATAAATGATATACGCATGGTGTACGCAAATGATTATTATTAACATACGTTACGCGAGTACATATCATAGTCATATACACATGAAAGATATAGGGGAGATGCACCATTTGTGGCCACTTTAAGGATTTCAGTGACTTTCTTCGTAATTATCTTTAAAATTGTACTTCAAATCAGGAAACTGAAAGCTTTACTAAATTTTACACTATCTTTACTATTAATATCTAAGTTACCATTAACTAGAGAAATCGTGAAAGAATTAATAAAATTAAGAAATATAAGAAATCCATTTTTCACAGTTTCTGGCCACTTGCCACTTTTCGCGTAAGCAATAAATGTAACCTTATATTTCTGTTAGTATACGAAACAAAATATTTACGGTTTGAAATTCTACACATAATTATGTGTCTGCAAGCAATTTGTAGCTAAAAAACCCGATAATTATGCACATGGCGAAAAACGGTACAATGGCCACAAACGGTACTTTTTTGTATTTAAGCACTTTATGGTGACCGTGACTGTAGCTTTGACCTGGCTCGAACAAATTTAGTTAGTATATTAAATTATCAAGTGCTTAATCGGTCATTATCCCAAAAAATTAATTTAAAATAAAATGGCGGCTGTTCATGCCGGGAGATCGTCTATAATTTTTTTTATGAGTAGTTCATAATACTATGTAAAGATAATAAAAAAACCGCGAATTTTCATCAAACCGTTGACTTGTAAAAAAATCCACAAAATGCACACATTTTCAGAGGGTTCAAACGGATATACCCCCTCCATACATCAAACACTCACACTCTATACGCAATCATCATATCTTCCTGCCACGGGACACTTCCTTCTCCTACAAAATAGTCTTTATACCGGTCCCTATTTTGCTTGGCAGAGTTATTTAAATTCCCACGATTAAGGGGTTGCAAATTATCCATCTGCACTAAAGCGTTTTGATAATCACCCTCCTGCCTACTCCTGCTATTCGTTATATATGGTGCACTCCGTCTCCTTAAGAAATTATGGAGAACGCAGGCAGCCAATACAACATATGAAATATTTTCGACCTTCATATTAATTGCTGTATTAAATACTCTAAATCGCGATGCTAATATGCCGAATGTATTTTCTACTACGTTCCTACCTCGGGATAATCTATAATTGAATATTCTTTTATCGTGATCCAATTCCCTTTGAGCATAAGGCTTTAAGAAGTTATCATTTAAAGCAACGGCTTCATCGCCTACAAACACGAAGTTCAAATTGTTTATCGTTTCATTATTCTCGGGCAAATTTAATTGCCCGTTATTTAAGCGTGTCATAAATTCAGTGTGTTCGAGAACACCACCATCTGATACCCTACCATTTTTGCCGACATCGACAAAAATAAACTCGTAATTGGAATCGACTAACGCCATTAGTACGGTGCTGTAATAATTTTTATAGTTGTAATACAACGCCCCGGAATCCGGTGGTGGAACAATTTTGATGTGTTTGCCATCCATGGCACCTCCGCAGTTGGGGAAATCCCATTTGTCACGAAACCCATCGGCTATTTTTTTCCAATCGTCCTTGTTATTGGGGAACTGTGACAAAACAAGAAACAATACAAAAATAAACAAAATTGAATTTCCTTGTTATTTCTTATTTTATTAAATTATATGTGCTTTTTTTGTACGAAGGACGAAGCACTGGAATCGGAACCGGGTCCAAGCAGCCAGAAACGGCCGGCCAGCCAAATATCACGATCCACCAAAAAAAGAAGAAGTGACGATGGTGGCGTAATAAAAGTTTTACAAACATGTGCAGTCGCGCTGATCAGCCGGATCGAGATATCGGAGTATGAAGCCACGGGAATAAAAATTGCAACGGATGAATCGGGAACAGGCGATTTACGCGGATAGTATAATTGCAACCGCGTTGAGGAGAGGGCTACTAAATACATTAAACCCACAGACAGACCTATGCGACAACGAGTGTAGGCATTAATTAGGAAAAGTAATTGGAACGTTTTAGTGTGAGTTATTGTATTAATAAAAATATGAGTTTTATAAATACGACCGCGAATTATCATTTCATTAATAAATTATTACCCTTACCTTTAAGAACTCTGTCCGTAGTGCATAATACAGTGCTTTGCACGTCTCGGGAATAATTTTGCATAACGCAGGAGCTGATATTCCTGTCGTAAATTTCAAATCTTCGTACGACCGCCCAGTTGCCAAAAATCTCAAGGTAGCGATAAGGCGTTGTTCTGCGGTGATGCTATTTCGCATAATGGTGTCCATTTTCTTTATTCGGTTTTGAACTAAACCCAGTAGTTCGTCAAACGCCTTACAATCCATCCTCAAGTAGTTGCGATAATCGTCCGAATAATTATCTCGCAGTTCTCGAAGAAGAGGCTGATCATTGCAGTCTTCGCGGTATTTTTTTACCCAAACCTGCCGGTTTCTTCTTCTGCTTCTTCTTCGGTCTGCTACTGTCAACTGGACAGCAGCAGCAGCAGCAACAACAACAACAGCCAAGTTGCGGTCATTGTTTACCGCAAACATCACAAAACTTGCGATGCACTTTTTAAACCGCGTTCTTCACACACGCGTCGCGTTCTTTCACTTGAAGTGGTTCGGTGTAACGATAAGAACCACAATTCAATGAAGTTAAACCACAAATAACAGTTAAAAATAACAATTAACAGTAACAATTAAAAATAACAATTAACAATCATTAATAATAATTAATGGTAACAATTAAAAGTAGCAATTAACAGAAATAATTAAAAGTAACAATTAACAGTAATACATCAACAGTAAATATGGAAAAACAGTAGAAATGCGTGCGCGGTACGTGTTGCCTGGGAACCGGTTCGAGACCAAGTGTCCGGTCCGTGAATTTTCGCCGGTTAAAAAGGAAAGACTAGACACAGTTAGAGATAGCGAATAAAAGAAGATAGAAGAAAGATGACGTAGGAAAAAACATGAAAAAAACATAGAGAGGGTGAAAAGATAGCGTGGGATAAGAAACGTGTCCCCCGGTTAGCAAAGCCCTGGTCGCCAAATGTTCTTGACGCTGACCAGGCCTGTGCGAACCCTTGACTCCAGGTACATGGAAGCAGAAACGGTATGAACAGGTAGGTACTCATAAACGAGTAAAAGTGAAAGTTAGAAACAGCTGAAGAGACATAAAATAATAAATATGGCAAAGACGTAGTTTAGTATGAAAGTTGAACTTTTGTGTATCCATCACTCTATTCGGATAGCTAAATGGACGAAGTTTGTAACCATGTAAACAAATATGTCGTGTTTATACCCGAGCGATAAGGGATCCGTTTGTAATTTGAAGGGAGGACGGCGCAGGCGGGACCCCGCGTGCGCAAACGTATTGGCGTTTGTGGCGATATCAGGTGTTCCTGAAAATACACTAGCAGTGGCTTGCTGTTGTCGAGGTCAAGAACCGTTTAAGGAAACCAAACGCTGCGCAAATAATCTTTTACCCTTTCTTAACGAGTCACTCTACCTTCACGGCCTCAACAGGAGCGCGATATTTGCGATTTTTTTCACACAAACCCACAAATTATATTAATTTAAAACTTTATGCCTATATTTGTACATATTTTGGCAGCATTTAAAAAAAATTTAACCAGAGGCTTGGCTAACAGTGCGGAAATCCTGAGGCGCGCGACGAGCCTGCTTTCAAGTCCCGTTTTTTCCTTTTCGTATAATATTTAAATAGGTAAAAAAATTACTCCATTAGTACGTTTATTACGGTTACTTTCCTTATATTTATTCTCTTTTTATTAGGTTCTTTGCTCGTTCTGGTCATCGTTCGGACCACGAAATGTCTACTCCTTTTATAATTTGTATTGTTTGTGTAAAAGTAGTCCGATTTGCAGGATATTTGTTATCATTTTAATTGTGAGAACGCCAGGAATCCACTAGTGTTACTTTCATATCGATACGATGAAGAATAAAGAATTTCTTAATACGCTGTAATGAATATTTCACCCTCGACTGTGTGTCGCCGACCTCGATTCGTTGCGGTCGGCCAAGAATTCATACCTGTTTCAGAAATAAAATAATTCTTTATACTTTATCGTATCGATATGGAAGTGATACCGATGGATTCGTTACGTTTTTCAAATGAAAATTATACCAAATTTCATGTAAATCGGACTATTTTTAACGAAGTTATGGAAATCAATTTATTATGAAGATTCCTTAATTACAATCCGATTTGTGTCGTTTTTGGACCATTTTCATGGGAAAAACATAAGGAAACGATCCACGTCAGTTTCGCCAAGATCCGGTGCGAAATGTAGAATTTTCGATTCGCCACGTCTTAGGGGGCAACATGATACGGCCCCCCTGGTCTCGAGGGTCGAAGTCCTCGAAACCCATCGAGGCACGGCTTATTTATCCTTGGCTGCCAGGATCGCTGCCAGGCTCGTCGCGCGCCTCAGACTTATCCGCACTGTCGGAAATCCTGAGGCGCGCAACGATCCTGGTTTCAACTATAGTTTTCTCCTTTTCTAACTACCTTTTCTGTCTCTTATGCAAACTCTTCTGGATTCGAGGCTTGCGCGCGGCCAGGAACGTGGCGCTTTCTGGCGCGCGGCCAGGACTCTGATGCTTTCTTGCTGCGCGCCACGCAAGAGCGTGGGTGAAAAATTTGACCTACATCACGAAAATCAGAAGGCTACCCCCCTTCTTCAACACATCTTGCATATTACATCTCTTCATCATTTATCTTAGATATAACATCACTTGCATACCGTTAAGGAACTAGTTCTTGATCAGGCACTAATTTTTTATCAGTTCATGAAATAAATCGTTCTTTTGAGTTTATGTCACAAATAATTGTTTGAAATAATTACTAACATAAAAATTGACAATTAAAAAATATATGTGTTGTCTGTGAAAGCAATTAATATTGTTAGTTTTAGATGATCAAAAACTAGTTCCTAGTCTCCTTATTATTCCATACTTTATGAATAATTAAATTATATAGTTATTTTCAACTTTTTAAAATTTTTCCTTGAAGTTTAAACATTAATTCAACTTTTAGTATAAAAAAAGTCTATGGTTTAATGTTTTATTAGGTTAAAAATAAATATTAAAGCGGGAAACCCTCTAAACTGATCAGAAACTAGTTCCTTAACGGTACCTATATGTATTTATTTGTCTATCAATATTAGTGTTTATATTAAAACAAGCAGTGACATGGTAATTATTGCCGTTGATAGTAATAATTATGACCGTCACAACAGTGAATTGTTAACTGCAATTTCATTTCCCATCGCATTGCCGGGGAAGCATGTTGAGTCGGCGTAGAAATGGGAGCCCGAACTCGCTGTGACTAAGTAGTGATGGGTACGATCTTCTGGCCCGCGCGAAGGACCGCCACGATCCGGCTTCACGTACTTTTCCGGGGCGCGCGGCACGCGGCGGTCCCGCTAGTGCATCCGCGCCGGCTTGGCCTGTGGCCGTTTGGGCCAATCCCAAACACATTGAGATAATTCAACAAAAAAACTTTTGGTTACATACTAGCTTGGTAGAAACCTATTGCGCTCTATGATCTACAAAAACTAGTAATTTGAAAAAACGACACCTTTCACACCGCGGGGGCGCGGCTAAATATAGTTTTAAAATTAAAAAAAAAATCAGAGAGCGTTTTGACACACCTCACACCTTTTTTCACTATGATGAGGAAAGAATCCAAAATTTTTTTTCGGCCCAGCCTATTCTACAGTTCGTTAACCCGCCGGCAGGCGCGCCTAAAAGTTTTACACGAGCAGGCGCGTCGTGTACTCCGTACACGGGGGTTTGTTTTGGCTGAAAAACCGTTTTACCGTGATGCATTGTACTCAGCACCCCTATGTATTCTTCCAGCGGACATTTCTGCATAATTCTACGTACTTGTCAGGTTGAAATTCGGTTTGAAAGTGTCTCTCATTGAATGAAAACGAAAGTAAGCCGCGTATCTTGCCGGCGAGGGCGCCCGCGTACTCAAGTTTCCCAGATGTACGCCTCCAATTGCTTTGGTTTTCGGATATGTTTTAGAGGACCGACAAATAAAATATACGTGTTTTTTATTTTGGCCTGTTTGCATGTTTAGGGGGTGAAACCACCCCTCAAAGGTTTTCAGGTGTTCGTCTCCGATTGTTCTGGTTTTTGGATATGTTTTAGAGGACCCAAAAATAAGATATACGTGTTTTTTTATTTTGGCCTGTTTGCATATTTAGGGAGTGAAATTACCCCTCAAAGGTTTTCGGGTGTTCGTCTCCGATTGCTGTGGTTTTTGGTTATGTTTTAGAAGACCGGAAAATACGATATACGTGTCTTTTTATTTCGGCTGGTTTGCGTGTATAGGGGGAAAAACCACCCCTCAAAATTCATAAGGGGTACAAAATTGTGAGAGTAAAATTTCATATGGGAAAACATATCCTAACACTAAAGCAATTGGAGATGATCACCTGAAAATCTTATAACTATGAAGGGTGCTTTCACCCCCTAAACGTGCAAATGGGCCGAAATAAAAAGACGCGTATTTCGTATTTTTCGGTCCTCTAAAACATAACCAAAAACAACAGCAATCGAAGACGAACACCTGAAAATCCTGTACCTTTGAGGGGTGGTTTTACCCCCCAAACATGCAAGCCGGCCAAAATAAAGAAACACGTATATCTTATTTTCCGGCCCTCTAAAACATATCCAAAAACCAGATCAATCGGAGGCGAACACTTGAAAAGCTTTGAGGGGTAGTTTCACCCCCTAAACATGCAAACAGGCCAAAATAAAGAAACACGTATATCTTATTTTTCGGTCTTCTAAAACAAATCCAAAAACCAGAACAATCGGAGACGAACACCTGAAAACCTTTGAGGGATGGTTTCACCCCCTAAACATACAAACAGGCCAAAATAAAAAAACACGTATATCTTATTTTTGGATCCTCTAAATCATATCCAAAAACCAGAACAATCGGAGACGAACACCTGAAAACCTTTGAGGGGTAGTTTCACCCCCTAAATATGCAAACAGGCGAAAATAAAAAAACACGTATATCTTATTTTTCTGTCCCCTAAAACATATCCAAACACCAGAACAATCGGAGGCGGACACCTGGGAAACTTGTGAGTACACGGGCGCGCTCGCCGGTAGGATACGCGGCATACTTTCGTTTTCATTCAGTTAGAGACACTTTCAAACCGAATTTGAACCTGGCAAGTACGTAGAATTATGCAGAAATGTCCGCTGGAAGAATACATAGGGGTGCTGGGTACAATACATCACGGTAAAACAGTTTTTTCAGCCAAAAACCGACCTCCGTGTACTGAGTACACACGCGCGCCTGCCGGCGGGTTAACGGGTGAGACTGTATCCGAGAGCGATTACGCACACGCCGAGACTGTCTGGTAGCGTTTCGGCATTAGAACTTCGGGCGAATACAGCGACTTGTATTTGAAAACTGCTGTCTTGTTATTGGCTGATATTTTTGAAAATTTTCGCGAAAGTTGTATCAAGAGTTACGGATTAGATTCAGCACATTATTATACTTTAGCCGGTTTCACCTGGGATGCAATGCTAAAACATACCAAAATTACATTTGAGTTGTTCACAGACGTCAATATGGTCATGTTTATCGAACGCGGTAGTTTAAGGCAATGTTCCGGAAGATATGCACATGCCAATAACAAGTACATGCCATCTTACGACGCATCGGAACAGTCATCGTACTTGATGTACTTTGACGTGAACAATTTGTATGGATGGGCAATGTGTCAGCCCCTGCCACACGCTAAATTTCAATAGGTCGAAGATGTTGCAAATTTTAACGTGTCTTCGATCCCAATCGATTCGCCCACGGGATACATTCTCGAGGTAGATCTGGATTATCCGCAAAGTCTGCACGATGCTCATGCCGATCTACAGTTCTGCCCGACGCGTGCTAAACCACCTGGCAGCAGGCAGGACAAGTTACTCGCGACGGTATATGATAAGCAGCGTTACGTCATTTATTATCGCAATCTGCAGCAGTGCACGCGTCACGGTCTTCTTATTACAAAAATACACCGCGTGCTTCAATTCGCTCAATCTCCCTGGCTCTGCAATTACATCGAACTAAATACACGGTTTAGAACAGGCGCGACAAATGACATTGAAAAAAATTTGTACAAATTGATGAGCAACGCGGTTTTCGGTAAAACTATGGAAAATGTACAAAATCATGTGGATGTAAAACTTTTCACACATTGGGAAGGGCGATATGGCGCGGAGGCAATGATCGCGAAACCGTATTTCCACAGGAGAAGTGTTTTTTCGGAAAATTTAATAGCTATTGAATTGCGAAAACTCGAGGTGAAATTCAACAAACCGATATACGTGGGTATGTGCATTCTGGACATACATATAAAAAATTTGCATCTCTCCTGCATGACCAAAAATGTAAAATTCTATACACCGATACTAACAGTCTTATTTATCACATTCGATGCGAGGATATCTACGAGTCCATGAACGATAATGTCGGTAGATTCGATACATGCGATTATCCTGTCGGCAGTCCATATAATATGCCGCGCTTAAAGTTTCTGGGCAGAGGCGACGCTATAGGTTGCCGCTTGACGTTTTTAGCTGTCAAATTTATAATTTTGTGTATGTATGTAATACTTTATTGTTTCCCCTCGGGGTTTACAATTCTTGTCCATACAATTTCCCTTACATCTAAAAACCTTATATACTACTCGCTCTTATCAACTACTTAAACTCTATTCGCCCGCTCCCCCGCACGCCCGCTCGCACGCTCGCTCGCTTTCCCCCGCTACGCATTCCTTTCCTCTCCCTCCCTTCCCTATCCTCTGACCCCCGCTTCCGCCCGCCTCCTTTCACTCTCAATCCTGACTCTTCCATTCTTCCACTGCTCCCCCCCTCATTTCTTCCACTCTCCTCATCCACTCTTCTCCACCTTCCTCGTCACACAACACCTCTCTCACCACTTCCTGCCACCCCTTCTCTTCCCCCCAGTCCGTACACACCTCCCACACGTGCTCCCACGTTTCCTCCCCCCAACCACATACCCTACATTTCCTCTCCTCCTCCTCTCCCCAATACCTCCCTCCTCTCATCTCATTCCCCAGCCTGAACCTAGCCACCCGCCTCCACCTATTTTCACCCCACCCCCTCTTCAAATAACCTGGCACCCCCACTCCTTTTACCATTCCATACCACCTGTTATATGTGGATTCCCTAATCCTTTTCCATCTTTCCACTTCCTCTAGCCTCCTTCCCCTACAAACCAACTCCTCCCCCCTCAATTCTCCCTTTCCCCTCATCAATTCCACTCCTTCCACTGTCCACCCTCTCTCCTCAAAAAACCCTTTTCTTTCTTCCTCCCATCCCCCTAACACCTTTCCTCGTCTCGCCCTCCCTTTTAACTCTTCCCAACATGCCCTCGCCAATTCCCCCCTGCCCCTCATCCAACTTTCTCTCGTATGTCCACGCTCTCATCCCCGCCCTTCCCTTCAACATGTCCCGCTGCAACTCCTCCCTCACCATATACCCCGGTGTGCACCAATCCACCCCCAGCACCCATCTCATGTACCTCTCCTGTAACCCCTCCACCCTGTTCCTCTCCTTCCATCCCCATATCTCCACTTCATATTCCATCGTGGCCCACACCAATCTACCGAATAACCACACCCTTTTCCCTCAATCCTTCCCAAACTTCCTCTTCCCAATACCCCATACCTGCCCCATCACCGCCGCCGCTTTTCTCACCCTATCCCTCACATGGGCCTCCTGCCCCCCATTCGCCATCATGGTATATCCCAAATATTGAAACTCCCTCACCTCCTCCACCTCCTTCCCCTTCCATCTCCATACCACCTTCTTCCACCTCCCTCCCCCCTTCCTACACCTCATCACTTTTGATTTCCCCACATTCAGTTGGAGCCCCTTCTCATCCATATACCTTTCTAGCCTCGCCATCATTCCCTTCATTCCATCCTCATCTTCCGCCACCACCGCCACATCATCTGCATATGCTAGGGTGTAAACTTTCTTACCCCCCAGCTTCACCCCTCCCCACCCACCCTTTTCTAACTCCTCATCTAGGTCCGCCAAAAGCAAGGTGAACAGGCTCGGGCTCAATGGGCAGCCCTGCCTTACTCCCCTAGCTGTCCAAAAATCCCTCCCCATCTCGTCTCCCACCCTCACCTTACACACCGTTTCCTTCAGCACCTCCTCGCATCTTTCCACCAGCCCCTCCCTCACTCCTCTCCTCCTCATCGCCTTCACCAACACCTCCCTGTCCACCGAGTCAAAAGCCGCCTTTAGGTCAATGAAGAACTCCACCATCTTTCTTTCCTTTCTCGTCACCTGCCTATTTATCAGAAAATTCAACACATAAATGTTGTCTATACACCCCATTCCTCTCCTAAAGCAACTTCTTCCCCTCCACCTCCTCTCTCAACCTTTCCGGCAACACAGACGCGTACACTTTGTACGCCGTCTGTGTCAGCGTAACCCCTCTATAGTCTTCTACCCTCTTTCCGGCCCCTTTCTTAACCACGGGCACCACTACCCCTTCCCTCCATTCTACCACCCATCCTTCCCCCTTCCATACCCTATTACAAATATGCCATAACCAATCCTCCACCTCTACCCCCCCATACTTCCAGACCTCGTTCGCTATACCATCCCCCCCCTCCTGCCTTCCTATCCTTCAGGCTCCTCACCACCCTCCTCACCTCCTCCTTACTTAACTCTCCCTCCTCGTCCTCCCCCCTCCTTCTTTCCCCCCTTTTCTCACCCTCCACTCCACTCCTCCTAACAGCCCCCTAAAATAGTCCTCCCACTCCTCCATTTTAATCCCCTCCTCTATCCTCCTTCTTCTCCCCCTCTCACTATTCACTATTCTCCACACCTGCCCTTCTGTCTTCACCCCCTCTACCTCCTTCTCCCACCTTTCTAGCTCTTTCCTCTTTTTCCCCTCACACATAATTTTATAGTCCTTTTTCTTTTTCCTCTACTCTTTCCCATCTCCACCCTCCCTCCTCCATCTCCTCAACTCCCTTCTTACCTTACATTTCTCCTCCTTACATTGCTTATCCCACCACCCTCTCTGTCCTACCCTCTCCCCTCCTTTCCCAACCTTCTTTATCACCCTTTTTATCCTGTCCCTCAGCTCCCTCCATTCTTCCTGAATTCCTCTTCCCCCTCCCTCCCTCTTACCAAATATCCTTATGAACTCCTCTCTCCCCTTCTCCGTCCAGTTCCCCCTTGCTGCCCCTCTTCCCTCCCCCTTTTTCCCCCCTTTTTACCTCCCAGCCCCTCCCTGCTTTCCCCCTTCAACCATACTACCACTGGGTGATGGTCTGATTCCACCCTTTCCGCCACTTCCATTCTCTCCACTCTCTCCCTCGTATCCTCATTCCCCAGCACATAATCTATGACTGCATTCCCTCTTCCTCCTGTGTATGTCCACTCCCCCTCCTCATCCCCTTCTACGTTTCCGTTCAGTATCCCCCACCCCCTCTCCCCTAATACACTACACAGCCTCCTCCCCTCACTATTCACCTCTCTGTCCTTCGATCTCCTATTTTCCAGTCCCTTCTCTTCCTCATCTCCCCCATATCTCCCCCCTTCACCCCCCGTCCTAGCGTTAAAATCCCCCCTATCACCACTCTCAGTCCCTCCTCTCTCCCCTCCATCCACTCCATCAGCTCCTCCAGCTTCCTCTGTAGGTCCTTATGCACGTACACCCCCACCACCCTCCACCACTCCCTACCCATCTTCACCTTCTTCATCATTATCCCCTCCTTCTCCCCCCCGTCCCCTTCCTTTGTTTCCAACCCCTCCCTGACATCTCATTATCATTCCACCTATTGCCCTCCCTTTCTTACTCTCCCTTTTTGCCCACTGCTTCTCCCACACATACCCCTTTGGTAACTTATATCTCACCTTCTCCCAGTCTCTTTCCTCTATCCACGTCTCGCACAACACCATCACCTCCCATTCCTCCAAACCCTTCCAGAACTCTACATCCTTATTCTTCACTCCTGCCACGTTCCAGAAAGCCACCTTATATCTTCCTTCAGGTCCATCCCGTGCTTGCTGTCCTCGCGCCGTTTTATTTCGCAAAGGCGATTCAGCGGAATCGCCTCGCGTGTAGAAATCACGTTGTGCTGAGCCCGTAGCAACAGCGTTAGGGACAACGACCGCGCTCGGCCCGGACCCCGATTTCGCAATATTACGAGAATTAGTGTAGCAACGAAGGCTACCGACGGGGCAGTTTTCGCCCATTCGTGGGGATCGTCCGAGGTTCGGTCCGCGATCGCGAACCGCAAAAGATGCAATCTAGTTCCAAAGCTCGAAGTAGGAAGTCACGACGAGCCAGAGAGCCGTCTAGGAGCCGCGACCACTTCTCCGCGTCAAATCCGCGAAATACGTACGGCCGTCAATAAACCGTGCAAGGGTAACTCCATCCGACGTACCGAGAAACGGCCTAGCCGGGAGAGCCCTTGCGCGTCACTCGTGTCCGATGGTAGGAACGCGTAGAGAAACGACGATTAGAGACAGTGTGATTCGACGGTCTTCAGCTGACCGACTTCCGAGTGCTACCCGAGAGCACAGCGAGCGACCACGACCTGCGCTAGGTTGAGCGACCCACAGAGCATACGAAGCGATAATCGGCAAGCGTGCCGAAACCCGAGCTCACTGCGATCACAGGGACGGAGCGCCGTCCCTAGGGTATGTCTTATAATTACTTTGATCTTTTGATATAGAATAAATTTTACTTTGTTGTTTCTCCCATAAATCCCGAGTAACCATTGATTTGACCCCTTTTCACCTTCCACATTCCCCTCGAGTATAGTCAAGGCGTGCTTTAGCACCTTGACGGAGCAGCGAACCCCGTGGATCACCCTAACCGCTCGGGGTGGTTCACAAAAGTCCCTTCAGGACGTAACAACCTTATTCCTCTTTCTACGCAACACTTTTGCCACTAGATACCCATCAGGATCGGTGACGCGTTGCAGCTCGAGTTCATAGAATCCTCGAGCAACGGGTTTTCCACAGGAATCGACGAGCAGATACGTTGCAGGGTTAGTTGCCTGTACTTTGGCTATCTTGAACACCTCCGTTGTCCAATTCGGCGTAGAGCCTTTATCGAAGATGGTTTTAAATTTGCTCACGCGCACAAACTCGCCCACGTTGAATCTCGCTGGGGCAGCGATCCTTATGTTGTTGTATACGGTGGCTAGCAGCCTGTCGGCGATCGCAGGGTTAACATCGCAAGGACGCATTCTGATGGTTCTATGTTTTCGTGCGTTATACTCTGCAAGTAGATTTGGTAGCGCATCTGTCCATCTATAGGTTCCATTGAGCGTAAACATTTTCCACATATTGTTCTTCAAAGTTCGATTGAAACGTTCTACGACTGAGGCCTTCATCGCCGAATACGTCGAATAATGATTAATGTCGTGCTTTGTCAAGAGTTTCTGCATATCGGCGTTGTAAAATTCTTTTCCATGATCGGTTTGCAAATTTTTCGGATATCGATCTCTAAATATCTTTGCGAACGCTTTAGTCACCTCAGCGCCATTTTTAGTCTTGAGCGGCAACGCCCACGCATACTTGCTCAACACATCGATGACGGTGAGTATGTAGTGGTGACGTTGGTTGAAACGCGAGTATGGACGCATTTCTACAATGTCAGCTTGCCACAGATTATCGTATCCGTGCGCTATGACGCGTCTCCGTGGGAAATGTCTTCGAGCTGAAGCATGCAATTCCTCAATTAGTTGTCGCTTCTTGCGGCCATGATTTTCTTCTTTACTCTTGGATTTTGATAATGGCTGCATGTTTGATCGCAGAGGTGTCTTGGACACGAATGATGCGATAATTATCGTGTATGTGCATTATGTGCTTCCCGTCAGTCCCAGGAAATCATGGACAAGTTGCTGGTCCGTAGCAAAAGCGGTTATAGCCTATTTAACTTTACGAATTTCGTTGTCCTGCTGTGGGATAGAATTCAACGCCTGCGATATCTTTTGAACGCTGTTTTGCAACGTCAGCATATCTCTTTGAAACACGACCAGCTTCCTCTCTAATTCTTCCTGCTGCTCTCTCAAAAGTATAATGCTCTTTTCCATGTATAGTTTATTGACGGCATCAGTGTCGACCACCCGCTGACCTACGCGTCGTATCTTGCGTGATTTTGCATGAAAGTCTGCACCCGTCACGCAAAGAACGCTATCTCGCATGTAATTTCGAAGCAAACCGCTCCATTTGTAATAGTCCATTCTAGCTGCTCCACTCTTCTCGAGCGATACCCCAAATTTGTTGGTTGGCATATCGATGCAGACAGTGCACATCATCGGCGTGCGGTTCAATTTATAATGAGGCCAACCTCGCGGAGTTCCTCGATAATGGACAGAATTTCGGGATCGTGAGAGTTGTTACCCGCCTAACGCGATGCTTCAAGCAAACGTAATCGATCCACCAGCTCGTTGGGATCGTCCCAGTGTACGTAATCTATCTTATTATCGTTTACCACTATGGCTCGCGGTGTCGTTAGACCTTTCCCTGCTCTACTAACCGATGCGCGAGGGAGTAGTGGTGCAATTACATGTTTGTACTTGTATCCCTTGTTGCTTAATATGGGCTTTTTAGCGACATGATCGCGTCTGTGGACATTCGTCGTCAGCAGTATACTTTTGTATTTTTGTTTATCGCCATCGGTGTATGCAGTATCGTCAGGAAGTCTCTTGAAAATCAGTTCGTAAAGACCGGGTGTTCGGCTGTATTTTACACCATCTATGATTATATTATCATCCTTGTCTATATCGAAAGCCATATCCCCAAGCATCGATCCACTATTGCCAAAGTATACGCCGTACACATAGTCCATTGTTGTATCCCTATCACCACTTAGGATTGTGTTAATTTATTTTTGCCCCAGCGCACAGTGGTCGAAAATCGAGAAAACCTGGCCAAAACATGAAGAAGACCTTTGATTCGTAAAAAATGCGTGTACTAAGGTTTTTGAGGTTGCTGATTACGAATCTGAGGTCAAAATTGCAAAAAAAACAAAATGGCGGACCCAATATGGCGGACGCGCACATCAGAAAAACATCAAATTTGGTCTAAACTCGGTATCTTGGAGTTTTCGAGGTCATTGATTACGAATGTTAAGACAAAATTGCAAAAAATATTTGTAATCTTCGAAAGAGATACTGTTCGAAGTACTATTTCGCCACAAACAGAATCAGTTGGCCACCAAACATGGTTTGGTTACTATGATACGAGTGAAACAAAAACGAAATGAAGGGGGAAGCCCCTGTGACGGTCGAAAATAAGGGCTATTTTTAAGACATTATTTTATAATGGAATGTAACTTTCTACGAAAAATCTTTATTACCAACTGAAAATACATATATTTAACTAATATTTTAGGCTCCCAGATTGAAAACATTTTCGGTAGTATGGCCACAGCTTAACTGAAGATAATTGTATTAGGAATATTTCCTGAAAATTTCAAGTGAATCCAATAAAAAATGAGTTATTAATGAGTTATTAAGTAAAACTGAGTTATTAATGCCCCCGTTTTGAAAAATGCCGTTTCGAGATACTCCAAAATAATCTTGAGACCTCAAGCATTAAGAAAATGCAAAAAAAATAAAATCGGAAAAAATAAATTTTCACAATGGCTTCCCCCCTTAAACATGTGAAGGAGAGACTAGCTGAGAAACAGAACAAAAATTGACTGGATACCAAATTGAGACTAAATCTCATGTTTTTCTGATATGCGTCTCTTTCCTATATTGGCTCCGCCATTTTGTTTTTTTGCAATTTTGACCTCAGATTCGTAATCAGCGACCTCGAAAACTCTTTAGACCAAATTTGATGTTTTTCTAATGTGCGCCTCCGCCATATTGAGTCCGACATTTTGTTTTTTGCAACTTTGACTTAACATTCATAATCACCATCCTTGAAAACTCCAGGATACCGGGTTTAGACCAAATTTAATGTTTTTTTTATATGCGCTTCCGCCATTTTGTTCTTTTGCAATTTTGACCTCAGTTTCGTAATCAGCGACCTCGAAAACCTTAATGTACTCATTTTTGTACAAATCAACGGTCATTTGTATCTTTTGAGGATTTAGGACCACTGCACCGCACAACATATAATGGGTTTTCTTAACAAGGGGCAAATATGAGCAAAAGTTTTGGGTAGGCCATAGCAGCTGAAGTATTGTTCTTAATGACAGAAGAACGGACTTGGCCCGGTAAAGCCCCTAAGTAAACTTTTTCTCTAGCTAAATATAATTTCACCAGTGGTCGTGACAGGGGGTGCAATTTTTTAATGGAAATTTTATCCCTTCATTGCTACGCGCCTCAAAACGGTACCAAAATATAGTATAGGTTTGTACTTATTACTACCTACTGCACCATAATTATTCTACTAGTTTCAAGTGCACTTTTATGAGACACAAAGAACACCAACAATTTCACTGAGAGAGTAACACTCCGACAATACTCAACTTTGGAATGAGCTGTAGCGAATAATGACAAACTTACTTTCCTCTAACTTTTGGTAATTAGTAGCCAGATAGGTGATGAAAACGGTGGTAGGGTCTAAAACCATAACTGGTGACTTTATAAATTAGGGTTTTGGCCAGGTTTTCTCGATTTTCGACCACTGTGCAGCGGACCGAAATGGTTGCGAAACGTTTCTTGTCCCTTGGGTGTTTGAAGTTGCTGTCTATTAGATGTTACAAACGAATCATCGGGGGTAGTTTTAAAAACGTCATCATCATCATTGGTTGTGAGCAATTGTACGCTGGGAGGAACCGAGGACTCGTTTGATGTGACATTCTGTCGTTTCCGCTTCAATTGAACTGGTGTTGAGGTTACGGGTGAATATTCCGATGACATGTGTCGTTTCCTCTTTGTCTTACACGATGTGTTCCCTTTCGATGGGATTTTTGTTTTAGGCGTTAATGTTTCATTCAAATCAACGTCTGTGCTCATCAGCGATGATGTGTCATGATGCTCATGAGCTTCTGCCGCTGTGGTATTTTCCATAATATGTTTCAAGGATTCGACGATAGGTTTAAAGTATCTCTCGAACGCGGTGTGTTCCTCCATCTTGCCAGGCTTCAAAGTCTGATGTTTCTTGCGAATGGATTCACAGGTTTTTGCAATTTCCTTCGCTATTCTCTCGCGATCCTTAATCTCCAGGGTATCGATATCAATCACCATTGTACCGCAGACGTTGCTTTCCCACCAACGTGTTGACGAAAATTGGCCATCTCATGGTACGGCAAACTGTTTAAATCCCTTTCTATATCGTCCATTGGACATCGCGCTATCCTTGTCTATTACCACGAAACCATATTCCCGTTGCCAACAATTACGACACAAAGCGCAGAAATCCTGGTAAGACATGTCAGTGTTTATATCGTGGTACACATGTTTCAAGTTGGTACCATCCTGCTTAAACAGAATTAGCAGATTCGCATTGTCGCGTATAAGATGTTTGGGAATCTTTGCATACGTCTGACAGAGATAGAAGCAGTCAACGTTCGAGTGGCGTCCCATTGCAAAGAATTCCCTTATCGTATCTGGCTTATCGCATGCCACGCCATCAAAGATAAAAATAGAATTCGGAAGTGATTCGCTCGGTGGGATGACATCACTGTTATTCGAAAACGTAAAGTAACCAATTTCATCTATCGGAGTCAATAAATTCTCCAAATACTGATATTTCGGCTGTTGCAGCGACTTGAAATACACGTACACGTTCTCGAAGCGGATGCCGTGTGGACTTTCCAACAAGTTCACCAGCACGTTGGTGTTTCAACAATTTGATAGACCGCAAATGAGGCGGCGGATAGTGTTTGGTAGCATGCTACTATGTCTGCGTCTTGTTTTCGGACACATCATTTGTGATTTATCGTCAAACTTTGTCACGCGTATGTTACGTATGTGGAATTTTCCCATACGCCGATCTCAACCATTTTTCGAGCTCGCGTCTGCGAAGGGAAAACGCCCTAAAATCCTTTCGTTTATCAAACACCAGTAATGGGGGTGATGATCTCGACCATCTGGATCACGACCATGGGAACGGGAGTGACACGACGACGACCCGAAGGATTTCCTTATATGGAAATCCCTAACGAATCCCCACTCATTTTTGGACTATATAAACCCTTTGGTTTCAACCCTCTTCGGTTCCAAGCTATACAGTCACGCGTAGAGTCAGGTCGTGTCACGCTCGTACAAAGTTGGTTATATTCAGTAAGATCGGGCTAAGGTCCCTGTCAGAATCAATAGTTAACCTCGCTGAATCCGCAAGTTCGGTTTATGTTCTGTTTGGCATTTTGTAATAGCCACTCTTAAGCCCCGCATCGCCAGTGTGTTAACAGCGTGCAACTATTGGTAAATACACTATTCAATTATTAATCGCGATACTTACATTTGTATCATAATTGACTATTCAATATACGAATGGTGTTCACGTGTAAATCGAGTAGATTCGTTAAACCCACCTCTTACCCAGCGATTCTTATAATAATTGTAGCACTCACCCACTGATACAACTTCACCGCTCGAGTTGTATCAACTTTAATTAAGAGTTACGAGGCATTACTAACATTTCCTGCGACCCCCTGATTTCGCATCAGGTTCGTTCGCAACCTTTCATCCAAAACAAGGAATCTTCTCCAACCCAGTGGCTCCCCGATTTCGCATCGGGTTCGTCCACGAAACCGCACCCTCCTACGGCTCCCTGATTTCGCATCAGGTTCGTCTGTAAATCTACCAACTTCCGATCAGCTCCCTGGTTTCGCACCAGGTTCGTCTGTGCATAATCCAACCTCCTAACAGCTCCCTGGTTTCGCACCAGGTTCGTCTGTGAACTTTATCCTAGTGACTCCACGATTTCGCATCGGGTTCGTTCACAACGTTTCACCCTCCTGCGGCTCCCTGATTTCGCATCAGGTTCGTCCGTGTGTGACTCCATTCCTAGAGGCTCCCTGATTTCGCATCAGGTTCGTCCTCGCACCTAACTAACAAACTCATAAACCATATTCCTTGGGAAATACCCCTCTTGCCGGCCTCTCGCGTTGTCGCAGCCCCGGCTCGTAACACGTATAATCACAGGTTGTCGCACGAAACGCATCCTCCCCGTGAACTGTGAAAAATGATTTTGCTACATCGAGACCTAACCTCTGAGCAGTTGAAATATATACCAAAAATTATTCTACTGCGAGAGTTTGGCAGACTCATTGACCAGTTGTGGGGCAAACTGCCCGAGCATATAAAAGCCGATTCTGAGGTTCAGCAGTATCGTAGGTGTCTGGAACATTCTAATTGTCCTTGGCAGTGAACGCATATCGACGGTCCAGCACCATTGATTAAAACTGTTGCGATTGTCGCCGACGAGAGTAAAGAAGGGCTGTGGTTTGTTAAATCGGGCGATAAACGCGCTACCTATCGAATTACATATCCTGGGATACCAGTTCTGCGGTCCAGGAACTCACCTGGCAAAACTATTGGCTAGAGGTGATCAAGAAATTAAACCGTTGGACGCGGCGTGTCGCGTAGCAACGACCTCGGCGAAAGGCACGCGGCATATAAAGTTCTCGCTGACAAAGCACGAAAACGCATCGTTGCGCGAGACTCGACTCTGGGTGAAAGAGGTGCTGCTACGGCTGTTTGGGCAACTATGAAGGCCAAGACGAAAATCGGAATGGGGATGAAAACAAAAACCCGCAAAAGGACTCTAAAGAGAGCATCGCAAAAGCGGATTCTTCCGGTGGCAAAACGGGGTGGTATGTTACCACTTCTCCCGGTGCTAGGCGTTCTCGGATCATTAGCTGGTGGAACGGCGGGGATCGCCACGACGGTAAACGATAATAAGGCGGCGCAACAACAGCTATAGGAAATGCAACGTCATAATCGCTCCATGAACGGTCGTGGACTTTATCTCGCGTCATACAAGCGCGGACAGGGAATATCGAGAAAAAAAAATGCCGAAAAGAAAATAAAAATGCCCGTGGGCGTAACTGCCGATGCACAATTGGATGAGTTGGCAAAACGTATGCGTATTACATTCTGTTGAGGAAAGTCAATGCATACAGTGAGCATGGTGTGTGTGTGAGATATGTGAATGGGGCTTGAGTGAGCGTCACTGTGCTATTCTGCTCTTCTTACTTTACTTGTTTGATCTGCGTCTGCGAAGTAAGTTTGTTTTCCACGTGTTGCCTGATACGCCGATACATATATATAAAATAAATTACGTTGTTCCTTAGAAAGCATAACATAGGTGTCTAGCTTATTTTCTCATAAACCTTTTCACGTACACTGGTTTCTATCAGGTTATGGGCCCAGAGCTAAAAGTTTAAATTAAAATTCTTTTACGAGAAAGGTTAGGTTTGCCACGTGCGTCGTATAGCCAAAATGAATTTAAATTTGGCAAGAGTTGAGGCCTTAAATAAAAACAATTATGACACGTGGCGAATGCAAGCTGAGGCAGTATTGGTGAAAAATGATTATTGGCAATATGTATCTGGCGAGAAAGTGAAGCCAGAAATTATACAAGATAATGCAGCTTCGTTAGTAGCTTATAACAAATGGCTAAGTGATGACAAGAAAGCTAAGTCTGATATAATATTAAGTATTGCACCAAGTGAATTAAGGCAATTAAAAGGTTGTGAGACATCACGTGAAACGTGGTTGAAGCTGGAATCGATATATGCTTCAAAAGGGCCAGCGAGAAAGGCCACATTGCTCAAACAATTGACGCTACAAAAGATGCAGGAAGGTGATGATGTGAGAGAACACATTAACAAGTTCTTTGATGCTGTGGACAAACTGGAGGCGATGAATGTTGATATAAACCCAGATCTATTGTCTATCATGCTGTTATATAGTCTGCCAGGAAATTATGAGAACTTCCGGTGTGCCATTGAGTCCCGTGATAACTTGCCTGCTGCAGAAGCTTTAAAAATTAAAATACTCGAGGAGAGCGATGCAAGAAAGCAGACTAGTCAAACAAGCGGGTCTTCAAATGCGATGTGGGCAGCAGCGAAGAAGGATCAATGTGGGGCATCAAAATTCCAAAGAAGAAAAGACTTTGAAGAGAACAAAAGCAAAAATGACCACAAAGGTATGCAAAACAGAAATAAATCAAAATACGACATAACATGTTTCAGATGTAATAAAAAGGGGCATATTGCTGCAAAATGCTATTCAAAGATTATCTCGAAGGAGAAAACTATTGGTGAAAACAAAGGAAATGCCAAGCTGGTGGAGGAAACGTACTACGCAGCAGTTGCAAATAC
Organism: Andrena dorsata; assembly: GCA_929108735.1. Classification (NCBI taxonomy): domain Eukaryota; kingdom Metazoa; phylum Arthropoda; class Insecta; order Hymenoptera; family Andrenidae; genus Andrena; species Andrena dorsata. The sequence goes on from OV815487.1 coordinate 5,002,690, forward strand.
AAAAATAGAGAGACAACTGGAAGAGCGATGGTGTTTGGACAGTGGTTGCACTACTCATTTGTGCAAAATTAGAAAATTGTTTTGTGATATAAAACCATTTAATGAAAACTTGCAACTAGCTGATGAGAATTCCACAAATGTTGAAGGTAAAGGAAGAGTTAGAGTAAAAGTGATGAATGAGAATATTGAAAAATTCATAAATTTTGACAATGCACTTCTGGTTCCAACATTGAGGACAAATTTGGTGTCAGTCGCACGGATAGTCGATAAAGACCATGAAGTAGTTTTTAATAAAAATGTTGCCACTGTGAGAGATATTAATGGTAACATAAAGTTGGTGGCAAATAGGGTTGGAAATCTGTACTTTATAAAACAATCAGAAGTACAAATGGCTCAGAATGTTGGTGGAAGTGATTCAAAACTACGTCTGTGGCACGAACGTTTGGGTCATTTAAATGAAAAAGACTTAGTGCGGGTGCTAAAAGATGTAAATATAAGTACAGGAAGTGGAACTAAAAAATTAGAATGTCGTACATGTGCATTGGGAAAACAGACAATACTACCATTTAAATCGTCACACGAAAGAGCAAAAGAAAAACTGGAAATAGTTCATAGTGATGTATGTGGACCATTCAGACAACAATCCATGGGCGGTGGAAAGTATTACTGTACATTTATTGATGACTATTCCAGATATTGTAAGGTGTATATTATAAAGAACAAAAGTGACGTTTTTGAGAAATTTCGAGAATACAAGGAGATGGTAGAAAATCTGTGTGAAAGAAAAATCAAGTTTTTACAAACAGATAATGGGTTAGAATATTGTAACAATCAATTTGATAAATTTTTAAGGGATTGTGGAATACAGAGGAGGTTAACTGCTCCATATACGCCGCAACAGAACGGTGTTGCTGAGAGAAGGAACAGGACGCTATTGGACATGGCAAGGTGTATGATGATAAAATCGGGAATGTCATCTGGTTTTTGGGCAGAAGCTGTGATGGCAGCTAATTATCTAAGAAATAGATGCCCTACGAATTCATTGGAAGGTAAAATACCATATGAGCTCTGGTCTGATCGAAAGGTCAATATAAATCATCTGCGGGTTTTTGGAACGAAAGCTTTTGTGGTAAATAAAACTGTATCAAGAGGAAAATTGGAAGAAAGGTCAATAGAAGGCAGTCTAGTAGGATACTCTGAACAGACAAAGGGATACAGAGTGTATATTCCAAAAACCGGAAAAGTCGTTATATCAAGAGATGTAAAATTCATAAATTGAGCAGATGAATTAGTAGTTGCAAGTCCAAATGAGAATATTACTGAAGAAGAGAGAAATACGGATTGTGAACAGATGGATATATTAATTCCAATTAATGAAGAAATAAATGAAAACCAAGAATCGGAAGAGGACGAAGAAAGAAATGAAGATTTGGAGAAACGGTTACCAGGAAGACCAAAGTTAATTCGCACGGGTAGGCCAGGAAGACCGAAGAAATCCTACAGAACAACTACAATTACTGAAAATGAAGAAAATATAATATCAGACGATGTCGACTCATGTAACGACGATGATGAGACATTTGAGGATGCGATTGCGAATTATGCGGAGGTAAATTTATATGAAGCAATTAAAGGTAAGGATAAAGATGATTGGTATGAAGCAATTGCAGATGAGTTCAAAAGTTTGATTAAGAATGATACGTGGGATATAGTTGAAAAACCACAAAATAAAAATATTATTGATTGTAGAATAGTGTTATCAAACAAATTTAATAGTCGCGGTGAAATTTATAAGAGAAAAGCTAGGTTAGTGGCAAGAGGCTTCAACCAGAGAAAAGGATACGACTATGATCAAACTTTTGCACCTGTTGCCAGGCTAGATTCTTTTAGAATATTCATGGCGTTAGCAGTACAATATAATTTAGTTATACATCAGATGGATGTAGCATCTGCCTTCTTGAATGGAAAAATAGATGAGGATGTATATATGGAAATGCCGGAGTTTTTGGAAAGTTTTCTTAATTATATAATAGAAAAGGAAAATGATTATATTAGAAACAAGGCCATTAATACGCTAAAGGACATACGGAATAAAAAACAAAATTGCTGTAAATTAAAGAAGGGATTGTATGGTTTGAAACAAGCAAGTCGTCAGTGGAATAAGTTATTAGATTCCAAATTAAAAGACTTGAATCTGAAACAGAGCAATTCTGATCCGTGCATATACTTTATTAACGATGAAATTATATTAATATTAATCTTAGTTTATGTAGATGATATTTTGATTGCGGGAAATAATGTCGAAAGGATTGTAAAAATTAAGAAACGACTCAAAGAAGAGTTCGAAATGAAAGATATGGGAGAGGCAACATATTGTCTAGGTATTGAAATCGTGCGAAAGGGAAATGAAATTACATTAATTCAGAGAAAATATATTAAAGATATTTTGAATAGATTTAAAATGGAAGATCCGAAAGGAACTGATACGCCTGCCAGTATTAATGAGAAGTTTGATTCTGATATAAATAACTGTGATGTTCCATACAAGGAATTAATTGGTGCATTGATGTATTTAGCAGTAGTGTCGAGACCTGATATAATGAATCGAGTAGTATTTTTGGCTCAGTTTACATCAGCGTACAGTAAAGCGCATTGGGTTGCAGCAAAAAGAATTTTGCGATATGTAAAACAGACATCTAATTTAGGTTTAACTTATAAAAAGGGAAATCTTGGAGTGCATGGGTACGCTGATGCAGACTGGGGATCCGATGTAACAGATAGGAAATCCTATACTGGATACGTGTTTGTGATGTGCAATGCTGCGATTTCATGGAAATCTCAGAAACAAAAGACTGTAGCGATGTCATCAGCGGAAGCTGAGTATATGGCAATAGCAGAAACAGCCAAAGAAGCCATACATATTAGGAACTTTCTTAAGGAACTTAAATTAAAAGTAGATATTAAGATGTTTAATGATAACCAAAGTGCAAATCTACTCACACGAGATGCTGTATTTCATGCGAGATCGAAACACATTGATCTAAGGTATCATTTTGTGAGAGATGCAATTAAAAATAATGAGTTTGGTTTAGAGTACCTACCGACAGAGAAAATGATAGCAGATGTGTTAACCAAACCGTTGTGCAAGCCAAAGCATGTTTTCTGCTGTAAAGGAATGGGTTTAAATGAAGTTGAATGAATGCGTTATGAGAAATTTTTTTTTTTTTTAATGTTAATACACTGTATACATTGAGGGAGGTATGTTGAGGAAAGTCAATGCATACAGTGAGCATGGTGTGTGTGTGAGATATGTGAATGGGGCTTGAGTGAGCGTCACTGTGCTATTCTGCTCTTCTTACTTTACTTGTTTGATCTGCGTCTGCGAAGTAAGTTTGTTTTCCACGTGTTGCCTGATACGCCGATACATATATATAAAATAAATTACGTTGTTCCTTAGAAAGCATAACATAGGTGTCTAGCTTATTTTCTCATAAACCTTTTCACGTACACTGGTTTCTATCACATTCTTTAGAGGTGTTTTTATGCGCAACGCGCTACCTGATGGAGGAGTACATCGAAACGAGAGCGGTATCGTAAATTTGGACAATGTCACGGGACCGGGGACTCATTGGGTGACGTATGCGAAGAGATGGTGTCGAGCAATATATTTCGACAGCTTTGGCAATCTTCGACCACCTAAGGAATTCGTACAATATCTGGATAAGGATGTGGTGAAAATCGAATTCAATCGAACGGCTTATCACAAGTACAATCAGATCAATTGTGGGAAACTACGTCTACGCTTTCTACAAACGATCGACACCAAAAAGGATTGACTTCACACCACTCTGATTCAGTACTAGGGCTCTAACGAATATTCGAATAATCTAAGTATTCGAATACCACAGAATTCGAATAATTTCTTCGAACCTTCGAATATTATTATTATTATTATTATTATAAACGGGAAAATCCCATAGTTTACAATAAGATATAAACCCAATGGACTAATACAGTCTCACCAATTAATACACAATAATACAGTTATACGAGTTTTAACAAATCTAAATCTTATCTTAAATAAGTAAGTAAAGTAGCAAAATCATGATACATTATTCATTATTCATGATTCATGACCCCACGATCAACCAGTTTGCCCATGAACACGCGCCCGGAACGACTCCAAGGACACAAAAAACATGTCAATCCTATTAGAAAACTTATTGGCAACGGCCATGGCGCGATTCATGGGGTCGACCGAGTAATGACGGTAACGGGGTAACCTCGAGTCAAACAACGGTCTAGGTCGCAATACCCTTTGCGGCACGACAAAGGAAACGGAGGCTACCAACTCGGAGCAATCGAAGTGACCGTTTAAAACCTTGAACAGGAACAAAATATCTGCAGTATCCCTTCGGTCCGCAAGAGTGGCAATGTTCAGTTTGGCCATTATAGGGCCATAATCATGATCAGCTCGGTCCATAGGACACCTTAAAATCCGAGCAACGAATCTCAAAAATTTGTGTTGTACCCTCTCGATCAAGTTAATATATTTGCTATGGACCGGATTCCAAATGACTGATGCATATTCAAGATGCGGTCTCACAAGTGCAACATACAAGAGTTTAAGTACATCGACATTCCTAAACTGACTTGCGAATCTGGAGATGAATCCAAGGGCTCGCATTGCCTTCGCCGTACATCGCATCTGAACATGAGATATTTGTTCACAGTTTATCGTGAAATTCTTTTCATATTGGCCTTTACAATTATTTGTTTTTCAATCGATAAATTTTTAACTTTATTAATCTTTGGTAAATTTATACATTTTGAAACGAAAACAACCATCAGTTATTAGTATTATTATTTTTATAATAATGAGTGGACAACCCCGACGGAATGGGCCAAGGGCCCTCTCCTCTAGGCCCACCCGTGTCCCATCATAAGCGGATGACAAACAGTGTAAGCAGACTTTTTTGTAGGAAGCTAAAACCCCATAAACGATTTTGAGGAACTGTAATATTTTTATTTTTCCTTCGTTACTACACTCCGCGTCAAAATTAAGGGAATACTATAATTTTCCGAAAATTTTGGTCATTTTCAAATGGCTGTATCAAAAAACGCATTTCAAAGCTTGAAGTTTCTAGTTTTTGAATCGGGTATTCAATTTTTTTTCTTCGTCCATTATGATACTGTTTTATCAAGATGAAGCGCAGGAAACAAAGTTTCAGAAATTTTTGCCAAGTTTGGACGTATGCACGGGCTGAAAATTTTTTTCCAGATAAATCCAATAGAGGACTCTTATAGAGCAAACATTTCTCTTTAATTTCGTTTTTTTTGGATTGTTGTATGATTTTTATTGATTGAGTTATTCACTTTCTACTTTGAACGCCTATAACTTGCGAACGCATGATCGTAGAACATTGTTCATGAGTGTTTTGGAAAGCTAAGACAGTTTCCTTTCAGAACCTTTAGTTGCCAATTCAATGAGATTTTTTAACCGTATTAAATTCATTTCAAAATGATCCCAAAAATTGCATATTTACCATTTTCTAGGAAACATGATGCCACTTCAAGGAAAATCATGGAATCATTCAAGTGTCCACGTTTTTTCTGAGGTGAAACTACCCCTTAAACACTGTGCAAAAGGCCGGACCGATCAGATTTTTTTCCCGTATGTCCTCGATGGTCAAACATGCGATACGGTCTGAAAAATTGAAGAATCACCTGTCTTACGTTATGTTTCTCTGTAAAACCCTTTCTTTTGTTCTCGCGGCTTTTGAACACTTGTTGCACGTTTTTTTTGTTAGTTCAACGTCATTTTAGTAAAAAGAAAAGAAATTCAAAAATTAAAAAAAAAAATTTACCCAAACTCTTCGCAATGACGAAAACTGTACTTCAATAACTGGCATTAGCACCAACTAAAGCGTGCCACGAGCTGGCGCATGCGCGGTCGGATTTACACTTCATTGTATGTGCGTCACATAGAGAGATGAAACCCTGCGGTTCGTCACTCCCGCAGTATTTTTTTACTCCAAACTCACTCTCCGATGCGTATGTGTATGAGAGCACGTGCGTGCGTTGTGTATGTCTGTGTGTATTTGTGTGTGGTCTAATAATGTGTGTTGCCACCTCTCCGCATGATGACTTCCCTCAATCGGTGGCGCATATTAATGCAGTTGCGAATTTGCCTTTGGGGAATTCTCTGCCAAATTTGGCGGAGGGCGTCTGCTAATTGTCCCAAATTCGCCAGGTTCGGGTACAGTTGTCGCAAACGTCGCCCAAGAATATCCCAAACGTGCTCAATCGGATTCAGATCTGGGCTCACTGCGGGATGGCCAAGAACTGATATCCGATTTTGCCGTAGAAATCGTAGCGTATGGCGTGCCGTATGCGCCCTTGCATTATCCTGCATAAGGACGAAGCGGTTCCCCATACGTTGACGCAGGGGGAGTACAACGGGGCGCAGAATCTCGTCCACGTATCGCGTAGCGGTCAGCCCACCAGGTGGGAGCACAATTAATGGGGTACGTGAGTACCGCGTTACCCCGGCCCAAACCATAACTGAGCCACCATTGAACGCAACAACCGGCCTTGTATGGTTGGCATTATGGCGTTCACCACGACGACGCCAGACCCGAACCCGTCGATCATTCCCGTGGAGGCAAAATCTGGACTCGTCAGTAAAAAGGACATTTGCCCATTGTCGCTGGCCCCAGTGCACGTAATGGCGAGCGTATGCCAAACGCTGCCGTTGATATGCGCGAGTGAGCAACGGGACTCGCACTGGACGCCTTGAACGCAAGCCAACGTCGCTCAATCGACGTCTGACAGTACTATTGGAGATCGGACGTGGCGGATTATGTCTGCGGTTCATAAATTGTCCCGCAATAACGCGTACAGTGACGATTGGCTCCCGAAGAGCATGTCGCGTAATCCTCCTATCCTCTCGAGAACTTGTCTCACGTCTGCGCCCTTGCCCTGTTCTGCGAGAGTACAGTCCAGTCTCTCGAAATCGAACATACAGACGGTTGACAACCGACGGACTAACACCAAAAGAATTGACAACGTGTCGCTGGCTGTGGCCCTCCTCCAACAGAGTCACAAACCGAGCGACTTCGAACTCAGTTAGGTGACGACGGGGCATAACTCGATGCAAAAAAGGAAGTTAGCTAAAATTCGAATTTAAAGTCGCAAGTTGTAGTGTGAGTAGCTGTAGCGCGGCGTCTCGTCTTGCTGTGTTGGCGCATGCTCAGTGAGGCGTAGGTCCGACCGCGCATGCGCCAACCCGTGGCGCGCTTTGGATGGTGCTAATGCCAGTTATTGAAGTACAGTTTTCGTCATTGCGAAGAGTTTGGGTAAATTTTTTTTTTTAATTTTTGAATTTCTTTTCTTTTTACTAAAATGACGTTGAACTAACAAAAAAAACGTGCAACAAGTGTTCAAAAGCCGCGAGAACAAAAGAAAGGGTTTTACAGAGAAACATAACGTAAGACAGGTGATTCTTCAATTTTTCAGACCGTATCGCATGTTTGACCATCGAGGACATACGGGAAAAAAATCTGATCGGTCCGGCCTTTTGCACAGTGTTTAAGGGGTAGTTTCACCTCAGAAAAAACGTGGACACTTGAATGATTCCATGATTTTCCTTGAAGTGGCATCATGTTTCCTAGAAAATGGTAAATATGCAATTTTTGGGATCATTTTGAAATGAATTTAGAAACCACCATGACCAATCGCTTGCGGTTCAAACCGTGGGCAGTAGTGGGAGCTGCGCAGATCGGTCGCAAATCGGTAGGGGCATCGGCATGCTCTGATATGGAATACAGTTTAGTATAATCATTAGTTTTTTTAATGGAGGCTTCTATGAATGAGTTGATGAAATATTTATAGTTTCTGGTATAAATTATTAATTTATGTAAATATGAGTCGGAAGAATAAGCTGAACGATGACTTTAGCAAGAGCTAACTTTTCCGGCGTTCGGGTGATAGACGCGTTGTCCAGAATTTTGGGAGGTGACAAATTCCAATTGTTTGCACTTTTGAAGAAGAGGAGGGACCTCACCTCTGTTAATTCGTCGGTGGAGAGGGTACCCTCGCCGTCTTAACGAGGTGGAGGAAATGTATGTACAACCAGCTGGTTCCAAAAACTAGCCGGGATGATCGGACAGAGCGTCGCGCCAGGGTCGCGGTTTATGACGGAATTACCCCGAGAGTCAGCGGTGGTCAACGGTACACACAGGTACCTACGCCTGGTTACCAAATGACCACCCGCCGACAGAGCAATATACGGATTAACTCGAAGCGAAGAAAATCGAAATTCCTAAAATAAACAGGACGATGTCGATTGCCCCCTATTCGACATCTGGCAGCCAAATGTTTCCTGATGAACGCTTCGAAAATAAGCATTGCCCGAATGTAAAGGAATAAAATGAATTTCGCTTCAAAAAATACGAAATTGCCGGCTGTAAACGATAATGAATTTTCGCTTCGCTCCAAGTCCTCCTTTATTACATAAGACGGAACAGTTCTCTTTAGGAATACATTATATTACAGTCTTCTTTCGATATGTTGCCGTGAGTCGGGACGGACGACACCTATTTCGAAAATATTAAAAATTACACAGGATGGAAATGCTAAAATAAATAATATATGATATAGGTGCGTATATTACTAGATTAGTTTTATCATATAGTTTAAGAATATGGAAAGAATCGTATGGTCCGAGCACGCTTCCGCAAAGAAACGAGACCGCGGTGTGTCTATTGTGCGACAGCCTCGCATGAAATTATTGTTTTCACAAACGAAATATTAAGGATTCGAAATGTGACGGGGTTTATTGTGACGTCCCACTATTTTTCGCACGTTCCTATTTCATAATACACCAGTAAACCTCAACATCACTCCATCAAAGTCCCTCAAATTCAACTCTTACCCCATCTCCTCAATCGCTGATCAACTTGATGTTGTACCTTAGCGGTCACCAACACAAGATGATCGATACAAACTCCACCTCGCCGATGTACCTTAGTGGTCACCATCGCGAAATGATCGTTACAAAACCTCTTCGCCTATTCGCCCTATGAGGCACGAATCACCACCTCCAAAACGAATTCAAACAAGTCCCTCATTACAAATCCCTCTTAAATCGAGACCACGTCTCGATCCCCCACGTTTCGACTCACAGAGTCCAAGCCACTCTAACCCCTTTCCTATAAAACACCCAAATCTCTTCGACGAGTTGAGTATCTTCTTAGCAATAGCCGAACAGAATCTTGAGAATCATATTGCAACGCATGATTCATAAATGTAGTCTAAATATAGACTAATAGAAAAACCCCAAAAGCCTAACTGCGAAGAATACCTGGCGTACGTGCCGTAAACATAGTCTAATTATAGAATATTATAGAAAAACCCCGGAAGTCCTACTACGCATAATTCGTAAATTGTGTCAAGGTCCTTACCGCATACAACCCCCGCAAGGACCGCGCGTAAATCATATAAATACGAAGGATCGAGAGGCCAGGACCTCTTTCATCGAAAATCATTCCAAGTTAAACGAACTCTTATTATAAAAAGTATAACTTTAACAGTGTTAAACTATAAAATCAGTGTTCGACGGCAACTATTGTAAGCAATTATTATTATATATATTATTATTCATATCATCTCCATACCATAAACATTATTTCGCTTATAACCACTATTGCAATTATATTACTACTTTATTCTTTCATTTAATGCTTATTGCAATTATATTACTACTTTATTTAACTACGCTTATTGCATATACATATATACATACTACGTATTATTATTTCAATTACCTTCACATTATTTCGTTAATGCTTATTTTGTGTATATATCTTTGTCTCATAACCATTTATTGCGATCATATAACTTTATATTATTAACGATCATTATTAAAAGTATATTATTCTATGATTTATATTGTGCTTCATGTTCATACATATATACAAGTGTCATAATTATATTATAAATGTTATGTGTGAATACTAATACCCCACGCATAATTATACCAACCGCTTTAACAAAGTTAATAAACCGCTTCGTTTTAAATCAAGCTTCAAATCATTTGTGTTCACCCATTGGTTACGAAACATTTAAAATACAGACAACCGAGTTAGTGAAACAGCTGATTCCGGTTCGTGAACTCGAAAGCAGTGACCGTATTTACAAACATATCTTCGCATAGCCTGTGTACAGCTGCACGTATAGATTTATTTCTCAGGAAATATTACGAGTAACTTTTTGTGCCAATGTAGCAGTAAATCCAATTAGGCAAAACCAAAACAAAGTGCTAACGGGTGTTACCCCAAAATCATAACAATCTAACCATTCCCTGGTCGTTCAGTGCCACGAATCTGGCATTCGCGCCTGAGCTCCGATTTACCCGCAGTGCCACGAATCTGGCATTCGCGCCTGAGCTCCGATTTACCCGCAGTGCCACGAATCTGGCATTCGCGCCTGTTTCCCTAACGTGTGGTGCTACGAATCTGGCATTCGCGCCTGCTTTCCTACTATCCGCAGTGCCACGAATCTGGCATTCGCGCCTGAGATCCCTCAAAATTTTCCCCTATCTATGCCATATCCCCAAAGACCTCACCCGGAACGTGACATTATGATGCGGGCCTGATTTCTTCGCTACTTTTGAGCTTAAGAATTTAATTTGGCACCATAACCGGAAAAAACTCCGTCACTTTAGTGACTCTTGTCGGCCAACGTTGACAGCTACATAGAAATATATTGTTCCGTGTTGCAGCCGAAATCAGCGCAACAGCTGATCGGCGAATTTAAACGTGCGTGCGAGAGCGTGTAAACACAATGACACACCATCCGGTAAGACGGTTGGCGACGTCACGCGTTTTTGCCGGATTCGAGCGTTGCGCGCTTCCGAGAATCCGGCAGTTAGTTCCTCGAACACCTTGACGATATCAACACGCTCTTGCACGCACGGATTACCGTTATTCTTTGTCGCCCAGCGACCCACGCTTTGCACCGATTTCAAAACGGCTTCACGAGCCCTAGCGCCCTGCGCAGTGTACATAGTTGTACAGACTATTGTTCGTGTGAATTGCGTATTTTGTGAGTCGTGCCTAACGTGCTGTGTTTCTGTGGAGTGTTCGTCCTCATTGTTAACGACGCCCACGAGCCGAATAAAAAGGTGTTCGTCCATACTCGTTGGAGTACATTTCCTTCCCTGGCCAGACCAGTGGCAATCCACAACGCCTCACCAGGCATTAGTCTAAACATTCCGCGATGCTTATACAAAATAGACACAGTAATAAAACATTATTGCCGTAGATATACGGACGACCCGCTAATGTACATAGCTAAAGTTAAGCTCTCAACTTCAAAATTTATAGAACCAATGATTAATAAAATTCCAAATTTATCGTTTGAAAAACAAATAATTGTAAAGGCCAATATGAAAAGAATTTCACGATAAACTGTGAACAAATATTTCATGTTCAGATTCCTATTCAGTACAATCAGAAATTCGATTGATCAGGATATTCGAACGTTCGAATATTCGAAGAAATTATTCGTATTCGAAATTATTCGAATATTCGAACAGTCGAATAATTACAGCTCTATTCAGTACTAGTCGAGCAGTTCGAGCGGAATATGTCGTTAACATTCACTCTAACCGGCAAGAGTAACACCCTCGCGGTAAGCTACTTTCCACGCATAGATTTATTATTATTATTATTGTTGTTGTTATTATTGTTATTATTGTTATTATTGTTGTTATTGTTGTTATTGTTGTTATTGTTGTTATTGTTGTTATTGTTGTTATTGTTGTTATTGTTGTTATTGTTATTATTGTTATTATTGTTATTATTGTTATTATTGTTATTATTGTTATTGTTGTTACTGTTGTTACTGTTGTTACTGTTATTACTGTTATTGTTGTTATTATTGTTATTGTTGTTATTGTTGTTATTGTTATTGTCACGTCCCGGGTGGACGGTTTTTGGGATAATGACAATGGGGTCAGAAGGGAGAAGCCAGGCTCGAATGCGAGATTCGCACGCTGAGGTTTGCAGGAAGCCAGGCTCGAATGCGCGATTCGTACACTGATCGTGGATGGATTTTAGGCTCGAATGCGTGATTCGTAACACTGATTGACCAGGGAAGGTTTAGATAGTAATCACCGCGGTGGGTGACACCCGTTAGAGCACTTTGTTTTGGTTCGGTAATTGGATTTACCGTTGCACGAGTATAAGAAGTTATACGTAATATTTCCTCGAAATATGTCTAGACGTATGACTGTACGCGGGCTATGCAAAGGTAAGTTGATAAACACAGCATGAACTCTCGCGTTCGCGAACCAGAATCAGCTGATGTAGGAGTCTGTTTTTATTTGGTGTCTTCGTTAGCAGAGGATAGGCACAATAACTCGAAGCGTGTTTCAAGTAAAGCGATTTATTAACTTGGTTAGCGCACGTTTATATGCACGGTTTTGTGATTTGTTATAAGAATGCGTTGGACGTTAAGCATTAACACAGTACATTTATATAAAGTGGTATATGATATAGAATATATGTATGGATATGAATACAGGTGTATAAACCGAAGAACGAAATACGTTTAGTAATGAACATTGATAATACACAGAAATGCAATAAGCGTTGAAGAAACAATATGAGGTACGATAAATGTTCGTTATACGAAATATATATATATATATATATATATATATATATATATATACGTAGTAAGCAATAATAAATGAAGAAGTATGAACGCAGTAAGCGTGAATAAGATGAAGAGATATAAATGCAATAAGCGTTTACTGAAATAATATAAAATACGGTAAGCGTTCGAAATGCAAAATATATATATATGTATGCGCAATGAGCGTTAATAACGTAGAAATGATAAATGGTATGGGGGTGATATACGTATAATAATGTGAAATAATAGTGGCTTACGGTATTTGCCGTAGAACACTGATTTTAACGATGTGGTAATCTAACACAATAAAAATAGCAAAAGCAACGTAACACTTCGCAGGAGTGGTTTCCGTAGAAGAGGACTACGGCATCTGGGGCCCTTCTATTTATGTGATTTTGAAGATTGTAAGGGATGAAGGGTACGCGCGGTCTTCACCTTGACCTAATTGCAAATGTGTGTCGCAGTAATATTATTAATAGATTTAGTCTTCCGGGGTTTTTATACGGCCTTGTACTCAACATTTGCCGTAAAGTCTTCTGGGGTTTTTGTACACAGGTTTCTCGAAAAGAGAATAATTAACCCATTTGATGGAGTTTAGGAGGTCGTATTGGAAAGGGGTAAGTGGGGTATTGACTTCTTTGGTCATGGAGAGGGTGTGAGACGTGTTCTCGATTTAAGAGGGGTTTTGAGGGACGAGGGACTTGTTTAATGTAGATTTGGAGGGAAGTGGTCATGCCACGTAAGTCGAAGAGGGGTTTTGGAAGTCGTAGTTGACCATCTTGAGATGGGGACCGCTAAGGTGCATCGCCAAGGTGATCGGTGATTTGGGGAAAAGGGGTTAGTCTTGAGTTCGATGGATTTTGATGGAGTTATGTCGAGATTTATGAGGGAGAAGTTATAATATTACCGCGCGAAAATTTGTGGGACGTCACATTATTATTGTTGTTGTTGTTATTGTTATTATTATCCGATTTGTTTCGGACTATCTTCTATCCTCTATTAGCCGTTATTAGGCTTGTATTCTTGGCAGGTCGTTAGGCCACATAGACGGGGACTCAGCTGTTTCGGTTTGTGCGTGTGAGTGATGTTGTACACGAGCTCACTTCGTTTGGGATTCCTACTGTTGTCACCACGGGCGTTCAGCGTCACGTAGACAGTCGGAATGTCGCAGCACTCGAAAAAGATCTGCAAAGGATGCAAGACACCTGTCGCGGATCCGGTCATGTGTTATATTTCCGGCACGGCCGCACATCCTGGTTGCCTGCACCGAACTGGACATGCATGGCACCAGGACAAGCTATTGGACTGCTCCAAAACGGGCCATCAGAGAAGTCCCGTATCCGCGGTTGACACACGTGCGTCTCGCTCCGCCGAGAGGGAGCTCAGCTCTTTACTGGAGGATTTCAAAGTCTCCGTCAGGGCCGATCTTGAGGCCCGGCGTCAATCCTTTTCGTCATTTTCTCAAAGGGTTCAGGACATAGAAGTCAAGTTAGAAGGGAGAGGGATACCCGCACAACAGCCTCTCGATCCAGAGGAGATGCATAGGGAGACGAACGAAAGGCAATAAAGGGCTTCGAATATTGTTATTTTTGGGTTGGAGGAAGCAGGACCGGACCCTTCGCATCCTGGGTCATCCTCGCAGGACATGGCGAAAGTGAAGAGTTTCCTCAACTCGGTCTCGGCAGGATCGTATGACCATGTGCGTCTACTTCGGCTGGGTAAAAAGGTCTCGGATAGGTGTAGGCCGGTGAGGGTCACAATGGCCTCTCCGTTGGAGGTGAAGCGGATCCTAAAGGCAAGTTCTAACATAGCGTGGGTCAAGATCAGACAGGATCTCACCAGAAGGCAAAGGCAGCATCTGGCAGATCTCAGGATTGAGCTAAATCGTCGCCGGGAGGAGGGGGAGAATTTGACAATTAAATACGATTACGGAGTCCCAGCCATTGTACCCTCCCGTGGGCCGAGACAGCCAAAAAACGGGAACTAAGGCTAGAGGTGCTTAACATTTTTTACCAGAATGTGCGTGGGCTTCGTACGAAATTGACCGCCTTCGCCAGTGCTGTTTCGTGCTTTTCGGTGGACCTGGATGTGATTATTTTGACTGAAACTTGGCTGACAGAGGGCTTTCTCGATTCGGAACTTGGGCTGTACAATTTTAACATTTATCGGAAGGACAGGAGCGCGGAGACGATCCCGCACATACGTGGCGGGGGAGTCCTGATTGCTGTGCGTAGGTCCATACGTAGCGCGAGAGTGACAGTGGAGGAGTGTGGAGTGGAGCAGTTGCTTATTAGAATTAACTTGCAGTCACGGGTCGCTTATTTTGGAGTCTGTTATATCCCGCCTGCCGCGGATCAAGTGTATTACGGAAACCACTGCGAGACTATATCTGCCCAGTTACGGGGTGTTCTGGATGGTAATGCCATTTGCCTTTTCGGGGACTATAATTTGCCACATGCGGTCTGGAAGGAGGATTCGGGTTACTTGGGCGCTGATATTATCCCAGAGGCTTCGCAGCAAGAAGCTGAAGCAATTGACACGTTAGTTGAGTCCTTTAACGAAATCGGTTTACTCCAGAGAAACGGCATCCGTAATCACAGGGGCGTCATCCTGGATCTCGTATTTTCGAATGACACTTCATTGGGCATTGAGGCGGCTCTGGAGGTGTTAGTGGATGCCGATCTACATCATCCGGCGCTGTGGACCTCGATCAGGGTGCAATCGGCTGGTCTGCTATCCGGGGAACTATTTGCTCGGCTCTATTGACTGGGATGCCTGCTTAAAACAACTGTCCCTGGACGAGGCAGTGGACTTTCTTTACTCGTTTATTAACCAGGCTATTGAGCGCTTTATTCCTACGCGCGTTTTTTCTCGATCATCCTTTCCGAGCTAGTTCTCGAAAAATCTGAGGCACATGGTCAGAGCCAAAAAAAAGGCGCACACACGGTTTAAGCTATCACACTCTTGGGTAGATTATTTACATTTCTTACAGTTACGTGCTGAGTGTGAAATCATGGTGCGCAGGGATCACAATAGGCATATATCCCTGCTGGAGGCCAGCATTCCGATTAGGCGATGATCAAGCGGACTCCGCTACGGGTATAGCGGCGCTCTTTGCCGAGTATTTTGAATCCAACTACGTTTCGCATTCGCCAGGGGTGTCCGGTGTGAGCCTTAACGCACCACCTAGATGGGACATTCCGGACTTGGACATCGGCTTGGCAGAGGTATTTGAGGCACTGAGTGCACTGGATGTCAATAAGAGTCCCGGTAATGACAATATGCCTCCGTTTTTCCTTGCGATGTGCCAATGTGCGTTGGCGAGATCCTTATGGTTGCTATTCAACCGTTCGCTGAGGCTAGGGCTGTACCCTACCCGGTGGAAGTCCAGTGTGGTGACGCCTATTTTTAAAGCCGGGGAAAAAGCGGACGTGAAGAATTATAGACCGGTGTCTATCCTATGCGCAATGGGTAAAATTTTTGAGAAAATTGTCACGGCAAAGCTTAGCTTTTTTTACCAAAAAAGCCGTCGTCGTCGTCGTTATTAATATACAGGAAAACCCATAGTATACAAATTACTACACACTGAAATTACAGAGTCTGAACACTATTATTTCAACAGTAATGAGTGTGTAATGTGATAAGTCAGTAAGCATATGAGGCACACCTAGGCATCACAGGCAACACAGCTGCTATTGACACCAGGTATTAATTACTCTGTATGCATAAGTAACGACGTCCTTAGCGAATTTAGGGACCCCAAAAAGGGTCAACGCCGCTGAAGCTTTCGTTGGCAAAGATCATCGCTCTATTAATAGGGTCTACTGCATAGTGGTAATATTTTGGAATACTCGAAAGAAGAGCGGCCTAGAAATCTATATAACCATTGATAACCTTGAATAGAAAGATCAGGTCTGCAATATGTCTACGACCCTTCAGTGTGGCGATGTTGAACGTTCTCAAACGCGGTCGATAATCATGATCGTCCCTGTCCATTGGGCTGCCAAGAATACGCGAAGCGAACCTTAAGAATTTGTGCTGCACCCTTTCAATTGAACTAACATACTTCGTGTGCCTTGGGCTCCAGATAACCGGCATATTCAACATGGTGCCTAACGAGGGCTATATATAACAGCCTTAATGACTCCTTATTTTTAAAGTCCCTACAAAATCTTGAGATAAATCCCAAGGTCCGCATCGCCTTCCCAGTACAATGTGCATAATGAGGTCTAAAGTCAAAGCACGGCGTTATACAGACACCAAGATCCATAACTTCAGAGACTTCATTCAGGGTGACATCATTTAACTTATAAGGGTATTTCACGCAAAACCTACTACGCGTAGCCCTAAGTACCACACATTTCGCAATATTAAGCCTCATGTTATTCGTTGAACACCATTGCTCCAGCCTGTCCAGGTCACTTTGCATATCCATCGAATCCCCGACACAACGCATAACCCTGAAGATTTTCAGATCATCCGCGTACAACAGAAAGTTAATATTAGAGAGTATATCCACAAAGTCGTTAATAAATAAGTTAAACAACAGGGGTCCAACGTGCGAACCCTGAAGAACGCCCGAGGTGACACTTATTGAGGAAAAAAGAGAATTTTATACCATCGCCGTCTGCTCGCGCCCCGATATGTAGCTTTGAACCCAGGTTATAAGGGACCCACAAAAACCCCAACACGATAATTTACGAAGCAGCACCGAATGGTCTACAGTATCAAAGGCGTTCTGGAAATCAGTGTAAACAGTGTCAACCTGCAAACCCTCATCAAGGGACCGAGAAACGTAACTATGATACACGGCTAGATTCGTAGCCGTTGACCGTTTCGGAATGAAGTCATGCTGTTCAACGCATAGAAAAATTGTGAGCTGCGAAGATAACAAATCGGCGACAATCTCCTCAAAAACTTGAGGGATCACGGAAAGGTTACTAATGAGCCGATAATTGCGAACATCTGAACGATCCCCAACCGTAAATACTGGGGTTACAGGGCTAGCTTTCCACCCGGAGGGAAAGACACTGCTGGTTAAAGAGGCATTAAAAATGTTCCAAAGGGGCTTCGAAAGAATATAGCTGCATTGCTTGAGAAGCAGGGGAGGAATGCCATCAGCCCCCGGGCTCTTATTGATGTCAAGGGCATTAAGTTTGGAGAAAATATCACCAATGGTGATAGTGAGTGACTCTAAATGCAAGCTATTAAAAGAAGAGTGGAAAGTGCTCAAGGCTGGGGACTGTCCTGTCGGAGAAATATATACGGACCCAAAGTAGGTAGCAAACAGATTCGCAATCGTAGAGTGAGATGATGCAAAGGAATTTCCGTATTGCATTTTATAGTGCGCGTCACTATTTTTCACCGATCCGTCACGCGAAAAGTTAAAAGAGATTCGTGTAAAGTAAATAGTGTATCATCTGATACATAGATAGCATTGTTGTAAATTATCAGTTATTATTTAGACGAAGATGGCGTAGTGTTTCAAATTTAAGAATTTGTAAAAAAGTGTTTGTTCAAAAGGACTTATTTTTTTGCCGATAATTCCCTATTCAATAGCCATCTGGTCTCGTATCTTTCAATGACCGTTTCTTATAGATTTTTGTGGGTTGAAAACGAATCCGCAAACCGTTTGTCGCCATCACCTTCCGTTTTTGAGAAATCCAATTTTAAAAAAAATGCATATTTTCAACTTTGAACATCTTTTTTTTTTGAATCAGTAATAGTTATTCCGTTGCTCGTTGCACCAAATTATTCTATGAACCCTCCCGAATACAACGATATAAGTTATTATGGCATTATGAACAATTAAATATGTTTAAACAACGATCAAAGGGAAAAGGGCACCCGAAATACAGAACCGAAATAGTTTAGCAATTATTACGCCGTACAGCAATGGGTATGCTCACCGCCGTCGAGTAGCACTGCGTATTTCGTTTCTTTGTTGAAAAACAAACGTGACATACGATTGCTGCTGATGTTTTCCGGAGGAAAAATGTCTGCTGCATCGCACGGAGTAGTCAGATTTTCTCCTAGTCTCTTAGTTTTCTTAAATATATTGAAAGATTTCTGAAAAATTTGTGCATTTCGGGTGCCCTTTTCCCTTCGATCGTTGTTTAAACATATTTAATTGTTCATAATGCCATAATAACTTATATCGTTGTATTCGGGAGGGTTCATAGAATAATTTGACGCAACGAGGAACGGAATAACTATTACTGATTCACAACAAAAGATGTTCAAAGTTGAAAATATGCATTTTTTTCAAAATTGGATTTCTCAAAAACGGAAGGTGATGGTGACAAACGGTTTGCGGATTCGTTTTCAACCCACAAAAATCTATAAGAAACGGTCATTGAAAGATACGAGCCCAGATGGCTATTGAATAGGGAATTATCGGCAAAAAATATGTCGTTTTGAACAAACACTTTTTTACAAATTCTTAAATTTGAAACAATACGCTATCTTCTTCTAAATAATAACTGATAATTTACAACAATGCTATCTATGTATCAGATGATACACTATTTACCTTATACGAATCTCTTTTAATTTTTCGCGAGACGGATCGGCGAAAAATAGTGACGCGCACTATACTAGGCAATCCATGATTACCACGCTTGGCCTTTACAAAGTTCCAAAAACTTTTGACATTATGCCGTGCATTACATTCAACGGTGTCAATATAAGCACTATAATCCATTGTCGTTAGAAACTTACATTGGGCACGGAGATTGGAGAAATTCAAATAGTAACAACGAGAGTTGGAGGTTTTATAGGCTTTATGTGCAATCTTTTTATCATAAATAAGTTTCCTGAGTCGCGACGAAAACCAACGTGGATAGGACGAGCGTTTAAGCAATTTAACCGGAACAAAGGCATCGATTGCCGCATGAAGGTGCGCGTAAAGATGTTCAACGGCAGCCTCCGGGTGAATCCCACCAGTCACCAAATCCCAGTCTACGGCATTTAAGTAGTTTACCATTCCACTATAATCACCATTTTGAAGCCTTTGTATATAATCGCATTATGGCTGTGTGTCGTAGATGGGAGTAAATATCGCAGACAGACTTTTAACGGCGGATGATACGGATGAGGAGAAATGATATACTCAGTTACGTTTTTTACAACTGCATCGGTGTCACTAACAAAGATTAAATCCAACATAGTATCAAATGCGTTTACAATAGTGTTCACATGAGCAAGATTACAAAGATTATAACCATCCTATAAGACAGGCCTGCACAGCAAGGCTGTGACGGGCAAGAGCGCTCTCGATTGCTCGTGAGCAAAGCGAAGAGCGACGCCGTGAGCAGTTCCCCCACCCTGTGACCAATAGCTGTCGTAGTATGCGTGTAAACTGTAAGGTGTGTTGCTGACGTTCAGCGGCACACTTTACTCACGAACACTCCCCACCACGGTATACACGGCTCTGTTGCTCATGAAGTTGCTTTACGATGCTCTTTCCGCACGCACCCGAAAATTTTTGCCTGGCGGGAATTCAGCCGTGCACGCCTGCTGTAAGAGTTCGATGGAAGTTGACTCCTGGGATGAAGTCCCGGGTTTTTTGGAGCACAGCGTATAAGAAGCACGGGACCATCCGGCATGGGGGAGATTATAATCACCTAAATTGCAAAAACCATCGTCACTATAAGATTGAAGAATCTCCGCAACACACCCTACGTGGTTGTCATAAAGCAGCGGCTGCGTTGCCGGCGGGAGCTATAACGCACCAACAATTAGATACCCTGTTTGCAAACGCACGCGTACAAAGACCTGTTCGAGATCCGACCGATTAGGAATGATTTGAGAGCTGGTCAATGTGTTCCTTATTGCTACCTTATTGCCCGTGTAGGGATGGCTGAGGTTGAGCGGGAAAATTGAGTTGAAAGGTTTTTGGAAAATTGAGTTGGGTCGTCCAGACCCAGCTCCGAAGACGAGATTGATGCATTCAGCCAGGTTTCTACGAATTCAATGATGTCATACAGAGTATCAGAACACAGAATGGCTGATTTTAAATCTAAAAGTTTTATTCTCAACCCTCGAACATTCTGGTAATAAACTTCGGAATAAGTTATTAGTTTTTTGAGGCAGGGTCCCTGGTCCTCCTTATCGGCACGATGTTCGGCACGCCATGAATATACCGGATAGTCTTGTTAGTGTCCCCTCCGTCCTGGAGCTCCCGTAATTTGCCTCTGAGATTAGTGAGTGTCTGACGTTGTATCCTAGTCTTATCGTCTGTGATTGTGCACGACCCAGAGTACCGGAACTTATTCTTCAATATAGTCTTAACGGCTTCAGGAGACTTGAGTTCCACACAGAGTGGTCTGGATGATGGTGTAGATCTGAGTTAAAATTCCCCTGACCCTCTCGGAGTCAGTGTCCGGCGCGGCATTGGGGAGTTCCGGCAACCCATGGAGGATGATATTCCCCGCTCTAGCTTGTCTATCACTCGTCTCTGCGATAATTTCTTCCATACCTCCAGGAGTTGATGTCGACCGATCGCCCGTGGACAAAGAGTTCTCTTCAAGAATTCGGACTCGATTGGAGAGATCACTCATGGTACCTCGGATTTCTCCTACCTCAGATCTAATACTTGCAACCATATCGGTATGAAATTCATTAAATTTCTGGTCGATCAGGGCACTCATAACTTCACTAATTTCTACGATCGTTGGATAGGGAGGTGTTGACTTGGCCGACAGAGACTCCATGATGTCAACAACAACAGCTGAATCAGGCAATCCATGACCACAGTTTAAAAGTTTACCGTTATCACAGAGGTGACCGGTGCGGGCAAGACACGATGTGCCAGCGTGGGATATAATTCCACAATCAGCACAAAACACAGGATGCGCAAACTTGACCCGCAGCCCTTGCATTTCTTAGTTGGAGGGGCCATGATATCCCCAAGGAGACGAAAGAACAGAAATCTTAGAGACAGCCACAAAGGACTGATAGATTAGTAGCACTGCGAATTGGATTAAATCGTGGAATCCGTTACAGAATGATGACATTGCTAAAGGCACAGGCATTAATAATTAACACTCTATGCTGCTTAGACGACAGACAAGCAGATAGGGCAGAGCTCTTGCAAAATAGCACTTATAAACTCGGAAGAGAACTGCGAAGGCCTCAACTGAATCAGAGACACAACAAAACACGTGCTACGTCAACAGAGGACAGTGTCAGACTTGAGTGACGATGATTACGAGCTTCGTCTAACAACCTGTTGGACGAAAGTATGTCTCGTCCGTTTAGTATAGTTTAATTTCTATTTCTGCGATATACACGGCTTTGTGCGCAGTAACGTTCTGTGCACACTCCTGCGTCGTCTCGAGAGTGTTTACATATAGACTTACTGTTCGAATGTCCTTCCTATGGAATACACGTGTAACAGGAAACGTGGCTATAAATATTAGCCTACAGTGTAAAACTATATTTCTTCAAATTCTTCAATATCATAGTTATATTTCTAATAAAGTCTTTTCTCATAAGCATAACTCTAACACAACCTTTAAAACTTATCATACAATACCGAACATCGACTCGAGCAACGATAAATTCTACTTCGCCACAAACTATGACATCAACAACAACAACAACAACAACAACAACGGTGTCGACACCACACATGAATACATTACGATTTCCCACGGCTCTTACGAACTAGACGCCATTGCCAAATATTTGAAGCAGCGATTACTCGAACGGTATCCTCAACAAAATCTTGGTGGTACCGATGACAAAAGGGGACATTCCACGCGAAATCGGACACTTTTTGGAGTAACATTTCTGATGTGGCTCAAATTTGAATATGTTGTAGTCTTTAGGGATGTATGAACATGTCTCGCAGGATTTTCGAAAATTTTGAAAAATGTCGATTTTACAGCTGTTTGAAGGTAAGTGCTAACTTTTTTCAGTAAATTATAGCTATGCAAGTAGTGAACGGATGGAGATGAAATTTATGGTGCTTATAGAGAAGACATTAAAGTTTCTAGAAACAATTATTTCAATTTAAAAAAAAAATAAAATTTGAGCCATTTCTGTGCAATTATTATAAACAAATGAAGTTTTTTTTACATCGGGCGCGATTTTAAAAATCTGGAAAAAAATCAGAATATAGTTCTATTCTTCCCCTTAATGGTCCAATTTTCAAATATATGGACATTTTAAAATTAGCCATGTAAAAATTGCCGAAAGTTGACGCTGCGTCAAATCACACCGGCTCGACTGGCTGAGCCGTGCGGTACTCGCAGTGGCCAAGCGGCTATATCTGCTATTCCTATACAGTGTTCTCGAATATGGTAAGAGTAGTAAGGATAGGACAGTTCCAACCCAGGTCCTCTGAGGGGAGCGCGGGGAAGTGAGGGTGAGCGGGAGAGCGCGGCGGAGGGAAACATGGGCGCGGGGCCTGCGGGGAGAGGAAGACAAGTTGCGCGCGCACGAGCCGCGGAGTGGGGGAAGCCGCAATTGTGGAGGGGATCAGTCCGGGCCGAGCCGCCGCGGAGACCTCTCCACATCGGACCCACCGCCTAAACTTTCCACAGAGGGAAGGAATGACCTTGGACCACCCGCGAAATTTTTTCATACCTAACCGGAGGGAGGGAATGACCTCCAAAATTTTTTCAAACCAATATGTAGCATCAGCAAAATTTTTTCCAGCGCAGAGAAATAATAATAATTTATTATTTTATTTGCAATTGTTTCGGACGATCTCGGGAAAGATTGGCATTTTACACACAGCGTCTTCGGGGAGGGAAAGAGACAGAGCATCATTTTTAAAGCTAAATTATAGGGAGGGAAAGAGACAGCACTACTTAGTGGTACAATCGCTTTCGGTCTAAATCTATCAAGTTTTTAAAGCATTCTGATTTAACATCGCAGCGTATCGCGCGATAGCATGCGAAATCTGAGTCCTCTGGAGCAGCCGCGTGGGATGATGTCATTCGACGGCACGGAGAACGCTGAATCTTAAAATTAGGTGTCGAGGAGGATGATGGATAAATGAAATGGAGAAATAAAGTAGCACCCAATGATGCATCGAATGTCTCGAACGCTAATTCGTCATACGCGTGAATCATGGAGAGAGAGGAGAGAAAGAAGAAGGTTAAATAAAATTGAGACATTATATATGTTTATGATATATTTTGTTACAAATAATGTATGATAATAATAGTGAAAATAATGATAATAATTATAATAATGATAATAATGATGATAATAGTGATAATAATGATTATAATAGTGACAGTAATAATAATAATGATAATGATAATGATAAGAAGAAAAAAATTAAAATTTATGTAAATTATTATCTATGCGCAGCGAAAGCGCGGGCGGCGTTGGCGGTGACTCGAGCGAGAGTCGGGAGCATGTCCCGCAAACAATCTATCTGAGGCGGTGGTGGCAGCGGTGGCAGGGTCTAAAACATGTAAACCCAAATATAATATTAATACATTCGCACAATATCCTATCACAATATCACTTACCAGCAAGCCATCAATGGCTGCAGCGATGCTGTCGCCGTCATCGCCGATGTCGTCGTTGCCGGTGTCGAAGGAGGAGTCCTCGATTTCGGCGATAGTGTCATCACCACCACCGACTGCTCCCTGCAAATCCGAAAACATAGAAACCTTGATATAATATTCACGCATTAAACGTGTGACGTATGTCACTAAGGCGGTTCCCCCTCCAGCGCCGCGATACGCGAGGCACGCCGCGCCATACGTAAACACCCTGCCCGCGCTCCACGGCCCGCGAGATTACTTCGCACCGCGGCCGATAGAAGGCCGCGAACCCGATAACATTCTCGCGGCAGCTTCCCGCGCCGCGAGATATAAGACCAGGGCCGCGAGCGACGACCGACTGTACCCGACGACCTTCGGGGACTGTAGTCTATAAGTCGCGTAGTCCATAAGCCGCCTAGTCCATAAGCCGAAGTGTAGGATTAAGGAGTAGCCGCTAAGTCGTACTAATTATAAGTAGTGTTTAAGCATAGGGATAAGACGCGCCGCGCGCTCGACGCGCGTTATATCAATAAAGAGTCAGTAAACCCAGGATTCGGTGTACTCATTCGGGGAACCCCGCGCATCTACCGACTGAGCCGGCATAGGCCACTCCTCCGGCCTACCGGACCCCGTGAAGGAGGGTCACAAACGTAAAAACGTACAAAAACATTGTTATGTACATACCTCCTGATTATTCCCCCACATCTCCTGATCAAAATTTGCATTGTCTTTCCTCCAATATCCCATTATGACTGTTCTTTGTCACGATTGAAATGCAAGTGGTCTCGTTGCATCTCCAAGCTCTCGCATGCAAACCCTTATCATGAAACCGAGAAGTGCGTAGCTTTGCGAAGTAAGATGCTGTTGTTCTCCAGCTTCATTTTCGCTGACCATTCTCTCCTTATTCACACGCATCTTCTTTCCCTTCTTCTTTGGACACATCATTCAACTACACCATATCACTCTGAACGTGAATCGTACCACTCTGAACGTGAATCGAACGGATATTGAACGGCTTTGATCGGGTATTGAACGGGTATCGAACGGGTATTGAACGGCTTTGATCGGGTATCGAATGTGAATCGAGCCACTCTGAACGTGAATCGAACGGGTATCGTACGGGTATTGAACGGCTTTGATCGGGTACCGAACGTGTATCGTACGGGTATTGAACGGCTTTGATCGGGTACCGAACGGGTATCGTACCAATTTCAACGTCTATCGTACCCATCTGAAAGTGTATGGTACCACTTTCAACGCCTAACGTATCCCCTCTGAACGTGTATTGAACGGCTTTGATCGTGTAATTTGAATCCTCTGGGGCAGTCGTGTGGGATGACGTCATTTGACAGCACGAAGAAGGCACGAATCATACAGAGAATTATGTGGCGTCAGCAGAAAAAATCTTTTCCATATCAACAAACATTTATTTCCATTGCAGAGAAATAATAATTTTTAATCAACGATCCAGCGAATCATTACGAAAAAATATTATTTCAAACAGATATGTAGCAAGCATTCTAAAGTTTTTAAAGCTAACAGTATTCTAAAGCGTTCCGATTTAACGTCGCTGCGTATCGTGCGATCTCGCGTAATTTGACCCCTCTGAAGCAGCCGTGCGGGATAATGCCATTTTCAGGGCGCGAAGAACGCTCGAACGAAATAGAATACATGCAGAAACGCCGAATCTTAGAATTAGGAGGCGAGGAGGATAATGGATAAATAAATGGAGGCAGAATATACGTTTAAGAAATTTTATTTTTAAAATGAAATCAATATAATTTGACATTTTCTCCTACGAGCATGAACTAGAATATCACTGACTGCACGTGCTAACAGTTCGCAATCTGCAAGATAATTCTCGTCGTACCATTCGCTATCGCGTATGATTTTAGCAGCACGATGCGTATCTAATGTTTCACGGGCAATATCGTTCTGCTGTAGCACGTTAACAAAAGTTTCAAATTTCGTCTGCACATCTCTTACATTTTGATGCAGCCGCGAATACACATAGTCTATACATGGCTCAAGATTTAATAAAAAATGTTACTGTATCCGGTTTGAAATACAGCGGCTTATCATGTAGCGTCATCCTCACAATCGGAGAATTATAGATCGAATTATGCAGAGTCGATAGAATTTGGCGAGGACTGAAGGAAGGAGACAGACAAGTAAATAGATTGTAATATATGTAAAATGATTATAATTGTTCCATTAATTAAAAAATAGAAATATAACAAGAAAAAATATAAAAATAGAATATGAATAGCGTCTCAACAGAACCATGTCTCTCTCTCTCTCTCTCTCTCTGTCAATCTCTCTTTCTTTCTCTTTTTCTCTGCTTCACATCAATCGCAAGACAACTTGAACATTCTCGAACAGCTGATGGATTTCCTATTTACTTTTTGCGACATCATACATACATACTCATCGACACAGCACCTTGTATACATTCATACGCACTCATGCTCTCGTGACCGACCCGAGTGCTCAGTTACACAGAACAGTAATATCTCGGCAATATTCGCCGAAAGTGTTACATATCTATTGTATCGCCTCAATTCTTTATCTCTAATTAAACCGCATTATTCTCAACATTTTTGAGTTCTCTCTATACAAATAGAATATAAAAATATAAAATAAAAAGAAAAATGTAAAAAATATAAAAATGGAGTACAAATAGGATAAACAAATACAAAATAAAAAATAAAAATATAAAAATATAAAAATACAAAATAAAAGAAAAAATATAATAATAATAATAATAATTTAATTTATTGCCCACTTTCGTGTTACAATTTAACAATCATATATATATATATATATATATATATATATACTCTTTCCATTTCATTCCCGTGATTGCGTCAGTCTAAGTCCTACCCTTCTAATGTATCCTGCTGAGTCTTAACGATTTTTTCTATTTTACAAGTGTTTCCTAATCTATTATATGTTACATAATCTTCTTTTATCACTTTCCTATTCTTCCAATCTTTTCCTTCTCCCTATTATCTCCTGCAGAATAGGCAAGTCTTTCCCTTCTCCTCTAATTACGTCTGTCCAATTCCTGCCACTCTTTCCACTTACATCACATGCTTCAATCACGTGTTTCACTGTTTCTTTCTCTTTCTTACAAAGGCTACATACCATTTCTTCATTCATTAGTCAATATTTGCATGCCCTTGTTTCACTACCCTGTATAAATCTTCCTATTCTTTCTAATTCTATTTTTGTCTTTCTCACCCATAAGCATTTCGGCTTATCCCCTGATTTCCTTGCCCCCTCTCTTAATTCTCTTAGGAACTTTAACTCCTATACATTCATCTATCTTTTTTGTTCTTGGATGTATTTTACTTATCTGCCCTATTTTGGTCCACACATACTCCCCATTTAATTTCTCCTTTTCCATTTTTCATTGAACCATCCTCTCCCTTCCAAGAATTTGATGCGCATTCTTCCCCTTTTCGTTATTTCATTTCCTCTGATTAGTCTTCTCCCACATTCATATCTTATCGATCCTTTTTCCGAATTTATTATTAATTTATTATTAAACTCTATTCAAACTTCATTGTCCTTACTCACATTTTAATTGCTATGTAATCTCTTACTGTTTCTTTTCACGACCAGTATGTTGATGTTGATCTCTCCAATTTCATTATCCACCCTATGTATTTCGCCTGCAATTTTTCTATTTCCTCATACCATCTCCATCCCCATCCCGTACCTTGCTCAATTTGAATTTCTTCGCGTTTAACAATGAAATATCTAGTACTACAGTAATTGATTTGGTATCCGAAAATGTGCAGAGCTTGAGGATTTCGATAATGGCGGCTTGTTTTCTAATTTTATTCCGATTGGGAAATCTGGTCCTTTCGGATTATGTGCGAGTGAGGAAGTGAGGTACGTTATGATTTGTGCTGGTGATATTAATCGTAGGTTTAGGAATCCTTTCGTTATATTCATAATGAATTCGAACAAGTCTTGCATGTCGTGCAATAGTGTTTCTGCGACGCTATTTATTAGTATGAGGTGTTCGTCTATTGGCCCTCAAAATTTAGTAATGTTGCTTGTCTGTTGGAGTAAGTATTGAATTTGCCAAGTCGCGTTTAAGAGTATGAACTCGATTTTCTTGGTCGCTTCTTTTTTCGTTGCGATCTACCGGCCGAAATCCGATTTTAAAAGACCTATTCGCGGTTTTCTTGTCGTAGTTTTAGAATTAAAATTAAAATAAATTTAGTATAATATTAAAATTTATCTAAATCCAATAATAAATAACTTTCAATCAATAAAATTATAGAAAATATTGTTAAAAATAAACTTAATTCATAAGAAACTGACTGTGAAATTGACCCAATCGGTCGTAATTTTGAATAATTAGAATTTGAAGTCCAACCAACAATTATCACAGGGTAAACACCTATTCTTAATAAACATAAAATTCCAATTTTTATTGAATATAGCAAAAACAAAATATTGATAAAGTAATTCCTTTCGTACAAAAATTTATTATAGATATATAGATACAAACCGATCTGGCTCACGTCGATCTGAACTCAAATCATTTAAGATATAAAAATCTTAAAAAAATTAAACTCCTGCATTTAAATTATATCTTAATTCAACGTCGAGGTCGCAATCATCTTCATAAATAGAGGTAATGAAACAAAGGCGGTAAACAGAACATGGAAGAAGGGGGACTTTCCGGAAGAATGGAAAGAAGGAATAGTAACGCTTGCGTTCAAAAAAAATGTCGGGTAATTTTTCGTAGAAGAGTCCGGCGTTCCCTTCGAGCGGTGTTATAATTTGATCGTCGCTATTAACGTGTAACGAACTAGTTACGGGCGGACGCGAGTCTTCCCCCCACCACGCGCGCCTGGCGAGGCCCGCCGCTACCGAGCGCGGCCGCGAGACGGCCGCGCGCCGAGCAGCGCTCTCGCTGGCGAAGTTGGCGCGGCGGCCCATATAGGCCAGCGCGACGGGCCCGTCAGGCAGAGTCTGCCACGAGCGTTACAGGCAAACGGACAGAACTCTCCCGGTGATCACTTGTGAAAACAAGCTGTATCACTGCGAATTTTTGCATTCCCCTACCTCCACGGCTCCTAGAAAGACGCGAGTTCGCCGACTTCTAGACGCAGGTCGATATCCATTGTCGCACTTAGGGTCAGGCTTTGTCTGCCCCGGAGGACATCCTACAGCCTCCGTTTCTCCCGCGGGTTTAACCCACTGGGCGACCGGACTCAAGGCTTCCCGGTCAGGGCCACTGGTGGAGACCACAGCCAAGGCACCAGAACGACCACCCACCTTTCCCACCTCCGCCGAAACGCTTCGAGACCGCGATCGCGACGCGCCGCCTGCGAGTCACTACGTTAAACGCCGCGATAGACTAAGCCGCACAGACCCTGTTAGTCAGCACAGACCTGGCCGGGCGAACTTGTACTCTAACATTAAGAATAAAGACCCGTGCAACAGATCATCCCGCCTCATTCACTCGGCCGCCCCGAATACCCTTCCGGTAGCTAACCTCGGCGAAGCGAGGTTACAAACGGCAAGGGGCAACAGGAGCAAATATGCGAAAATCATGGTTGATTTTCAACTGTGAATGGAGAGTAAGCATGTTTTAGTTTATCCTGATGCTTGGTGATTAATTTATTATGCGTTCGTAATACTACGTTATTCAAGTCTGTCACGTCTATTATTTGGTACGGTCCAATGTAATGTGGATCAAATTTACTAGTACGTAGTTCTTTAAGTACGTAAACTAAATCACCTACGTTAAACGTTGCTGGTTTTGCACGGATATCGTAATAATTTTTTGAACGGATTTTTGCTTTGTTGAGATTATCGGAGGCTATATTACGAACATTAGTCATGTGCGTTATTAGTTCTGATAAATAGTCTCCATACGACTTTAGTTTTTCACCGGTTGGAAAAGAGGTTGGTTCTCGAGCTGGTTTTCCAAAGATTAATTCGTATGGGGTGAAATTTGTTGCTTCGTGAACGGATGTATTGTAAGAGAACATTGCGAATGGTATTAATAAATCCCAGTCTTCATAATTATCCATGTAATGCTTGAGGTATTCGGTGAGGACGATGTGACTTCGTTCCAGAGATCCATTGGTTTGTGGTCTATATCCCGAGGTTGTGATTTGCTTGATTTTGAATATTTCGGAGAGATTGGTCATAAGTGTTTCGATGAAGCTAGTTCCCTTGTCTGTTAGTATTGCACGAGGTGTACCATAAATTGCGATGAAATGTCTAGCGAAAGCATCTGCAATTGTAGCAGCTCGAATGTTAGGTATTGCTACAGCTGCGCAATATTTTGTTAGGTTATCTTGAATCGTGAGAATGTGTCTGTTTCCACTGGGTGTAATCGGTAAAGGTCCTACTGTATCCAGGGAAATTTTGTCAAAGGCTCCTATAGGTGTATCGGTGATTAGCATCGGCTGACGAGTTTTCGCTCGAACTAATTTTTGTTCTTGACAGCTTTGGCATCTTCGGATGTAGTCTTGAATGTCGTTGCGCATTTGTGGCCAATGGAATTTTGATCGGATTCGTTTATATGTCTTCGTTACTCCTTTATGTCCTCCAATTAAACTGTCATGAGCTTCACAGATGATGTGCTGTCTGTCTTCTTCGGATGGTGTTGTGATGGTACAGTTGCATAGGATAATCTGCAGGCCAGTTCCTATGAAAACCTCTTCCAAAATCTTGACGAATTCGTTAGATGGTATTTTGTGAAGGTCCCCCGTGGCAGAAATTCGAAATGATTTAATCTGGTTTTGATCCAAGGTGTGTCGAAGAGTTTTCAATCCGTTGATTACATCTACTCTTTTAATCTTATCAAAGAAGTTTTCTGCGATTATTATACTGAAGGTTTTAAATAATCCATTGTCCGTAGTTATCATGTGTCCCATTTTTGGTTGTTCTGCTATAAGATTTGGTTTATTAATTATCTCAGTGTCTAGCAGTAATTTTCCAACGGGGTTTACTAAATTGCAGTCGGCAGAAGTGAAGTGTACGTAATGTCCTTCTTCAGCGGTAAATGTATTTGAAGAAATGATAATTTTATGTAGTTGATCTAATGGGATCTCTTCCAGATCGTCAAGGTCGTTTGAATCCTCGATTTCAGTGGTGAAGAAGGGGTAAGAGTCTAACGTGCGGTCAGGGTCCGTAGGTTCGGTTGACCCGCTGTCAGGTGGTTGTCCTCGGGGTCCCCCTATCCCCGTGAAGGGGAGCGGGGGACTGGATCGGCCTTGGCCGATCTAGGTTGAGCACCGACCGAGCGCGTCTCCAGGTGGCGGATAGGAGAATGGCCGGGGTGTGGAGTTGCCCTTCGCCTGCCCGGGATGGTTCACTTCGCGGTGGCCAGGCCGGGACGGGGGGGGGGGGGGTGGCGATGCGCCCCGGTTAGCAGGAGCTATAAGTTGACCCTGGGGCCTAAAAACCCCACGTGGAAGGCGAAGGCCCTGCCGCGGACCAGCTCCCTTGGGGGGGGATGGCGGCCCCCCCATTGTAATAGCCCAGCCACACATGTATGTATGGGGATTGTGTGGGGATTGTATGAGTGAGTGTGCGAATGGGGGAGAGTGTGGCTGTTGGGGCCGTTTCGGCGGGGGAGGGGGGGACTTATGGTCTGGGTAGACGGGGGTAGCCTCCTGCTAAGAAGAAGGCTAAAAGGACCTAGAGTGGCGCGTAGGGTCCCCCTGGCTAGATGCCAGAAGGTGCGCCTTGGGCCAGTCATCTGGGCCCGTGTCGGGAGAACTCGCTGGGCGAGGGGGCCGTCGCCCTTAAGACGTTTTATGTCAATGTTCAATTTTAGCCGTGCCTCGGATGTAAATGCGGCGAAATCCGGAACAATGACGGACCCCACTTGCGTTGTCGGCAGCGTAGTGGGTACGAGTAAGTCCGACGACACCGTGCTGAAGCGGCGGGCCGGTGCCACTGGGGATTTGTCCCCAGAAGATGTTACAGCGGCTAGGACCTATGGCAATCCAACGGAACATGACTTTATGGATCTGACGGGATTAGAGGGGGGTGATATGGGCAAAAAAGAGGAGGCTAGTAAGGGTGCCATAAGCCCGAGAGTGATGAGGGGTGACTCGGAGAACTGGGTCCCAGAGACCCCCTCCCCTATGGGGAAGGGTGTGAGTAGCATGAGGAGGGGGATACTCTCGAGGTCCCCCACGGAGACAATCGATGTCCCGCCCCGGGTGGTGTTTCAGGGCAAGACGCTGGCGAGGACCCCCCCGCGCAGTGGACCCGAGCTTCTCCCTGTTGAGGAGCAGGAGAAGGACCCTGGAACCCTAGCAGAGGCCACGGGCATCAGTGCAGAGGGAAAGGGGGACAAGGGGGATGTTATTGCCCAAATTGTGCCCGGGCCCGGGCCCGGAGGTAATGGCAGTACCCCTGAGATGCGGAGGGAGGACTCCAGGGTTGATCCCGAGGTAAGTCGACCCGTAGACGCCCCGGCTGGGGGACCCAACAGACTCCCCTCTGGATGGGTGTTTGGCAGCAGGGACCCCAGGACGCCTCAGGGGCTAGATGGCATGACCAAGATGGGCCCAATGGCCCCCCCCCCCCCCCAAGATGGCCTCCAGGAATGCCCCCGGGATGGGCAACTGGTAGAGGTGGTGGCCCGCCTTAACTCGCTGGTCAACATGTCCGGGAGGCAATCGACGAGCTGAGCAGTAGGAAGGCGTCGTCGAAGGTTGCATCGGTGAAGTGGGTCCTGGACTTCATCCGGAAGGTGTCCCGTGGCTGCGAGAGGGCCTCTGCGGCGGTGTCTGATGCCACGGCCGCGGAAATATCCACACGAGGGAGGGAGGATGTACCGCCCCCCCTGGCGGCCGACCGGGAGCCCGGGTTGGTGGCCCGAGGCCCCCGGAACCTGATGGTGGGGACTTCGACCACCTCTACCAGGGATTGGGGGACGCAATGCTCACCCTCCCTGTTGATGCTAGGAGGGGGTAATCCCTCTAGCCCCCCTAGCCTGCAGAGTCAGACAGGGGCGGGGAATGCGAGGAACGCCCTGAGTGGTGGACGGAAGTCCCATCAGACCAAGCGGCCTCGCACCTCCCCAGCAGAAGGGGATAAAGAAAGGACCCCGCTCCACAAGAAGAGACCGGGGGCGCAGGAAGCACTTAGCCCGTCCCTCAAGGAGATGCTTTGTCGCACACAGGGGGAACACATGGGTGGGTTGGACCCACCCCCCGTGGAGACTGCGCAGAGTCGGGGACCTACGGGCCCCGCTATCTGCCCCACATTCCCCACTGGCCCCCGACCGCGGGGACAGGGAACCACCTGGAAGCCAGTGTTGACGAAGGGCCAAAAAAAGAGGGCGCGACGGGCGCAAAGAGAGAAGGAACTCCAGGCCCAAAACGCTGGGGCGGGTATAGTGGGAGGGAGTTATAGTGGTATAGTGGGAGGGACCCAAAAATCCCTGATGGACGCCTCACCACCAGCGAGGTGGCCGCTGCTCCAGCAGCAACAACTACTACGGCAACAACAGCAACAGCAGCAGCAGCAACAGCAACAAAAACAACAACACCAGCAGATGCCTCGGCACCCTCAACAAGGGGCGCAGACGCGGACGCTGAACCACGGGCAACAGGTCCGGGGATCGACCCCCCGAAATGCTGGCTTAAGGAATCCCCAGGGGGGAGGGCGTAATGCCCCTCCGAGACCCCTCCCGTCGGTGAGAAGAAGGCCCGAGGCGGTCCTGGTCAGGGTCCCCCCTTCCTCCTCGTATATCGAGACCTATAAGGTCCTCCTCTCCAAGGGGCGAGAGACTCTGGTGGTGGTGAGGGGGGTCAAGAAGACCCAGCAGGGTCACATTCTCCTAGAGGTGGAGAAGGGGGTCAGTGTGGAGACTCTGACCCAGACAATAAAGGGGAAAATTGGGGCGGGACTGGAGTGTGCACCGCTCCAGAATAGGGTCTCCCTAGAGGTTAGGGATTTGGACCCCATGGCTGAGGGCCCGGAAGTCCTTCGGGACCTGGCGGGTGCCCTTAAGATGGACCCGGGGGACCTACGCCTGAAAATGTTGAGGCTGGGCCCTAGAGGCACGCAGTCGGCCGTAGTGGAGTCTCCCCTGAACCTCCTGAAGAACCTGGGGGAGGGGGGGGGGCCCGGTTTAGCTCCGGCCTATCATGGGCTAGGGCTAGGCTCCTCCCCCATAACACTAGGTGTTACAGGTGCCACCTGTTCGGGCATATGGCCAGAGATTGCGATACCGTAAAGGAGGAGGAAGAGGTGTGCAGGAGGTGCGGGTCGACAGACCACCGGATTGACCAGTGCCAGAACCCCCCTAGGTGCGGCGTATGCCGGAAGGAGGGGCGAACGGGGCCAGGGATAGCCCATGTTACAGCATCCCTGGCCTGTCCGTTCAACAGGCCACCGAGCGGAACCACACCCAGGACGGAGCCAAAGGGTCGAGGGGGCACCATCGCGGGGAATGTCCCTTAAGGTCGCCCAAATAAATTTAAACAGGTGCCGCCTTGCCCAGGACATTATGGAACACGTGATGTCCCAGCTAAGGGCGGACGTGGTGGTAATCTCCGAGCCGTATAGACAGTTGAACTACTGGTTCAACGATGCGGCCGGAGATGCCTCCATCTGGGTGACGGGCTTCGGCGGCCACTTCCCAGCGGT
Source organism: Andrena dorsata (assembly GCA_929108735.1). Lineage (NCBI taxonomy): Eukaryota > Metazoa > Arthropoda > Insecta > Hymenoptera > Andrenidae > Andrena > Andrena dorsata. The sequence continues at coordinate 5,037,552 of OV815487.1, forward strand.
TGCCCGCCCTGTGGTGGCAAACGGGGTGGTGGCGGTCAGCTGGGAGGGTAAGGTGCTGCTGAGCTGCTACTGTTCGCCCAAGGCCAAGCTCGTGGAGTTCGGGGAATACCTGGACTCCATTGAGGGGGTCATCGCGGAGATGAGATCCGCGGGCATGGGTGTGCTCCTGGCGGGCGACCTGAACGCGAGGTCCCCGGCCTGGGGAGGTGGCCGAATGGACAGGAAGGGGACGGCCATTCTCGACCTCCTAGGTAGGCAAGGCCTGGTACCGGTGAAGGTCCCGGATAAATTCAAATACACCTTCGAGAGGAACGGGAGGAGGTCATTTATAGACATTCTCTCCGCTGACCGTGCAACGGCCGGAAGAGCCAAGAGCGAGGTCCTTAGTCAGGACTCGTTCTCCGACCACAGGTACGTCCTTCACACCATCAGAGGGACGAGGGCTGTGGTCGGGACCGTCGCCTGGCAGCCATATTCTATAAAGAACATGGACACTGCCGAGGTGACCGGGCACTTTGGGCGGTTGTATGGTCGGAGGGAGGGAGAAGACCGAGAGCGAGGCGAGACCGGACCTAGGGGGGAATCGAAGGCGGAAGTGCTCCAGAAAACCCTGGAGCAGACGTGTAAGGAGAGGCTCCCTAAGAAAGCACTTCCCCGGGGGGAAAGGAAGCCCAACGGGTGGTGGTGCAAGGAGGTGGCCGAGGCACGGGCGGCATCTTTTAGGGCCAGGAGAAGGGCGCAGGGGCGGAGAAAAAGGGGCGGTCCGGAGGCGGAGGAGGCACGGAGGGCCTACTCCGTGGCCCGGAGAGGGGTGCAGGTCGCGATTTGGAGGACGAAGGAGACCCAATGGAGGGCCCTGTGTGCCCAGGTCGACCTGGACCCCTGGGGGAGGCCGTACGGGGCGGTCATGTCCAAGCTCGGCGGAAGACCGCCGAGGATGACTATGACCCCGACCCAAGTTGGGAGGATATTGGATCACCTCTTTGTTACGGTACCTCCCCCCCCTCCCCTCGGCCGCCCCTCCACCCCGACCTTCAACAACAACTTCGACCCCTGTATCACGGGGCCGAATTACCCGTGGAATGAGTCCAAGGGGGACGACCGAGGCCTGCTCAGATACGGGGACGCCTGAGACGATACCGGAAGTGGACGACGAAATGATAGAGGCGGCAATCTCCGGCCTGAAGCCCAAAAAGGCCCCGGGTTTGGATGCGGTCCCCTCAGAGGTGGTGGCCGCAGTCTCGAGGGCGCACAAGCAGGAACTAAGGGAGGCTATCGAAGAAACGCTGAGGAGGGGGGCTATCCCCCAGGCCTGGAAAGATGCGAGGGTGGTACTGATCCCCAAGCCCGGCAAACCCCTCACGGAGCCGAATGCATACCGTCCGATCAGCGTGCTCCCAGCACTAAGTAAGGTGTGGGAGTACGCTGTGAAGGAGGTGATCGAGAGGCAAATTGGCCGTGACCCTTTCTCGCCGGCTCAGTTCGGCTTTAGGAGAGGGGTCGGTACTGTGGAGGCTGTCCGCGAGGTCATGGCGTTTGCGGAGAGGTGTGTGGCTACCACCAAGCGGAGGATCTGCGTTATGGCGTTGATCGACGTTCGTAACGCGTTCAACGCCATCCGCTGGGACGTCATCACACGGGAGCTCGTGGCGAGGCGGGTGCACCCGGCGGTCAGGAGGGTCCTTAGGGACTACTTCTCGGGCCGCCATGTTACGGTGCACACGCCGAGCGGCGAGGTCACGACCCGAGTCTACGCGGGGGTTCCGCAGGGCTCGGTTCTGGGCCCCTTCCTCTGGAACCTCGTCTATGACGGGGTTATCAGAGCCGTTGGCCCCGGGCGTTTCGTAAAGGCCATCGCATATGCCGATGATCTGGCTGTCATGTTCTCTGCTAGGGACGTGACCCAGGTCGAGGCAATGATGGCCGAGACGCTCGGGAAGGTTGGGGCCTGGTTCGAGGCCTCAGGCCTGGAGATGGCCTCGGATAAAACCGAGGTCATCGTGCTGGCGGGCCTTCGCGCGGACAAAGGGAGGGAGTTCCCGGTGATGGGGTCAATGGTGGCGGCCACGCGGTCTGCCAAGTATCTAGGGGTCACCCTGGATTGCCGCCGGAGGTTCAGGACCCACCTGGACGGGGCGGTTGCACGGGCGGACAAGGTGGTGGGAGCCCTGTGGGCGCTCCTCCCAAACGTGAGGGGTCCCTCGATTGCTTCGAGGAGACTCTACTATAACGTTTGGGAGTCAGTGCTGACATATGCCGCCCCGGTATGGTCGGCGGCCCTGGGGGTGGGCGTGAACCTCACCTCCCTCCGCAGGGCGCAGAGGTCAGCCCTGATAAGGACTACCGTGGCGTACCGGACGGTGTCCCGTCAGGCGCTCTGCGTCCTGGCAGGTAGAATGCCCCTCGAAATAAAGGTGGCAATGTGGAGGGAGGTCTATGATCTGAAGGCGGCGGACAGGGAGGACCCGATACTTGGTGGAGACCCATAGGGGAGAAAGGTCAGAGCTGGGGAGCACCGCCGGGGGGCTCTGGCGACTGCCCTTGCGAAATGGCAGGAGGCCTGGGAGGAGATGGCTCCCGGGCACTGGACTAGGCGGCTGGTGCCCGAGGCAAACACCTTCGCGGTGGGGGCTGGGACCACACGACAGTCAGACTACTGGCTGACCCAGCTCCTCACCGGTCATGGGTCTTTCGGGGCCTTCCGGAAAAGAATTGGGAAGGCGGAGAGAGAGGCGTGCGAGGTATGCGGCGCGACCCGCGACGACGCCGAGCACGCGCTCGTGGCCTGCCCGGCGTTCGAGGAAGAGCGCCGGGTATTGGCCGGAGCCCTGGGGGCCCCGATTGACCCAGATACTTTGATCCGCCTCGCCATCGAGACGGACGACAGATGGGGCCACCTCCGTGCGTTCGCGGCCACAATCATGGGCGCGAAGGCACGGAGGGAGGCGGAAAAAGAGAAGGCCCTTAGGGAAGCCCGGGCAGCGGCGGCCATCCTGGAGGCCCAAAGGAGGGCGCAGCTGAGCAGGAGAAGGGCCCAGAAAAGGAAAAAGAATGGGGCGATGCAGGGAGTCAGACCCCCTCCGAGTAAGAGGGTGAGAAGGATGCCTCCCCTACCACCATAAAAGGGGGGGAAAGCGTGAGGAGTTCCTTTTATCCGCGTAATTTAATCGGTGATGTGTGTTTATTTGTCGTTAGTTCGCGTATTTATCTCGGTTGTGTGGTGTGTGGCGTGCCTGTGGGTCCTGTGTGGATATTTATTTATTTAGACACTTATTTATTTATTATTTATTTATTTGCCTATTTATTTATTTACTTGTGTGTGGGTGCCGTGGGCGCGCGTCTGTCCACCGCGTATTTAACCGGATAAACGAGGAGAGACCTCTTCCGATTTACGGACACTGTGGGAGGAAGTATTAAAAATTAAGTCCCCCCCACAGTGCAGAGGCGTGGTCAAGGCGGCCTTAAGAGGGGTTTTTTAGTGGGTAGCCCATCAGTAGGATGCGGGGAGTCCCACATAACCCCGGTATCCGTACCGGGGTATGCATAAAGCATTTTCCCCCTCTCTAAAAAAAAAAAAAAAAAAAAAAAAAAAAAAAAAAAAAAAGGTGTTTTTCCCACACCTGCTTCGGTCGTAGTTCCTGCAGGTAGCTGGTTTATGGAGGGTTGTAAAGGTTCTTCCATGATTTCCGATGGTACTTGCGGGGTACTGAGTAAATCTAGTTGAATGTTTCTTGCATTTTGTATTACAGTATTTTCGAGCGGCTCCTCAAACGATATTAAATTGTCAGATACGGTCTGGTCCTTATCTACAGGGATGATTTGTGTGGAATTTGCTGCGGGCGAAAAACTGTTAATGGTTTCCTGGCGTTCATCTGGCATGGTTACCTCTTGAGATAAGGTGGGGAAAGATCGGTTCTTGTGTATTATTGGGGAATGTTGGACGTTCCCACGTGCGGTTTCTTCTGTTTCATCTGAGCTGCTACTTGTCTCTCGGTACTTGGGCCGGTTTTCCCTGTCTCGTCGTAACTGTCGTATGCGGTGTCCAATTGTTTCGATGTTGGCGTCTGTTTTCGGTATCTGGACTTTGAAGTCGGGATCCTGGAGCTCTCGTGGAATAAGTGGTAGGCAGGCAGACGTGGGGTTGCGCGATAATGCGTCTGCGTTCTTATTCGTTTTTCCGGATTTATGGACAACCTGGTATTCATACTCTAAAAGTTGTAGCTTCCACTTCATAAGTCTAGAAGTTGGGTCCTTGACAGAATGTAGCCAGACAAGTGGTCTGTGATCTGTAACGAGGGTGAATGGGGTTCCGTAGATGTAGAGCCTGAAGTATCTTACGGCGTAAACCATGGCCAAACATTCCTTTACCGTAGCCGAATAATTCTTCTCAGGTTTATTTAGGCTGCGGGATGCGTAAGCAATCGGCAGGTCATTTCCTATCTCCCCTTGGCTAAGTACGGCTCCAATTGCGTAATCAGATACATCTGTTGATACAATGAAGGGTTTACTGAAATCAGGGTATTGCAATATGGGTTGTTGACAGAGTTCGTTGCGTAATTGCTTAAAACTCTGGTCCTGTTCTTCTGTCCATTTGAATTTTAAGCCCTTTCCTAATAAGTTAATTAAAGGTTTTGCCTTTGTGGTGAAATTAGGTACGAATCTTCGGTAATATCCAACAAGTCCCAAAAATTGTTGAATGTTCTTCTGCGTTGTAGGTGTAGGAAAATCTTGAACCAGCTTTTAATTTCCTAGGGTCAGGCCTTACTTCTTCCTTTGAAATAATGTGTCCAAGGTATGCAACTTCCTTTCGCAGAAATTGGTATTTGTTGGTCTGGAGGGTTAATCCATGATCTCGAAGGCGGTTTAACAACTTTTTGACTTTGATATTATGTTCCTGTAACGATGATGCGTAGATCACTATGTCGTCCAAGTAGACAAAGAGGTCTGTTCCTTGAAGTCCAGTGAGTGCTTGATCCATCAGGCGTTGAAATGTGGGTGGTGCATTCTTTAATCCGAAAGGCATTCGAGAGAATTCATAATGTCCATTTGGAGTAGTGAATGCTGTTTTTGCTTTAACCTTCGGATCCATCTCCATTTGATGAAATCTACTGGCGAGGTCAAAGACTGAAAAATATTTAGCTCCTCCTAATCGATCTAAAATCTCCGTGATTTGAGGTAATGGGTACTTATCAGAAATGGTTATTTCATTGAGACCGCGAAAATCTATTACTAGACGCCAACGTTTCACTCCGTTTTCGTCTTCTTTCTTCGGTACGATCCACAAAGGTGAATTGTATGGAGATTTTGAAGGTGTAATTATACCATTTGACAATAGCGCGCTGATTTGCTTTTGAATTTCCTTTTGATGTATGAGAGGATAGCGATATTGTCTTGTGTTGATTGGAATATCGTTGGATGTATGGATTGAGTGTTTAAAATCGCTGGCCTTCCCAAGTTTATCTCCAGGAAGATAAAAACGGTCGGGAAAATCTCTAACTAAATTAGTAACGAAATCTAGTTCCTCCTTGTTCAAATTTTAGTGTTTAGGGCTTCTAAGATTTTGTGTATTCTATCTTCGGATGTTTTGAATTTTGACGGGTGTTCTGCAGCTGAGTAAAAATCTTCGTCTCATGAACCGAAGATTTCGAACGGCTCCAATGTTTGTGGTTCTATCTCCACGTCTAAGGGTACATCGCTGGTATTTGTTGCCATAACGTAGCACTTCCCTTTATTGTTCCTCACGACTGCTTCTCTTATGTAAAGATGTTCGAGGGTCTTGATACGCGGTAAATATCCTTCCTTAACCCTCCGGTTTGTAATTGTTATAGCAATCTGTTGCGACGTCCTAGGTTCGATACGATGTTTGGTCGACGTCGGTAGTTCTTTTATTTGATAATTTGAAAAACGTAGAGGTCGGGTTGGTTTGTTCTTTAACACTAAAGTCTCATGATAATATGAAATTTCGGCCTCCTCTTGCTTTAAAAATGGACTTCCTATAAGTCCGTCTGCTTCTATTGCAAGCTCTTTTACCACATAGAAAAGTGCAGGAGCTTCGTGGATATGAAGAATTGTTGTTCCTAGAGTATGAATTGGGTTAGTGGTAATTCCGGTTAACTTGATTTCTTCCCGAGAACTTATCGTTGCTTTTTCTCCCAGGGCGTTAATGACTACTAAATTAACGGATGCTCCACCATCAATTAAGAATTCTCCCGTTCCTGACTCCAATTCTGGAACCTTGATGTTGATGCGTGGGGCAGGTGCTTCCTTGATGAGGGTTCCTCTTCGAAGCGGACTGTCCTTTGGCGAGTTTCCTTGTTTCCGCTCATCGTTTCGCCTATACGTTGAGCGCGATCGAAGTTTAGACTTTAAAGACTTGTTTGATTCGACAGACATTCGTCATGTCCGGCTATGCCGCAATGCCAGCAATATAAACTCGGCTTGCCATCTTTATCGGGATTTTTTAAAATAGAATAATGGTTTTCTCTATCATCTGTGTACGAAGAGTCGGAGCGATAAGAAGGGGATTTCGAGGGGCTCCGGTGACGCAAGGTCCAGGCCGTTGTGCGTGTCCGTCCTTCTCGTTCCTCTTCAAAACCAGATGTTCTTGTAGACCGATCCCTGTTTTGGTCGTATCTACTCGGAGAAAGTGGGTACGACACTTCACGGTCGTGACGAGGATCTTCGGCGTAATTGCCTCGACGAGACCACCTGGAGGGCGATTCACTATGAGGCGACTGACGCCGATTCCTTAGTTTTCTGTCTATCTGTAGCACGGCGTCGTAAGCTCCTTCAAGTGACTTGATGTCTTGAGTTTGAGCCGACACTTTCCAGGAAATTCGATCCGGTAAACCATCGATGAAGTTTTCCTTAACGTCTTTTTCCATTTCTTTGACGAAGTCTTCAGCGTGATCCAGATATCTTTCCCGAATAGCTCCGCGCGCACAATAAACGAGATGGCTAGTCCTGTCGACGTATTGTCGCAGACTTTCTCCTTCGCGAATTCGTAGTTTCGCGATTTCAACTTGAAAATACGACAAACTGCTTCCCGGCGCGAATCTCTTTTTCAAATGTTGAACTAATTTCTTAACAGAATCGAATTTATGTTCTAACGTGCACCTGCGTGCCGGACCGATCAGTTTCGTTTGTATTATCGCAAGATACTCGGCTTCCGTACCCTCAGGAATCAAAGTTAACCCGTCTTTTACATTTTGTGCAAAACGCGTCAAGGGTGGATTTTCACCGTCGAAGGTTGGAATTGACATAGTAATGTTCTGTATACATGTCCGTTGCGTCAAGAGTGACATTGAGTTTGCGATTGAAACTGTCAGGTTCATAATGTCGTTAGAAGAGACGTTCGCCTGTGCGTTTGTCATTTTGAAATGTACTAAGTGACTTGACTAGAGAAAACTAGTATATTGCCGATAATAAATTATAAGTGATTTTAATGTATTTAAAACCCAAATTTTACGGCTATTCTAATGCAGTAGCATCCCACCGTTGTCACCAGTTCTGTTACGAGCCGGGGCTGCGTCAACGCGAGAGGCCGGCGAGTGGGGTATTTCCCAAGGAATATGGTTTATGAGTTTGTTAGTTAGGTGCGCGGACGAACCTGATGCGAAATCAGGGAGCCGCTAGGATTTTTGACGGCGAGGACGAACCTGATGCGAAATCAGGGAGCCTCTAGGAATAGAGTCAAGCGCGAACGAACCTGATACGAAATCAGGGAGCCGCAGGAGGGTAAAACGTCGTGAACGAACCCGATGCGAAATCGGGGAGTCACTAGGATAAAGTTCATAGACGAACCTGGTGCGAAACCAGGGAGCTGTTAGGAGGTTGGATTATTCACAGACGAACCTGGCGCGAGACCAGGGAGCTGTTCGGAAGTTGATAGATTTACAGACGAACCTGATACGAAATCAGGGAGCTGTAGGATACGGACGAACCTGACGCGAAGTCAGTTAGCCGTAGGAGGGTGAGGGTTTCGTGGACGAACCTGATGCGAAATCGGGGAGCCACTGGGTTGGTGAAGATTCCTTGTTTTGGATAAAGGGTTGCGAAGAACCTGATGCGAAATCGGGGAGTCGCAGGAAATGTTAGTAATGCCTCGTAACTCTTAATTAAAGTTGATACAACTCGAGCGGTAAAGTTGTATCAGTGGGTGAGTGCTACAATTATTATAAGGATTGCTGGGTAAAAGATGGGTTGAACGAGTTGCGGGGCGTAAGAGTGGCTATTATAATATGCCAAATAGAATATAAACCGAACTCGCGGATTCTATGAGGTTAACTATTGATTCTGAGAGGGACCTTAGCCCGATCTTACTGAATATAACCAACTCTGTACCAGCGTGACACGTTGGGTGCGTTCCAGTTGGGCCCAAATCGCCCGCACGGTCGCGATATGTAATGGAAATCACGAGTTTTGCGGGCGATTTGGGCCCAACTGGAACGCACCCGACGTGACTCTACGCGTGACTGTATAGCTTTGAACCGACGAGGGTTGAAACCAAAGGGTTTATATAGACCAAAAATGAGTGGGGATTCGTTAGGAATTTCCATATAAGGAAATCCTTCGGGGTCGTCGTCGTGTCACTCCCGTTACCATGGTCATGATCCAGATGGTCGAGATCACGACCCCCTTAGTGGTATGTGATAAACAAAAAGGCTTTTAGGGCGTTTTCCCTTCGCAGACGCGAGCTCGAAAAATGGTTGAGAGCGGCGTATGGGAAAATTCCACATACGTATCACTGCGCTGGAAAAAATTCTGCTGATGCTACATATTAGTTTGAAAAAATTTTGGAGGTCATTCCCTCCCTCCGGTTAGGTATGAAAAAATTTCGGGGGTGGTCCAAGGTCATTCCTTCCCTCTGTGGAAAGTTTAGGCGGTGGGTCCGATGTGGACAGGTCTCCGCGGCTGCTCGGCCCGGACTGATCTCCTCCACAATTGCGGCTTCCCCCACTCCGCGGCTCGTGCGCGCACAACTTGTCTTACTCTCCCCGCAGGCCCCGCGACCATGTTTCCCTCCGCCGCGCTCTCCCGCTCACCCTCACTTCCCCCCGCCCCCGCGCTCCCCTCAGAGGACCAGGGTTGGAACTGTCCTAGCCTTACTACTGGTAATTATTTGTGAAAAACTGAAGAAGGAAAACTTTTACTGTTTTTTATACACAACATAATGCGATAACTCAATTTTTGGTATTCGCACTATTTTCCTTGAAAAGAAAGTGACCCGTAATTTTTTAAATGGAATGCTATATATTTGATAATCCAGGATGAAAGCAACTGTCAAGTCAAATTCAACCATAGTGTATACTATCACCTTGAAGGCTACACATAGTTAGGAATGAAATAAATATATCGAACTATCTATGTAGTAAATTGAATTTCTTCTTTCATTTAATTTACTGAAACAAAGTTAGCACTTACCTTGAAACAGCTGTAAAATCGACATTTTTCAAAATTTTCGAAAATTCTTCGAGACATGTTTATACATCCCTAAAGACTACAACATATTCAAATTTGAGCCACATCCGAAATGTTACTCCAAAAAGTGTCCGATTTCGCGTGGAATGTCCCAAAAACGATGACGGTGACAATGATGTGTATCCAATAGTGTTGCGTCCCAACAACAACACCATGAAAAGCGAGCTGTACTGCTCGTTCGCCGTAGATTTTACAAAGCCCAATAACATTGGATCGCTGCTGGGATTCTCGACGAATCGAGTATTAGAACCAGGGCGATGGCACGAATCGGACGATCCAATGAATATCATGAACGTGAACATTATTCGCGTAGCATGTAGCGTGATCGCTGGCGCGTACAATAATGGGAGACGCGTACACACGATACATGAATTTTCTCCGAGAGTTCCACCAGGATATAAGATATCGGAAACGCCCGCACAGATCATTTACCTTCCAATCAGCGCACGGGTCAATACGGATCTGACGATACGCGTTGTGGATCAAGACGGACGGTTGCTCGATTTTCGAGATGAAACGATTACCATCAGACTGCACGTACGGCGGCGACGACGATAATACATGTGGGGCGAACGAAAGAGATGCTTGTGTTGAACGACTCCAGAAACACGTTTCTTTCAAACGAAATTGTTTGCAATAACAACAAGAACAACAACTGCAACAGCTCTGATTACGCTAAAAAGAAGAGGCTCAGTGCTGCGAACATTGCATTTTTGAAATCATTGGGATTCATTGTGCGCATTTAAGTTGAAAAAAATGGCTAACATTCTAAGCATTACAGGGAAGCCGACGTTTGATGATCGCATCGTCAAGCTCGAGACTCACACATAACCCATACGTCAACACGACGTTTGAATACAGCGATGAGATAAGAATATCCATACAGCAGCAGGATTTATACATATTGCCGTGTGAAAGTTTCCTCTATGTGGAAGGGAAATTGAAGATAAATAAGCCAAACAATGCATTATCGGTGACGTTGGGAAATAATTGTATGGCGTGCTTATTTGATGAGATTCGATACGAGCTGAATGGCGTGGAGATTGATCGTAACAGAAACGTTCAGACTAAATCTCTATCTCCAAATGAAGGAGTGCAACGAAGTAATTGCGCGTGAACAAAGGTGAGTCGCTATAACTGAGGCCGCCTGGATAAAAAAGGAGATTAAAGCAAAAAAATTCATTGTGAACAGTATCACTGAATGAAAGAAGGCGATGATCCAACGGAGTTCTTTCGGATGGACAGCACAAGTAGTGTAGGGAGTAGTGCGGGTAGGTTGGAAAATCATTGGGGAAAAAAGAGGGAGAGAGGGGAGGAGACAAAGGAATTGATGGTGGGAAAGGGAGCTTTAAGAGGAGCGGGAAGACAAGAAGGTCGCCGGAGAAAGGGGGAAAGAGGGATGTGAGAGAGGGAGAGGAGGGGGGGAAGGAATGGTAGGGATGATGAGAGAAATGATATTGGAGATGAGGAGGATGCGGGAGGATATGAAAAGGAACAGAGAGGAGATAAAAGAGCTTAGGGAGGAAATAAGGAAGGATAGGGAAGAAATGGAAAAGGAGAGGGAGGAAAGAAGAAGGATGGAAGAAGAGTGGAGAGGGGAGAGGAGGAGGTGGGAGGAGGAGATGAGGGAAGAGTGGGTAAGAAGGGAAGGGTTGGTAGAAAAGTTGGGAAAGATGGAAGAAAGGAAAAGAAGGATGGATGCGGTGATGGAGAAGGTGGAGCGATGGGAAAAGGAAAGGAAGGGGGTGGAGGAGGGAGGTATAGAAGTGTCTGGGAATGAGGAGGAGTGGAGACTGAGAGTGAGAAGGATAGAGGTGATACAGGACAAGAAAGAGAGAGAGAGAGGAGAAGAAATAATGTGGTGGTAAGGGGTTGGGGGGGAAGAAGTGACGCGAATGCGGAAGTGGGAAGGCTATGGGTGTTTGGGATTGGCCCAAACGGCCACAGGCCAAGGCGGCGCGGATGCGCTCCCGAAACCGCGCGCACTTTAAAGCGGCTAACGCGACCAGATCGCGGTACACACGATCGCCGTGATGAGATCGGTCGGGCCATCTGTTGTCGCGCACCTCACCTAATTAGACAGCTCTCTCACTCTATCGCGCGACCGGCTTGTGTCGTCGGTACTGTCTTCGTCTTGCTTAGGACGAACAGCTGTTGGGTGGGGTGCTGACGTGACAGAATTCGGCGAACCGGCCCGATCCATCACCGTGATCGAACTCTCTTCTGCGAATCGTCGTCGCGATAAGTAGAAACTCCTCTCGCGTGCTTGCGCTCCTCTAGAACTTTCCAGCACTTTTCTTGAGTCGAACTGCTCGGTTCGCACTCAATCTTTCGCGTGCTTTCGCGTTACTGTAAATTAAGTACTGTTCTTATTTGTGTTAACTTTAAGTGACTAAACGTGTGAATTTATTGTGCGAACCGTCGACTAGACAACACTGCCCGTGACCTCGTAAAATACATATTATACTTATTGACTATCTTAAAAGCTATTTTAAGAATAGACTTAAACTAAACCGCGAACGCTCGAAGCTTCGGCGTTTCGCTTCTAAACAATGGGAAAGGATGGGGCTGGGGTGGAGGGAATAAAGGAGGTGGGAAGAATAGGAAGGGCAGGAAAGGAAGGAGTGGAAATGGCGCTGGTGAGTCTGAAGGGAAGAGAAGAAAAGAGGAAAGTAATGGGAGCGAAAAGCAAGCTAAGAGGAAGGAAAGAAAGGGTGGAGGACGACCTCACAGAGGAGGAAAGGAGGGCGAGGTGGAAGATTGAGAGGGAGGCTCAAAGGGAGAGGGAAAGGGGTAGGAGAGTGCAGGTGGGATACATGAAGATGTGGGTGGATGGAAAAGTAAGGAGGTGGGACGAAATAAGGGAGAAATAGTGTGAGGTGCAGGGAAACGAATGAAGTGGGAAGGGGGAGGGGACGTGGGAAAGAAGAGGGAGAAAGAAAAGGGGAGAGTTGGAAGGTGGCGTTCTGGAATGTGGCGAGAGTGAGGAGAAAGGATGTAGAATTCTGGAGGGGACTGATGGAATGCGACGTCATGATTTTGAGTGAGACGTGGGTTGAGGAGAATGATTGGGAGCAAGTGGAGAGGAAGCTGCCCAGGGGGTATGTGTGGGAGAAACAATCGGCCAGGAGGGAAAACAAGAGGGGGAGAGCTATAGGGGGAATGTTAATGGGTGTTCCTGAAAATACAGTAGCAGTGGCTTGCTGTTGTCGAGGTCAAGAACCGTTTAAAGAAACCAAACGCTGCGCAAATTATCTTTTACCCTTTCTTAACGAGTCACTCTACCTTGATGGCCTTAACAGGAACGCGATATTTGCGATTTTTTTCAGACAAACCCACAAATTATATTAATTTAAAACTTTATGCCTATATTTGTACATATTTTGGCAGCATTTAAAAAAAATTTAACCAGAGGCTTGGCTAACAGTGCGGAAATCCTGAGGCGCGCGACGAGCCTGGTTTCAAGTCCCGTTTTTTCCTTTTCGTATAATATTTAAATAGGTACAAAAATTACTCCATTAGTACGTTTATTACGGTTACTTTCCTTATATTTATTCTCTTTTTATTAGGTTCTTTGCTCGTTCTGGTCATCGTTCGGACCACGAAATGTCTACTCCTTTTATAATTTGTATTGTTTGTGTAAAAGTAGTCCGATTTGCAGGATATTTGTTATCATTTTAATTGTGAGAACGCCAGGAATCCACTAGTGTTACTTTCATATCGATACGACGAAGAATAAAGAATTTCTTAATACGCTGTAATGAATATTTCACCCTCGACTGTGTGTCGCCGACCTCGATTCGTTGCGGTCGGCCAAGAATTCATACCTGTTTCAGAAATAAAATAATTCTTTATACTTTATCGTATCGATATGGAAGTGATACCGATGGATTCGTTACGTTTTTCAAATGAAAATTATACCAAATTTCATGTAAATCGGACTATTTTTAACGAAGTTATGGAAATCAATTTATTATGAAGATTCCTTAATTACAATCCGATTTGTGTCGTTTTTGGACCATTTTCATGGGAAAAACATAAGGAAACGATCCACGTCAGTTTCGCCAAGATCCGGTGCGAAATGTAGAATTTTCGATTCGCCACGTCTTAGGGGGCAACATGATACGGCCCCCCTGGTCTCGAGGGTCGAAGTCCTCGAAACCCATCGAGGCACGGCTTATTTATCCTTGGCTGCCAGGATCGCTGCCAGGCTCGTCGCGCGCCTCAGACTTATCCGCACTGTCGGAAATCCTGAGGCGCGCAACGATCCTGGTTTCAACTATAGTTTTCTCCTTTTCTAACTAGGGTAAACTGTACAATGATTGGCACCCTAAGCCGAAATCCCAATTGTAATTTCTATATTTTTTTCTGAAGCTTTTGTATGGTCTTAATTTTCAGTTATTATAAATGTTTATGGATTTCTTATTAAAATAAAATATCGCGGGTACCTGTTAAGTCTTTTATTTTAAAAGTATTCAATGAAAAACAAAAAGAGGCATAAAAGTACAATCATTGGCACCCTAAAATTTGAGGCTGTATAGGAAAACATATGTAGTTAAAAACAAAGTTTAAATTGTTTAATGAGACTATTTCATTCATTATTAAATACCTACAACACTTAGTAAATCTGCATTTCAATCCATTATTTAGTTATAAAGCAACAAAATATACTTACCTACCCCTTATCAAAATTTTTAGAAAATACATAAATCTCAGCCCTTTGTCCCACATTGTGGTGTTGCCAGATGTAAAATGTGTAGTTCAACTACTGGATTTTGCAGTGTTGTTGTGAAAGAAAAATAAGAAATTGTAAAAAAGTACTTTCTAAGCTTGTGCTTCTTAATATTTGATTTTTTAATCAGGAGTGCCAATGATTAGTGCAGTGCCAGCATTAGTACAGTTTACCCTACCTTTTCTGTCTCTTATGCAAACTCTTCTGGATTCGAGGCTTGCGCGCGGCCAGGAACGTGGCGCTTTCTGGCGCGCGGCCAGGACTCTGATGCTTTCTTGCTGCGCGCCACGCAAGAGCGTGGGTGAAAAATTTGACCTACATCACGAAAATCAGAAGGCTACCCCCCTTCTTCAACACATCTTGCATATTACATCTCTTCATCATTTATCTTAGATATAACATCACTTGCATACCGTTAAGGAACTAGTTCTTGATCAGGCACTAATTTTTTATCAGTTCATGAAATAAATCGTTCTTTTGAGTTTATGTCACAAATAATTGTTTGAAATAATTACTAACATAAAAATTGACAATTAAAAAATATATGTGTTGTCTGTGAAAGCAATTAATAATGTTAGTTTTAGATGATCAAAAACTAGTTCCTAGTCACCTTATTATTCCATACCTTATAAATAATTAAATTATATAGTTATTTTCAACTTTTTAAAAATTTTCCTTGAAGTTTAAACATTAATTCAACTTTTAGTATAAAAAAGTCTATGGTTTAATGTTTTATTAGGTTAAAAATAAATATTAAAGCGGCAAACCCTCCAAACTGATCAGAAACTAGTTCCTTAACGGTACCTATATGTATTTATTTGTCTATCAATATTAGTTTTTATATTAAAACAAGCAGACTTCCGTTTCCGGTCGCGTTGTGTGAAAGGTGTGCTGGAAGCGAGTGGTGTTTGGTGGTGTAGGGAAAGTGTGGAGAGAAGGTGAAAAGGGGAGTAGAGTGTGAGTGTAGAGGTGAAGGGAGAGGTGTGGAAAGGATAGGGTTAAGAGGGAAAGGGTTAGGAGTGAGGGTGACGGGGATATAGAAGGGAGAAGGGAAGGTTGGGAGGTTAGGTGACAGTGGTAAGAGAAGTGTGGCGGGAAAGTACAAGGAGAGGTGCAAGGGCTGACACCTGGTGGAGAAGAAAGGAGGTAGAGGTGCTGCTGGAGAAGGCGGGAATTTTTGAACGGGGGAAAGTATAGGAAAGATACAAAAGAATGTTAAAAGGGAAGATCGGTGGGATTGGGGTTGGAGGAACGGGGGGAGAAGGACAGTTGGGTGGAGAGGGGAGGAAAGGGGGGGAAAGACAAGGGGAGTGAAACGATAAAGGAGAGGAATAGGAAGGACAGTGGCAGTAGTGTGGGGAGCAGTATAGGGAGCGTGGAGAGTGGTTGGGGAAAAAAGAGAGAAAGAGAGGAGGAGGTGGGGACGTGGGAAAGAGAGGGGAGGGGAGTGTTTAAGAAAAGCGGGAAAACGGAAAGGTCACCAAAAAAAGGGGGAAAGGAATATGAGGAACAGGGGGGGAGGGGGAATAGAGGGAATAGAAGGAATGATGATAGAGTTAGTAAGGGAAATAAGGGAGATGAAAGAGGAGATGAGGAAAGAAAGGGAGGAAAGAAGAAGGGTGGAGGAGGAATGGAGAGGGGAAAGAAGGAAGTGGGAAGAGTGGATGAAGGAAGAGAAGGCGAAGAGGGAAGGATTAGAAGAAAAGTTAGAAAAGTTGGAAGGAAGAGACAGAAGGATGTTGGAAGTGATGGAGAAGGTAGAGAGCTGGGAGAAAGAAGGAAGACAGGGTAAGGAAGGGGTGGAGGAGGGGCGGGTGGAGGAATGGAAAATGAGGTTGAGAAGGCTAGAGGTAAAACAGAATAGAAAGGATAGAGAGGGAAGGAGGAACAACGTAGTAATAAGGGGGTTGGGGTGGGAAGGAGGGAAGGTGGAGGAGGGGGTGAAGAAGCTTTGGGAGAGGATGGGGCTGGAGGGGGTGGGTATGAAGGAAGTAGCAAGGATAGGAAGAGCGGGAGAGGATGGACGAGGAATGGTACTCGTGAAGTTGGCGGGAAGGGAGGAAAAAAGGAAAGTTATGGAGGCGAGGAGGAAGTTAAAGGTAGGGAAGGAGAGGATTGAGGACGACATCACGGAGGAGGAGAGAAGAGGAAAGTGGAAGATAGAAAGAAAGGCAGAGGAGGAGAGGAGGAGGGGGATGCATGTGCAGGTGGGGTACATGAAAATGTGGGTGAATGGGAGGATGAGGAGGTGGGATGAAGTAGGCGAGAAGTGGATGGAGGAACAGGGAAACGAGAAGGGGGGAAAGGAGGGGGGGAGAGAGGTTAAAGGGGGGAGGGGAGGCGGTGGGGGAAGGAAGATATAAGGTGGCTTTCTGGAACGTGGCAGGAGTGAAGAATAAGGATGTAGAGTTCTGGAAGGGTTTGGAGGAATGGGAGGTGATGGTGTTGTGCGAGACGTGGATAGAGGAAAGAGACTGGGAGAAGGTGAGATATAAGCTACCAAAGGGGTATGTATGGGAGAAGCAGTGGGCAAAAAGGGAGAGTAAGAAAGGGACGGCAATAGGTGGAATGATAATGGGGGTCAGGGAGGGGTTGGAAACAAAGGAAGGGGACGGGGGGAGAAGGAGGGGATAATGATGAAGAAGGTGAAGATGGGTGGGGAGTGGTGGAGGGTGGTGGGGGTGTACGTAAATAAGGACCTACAGAGAAAGCTGGAGGAGCTGAAGGAGTGGATGGAGGGGAGAGAGGAGGGAGTGAGAGTGGTGATAGGGGGGGATTTTAACGCTAGGACGGGGGGTGAAGGGGGGAGATATGGGGGGGGGAGATGAGGAAGAGAAGGGACTAGAAAATAGGAGATCGAAGGACAGAGAGGTGAATAGTGAGGGGAGGAGGCTGTGTAGTGTATTAGGGGAGAGGGGGTGGGGGATAATGAACGGAAACGTAGAAGGGGATGAAGAGGGGGAGTGGACATACACAGGAGGAAGAGGGAATACAGTCATAGATTATGTGCTGGGGAATGAGGATACGAGGGAGAGAGTGGAGAGAATGGAAGTGGCGGAAAGGGTGGAATCAGACCATCACCCAGTGGTAGTATGGTTGAAGGGGGAAAGCAGGGAGGGGCTGGGAGGTAAAAAGGGGGGAAAAAGGGGGGAGGGAAGAGGGGCAGCAAGGGGGAACTGGACGGAGAAGGGGAGAGAGGAGTTCATAAGGATATTTGGTAAGAGGGAGGGAGGGGGAAGAGGAATTCAGGAAGAATGGAGGGAGCTGAGGGACAGGATAAAAAGGGTGATAAAGAAGGTGGGGAAAGGAGGGGGGAGGGTAGGACAGAGAGGGTGGTGGGATAAGGAATGTAAGGAGGAGAAATGTAAGGTAAGAAGGGAGTTGAGGAGATGCAGGAGGGAGGGTGGAGATGGGAAAGAGTATAGGAGAAAGAAAAAGGACTATAAAGTTATGTGTGTGGGGAAAAAGAGGAAAGAGGTAGAAAGGTGGGAGAAGGAGGTAGAGGGGGTGAGGACAGAAGGGCAGGTGTGGAGAATAGTGAATAGTGAGAGGGGGAGAAGAAGGAGGATAGAGGAGGGGATTAAAATGGAAGAGTGGGAGGACTATTTTAGGGGGCTGTTAGGAGGAGTGGAGTGGAGGGTGAGAAAAGGGGGGAAAGAAGGAGGGGGAGGACGAGGAGGGTGAGTTAAGTAAGGAGGAGGTGAGGAGGGTGGTGAGAAGCCTGAAGGATAGGAAGGCAGGAGGGGGGGATGGTATAGCGAACGAGGTCTGGAAGTATGGGGGGGGTAGAGGTGGAGGATTGGTTATGGGATATTTGTAATAGGGTATGGAAGGGGGAAGGATGGGTGGAAGAATGGAGGGAAGGGGTAGTGGTGCCCGTGGTTAAGAAAGGGGCCGGAAAGAGGGTAGAAGACTATAGAGGGGTTACGCTAACACAGACGGCGTACAAAGTGTACGCGTCTGTGTTAGCGGAAAGGCTGAGGGTGGAGGTGGAGGAGAGAGGACTGCTGCCACCGAGTCAAACGGGGTTTAGGAGGGGGTGGGGTGTATTGACAATGTATATGTATTAAACTACCTGATTAATAGGCAGGTGGGGAGGAAGGGGAAAAATATGGTAGTCCTGTTTATAGATATGAAGGCCGCGTTTGACTCGGTGGACAGGGAGGTTTTAGTGGTGGTAATGAGGGGGAGGGGAGTGAGAGAACAGCTAGTGGTGAGGTGTGAGGAGATGCTGAGGGAAACGATATGTAGGGTGCGGGTAGGGGGAGAGGAGGGGGAGAGGTTTTGGACTGCGAGAGGGGTGAGGCAGGGGTGCCCGGTGAGCCCGAGCCTCTTTACGTTATTAATCGCGGACTTAGACGATGAGTTGGACAAAGGGAGGATGGGGGGGGGTGAAGTTGGGAGGGAAAAAAGTGTACGCTTTGGCATATGCGGACGACGTGGATGTGTTAGCCGAGGATGAGGAAGGAATGGGAGGACTGATGGGGAAGTTGGAAAGATACGTGGATGGGAAGGGGTTACAAGTGAACGTTGGAAAAACAAAGGTCATGAGGTGCAGGAGGGGGGGGTGGAAGAGTGTGACCTGGAGGTGGAAGGGTAAGGAACTGGAAGAAGTGAGAAGTTTTAGGTACTTGGAGTATACGTTGATGGGGAATGGGGGGCAGGAGGTACATGTGGGGGAGAGAGTGAGGAAGGGGGCCGCGGTGATGGGAATAGTATGGGGGATTGGAAAAAGGCTATTCGAGAAAGACTGGGAGAAAAGATTGTGGCTCTTTGATAGGTTGGTATGGCCGGTGGTGGGGTATGGGGCGGAGGTGTGGGGTTGGAGGGAAAGGGATAAAGTAGAAAGGTTGCATAAGAGGTTCATGAAGTGGGTTCTGGGGGTAGAGAGAAATACGCCGGGGTATTTGGTAAGGGGGGAGTTAAAGAGGGGGATGATGAAGGGTAGAGCAGGGATGAGGGCGTGGGCATTCGAGAGAAAGCTGGAGGAGGGACAGGTGGGAGCTGGCAAGGAGATGTTGGGAGGAGGTGAAGGGGAGGTTTAGGAGGGGAAAGGTGCCGGAGAGGCGGGAAAGGGAAAGAAAGGAGTTTTTTAGGGGAGGGGATGGACGCTGGAGGAAATAGAGAGGATGAGAGAGGATGGGGGACTAAGAGGAGAGGAGTTGGTGAGTAGGGAAAGTACAGGAGGAGGAGAAGTGGGAAAGGATAGGGATCTCCAGATACAACAGATGGTACGGAAGGGTGAAGGGGGAAGGGCTGCCGGGGTGTTTAAAGAAGGGGTGGGGGGAAAGTAGGTGGAATAAAGTGGCGAGGTTCAGGCTGGGTAGTGAGATGAGGGGGTAGAAGAGGAGATGTAGGGTGTGTGGAAGGGGGGAGGAGACGTGGGAGCACGTGTGGGAGGAGTGCATGGGGTGGGGGAAGAAAGGGGGTGGCAGGAGATGGCGGGGGAAGTGCTAGGAGATGAGGGAGAGGGGGAGAAGTGGATGAGGAGGCTGGAGGACAGGAGACAGGTGTGTGGGGGAACGGGGGAGTGAATGCGGGAATGGAGTGGACGGAGAGTCGAGCGGAAGCGGAGGTCCGGGACGCGGGAGTGGGTGTGAGCGGGGGCGAGGGGGGGAGAGGGATAGAGCGGGCGCGCGAGCGAGCGGACTGGTGGGCGAGCAAGCGGGCGAGGGGTTACGTTAGGTGAAAAAATTGTAAATAATGTAAATAGATAGAGTTAAGGTGAAAAAATAGGTTTAAGGTAGGCTAAGTAGGTTAAGTTAAGTTAAGATAGGTTAAGATGGGGTGAGGAAAATGTAAGGAAGGAAGAAAGGAGGTATAGTCAAGGGAGATCGTAACCCTGAGGGGATCGATAATAAACTACTACTACTACTACATATTTATCCACCAGACGGGAGTAACGTGGATTCAAACAAGGTTTGCTTACTTAAGAAGGCGCTATATGGTCTGAAGGAAAGTCCAAGAGATTGGTATGAATGCTTTCATGATTTCATGAAAAATACAAAGTTTAAAAGTTCACGGTATGACTATTGCCTATATATCGGAGAAGTAGACGGGACGAAACTGTATATTATCCTCTACTTCGATGATTTGTTAATTTGCGGTGCTGATATAAAAGTAATAAATCAAATAAAGTCAGCCCCAAACAGACGGTTTCGAATGACGGATCTAGGGGAGATAAAACAATACTTGGGGATTGAAATAAAATATCTCCAAGGAGAAAGGAAAATGTTATTGAGCCAAAGCAAATATATTGAAAGTTTGGCTGATAAATATGCAATAACAGAAACCAACAAGATCCATACACCAATGGAGATGAATTTACAACTCGTATCGGCCGAGTCTATAGTGCCAAATCTGAAATACAGAAATCTAATCGGAGCATTGCTGTACATAGCAAACGGCACAAGACCGGACGTATCCTTTGCTGTAAACTACTTGAGTCGTTTCCAAAACAGTTATAACGCAACTCACTTTCAGTATGCGTTTCGGGTATTAAAGTATTTGTACCACAGTCGTTTTGTCAAATTGTTTTTTTTCATCTATTTTTAGTGAAAAGCTAGATGCGTTTGTAGACGCAGATTGGGCTGCGGACGTAGTAGATAGTGTTCAAGCACGAAACGTTGAAGCTTCAACGATCGCGAGTTAGATTAAGGTTTTAGAGTTAGATTAGATTATAAGCTAGTCTTAAGAGATAGTCGTTAAATTTAAACCAAGGGTCACTGTCACTTTGTAGTTATCTACAAAACGGTTGCACAATATATTACAATTAAGTCTAATTAAAGCTAACACAGAAATAACACAGAACTTATTTATTATAACGCGAAAGTACGCGAGGATTTTTTAGTCGATCTGAGCAGTTCGTAGCGGAAGTGCTGGAACGTTCCAGGGTAGCGCGAGCACGCGAGATAAAAATGTGGTGAACTTATCGAGTCGACGATTCGTGGAAGAGAGATCGATCGGCGGTGATGGATCGGGCCGTTTCACCGAATTCTGTGACGTCAGCACCCCACCCAACAGCTGTTCGTCCTAAGCAAGACGAATACTGTACCGACGACACAAAGCCGGTCGCGCGATAGACCGAGAGAGCTGTCTAATTAGGTGAGGTGCGCGACAACAGATGGCCCGACCGATCTCATCACCGCGATCGTGTGTACCGCGATCTGGTCGCGTTAGCCGCGTTAAAGTGCGCGCGGTTTCGGAAGCGAATCCGCGCCGGCTTGGCCTGTGGCCGTTTGGGCCAATCCCAAACAGATAGAAAGTCAACAACTGGAATACTAATAAGGGTGTTTGGAAATTTAATACTCTGGAAAACACAAAAACAGAAAATCGTGTCCAGAGCTTTAACCCATGTCGAATATTACGCCTTGGCCGATTGCGTAGACGAGGTCCTACCAATAAAGGGCATTCTGTCAGAATTAAATGTAACGATGAACAGCGCGGTGAAGATTTACGAAGACAACACCGGGGCGATAGCGTTAGCCCAGAAAGGAAAATTCTCGAAAAACTCAAAACATATTGATATTAGTTACCAATTTGTGTATGACTATGAAAAGTTAGGACAAATTAACGTAACAAAAATTTGTACGGAAGAACAAATAGCCGACGCATTAACGAAATCATTAGGTAGGGAAAAATTTGTAAAGTTCAGGGAACAGATGGGTCTGAAATGCGTGAAGGTAGATACTAGCTAGAAAATAACGGAAAAGTCGAGAAGGCGTGTTGGAAATGTGACTTTTCGGTTACTATCCGACATGTTGCTTGCGACACCGCGAGAGGGACACGCGTAGTCTGTAAGAGGTATCGCGGCACGAAAGTACGCACTTAGCAGAGAGCGATTGAGAGAATGTAAACTAAGAGATTGTGAACAAAGAGTTACCTTATCTGTACAAATTTTAGGAAGTATAAATAAAAGACTGATTATAAAGATAAACTCTTAACAATAATCAATTTTTAATATGCGATGTACGCTAGATTAAGACGATGGTTCTAATTACATATTTAGAAGTGGTTCGATACCCGATCAAAGCCGTTCGATTCACGTTCAGAGTGGTTAGATTCACGTTCAGTTTATTTACCCGTCTTCCTCCTCCTCCTCTCGCCACATAATTCTAAGATTTGACGTTCCAAAAATTATTATTTATCTGTGTTGGGAAAAAAAACATTCTGCCGACGGTGCATAATTCTATTTCGTTCGAGCGTTCTTCACGCCGTTGAATGATGTCATCCCGCACGACTCCAGAGGAGTCACATTACGCATGCCATCGCGCGATACGCTGTGATGTTAAATCTGAATGCTTTAAAAACTTGATAGATTTAGAACGAAAGCGATTGTACCACTGTGCTGTCTCTTTCTCTCCCTAGAATTTAGCTTTAAAGTAATGCTGTGTCTCTTTGCCTCCCCGAAGACGCGATGTGTAAAAAATGCCGATCTTTCCCGACATTGTCCGACATCATCCAATAAAGTATTAAACAGTTTCTCTGCGTTGCAAATAAACTGTCTGTATGCCGCATAATGGTTTGGAAAAATATTTGGAGGTCGTCCCCTCCCTCGGTCAGGTCTAAAAAAAATTTCGGTGGTCCTCTCCCTCCGCGGAAATTTCCGACGGTGGGTTCGGTCTGGAGAGGTCTCCGCGGCGGCTCGGTCTAGAGTGCGCGCAACCTGTCTTCCTCTCCAAGTAACACCATCCCCGGTCCTTGTTATTCTAGAGCAGCGCTGTTCAAGGTCGCTTACGCGTAAGCTTGGGGTTCTCCCACTCTCGTCTGCGTTGTCAGGGATACCGCGCGACGCTAACCGTGAAGACGTTTGCCCGGCTAGCCCGTCGTGGCAGCCTTCTTAGCGTCGCGCGGTCTCCTTGACGACGGAAGGCACGCTGTGTGAGAGAAAGATTGGAAGGGGAAGCTGGCGCGTGAGGGGCCCATACGCTGGATAGCGCTGTTCTAGAGGGTTTCTTCCACTGAAAATCAGTAAATTTGCAAGCGCAATATCTAAAAACCAGTGGAAATCAAGTGTAAACATTAAAGCTTATTGAATTTGTCTTGGAACGCACTATCAACTCAGGTCTTCAAAAAAAAAATAGTTCCATTTGAAAAATCGAACTTGACCATCGTATCTTTTAAAATACTAATCGAAAACAAAATTCGTTCGCGCTAACAAATTGGCCCTCTCGAACCATGCAATTCCCTATTTTTTCAATATTTTTAACTCCAATACTTTAGGAAATATCAAGCTGTCCAGTCTTAGGTCGGAGATCCTGTATATATGTATGTATGTATATATTTTTTCCTTACTTTATTAAGATTAATTATACGCATACACGAGATGAAGAATGAAAATATGAATAATTGAATAATTGAATAAACTGACAATGTATATTAGGGTGCCACTTATTTTTTTATTTTTGATTGTGAAAGGAGACCCCGCCCAGTTTTGTTCATTTTC
The DNA here is from genome assembly GCA_929108735.1 of Andrena dorsata. Classification (NCBI taxonomy): domain Eukaryota; kingdom Metazoa; phylum Arthropoda; class Insecta; order Hymenoptera; family Andrenidae; genus Andrena; species Andrena dorsata. The sequence continues at coordinate 5,061,209 of OV815487.1, forward strand.
ATTTAAAATTGCGCTACACCAAATTTCAGCTCATTCGGATAATATTATCCCGTGGCGACAACACGTGGAAAATTGGAAATTAACAAAAAATTACCTTTTCAACTTTTTATTGAAGGATTTGTCTTGTGACTTGATAAGAAACAAAAATAATACATATAGAATGATTTGATACACAAACAAAATTAAAAAAAAAAATAAAAATAAAGTATTCAAAAGTTCAACTTAAAGTTACACATCGAACGGTGCTTTTAGTACATTTAATGTAGTGTTGTGGAATCTACGACGGTAATCTTGAACAGTCTGCAATAGAAATGAAACAGAATAATATAAAGTAATACGCATATCTAATATCTTATATGAAAGAAAAATAATAAAAATTTTATACCTTCAATAAAAATTGTTTTTGGTCTTCGTCTTTCGTAATTTTATCATTAAATTCTGTTATAAGCTTAATTGCTCGCTCGGCTGTGTCGTTCACAATTTTGAATTCCTTAATCCTGCTTTGCACACCTAGGTATTCATTTGAGTCAATCCACTCAATAAAATTCGTTTTCAAAATGTGTGTTGGAATATCGAGCCGAGAGAAGAATGTTATTGAATGTGGTCCTACTAATTTTATTAAAATGTCATCGTCGTTGTCTTTTAAAAAATCATCGACATCCTCTTTCCTTAACATAAATTTTTTACGCATTTCTGCTTCATCATCTTCTTGTGTTTCATTTTCCTTTACAATTTTTTCTGCCATCTTTAACTTAGTTTCGCGTTTTATGCGATTATCGAATAGGGAAAATGCCACGCACTCTTCATTTAAGTAATAAAGGTGATTGATGAATTTGTTAATTGCTGTATCAGCTACATCTTTATTAAAGTTTCTATAACCTTGAAGAGTTCTTAAAAATTGTATGTCATTCAGAGGAGCTTTATCAGCTCTTGAAGAAGAAAACCAACTGCTGGCATAACATTTCACTAAAAAGGTATTTAATTCCAAAAGGGATTTCTCTTCCTGGGCTGTTAATTTAAATTCACGACGAAATAAATATATTTTTAAACTATAGATAGATTTAGCCATCCATCTTGCCAAGTGGAAAGCACCTGGTTTGCGAAACTTTGTTCCTCCAGGTGGAGTTCCGCCTAAGAAAACTATAATGAGCTCAAGAAATTCCTTATAGTCATCTCTAGGTAAAGCTTTCTTAATGGTATTTTGTGCAAAAGTTAATATTTTAACATATTCATTTCCTAATATCATTTTAATTTTGGGGTTTGATAATCCTGTCACGAAATTTTGTTTATTTATTTCGTCCCATTTTTTTTGGAACCTTTTAAATAAAGGAATATCTGGTCCAGACATTGGCGTCACTTTTAGTTTAGTAAAAACTGCACTCAAAACGATTCCGAAGATATGATGTCGACAACCAAGAAACCAAATATTTCGCCCTAATCTTTGTTCGAGTAATGTGCAGGCTCCGTTCAGTCTTCCTGTATTTGAAGCTGTCGTGTCAAATACAAAAGCTTGCACTCTATCTAACAGATTCTGTTTGAGATGAGGTTGAGTGAGTGTGAGAAGAGAGGAATCTAACACAGGTTATGCACTGAGAACATTTGCAGTAAACACTTTGTCGAAGTTTATTGTCAAAAAACACAAAAAGCGCACAATGAGAAGCCTTGAAGCACAATGAGAAGCCTTGATAATATTTATCGCGGTGCAATACTGGATGAGACGAAAATGAAACCGCGCGGTATCGCCACGTGGCCTCCACACGATTATATTAATCGGAGGAGTTTTTGGTGAGAGTTCAAATGAGATGAGATGAGTGATCGAAGATCACGTTGCACAAGGCACTGATCTGAAGCGTGAGATGAGCGTGAGACAGATAAAAAATACAACAATTCGCGATATAAGAATCTGGGCACGTTCTTGGTACAAAGCACGCAAGAGAACGTCTGAACATGGCCGACTTCCGCTACCGCGTCTTCTCCGTTCTTCTCGAACCTCGACGCGGCTCGCTGATTGGCTCATCGATTTCGGCGACGGTTGATCGATCGTCGCTGATTGGCGGCTCGCCAATCGATCAGCGCTGCTGAATCGCGGTCCGCGAGGTGCTGCCATGAGAATGAGTGTGGCGGCGTGGGAAACTAATTTCATTCCCAAACAGATTCCAGTTTTCTATTGTATCAAATACTGCTGATGAAATTTCTAGGCCAGTTCCATTCGATATACTTGGTACCCCTAGTAATTGCTCAACACCAGGCGCAGTAGCTACTATCGATAATTTGTCCACTCGTTTTCCTGTTGCATTTTCTAATAGTTGTTACGAGCCGGGGCTGCGGCAACACGAGAGGCCGGCGAGAAGGGTATTTCCCAAGGAATATGGTTTATGAGTTTGTTAGTTAGGTGCGCGGACGAACCTGATGCGAAATCAGGGAGCCGCTAGGATTATTGACGGCGAGGACGAACCTGATGCGAAATCAGGGAGCCTCTAGGAATGGAGTCACACGTGGACGAACCTGATGCAAAATCAGGGAGCCGCAGGAAGGTGAAACGTCGTGAACGAACCCGACGCGAAATCGGGGAGTCACTAGGATAAAGTTCACAGACGAACCTGGTGCGAAACCAGGGAGCTGTTGGGAGGTTGGATTATTCACAGACGAACCTGGTGCTAAACCAGGGAGCTGTAGGATACGGACGAACCTGATGCGATATCAGGGAGCCGTAGGAGGGTGAGGTTTCGTGGACGAACCCAATGCGAAATCGGGGAGCCACTGGGTTGGAAAATATACCTTGTTTTGGATGAAAGGTTGCGAACGAACCTGATGCTTAATCAGGGAGTCGCGGGAAATGTTAGTAATGCCTCGTAACTCTTAATTAATATTTGATACAACTCGAGCGGTAAAGTTGTATCAGTGGGTGAGTGCTACTAATATTATAAGGATCGCTGGGTAAGAGATGGGTTTAACGAATCTACTCGATTTACATGTGAACACCATTCGTATATTCAATAATTAGTTATTGTACAAATGTAAGTGTCGCGATTAAATAATGAATAAAAGTGTGTAAGTTACCACTAGTTGCACGGTGTTGACGCACTGGCGATGCGGGGCGTAAGAGTGGCTATTTCGAAGTGCCAAATAGAATATAAACCGGACTCGCGGATTCTATGAGGTTAACTATGATTCTGACGGAGACTTTAGCTCGATCTTACTGAATATAACCAACTCTGTACGAGCGTGACACGACGTTACTCTACGCGTGACTGTACTGCTTTTAACCAACGAGGGTTGAAACCAAAGGGTTTATATAGTCCCAAAAATGAGTGGGGGTTCGTTAGGAGATTTCCATATAAGGTAATCCTTCGGGGTCGTCGTCGTGTCACTCCCGTTCCCATGGTCGTGTTCCAGATGGTCAAGATCACGACCCCCTGAGTGGTATGTGATAAACAAAAAGGCTTTTAGGGCGTTTTCCCTTCGCAGACGCGAGCTCGAAAAATTGTTGAGAGCGGCGTATGGGAATATTCCACATACGTAACATAGTTTTGTGTCCCAATGAATTGATACATATTTTACATTTAATATATGAAACGCTTCTGTTACTTTTCTTTGATACTGCTCGCGATATTTTGCCCTGCTTTCTCGTATGGACGTTCGATTTATTATATATTCATTAGGATCCAGTGAAGCTGCCTCTACAAAAGCTATTAACAAATGAGTAGAATCACGTTCACTGATCTGACATTTGTCGGGTCTGCTGCCAATCTAGGAGTAAGTATTTCTTTTCATGCTCGTTTTCGCTTAGAAGGACCAGCAGCCCCTTCATCTTGACTAGTAGCTTCTTCTGTTTCGCTTTGTTGATCGTCATTTGCCAGATCCTCTGAACATGAGCTTTCTGAATAAAATTCATTTATCGCTGCTGTGAAAATAAATAAAATTTTGAAGAAAAATTTATATTTTTAATACATATAGGCAATTGCTAAAACAATTTTGTGTGACACCTGTTGATGTTGTTGGTATTGACATGTGTTTATATTTTTCCATTCTTTTTTCTCTGCTTCTTGACGAGCACCCCTTCGTTTGTCGACACCAGTATGCTTTTTATCTACCCCTAACATTGATCCGGGACTGCCTTTTTCCCTTTGCTTGATTAGAAACTGCTTATCTTCAACAATTTTGATCATATTTAGTGCATTTTGATGAGCTATATCAAATAAATCATCTAAATTGTCGGAGAACTCTTTCTCTTTTATCCTAAACACTTCTCCGATCTTGTTTTTATTTTTCACGAGTTTTTGCCAATCTCCATATAATTTCTTTAATTTCTCTTTACACTTTTGTATGCGTCGAGTTGGAATTTTCGCTTTCTTCCAAAACACTACACATTCTTCCAGAACTAACGTGATACTTTCGTTTAAATTTAACTTTGGTACTCTCATGTTATAAAATAACACTTGAAAACAATCACGTATTGAAGGTAATTTGCTCCCAGTTATTTGATGCTTCGTGTACCCGATAAGGAATATTCGTTGTCGAAACGAACTCATTTTATGTATATGAGACTCGCTACATGCGCGCCTATAAATCAAATGGGAATTTTGTTTATAAAATCTTCATTGGGTATTGTTGGTATTCTTATTTGTAGTATGCTTCGTTTCTGTTCGTTGATTTCACATTTAAACATAAGTTCATATTATTGAAACCATCTTAGTGGTCTAGTAAAACTTTAACATTATTGCGCCTCGACCGGCCACTCGCTATATTTACTCACAACCGAACTTTCTAACTCCCTCTTGTCTGCGTGGTTCCTGCTATTTTTTATAGTTTGATTTAGCTTTGTTCACTTCTTCGAGATCGTCGTTTGCCTCGATTGTCGTCTGTCTCGTGAACTCAGAGTGTGGCTCGCGTGAAGGCTTGGCTCGGCTCGGCTCGAGCGCCAAACAACGCTCAACGAATGTTTACCTAAAGGCGAGCACGGCGACGCCAGGCCTGTCATAAATTAGATAGGGCCTGACAAGCATCTTCGACAGCGTCAAAGAAAGGACTCGCCAGACAGGAACAGTCAGTCTTGCAGAGATCTCGATTCGAGACACGTACATTTGTTGAGCTGTACCGCCCAGTCGAAATACATTTTGATTGTAAACCTATATCGATTCCCTCCATTGTTCAAAATCTTACAGTCCCAACTGTCTGTCGGTGATTTACATAACCGTTACAGATAACGACAATTCTAAGAAACGATAAAAGTAAAATGGAATAGCGGAGGTTGCTATTGCATTCCTTAATTTTCGTCGTTTGCAAAATTTCTTTGCAATTTTTTAAAGTTAAAGTTGAAATCGCCATGGTTTAATGCTATTCGATTAAGCTGAAACTTTACACATCACTACATTAGATCAAGTGAAAAAAAATTAGGGGGGGTCCGACGGAAAATTAAAAAAAAATTGTTTTTCCTTATAAATAAGTGGCACCCTAATGTATATATATATGTATTTATTCATTTATTTATTCATTTATTTTTTCCAGTAACATCAAGCACGCTAATGATGACGAATCATAGAATACCCTTGTCGCGTATCCACGAATTCCGCGACGAATCGAATCCAAGCCACTTAACATACACCTGATTCCCCTTGCGACGAATAATCTTCTCGACCAGATAGACTTCCGGATTCGCGACCGAATGTAGTTCGTACTCGTAGAAACCACCCGAGACCGGCTCTCCCGCGGAATCGAGCAGAATGTACGTCACCGGAAACATTCTTTGTACGGTGATGATTTCGAATACCTCAGTCGACCAGTTCGGAGTGTATCTCTTCTCTTGTCACCGACGTTGAATTTCGAGCGTCGTCGAATGCGTTTCCATGCAGAGGGAGAGGGGGGTTCATTCACGGCAAACGACACACGTGTCGCGGGCGTCACGTCAACGGGTCGCACATTGATCGTCCGATGCTTACGATGATTGTAGGTGCGTACGAGCGCAGGTAGCAGGTCGACCCAGCGATAGGACGCGATCAAGGAGAATTGTTTCCGCATGAGATTTTTCAGCGTGCGATTGAAACGTTCGACGATCGACGCTTTCATCACGCTGTACGTGGAGTAGTGGTTGATGCCGCGTGTCTGCGCGCATCGTTGAAACTCCGCGTTGTAAAACTCCATTCACCATGTCGGTTTGTAAATTTCGCGGGCATCTATCGCTCTGCCTCAATACGGTGGTGAACGCCGCGGTCATGTCGCATTCATTTTTCGTTTTCACGGGTAGGGCTCACGCGTACTTGCTGAACGTATCGATGATCGTTAGTATGTAATAATATTCACGATTATGCTTCGCGTACGGACGCATTTCCACCAAATCGGCCTGCCACAAATCATCGTAGCCGCGAATCACGACGCTATGCGCGCGCCGTGGGAAATTACGTCTCGCGGGGGCGTGTAATTCGTACACTAGTTGTACTTACTCCTTCTTCATGATTCGCGGGTGGTCGGGGATGGTCGCGACGTTTCAAAGACGTTAGAATTAGTATCAGTTACTCGAGCGTACGTAAAACGCAATCGGTGCACGTATTTAGCGATTGTTCGTTGTTAGACGTTTCGGAGTCGTAGCCGTTATTGTCAGCGTTGTAACAAATCCCAAAAAGCCTTTCTTTCTTTTTTTTTAATTAATAAACCTAATTAATAAACATTTAAATATTTATATTTTATTATATTCCTATTATCCTTATTTTTATAAGAGTGTTTAGCGTTAACATTAATATTAGTTCAGGATATCGCGAGATGCGAGTATGACGAAAGAGAATTGAGAGTAAAGGAGTGGGAAAATCGAACGCATGCGCGATCCTCAGTCGATCAGCGGATCGACGAGAGCAAGGATCAGAAGCAGTAGATTGTGATTCGTGCATGATGAATGAGAGAGGGAACCGAGCGTTCCATGTGTGCGCCTGCGTACTATTCAGTCGCTTGATAGACCGACTAGAGAACGGATCGAGAGCAATACGAGAATGCTTGACGCGTAATAGTCGAAATCCATTCCCATTGGTGCGCTCCCAGTACTCAGAATGTGTATAAATACGGACAGGAAAGCCCAGAGAGGATCACTCTGACTTATGAATTCAATCAATGATTAGCCAAGACGCTGTTAAGAATCATTTAAAGCTATAAGCTGATTCCAACCTAAGGTTAGGCTTCAACTTTGGAAGTCGCCTCGTAGGCCCCTTGGTATTGTCGATCGTTTTGACCAAGGCTATAATCGCCTGGTCTAACGACGTATCTGCCTTGGAAGCCGCCTCGTAGGCCCATTAGTTGTCAAGCTAGATTTAATAATAATAATTCTCAGGTTAGTAAAATTACTCCTGAGCAACGAGGGAACAATACTATTCCAGGTGGCAAAATCGCCCCTGATGAAACACTGAAACAATTCAAACGATTCTCAACTTAACATATTCAATTTCCTAGATCCATAAGCTAATTCCTAAATTATAAGCTAACTCCTATATCGACCGAGAGTCATAACCTATTAACCAACTCCTATATCGACCGAGGGTCATAATCCATTAATCAATTCCTATAATTCGACTGAACGTCATTATTAATTATTTAAGCTATATTACTCAAAATCTATCGTTCGAACGGACATTTCTTTTGTAACGACCTAGAGTCGCAACCCAAGACGATCAACTTTACTTTTTGTAACGACCTAGTGTCGCAACCTAATTAATTTCTTTAATTTCTTTAATATTAAGGCGTTAAATTATAGTTTTATGTATCATTTAAAAGTGTTTTCCTTGAATAAACACTATTTAAGTTAAATTCTTGTTCTTGAATTTTAATTCTTTATCGCACGCCACACGAACCAATCCCGAAATCCTGTAGGGAGCGTTACGCTACGCTCGAAATCGTTACAGCGTCATTGATCATCGTCGTCGTCGGTCGTCGTCATAGACCCCCGTTTGTGTTTTGTTTGTACTGTAGCATGCGTAGCGTTGAATTTCGACCGGAGCAGAAGGCGACCAGGTAGGGTCATAAAAGTTCAACTGAAGGTTTCGTAGCCGTTGGACTTTGCCAGGCGACGAAACCTCCCCTGCTTCGGGGCTCGGGGTTTTTCCCAATTTTCGTACGCGGAAAGAACGCGACCGTTGACGGGCATTCAGCTACAAGGAAGCGTCTTGAGCGGTTATGCTTTTCGTCCGCTCGATTTAGTACTACATAGAAGTTTTTGTGTCTTACCTTTGCGAATAAATATTATTATTGTCATTGTCATTGTCATTGTCATTGTCATTGTCATTGTCATTGTCATTGTCATTGTCATTGTCATTGTCATTGTCATTGTCATTGTCATTGTCATTGTCATTGTCATTGTCATTGTCATTGTCATTGTCATTGTCATTGTCATTGTCATTGTCATTGTCATTGTCATTGTCATTGTCATTGTCATTGTCATTGTCATTGTCATTGTCATTGTCATTGTCATTGTCATTGTCATTGTCATTGTCATTGTCATTGTCATTGTCATTGTCATTGTCATTGTCATTGTCATTGTCATTGTCATTGTCATTGTCATTGTCATTGTCATTGTCATTGTCATTGTCATTGTCATTGTCATTGTCATTGTCATTGTCATTGTCATTGTCATTGTCATTGTCATTGTCATTGTCATTGTCATTGTCATTGTCATTGTCATTGTCATTGTCATTGTCATTGTCATTGTCATTGTCATTGTCATTGTCATTGTCATTGTCATTGTCATTGTCATTGTCATTGTCATTGTCATTGTCATTGTCATTGTCATTGTCATTGTCATTGTCATTGTCATTGTCATTGTCATTGTCATTGTCATTGTCATTGTCATTGTCATTGTCATTGTCATTGTCATTGTCATTGTCATTGTCATTGTCATTGTCATTGTCATTGTCATTGTCATTGTCATTGTCATTGTCATTGTCATTGTCATTGTCATTGTCATTGAAAGTAAACGGGGATTAACCCTTTTTCACTCAAGAAAAAAACATAAAACATAAGTAATACAGAGTCAACCGATCACACTGTCACACATACTGCGTTCACACCCAGCACCTCCCTCTGTAGCATTATTCGAAAATTACCAAATGTACAGGAGAACAAATCAATGTTCAGGAAATAGTCATTGAATTCCCGCATAGCACGATTGATGGAATCCGCCGTGTAATAATAAGCATACGACGGCAATCTTAAATAAAACACGGGCCGAGTGCGGATGTATCTGCTCGGGGCATAAAAGTTCAACCTGCATAGCAAGTCAGCGCAATCTATTCGGCTATAGAATATTTTGTAGTGAAACAGCACATCCGCAACAAGTTTCCTGTGAGAAAGCGACCTAAGATTGAACGCACTGAGAATCGGGCCATAACCATGGTCATAAAACGTCATTGGGTTACCCAACACCCAGGCAGCCGATCTCAAGAACTTATGCTGAACTCTTTCAAAAAGGTTGATAAACACTTTGTGTCTAGGATTCCAGATCACCGACGCATACTGAAGGTGGGGCCTAACAAGAGAGGTGTATAGGAGCCTCAATGTGTCCCTATTCTTAAAATGTTTGGCAAATCTGAAAACGAAACCAAGCGTCCTCATCGGTTTTCCCGTCACATTCTCATAGTGCCTACTAAAATTAAGACATTTCATAAAAGTGATGCCGAGGTCAGTAATCTCCTCAACTTCTGAAATTACTTCATTCCGCAGCGTATATTCGAACTCGATCAAGTTATTAGCACGCGATGATCTCATGCAAAAACATTTACTCATATTAAGTAAATAATTCTATTATCAACACACCATCGCTCAAATCTAATTAAGTCCTACTGCAATTCAAACTCATGCTGCACATCACGTATAGGTCGAAAGATTTTAGAGGTCATCCGCATATAATAAGAATTTAGAGTTATGTAATACATATACAAGATCATTGATGTACAAATTGAACAGAAGGGGACCAAGATGCGAGCCCTGAGGAACACCAGAGGAGACACTAATTGACTCAGATAGGTGATTCGCAACCTTGACTATCTGCCTCCGAGCTGAAAGATAACTTGTTATTCACGCCAACAATGGCATACCAAAGCCCTACGTGGACAACTTAGAAACAAGAATACTATGATCTACCTTATCAAAGGCTTTACTGAAGTCAGTATAAATCGTATCCACCAGCAGCCTCTCCTCTAGCGCCTCAGATACAAAGCAGTGGTAGACTCCAAGGTTGGTAACCGTAGATCTCAGCGGCACAAAACCATGCTGATGCTCACAAACAATATTAGAAACTATCGGAGTTAGTTTATCCACAATAATTTCCTCGAAGATCTTAGGTATACTCGACATCTTAGATATTGGTCGATTACAAGATATATCAGAGCGATCCCCCGACTTGAAAACCGGCGTGACAAGACTTGTTTTCCAAAGAGTCGGAAACACCCCCCGTTCAAGAGAGGCATTAAAAATAAGCCATAGGGGCCTAGCTAGGCATAACAACAGTTTCGTAGGAATATCGGAGGAATATCGTCAAAACCCGACCCTTTACTTAAGTCAAGCTTTTTGAGTTTCTCGAAGACATCTCCTAACAAGATCGAAACCGAGCCTAAGTTAAAGTTACTGTCAAAGTCACGGACAGCATTCACAACCGGGGTGCCAATCATGGGAGTAGAATAAATCGATCCAATGTAAGCGGAGAAAAGATCAGCAATGCCTTCGTATGTAGACACCTTAGATCCACCTAGTCGCATGGATTTCGGAAGGCCATAGTGACCTCGCTTGTCATTAACAAAATTCCAAAAGCATTTTACATTACCTCTCAACGAATTTTCAACCTTTGCAATGTACCTATTATAGTCCATTTTCCAGATATACTTACACTGAGAACGCAAGTACACAAAGTTTAAATAATCGCAATGCAACAGAGACCGCTTATAGTTCCTATGTGCCCTCTTTTTAGCACGGATAAGATATTTCAGCCTTGGAGAAAACCACTTGGGATGTTGCGTACATCTGATTTCACGACGCGGTATAAATTCATTTATTGCCCAGTTCAGATGGAAATACAGGAGGTCAATCACGCTGTCAAGATCATTCTCGCACATAATAACATCCCAATCAACTGAATTAAGATAGGTCACAATGCCTAGGAAATCACCGTGCTCGAAAACCAAGTAAACAAAATTATCCTGAGGCTTATTATTTCCCCGGATCGAAGTAAATAGAGACGCATTTAGAGGTGGATGATACACATCCGGGACAATCAAGAAGTCAATAGACCGTTCGATTAACATATTAGAATCATTAGTAAAAACCAGATCGAGCATTACTTCCTTATGATTTGGAATTACATTGGCCTGAGTTTAATTACAGAAGTTAATATTCGCGAGTACAATATCTATGGCCATACTCCTGAGATGATATCCCCGGCTTTATAAAACAACTCCTATCTACTCCGCCGACCCAGGTAGCATGTGGTAAATTATAATCCCCAAATATATACAACATGTCATCACCAAAACTATGATAAATATTAGAGATACAATTAAAATGATTCTCATACACTAGCGGGGGCGAGACAGGCGGTATGTAAATGGCCCCAAACACGAGGCGGTATTTCCCGACACACACTCTGACAAAAAAATCTGCTCAAGGCTATCACACCCCGTTTCGATCAATGAACTAGTTAATGTGTTCCTTGTCGCTATTAACACACCCCCACCTCTCATAAGGCTACTAGAGGCACTAGATCTGTCTTTCCTGAAAACCAGATAGTCAGACAGGCACAGTTCAGTGGAAGAGATATGTGGAGTAAGCCAAGTCTCTACTAAAATAATTACATCGTAGGTTATAACGAGATTTGAAATCGATCATGACAATTCGTCAAGCTTCGTGCGCAGACCCCTTACATTTTGAAAATAAACCGAAGGGTTAATTACACGTTTTTGGAGGAAGACTTTTGCCCGAACCACTCGGAACTATTATCAGGGCACCCTTGATGTAAAGAATGGTCAAGTTTGAATCACCCTCCGATTGCCGCTCCCTGAGTCAAGTTCTCAGTTGATCCAGTTCCAGCCGCTGCACAGTGTTTCGAGTATATGGGCGTTCGGGACAAAACTCATAGCTTCTGAACTGATTAGTTTTCGACCTAAGTACCCTAATACTTTTTTAAAGAGAATATAAAGATGCATCGATAGGTGTATAAACAAATATACAGTTACATTAAAAAAATTAAGGCGATCTTGCTTTTTCAGTGAATAAAAAGTTTTTTATTAATATTTAGTTTTGCAATTTGTTGTCAATTTGTTATACTGACTAACTTTTGTTCGAAACATTTTTTTTCTTGAAATTATTTTTATCGCGTGTATCGCGTTTGAATGCTATTTTGAAACTGAAGACAGCATCCAGAATGGAAAATTCATGGTAGATATCGTATAAACAATTGGAAAAACCATATCGGATGTGTAGATTCACATAGTTGTCTTATTCACGAGGAGACCTAGAGACTACACTAAGGGCCGAAGCGGTGAGCGTGTTATTTTTCTGTTTCGTGCAAGTATGTGCAACTGAAAGCGATGTTAATATAAAGTTTAATGATCCCTAAATCCATATAAAAAAA